>CM062651.1:9804364-11027698 GCA_031772095.1 Zeugodacus tau | reverse complement strand
AGAACTTTGCACAAATACTACCTTTATAGTGTGGAAGCCCCATTCTAAAAATCGCCGAAATCGGACCCTAGGTTTTCAAGGCCCCATGTATCGAACATGAGGACCTCGGTGCTTCTAACCTAATATTAGGGTTTCCAAATTTCAATGGACTTTATACAATATATATGACGAATATGTGGGTCAAATTGTGTATTATTAATATAAATAAAGTTAAATAAATAAATTGCGAGAGTATAAAAAGTTCGGTTACACCCGAACTTAGCCTTTCCTTACTTGTTTTAATTAAAAATAAAACAAATTACAGTCTTGTGCAAAATAAAAGTTTGTATACGTGCGTGCTCTAAGTATAAATCTGACTTGAATCATCTACTTTTTTCCCCTAAAATCGTTAATATTATTTATATGGACGTTTTATACTCCTAAAAATGTTAACAATATGCCAAAAGCTTTGTATTTGCATTTCCTGCCTTCAAGGACTAATTGCCTTATATGCGCATGTCTTTATGCGTATGTATTTCTGTACCACGCTTTTGTTTTCGCCAAAATTTGGCATATTGTTTACCGCAATGACCTCGCCATTCGCCACAACTTGACACAAATTCATAAGGTTTTGTTTGGCATTTTGGCAGTATGCAATATATAAACGAAATTATTATTTGTTATGCTAAACATTAGCGAAAGAGCGCAAAAATAAATAAATTTCCGCATCACAAAAATTCGTCGCTTTGTGGACTCCCACGCTCTGTACCTCATGCATTAATAATTGAGCACAAATTGTCAAACGAACTTACAAACATACATACATATTTATGTATATTCTTTGTATTTGTATATTATAATGTTTTTGTATATTTATGAATATCCGCAATTGACTGCTTTCATATATATACATGTGTACATGTATCAGTGTGTAAGCGTGTGGGCGCGCGCGCGTGTGACGTAGTTACACGTGTAGCCCAAATAGCAACATTTGAACCTAGTTAGCTCACACTATGAATAATAGCAGAGCTAACAAAGGCAAAAAACGAAAAAAAAATAATGAAAAACACGCAAAAATCTCACGTACCAGTTTTGAAGCGACTCAACGTCTGACGTTATGTGCCCGCTAAAGAATAACCTGCTGATTTATTATAAACGCTTTGATTGAAATATCAAATGTTCGCCGCGCTTCAACTCCCTATTGTATTTTAATCAGTCCACGGTGTGCTTATTGTAAGTATGTTTCTAGCATGCGATAAATATACACAAGTGTTCGCACATATTTCATTTGCTCGTGTACAAATTTGTTAATTTACTTTGAATTGTTGCGCATTTAAGTTGTTGTTTTTGCTTTTGTTATTGTACAAAACACCCGCGCGCGCGAGCTTTAACTAACAACAACAGCAACAACTAATCTGCAGCTGCGACTGCGGTCAGCTCCTTTGATCGCGTCATTTCCAAAAGCAGTGCGATAAAGCTCACTTGCTCAATAGAAAAGGGGCGCGCCGTCGCAATGACTTTGCTCTAAACTACCAACAATAATCATAATAATATGTAGAACAACAATAACAACGACATTAAACCATTCTTCAATACACTCATTATTCAATCATTCATGTGTCGCAGCACATTTGGCATTTTAATTTGCTTGAATTTCTGCCGTATTTTTTCCGCTATAAATTGTGTACTTATTGCTTTCGTTGTTATTTCTATTGTTCTGGCTGATGTTGTTGTTGTTGTCAATGCGTTTTGTCAGCATTAATTATGTCGTAATACATATGAGTTGCTATATTTTCTAAATCATTTAAAATTATGTCTCATGCATTTGCATATGACAGCTCGAAAGAATGTTGCTCATACGCCATGTAGCGCTACGCAGGCGGCATTTTCTACACTTCATTAGCTGGAGTAGGTGATGATGCATTGTGTGTGTGCTTTTGCGCTGAGATCAGCACAATTGAATGCTTGGTAACAATACAATTATTGAGTGTGGGAATTACATTAAAAAAATTATAAAAATTTTCCAAAAAAACAAAATAAAATTAAAAAAAAAATTAAAATTTATTTAGGTAAAATTTAAAAAAAATTAAAATTTATTTTAAAAAAATATATTTAATTTAACAAAAAATTAAAATTTATTTCAAAAAATATAATTTATTAAAAATAAAAAAAAATTTAAAAAAATTAAAATTTATTAAAAAATAATTGAAAAGAAAAATTAAAATTTATTTAAAAAAAATATAATTTATTTAACAAAAAATTAAAATTTATTTAAAAAAATATAATTTATTAAAAATAAAAATAAAATTTATTTAAAGAAATTAAAAAAAAAAATAAAGTAAAAAAAATTATTTAAAAAATTATTTGAAAAAGTTGAAAGAACTAATTTTGAGAAAAAATATTAAAAAATATTTATGTAAAAATTTCAAATTTGATTAATTAAGCCGGTTTTATGGAACTGAAATTTAAAATTATTATTTATTATTTTCCTTAGTTTTTTTTTTTGCTCTGTTTTCAAGCATCTCGAGTAGTATATCGTTGATTTCGGTACGAAAGCTTGTCTTGAGCTGCTCCATGATCGCATGATTGGCGTATATTTGCTTTTGAAATAGCTATACTAAAAGATTTGGGCAGTCAATGCCACCGATTTTTGTTAAAGAAGCTGAATATTTGATATTAAAACTAGATACGGCTTTTTCAAGCTTAGAGTCATTTTTTGAGCCCTTATTCGGGAAGTTTCGCTATGTAACTTTACTATACAACGGGAAAACCTCTGATACAAAGTAAAATGCCACTTTGGCTCAATGCAGTGAAACATGTCTAGGATTTATGTTTTCAAAAAAATTTTACCCCACATCAAAACTTCGCATTAAAATTTAAAATATTAATTAAGTAATTTTCTTAATTCTTTAAAAGTTGAATATACATTTTTTGTAATTTTTTTATATGTATGTATGTATACTACATTCCAATACTAATTTATTTTTTATTATAATTAATTTAAATATTTCTTTTTTTAATTTTTGTATTATTAATTTATGGTTTATTTTTCTTTATTTATTTTCATTTATTTTTATAATTCTTGCGATTTTTTTTTTAATTTTTAAAATTTCCTCTCTTAAGCATAGAAAATATTTTCTAGATATTAATATTTGTACATAATACGCAAATATACATATAATATTTTAATTTCATTGTTTTTTTTTTCTCAATTTTAATTTTTATTTTTTTTATTTTAATTTTTATTTTTCTTAATTTTATTTTCATTTTAAATTTTTTTAATTATATTTTTTATTTTTATTTAATTGTTTTTATTTTTTTTATTCTTTTTATTTTTTTTTTCATTTAAATTTTTATTTATTATTTTTTTTTTCTATTTTTTTCATTTTTTTTCTATTTTTACATTTTATTGCGGCCAAACACCGCACCAAGCAAGTGCCCATTCGTTGTTTGCCCTCTAAATATTCAAGGTTTCACCGCTGCTCATTGGTTCATGCGGTTATTCGCTTGCGCTTTGCCAATTCGTTTTCATTTAATTTTTTTTTCAACATTTTATTTACATACCATACTCTTTTGTGATGATCTGTGCATATAGGTGTATATGCATATATTATTTATTTATTTTTATTTTTTATGCCTATTTACAGTTCATTCCACTCGTCCCGCTCTTAAACTCGTGGCATGTTTGCATATTAAAAATAGCAAATATTTCCAAATAATATTTCACTTCACTTTCTAGCTTTCTACAACTGTATATATTTATAGCAAATGCGCTGAGTTTTTAATTTTTTCACACCTTTTTTCTGTAATTTATTATTATTTCTCTTTTTTGTGTTTTTTTTTTTGTGAAAAAAAGTGAGGAATATTTTTTGTGTGTTTGTATATTTTTATAATTTATTTTTTGACTAAGTGGTAGCTTTATGAAAAGCTCATGTGATCATCGCACTCATAAAAGTGCGCTCAGCAAAAAAAAAATTCGACAAAGTCATAAAAAAAATAAAAAAAAATTAAATTTTTTATTTCCATAAAAACTCCAACAATGTCGTTCGGTAAACAAAATGTTTTCTGACGTTTGCAGATTTATGCAGCGCATTTTTTATTGTTTTTTTTTTGCTCTTTGCTTTATTTCTGAAGTATTATTATGATTTATTTATTATTTATTCAGATTTTGTATTTGCTCAATCATTTTTAACTCAAGCACTCAAACACAAATACACAAACATTTTTTCAAGTTTTTGTATATTTTAGAGCCGCATATATTATATATGTACACATATATTTAACAACAAAGCATTCTCACTTTCAATGACTTGTGTTAATTACTACCAAAAATGTTTATTTTACGCACCCAACAACAATAACAACAACTACAGCAACAATAGCAAGCACTTTAGTTCGAGTGCAAATATTCAATGGCGCTATTTTGCACTCTGATTTATGATTTGCTTTATTATTATTCTCATATATTTTTTTTTCATATATATTTATATTTGCTGCCTGCCAGTAGGTACCTGTTGCTGTGCGCAAGCATCAGCTTCCCTTTTCTCCTATTCAAAATCGGCATTTGTTTATATTGGCGCATTTCGATTTATGTCAAACAGTTTCGCTTTTGCTCTATATTTGCATAAATACACAGAAAATTTTGAATTTTCGCTTTTGCTTATTTTCTTTGCGGCCACCACCACCTGTGTGTGTTCGTTCAAGGACACATGTGTTTGTTTGTATGCTTCAAGTTGCCTTGGCGCTCCATTCATGTGCGTTCATCGAAGGCATTTTATCAGACTTGTAACAAAAGTTCTTGAAAAAGAACATTGAAATTAATGTTTCTAAATATTATTTTTATTCGGCTGTGTGCATACAACAAATGGTACCCGCATTAAGGTCAGTTTCGTGTCTGTTTGTTGTTTTTAGCGCGATTTTTTTTTAATTTTCGGGAAGTTCTTTTTTATGTATTGGTTTTGTTATGAGATGAAAAGTATTTTTATGGTTTTTTCGATACTTAATTTTACACTTTTTATTAAAAACCGGTACAGCTAAGTTTTTTCTGGTCTACTAGAGTTTTTTCTCAGCGCGCACAAATGTATGCAAAGTTTTTGGCGATATTCCTACATTGGTGTATGAAAATTGGATTGTTTACAAAGAAGCTTTTTCAAGTCGAACTTGAAGTATTGCCCACTTTTGAGCGCAATCATGATGTTTTTAAGGTTATGGGTGACTCGGATATATTTATTGTTTGTATATATATAGGAATTTAATGAAATTGTGAAGTGTCCATAAACCATATGAAAAAGCTGATTTATCTTCTGTTTCTAAGTCGAAAACTGAAAGTAAAAAAATCCATGTGCAAGATATTTAAACCAAAACCATTATTATAAAAAAACCATTCGTTATGTGTAAAATATAGTACATTAATAAATAAAAAAAATAATTAAAAAACAAATATAATAAAAACTAAAAATAATAAAAGCTAAAAATAAATAGAAAATAAATAAAAATAAAAATAAATAAAATAGAAAAAAAATAAAAATAAAATAAATAAAAAATAAAATAAGTAAAAAATAAAAATGTTATATTTTTATGTTATAAATTATTATTTTTTTTTGAAATTTTTAGATTTTTTTAATTTTTTCTTTCAAGAATGATTAATAAATTAATAAAAAGGTAAAGAAATTAAAAAATTGAAATTTTAAGAAATATTCTGAAAAACTAAAAATTTTAAAAAGTGAAAAAAAATTAAAAAGTCCAAAGAAAATACAAAAATATATACAAAATATATTTTATTTTAAATAAGAAATTAAAAATAATTTTTATTTTAAATTTTTTTCATATCTCAAAAAATCATTATTTTCAAAAATTCGACATTTAAATTAAATATTTTTTTTTTGGCAATATTGTACTACAATTTCTAAAATATTAATATAAATAAATATGTATTTACCAAAATATTAATTTGTATGTATTATTACATGCATTAATATTATTTACATGCACCCATTTATAGCTGATAGCATAAAGCTGTCATATATGGCAGATAAGGCACCGCCCACAACTCAACAACGTAATGTTTTTCAATATCGACAATTTTGGGTGGCGTTGATGTATGTGTAGGCCTAATTGTGTCCGTATCTGTGTGCAGTACGATAAGGTTGAAGTAATCGTGCTAAATACATATTAACAAATATACAACGCACAATATATTATAGGTAATTGTTATAGGCTATTTAAGGTGTTCTCTACTTTCGAAAAGTATTTACGGGATTTTATATTTTTTTTATTTTTGATGTTTTCGATTTTTTTTTTTAATTTTCATAAATATTGAATTTAATTTTTTCCATAATTTTTTTTATTTTTTTATATTTTTTTTTAATTTTTTTTATAATCTATTAAATTAAAAAAAGTTGTAAAACTTGTTAAACAAAATTATGTTTCTTGTTTTGATAATTTTTTGGTTTACTTTTTTCTTCAAAATATCTTTCGTTTTTTTTACAATATATATTATAATATTTTATCTTAAGATTTCTTGTGTTATGTTTTTCCATTTTTCGACTGAATTATTGTTTTTTTTAGAAAATTATTAATACATATTATTTTTTATTATTTCCTTTTTATTTTTTATTAAATTATGTAAAAAAAATTTAATATTTTTATTCTAAAATTTTGTTTAATTAATTTTTCTATATTTTTAAATATTTTTCGAGTGTTTTTTATCTTTTGTTGTTTTTTCTAGTTTTTTTATTTTTTTTATATTTTGTTTATACTTTTTTTTATATTTTTTATTTAAATTTTTTTTTGTTACTTTTTTTTTATTTTATTAAAATATATGGAATAAAATTATTTCAATATTTTTATTCATAATTTTATTTAATTTTTTTTCCAGTTTGTATATTTTTTGCATTTTTTTACGGTTTTTATTTTGTGTTTTTTTTTATTTTTATTTTTTTCGACTTTCGAATTGCTGTTACTTTTCAAGTCGCCTCTCACGCACTGCACGTTATTGCCAAACGTTACGCACACGCACGCAAAATTCTTGTAAAACAAAAAATGCGCAAAAATGTTTTTTTTTTGTTTTGTTTAAAAAATATGGAAACTTGTAGTATGTATCTCCAGCTTTGGTAAAAAATAATTCATGACATCATCATGACCGCTCCAAAGCAATCGGCTATATATATTCTACTAATTACTAATTTAGCAACATTTGATGAAAAGCAATATGCTTATAGACGATTAAGTCAGCGCGAATGGAGCGATTAACGCATACATGGCAATATAATATAACAACAACAATAATAAAAATAGCAAAAAAACGCATGAAAAAAAGTAATAATTATTTTGCTAGAAATGTCGAATGGTTAAACGGCGAGAGAGTGGTTATTAATTTTCCGCTGTAATAGTTATAAATAAAATGTATGATTTTCGAATAAACCGAGAAATTGTATAATGCGACATGAGATCGTGTTGCTAGCAAATAAATGAAAGGCAACAACAACAACAACATGTGGGTTAAAAAAAAAAAAAAACAATAGCATTTGCCGGCATGTAATGAGTGCAGTAGTCACACAAAGAAAACAACAACAACATAATTAGCAGTACAAAAACAATAATAATAACAACTAGTAGTAGTAAAATAATCAAGCTAAGCACATCCAATATCTACAACTTATTTATTATTCGCCAATGTCTAATTGCGATTGATGACTACTGCCAAGCGCTGCTGCTGCCGTCACGCTGACTGGCGCGCGCAAGTTGCCACATAATACTAATACACACCACAACACGTGGTAAGCAGCCGTGCTCGTACATATGCAACAATTTAAATTTAAATACTTATTACACTCGTATTGTATGCGCGAACAAAAATGTGGTAAGCCGCTGCTACCGCTGATGATTACATCGCGGTGAGCGCTGTGAGGCTTCTTGGAAATCGCAAAAAATCTCAAGCGATCAGTTACAATTGAACTTTTGTTAATGCAGGCAACGGCGGGTCAACAGCTTCCGGCATAACTTGAACAAAATACAAAAACAACAGTAAAAAAATATTCACTCACTATATAATAGCCAGAAACTTTCTATATATATATGTGTGACACCCCAAAAACCCGGCGGCATGTCAATTATAAACACTTAGTAATACTCGAGCAACAAATAAAACAAAAACGAAATAAATATCCGCTGTCAGCCATTAACCCCGAAATTCGAAACTGAAGCGCGTGTCAGCGGGCATTAAAAATTCACTACTACACTCACGTCAGCACCGCCAGCAGCGGGGCTTACAAAGCGAAACGAACGAAAATTTCGTAAAGTCATAATTTTTACATCATCGCCGAAAATTGAGACACTCACACGCTCGTCTCGTCGGCATTAAAAGCGTTTGACGTCGGTCACCAAAGTTACAAGCGCGTTTAGCGTACATATTTTGTCTATTTTGACAAATATATTGCGTCGCATTGAGTTAAATGGTGCAGAGACGTGATAAGGCGCCGGGCAAGTGGGCAAGGAAGCGTATAAAAATACCAAAAAGGTAATGTTTAAATGCAATGCCGTGAAATTGTAATGTTTATCAGGCTTAATAAAGCTTTCATCGTATAAGTTTTCAGTGAAAGCTTTTCGGTAGGTGTTTTAGAAGCTTAATTACTAAAACAAATAAAAAACAACAAGCTTTATAGCTTTTAGTCGTCACCATAGTAGTTTGAAGCTTTAATATTAAAAGCTTTCACTGTGCGCTATTTTGGAGCTTTCACTGTGAGTTATTATGTTTAAATCGTTTATGATTACAACAAAAATCAAATATTTTTGAAAGCTTTGGAGACCACTAAAGCGCTTTGAAGCTTTCACATTTCATATTTTTAAATCTTGTGCTGTTACAACAAAAACCAAATATTTTTGAAAGCTTTGGAGAACACTAAGGCACTTTGAAGCTTTCACATTTCATATTTTTATATTTTTTCTAGTTACAACAAAAATTAAATAGTTTTGAAAGCTTTGGCGGATACTAAAGCACTTCGAGGATTTCACATTTCATATTTTTATTAAAAGTTCATTAGTTGTTAGAATCGGTCACTGCGAGTTATAAAATTAAATAGTTTTGAAAGCTTTGGCGGATACTAAAGCACTTCGAGGATTTCACATTTCATATTTTTATTAAAAGTTCATTAGTTGTTAGAATCGTTCACCGCGTGTTACACATTCAAAATTTTTCTCAGCCAGTAGAGTAAAGTAATTTCGAAAGCTTTGACGAACGTTATCTTTCTCTTTTCGGCGGTTTCACAGAAATTTATTAATTCGTTGTTTCAAAAACTTTCATCTTGATTTGGTTTGCAATATTGAGCTCTTTGGAGCTTTCACTGTTGAAAGTGAAAACGATCGATGTTTTAGAAATTGTAAAAGCTTCAATTTGAAGTTATTATAGTGATACTGAGACAACAGCGAACAATTCGTAAGATTTGAGAAACTCGGTATACTTTTTTGATAAACTATTATTTTTGTTGAAAAAGCTTTTGTGTTTTTTAATCCACCTGAGTGCAGTAATTTAGGAAAAATATATATATTAGAGGTGTGTTTTAAAGATCTGCGACATTTTTGCTCCACTCAAAAATTTCCCATTGGATACTACGAAGCAAAATTTCCTCAGGGTCATCATTTTTATCCTTCCGTAATATCAATAACTGCATAAACAACAAACAACTCTACTACAACAACAAAAACAATTCCATATTCGACCTCATCAAATATAGATATTTCTCAGCCTTAACCATCTTCGGTCAGTGTCTGGTATGTCACTTAGTGGCGACAAAGTAATACTCTATGTGGGCGCTCAAAATCAATGGAGTTTCCTTGTGATTAGATTAGACGCGATATCGCGCTGATAAGTCTGCTATTTACAACTACTTATCGAAGCTTTCGGTTACTTATTTAAGCATGTTCCAATATTGTTTTTGTTTGTGTTTGTTGCTTGACATTCAAATTGCTTCGTTTTTGTTTACTCGTTGCCTTGCTGCGCCGCTCTACAACACAATCAGGGAGCAGAAAAAATCATTTGTGAGCAGTCGAGTTGTGGAGTTACGGCCGAACGTGCGGACAATTCATTTGCGTGCGGACGTACAAGCGAAGCGGTCAGAAAAATTCGTTAGCTAACAGCGAAAATATATAATATATAGAAGAAGAAGAAGAAGAGTTTAAAGAAAGCATTTTTGTGTGTTTAAGTGAAGTGTGTCTGTGTTAGCCCAAGTAATAAGTGCGTGAGAATTGCAATAAAATATATATTTTTTTTTTCAATTAAATTGCTTTAAGTGCGTGCGTGATGTCATCGTAGGCAATTCACCGAGCGCCTATAACATAAAAAAATACAACAAAAGCAATATAATTGTTGCTTTTGCTAACCGACCGAGTGTTCGATCAATCAAGCGATCAATACGACTGCCTGCCTGCCTGCCTGCCTGACTGACAGTCACACATCAAGCAAGCAATTGTTGAAGCGAAACCAACAAATCAATTGTTGTCTGTCCGCCTAGCAGCACAAGAGTCGCATCATCAACATAATTAAACACAATCGCCGCCACAGCGAAAAGCAAGTTAAACTCGTAACACCAGCGCCACCGACATCGGCGGCGGCCGCGGCATTAACATTACCGAAATCATCACTAAAATAAATGTTGATGTCACAGCGACGCGTCGCTTGTCGGGCGAATGGCGACGTTGCCAACACGCGCAAACGCAAACGACACAAGCAGCGACGACAGCGGCGGGTCAACGCGTCAAGAAGGTTACAGGGCAACGACCAAAAGTGACGACAGCAACGGCGGCGGCAACAGCAGCGTCCAAAATCGCTTTGACGCACAGACGCAGCAGTCTCGGTAGTGTTGTTAGTTTCGGCGCGCTCGGCAGCGGTAATGCTGGCAGCAGTGTGACGTTCATGAGCACAGCGGCAACGGCGGCTTGCAATTGGGACAAAAAAAGCAGTTGTGACGACATGACGCGGTGAGTCTCGTTTGCCCGGTATAGTGTGTGTGTGCGCATTTTGGGGTGGGGTTGGGCGGCATTGCGCGCTCGGTACGTGCGAGTTTTTGTTGGGCGTGCTGTTTGCGTTTAAGGGCTGTGCCTTCGTTGAAGGACGCATGTCGCCAATGGACGCAATACGTTCAGCCGCACTTTGTGCTTTTTGCGTTGTGCGTTTTTGAATATGAGATATGGGAAAAAGTGGTCTAGAACCAGGTGGTGGACATTTTTGGGTTTTATTTCATTTATTTCTGTTAAGTAAAGTTGTCATATTTTCCATTTTGTGTATTTGGTGATTTGGTCTTCCGCTACGCAAATACTTGAGATATAATATATCTTTTTTGAAAAATTAAAAAGTTTGTAACTAGTTCCAAACTAGTCTACGACTGGTCTTAACTAAATTACAACTGGTTCAGTTAGCATGAATTGTAGACAATATCCATTTTTTTTTGACAAAAGTGAGTTATTGTGCAAAAAAGAATTTGACCAAAGCGATAAAAAAATTAAAAATAAAAAAAAATATATAAAAATTAAAAAAGATATAAAAATTAAAAAAATATAAAAATTAAAAATATTTTTTTTTATTAAAATAAAATTATAAAAAAATCGTTAATATAGAAAATTTGCAATGAAAATAAAAAATGTAATAAACAACAAAACAGATTACATCGAGTAATATATAGCCATAAGTAACTAAAATTAAACTAGTTACAAACTAGTACCAAATGAAACTAGTGCATTTTCGACGCTATTACAGCCAAGTCAGTATACTATTTTCAAGCTCACTCACTCCTTTACGATCACAACACACAAACTCACACATTTCTACGCTCTCTACAAAAAATATTGCTATAATCATTTTAACACTCAAGTCAATCAATTACTCAAACTATCAATCAGTCAGCCGTTTTAATTGAGCAAACGTGCAATAATTCAATTGATAATTTTTATCAACACGATTTTTTATTCAATTGTGGCTTTAACGCTTGTTTGTTTGTTGTTTTTGTCAATTTGTTTCTTTTGTTGCTATTGTATGTCGTCTGTTTGCGTACACTTTTGATTGCTTAATTTAAAATGCGCTACTTGACGCGCTGTTGTAAAGTGGTATTGAAATTGTGAGCGAATACGTTGGAGTTTTCAGTAATAAAAAATATGAAAAATTTGAATAATAATAAATATGTAAAAAATATATATAAAAAAATATATAAAAAAAAATATAAAAAAAATATATAAAAAAGTATTTAAAAAAAAATTATAAAAAATATCTAAAGAAAAAACAATCAAAATAAAAATTGTTTTGAGAAATCAAAATTATTATTTTCGAAATAAATATTTCAATATATTTTTTTCATTTTCATTTGACCTTTTTTTTATTTTAATTTTTTTTAAATATTTTTTTTAGTTTTTTTTTTTTAATTTTTTTTTAATGTGTTTTTTAAATTTTGCTTTCCATTACAATAAAACTGTTATACGCCACCACCATATGATCACCAATGTCTTAAACTCATGCATTCCACTTCGAAATACATATATACAACATTGCCAATCTCAATAATAAAATGCCATAATCTCTATTTATTATATAGACAAAAGTTCGCTTAGGCGAAAAACTCCAGCGAAAATAAATATTTTATTAGCCTTAATATAAAATCAATAAACTGATAACATGCTGATAGCATTTAATACATCTGTATATACATTTAGTTAATGACTTGCAGTCCCTTTTAGTCTGCGGCCAAGCTACAGACGTCATAACATTCGGAAATTCTTGCGATACTTGAGTTATTTTTCGCAGCTGACTGCATTGCGGAAAAATTTATTGCATTTATTTTTGTAATTGTAGTGAATGGTAATTGTTTTAAAGTGTAAGGAGATTAGTAATTGTATACATTTTTTAAAAAATTTGCATTTCTCTGAGGTTTGTTGGCAGCTTAGTGACTAGCTTAGTTATTAGTCAGTATTGACATTAGTTATGGAATTTCACATTGTTTCTTCATTGAAATAATTTTACAATTAATATTTATAAATTTATATTTTTTTCATTTATTTAATATTTTCTTTTCTTTTTTTTAATTTTTTCATTAATATTTTTTTTATTTTTATAATTTTTTCTTTCGTTTTTTTATATTTATATATTTATTTTTATTTTTTATTTAATATATATATTTTTTATTTTCATTATTTTTTACTGATTTTTCCTAATTTTCAAAATTTTAATTTTTTTTATTTAATTTTTTATAATTTATTTTAATATTTTGTCCTAAAATAATTAAAAAAAAATTATTTATTTTTATGATAATTTTTTTTAACAATTTAGTTGGGCAAATATTATTTTATATATTTACTCTATTTGCTTTGGCATCTATACTTCGACTTATTATAAACATTTTTAACTGATTTTTTTATTTAATTTTTTAGCTTATTTTTATATTTTTATAATTTTTTTTGTAAATTTTTTTCATATCTTCAATCTAAATTTTTTTTTCTAAAATTTTAATTATTTTATTTTATATTTTTTTATTTTTTTAATTAATTTATTTTTTTATTTATTAAATATATATTTTTTTTGTTTTTATTATTGTTTATTTCAACATTCTTTTATATATTTTTATTACTAAAAGTCTTCATTTTACCTTTCACAGCAATTAATTGCATAGTGTGAACACATCATTAGCATCTACCTCAAAAAATCGTTCTAAACTCATCATAAAAAATTACTCCTCAGTCTTGCATAAACACAAACATTTCCATAATAAATATTGCACTACAAAGAATAGTCCATTTGAAGAATAAACAATTTCGGCAATCTGCAATATTTTCTACCATTGCACACAGCAACTTTCGAAATGCTCACCAAATGATTCATTGCATTCGTTCCACACTCCAGTTGGCCAACAGCAGCAGATGAGCGAGCAGCAATATAATGAAGCAATCAATTTGGCCCAAATTGCACGGCATAAATACCCCAAATTTATAAAAAAATTCAACTGGACAAGCAAGCAACAGCAACAACCAAAAGTAGCTAGCTAATGAAGCAGCAGCAAGCAAAGAACAAACAACAATAAAAGCAAAAACAACAAATCAATGCAATGTAGTCAGCCAGTCTAAGCAACAGCTGTTCGTGTCGCTGCTATAAACGAGCAACAACAACAAATATGCTGTGTCTTCAAGTCTGCATATATTTTGCATGAAGCCGCGCTCTTCACTCGCTCTTTACCGCCGAGGCGAGACTCAATAGCATTTAATTTTTTATATTTTTATTGCCACTGCTTGCGCACTCGTGCTTGTCAATCGGGAGTTTGATTCTCCATTCAGTTCCTATACACTCGCTGTGTTGTTGTTGTGTTAACTGCAGTTGCCATTCACCTCCAAAAACAACAACAATTTATAATAACAACGGAGTATTATGTGCCCACTCCGACGAGAGTCGCGCAATTTTCACATATTTTTGCTGTTATTGTTGTAGCTTTTATTGTGTCTGTTGCGATTTTGTTTTGCTTTCGTAGCCTGCATAATGCAGTATTTCGTTTTCTTTTTATTTTTGCCTGTCTGCCCCTCTATAACCCCTCCCGTGTGTGATTCGTTCGCTAGTTGTTTGACTGCTTTGCTTGACTGGCTCGCTGGCTGGTCGCTTGTGGAGCTCGCCGGTGCGCTCTCGGCTAGCGGTGCAGGTATAGAATCATTTTTATTATTAGTTATGACCTCATCATCGATTATTTTGCGGCTGGTTCCGATTGAAACTACACACACATGCGGTCGTTCCCTCCATTGTTGGCGTTTTTTCTTGGTTGCTTGCTTGTGCCACTCTCGACGAACGTTCGTCAGTTCGTTCGCTCTGCCGCTCACCACTCGTTGAACTCGCACCCATACAAATTCACATAGCCTCTCATGCTCTTATTTATTCACCGAGTCTTCGGTTGCTTGCCTTCGTCTCTGACACACATACACACCAACGAGGTTTCTTTATGCTTGCAATACGTTTTGCACTGATTGCGGTGGCAATTGCAGCACTCTGTTGTATGCAATTATTGCTTCCGCTTGCCAGTCAACGGGACAACATTTATTATGTTGGCCGGTTAGTGGCATATTTTATGTCGTCGCTTGCTGTGCGGTGTGTGCTTGCTTGCAGCGTTTTTTGGTGTTTTTTTAGCACTGCTTTGCAGGAAGTCAATTGCAATGAGACAACTCAAAGCTGTGTTCGTGTGCTTATACACGAAGATGTGGCGATACGGCCTTCCTATTGGTTGTTGCGTGTGTTGAGTGGTGTTGCCAGACTGTTTTATTTGCATATTGTTTTCAGTGGTGTAAATTTTGAAGGATTTTTATAATATTTCTTGTATAAATGATTTGGTAAAAAAATTTAAAGACCATTTTTAGTAAAGTGGATTGATTGATTGGAAATTATTGAATTTAATTCAAATTAATATTATTATTTTTTTCTTTCGTTTTTTGTTGATGATAACATTTTATTGAAATTGTTATGTTATATACAAATCATATTTGTTAAAGAAATTGTTAAAAAAATACCAAAAATAGTTCTTTTTTGTTATTAGATGTCTACATTAAATAAAAATGACTTATTGTGACTTCTCTTTAACAAATTTTATAAAATATTTCCTTTTATTATTGGATTTTTTTTGTTTTCTTCTTCCATAGCAAAGTTTTGCAAAGAATTATTAATTTAAAATTGATAGAAAATGTTCTAAATTGCCCAAAATAATTTTAGATGGACTTTATAATTTAATAATTTTCTATGTACACCCTTCTTAAAATATTTTTTATAACGTTTGTAATAATTAGCTTTCCTTTATTTATGATTTGGGAAAAACAAGCTTTAATAAATGTATACAAGTGTTAACACTGTTTTGTAATTTATCGTATTAGATGTATCCCTTATTTTAATTGGTTTTTAATTAGCTGCATTTCTGTTATTTTATTTTATTTTATTTTATTTTATTTTATTTTAATTTATTTTATTTTATTTTAATTTATTTTATTTAATTTATTTTTATTTTATTTTATTTAACTTAATTTAATTTTTTTGTTTATTTTTTATTTTATTTTTTTTTTTATTTATTTTTATTTTTTTTTTATTTTATTTTATTTTATTATTTATTTTATTTTGCTTTATTTTATTTTATTTTATTTTGTTTTATTTTATTTTATTTTATTTAATTTTAGTTAATTTAATTTTATATTTTATTTTATTTTGTTTAATTTAATTTATTTTAATTTTATTTTATTTAACTTAATTTAATTTAATTTATTTTTTATTTTATTTATTTTATTTTTATTTTATTTAATTTTTTTATTTTATTTTATTTTTTTTATTTTATTTTATTTTATTTTTTTATTTTATTTTATTTTTTTAATTATTTTATTTCATTTTATTTTATTGTATTTCATTTTATTTAATTTTATTTTATTTACTTCTATGTTTTAATTTATTTTGTTTAAATTAATTTATTTTATTTTATTTAACTTAATTTAATTTAATTTAATTTTTAATTTTATTTTTTTTTTTTATTTTATTTTTTTTTATTTTTTATTTTATTTTTTTTTATTTAGTTTTATTTTATTTTATTTTATTTTATTTTAATTTTATTTTATTTTATTTTAATTTTATTTTATTTTATTTTATTTTGTTTATTTTTATTTTATAGCGGGGTATAAGAGTTGAAGTCGACTTATGTTATTTTAAATATTACCTTATACATTTTTCAATAAATCTACTTAGCGTTACGTATACGCCAAGGTGTACTGAAAAACTAATATTTAAATTGCAATTATAATTTTATTATCAATATATATTTGTCGGAACTATTTACTACACTTAATACTTTGATCTCTCTGCTAGCTTTTTTATCTGTATTATTTCCTGCCTTTATTAAATTTACAAATTAGTATGCCAACGAACTGCTTCCGCTGATAGCGCCACATATTTTTATTTTTTATTATTTCATTTCAATTTGTGTTTTTATTTCACACCCTTCTACATTTGGTAATCGCTACCGAAATAATTTAATCTAAGTGCGCGAGCGTAACACACCATAAAAGAATGTATAAAGCCCTTGGTTGATACAAGTATAACGTCATACGTCAGTACAGACTTACACACACACTTTCTTACCCAAGCACACGTATGGACAAATATTCGCCTTCGCCTTCGCTTGTACTCTCACCAGTCACAACGCCCTCGCTCCAATTATTGCTTGTATTGGACTTATTTATATGGCCAGCTAATGTTTGTTGTTATTGTTGTTGCTTTTGTTAAATATCTCGCTTATGTTTAGGATTAATTTTTATTGTAGTTTGGATTATTTGGGATTTGTGTTGGTTGTTGGTATATATTATTTTTTTAATTTTTTGATTTTTTTTAAGCAAATAAACGGTTTTTTGCTATTTCATTGCGCTATTTTCTGCGCTCACTTGACGGCAATTACCTCAACGGCAAACATTTAGCGGCCCACTCGAAAAAAAAAATAAACAAATGCAAAAGTTTGTAAAAGGCTAGAGCTGCCAAATTTAGCAACTTGCTGCGGCGGTGTGTGAGTTTTCCAGCAGAAGTAGTGTTGTTGTTGTAATTGTTATTGCTACACTATTTTTTTGCTGTTGTTGCTTTTGTTGTTATTGTTGCTGCTTTCAAGTTTTTGGTTGGGGTTTCATTTTTGGTGTTGTTGTTGGAGCTTTGCTGTTGTTGTTATTATATTTCCAACAATACTGTTGTTGCTGCTGCTACTTTCAAGTTTTTAACTGTTTAATTTTTGTTGTTGTTGTTGTTGTTGCTGCTGTTTAGCAATCACCCAGCCGCTGTTGCTGGAGGCTGCCAGTCTGCCATTTGTTTAGCGCTGCTTCAAGCATGTGTAGGTGGTCAATGGCCAGCAGCCGCTTTGCTAACTGCACAAAGAGGCCACTTCACGCCGGATTTGTTGAAATTTGTTGATAATGTAATGAGTTTGGAATTTCAGTTGGTTTTTTAAAAGCAGAGAAAAATTATATAAATATACACATACAAACAAATAAGTACTTTCGTATGTGTGCAACACACTGCTGTCATCATCATCACTCAGTCCAACCACGCTTTGAGTTGCCACCGCAGCCGTCAATCGGTGGTGTGCAGAATTAACAATGCCACCTCTTGTATGCCAATACCGTCATATTTACATACCAAGATTTATACATATGTATGTACATGAGTACCTATCTACCTATGGCAACAATTTCACTTCGTGCTGCAAAACTATTTACAATCATATGACATAATCATCGCATTTATTCGCGTTTATTTTTAGATTAGATTTTGATTTGATTGGTTTGTGCTTGGTTGGCTGGCTTTGGCTACAGAATGGCACGTCTTGTTGTTTTCTTTTTTTTAAGAAATATTTTTTGTTTTTAATTTTTCAAGTATGTGCCAGATTTGAGCTGCTCTGTTTGATTTTGGTAGTTATTTTATTTTTTCATCAAAATAGTTAAAAAAAATTAATATCAAGAAATTATAAAAAATTAAAATTTTGTAATGAATATTAAAATTTATAAAAAAAAAATGTTCAAAAAAATAATAATAACTAAATTTATAAAAAATAATAATAATTAAAATTATAAAAAAATAATAATAATTAAAATTATAAAAAAATAATAATAATTAAAATTAAAAATAAAATTAAAATTTTATTATTATTTTTATTTTTAATTTTATAAATAAAGTATTTTAGTTTCAAAAAGTTATTGTCGATAAAAAATTACAATTTTTATAAAAATAAATATAAAACCAAATTAAGAAAAATTAAAATAAAAATAAGTTTTCGAAATTACAATTTTATTTAAAAATATTTTGTTCAAAAAATATGAGTAAATTTATTATATATGATAAAAATAAAATTTTATAATAAAATTAGATGTACATGGATGATTAAAAATCTAAAAAAATTCTAATTAAATAAAAAAAAATGTTGTTCTTTAAAACTAAAAAATATATTTTATAACTTTAAAATAAAATTTGAATAGAAATTTTTTTAATAATAAATTAATTTGTGTTTCAAAAATTTACAAAAATATATTTCATTTATTTATTTAATATTAAAAATATGTGTAAATATAAAAATAATTTAAATTAATTTTAAAATTTTTTCGGATAAGAATAATTTTAAATTAAATTGCTTTAAATTAATTTAATACAAATATTTTTTTTATTGACGTTCTTTTCTAATTTTAAGTAATTAAATTGAATTATTTTTTATAAATTTTAAAATAATATTTTTATTTTATTAATAAATAACTAGTAATAACCCCCGATAATCGGGGGACTCCGTTATTTAAAATGAAAAAAGTAAACAATTTTTTTTTTTATAAAAACTCAATTTATTCAAGTACTTCATGGAAAACTACATTCGTAGTGGTTTTATTTTGGTCGTAAGTCTTAACTTTGATATCTTGAGAAGATCGTACTCGACTCAATGCGACATACAGCTGGCCATGCGTAAAACAATCCTCCTTGAGGAAAACACCAACTCTTGCTAGAGTCTGCCCTTGAGATTTGTTTATTGTTATTGCGAATGCTACAATTATTGGAAATTGGCGACGCTTTAAAATAAAAGGAAGTGTTGATTCGCTGGGCTGTAAATTTATACGGGGCAATAAAATTTGTTTCCCTTGTGATTCACCGGTTAAAATTTCGACCTCCAAACAATTACAATGTAGTGCTTTTACTATCAAGCGAGTCCCATTGACCAACCCTTCATATGTATTAAGATTGCGGATTAACATCACAACTGTTCCAACCTTAAGCCTTAATTCATGAGGCGCTACTCCACTGAAATTAAGGGAGTTTAGAAATTCTGTAGGGAATCTGACATGCTCTTGAGGATCTTCAGAAACGACAGTATCCACGCTATAATATACCCTTTCTTCACCGGGCAACATATTTACTATTTCGGTATTTATTATCGTACAGTGATCATTTTTTGGACACAAAATTGCCCGATCCTTCAAATGGTTTTGACTAATAACACCAGACTGAGGCTGAAATACCCAATCCACTAAATTTTCATTTAGCAAAATTATCTCTTCTGGTATATTAATTTTCGACTCTGGAGAGAGCTCTCGACCTTCTCCAACACGCAAAAGAAAACTGTTATATACGGATTCTTTAGAACGCATATTCGTTGAGAGTTTGAGACACCTAAAAAATTTCCAAAGTGAGCACCGTTTCAAACAATTACCAACTATAGCGGCGCGTGAGCTATTGGGCACCACAGGAAGAACTTGCCTGAAATCACCACCTAACAAAATAACCTTTCCACCAAAAGGTATTTCATTTTGGTGAATATCACGTAATAGTCGATCTAAGCATAGTAATGCAGTCCCAGGAACCATGCTAGCTTCGTCCCATATTATTGCTGTAGAACATTTGATTGCTTTTCCGAGGGTGCTATCTGGCTTAATTAGAGAAACAGAAGATTCAGTCAAAGGTATTGGAAATTTGAATATATTATGTGCCGTTCTTCCGCCAGGAAGCAAAATAGAGGCAATCCCTGTCCAAGCCACGGATATCACCTTCTGTCTGAGGCTACGAATATGATGAATAATACTCTTATAAAGAAAAGTTTTGCCAGAGCCGCCAGGACCATCAACAAAGAATGCCTTTACGACATCGTTGCTACTGGAAATTGCATGGGTTATTTGGTCGAATACAATCTTTTGCTCATGATTAAGCTGTTCCTTTAGTGTTTGCGCGTATAATACTTCATCATCTATATTATAATTCTCAATTCCTGTGTCTTCAGTGGTAAGATTATCTGCAGGTAACCCAAAGTCTTTTAAAGATGTGTTATGTGATTGGAAAATGTGACTAATATTTCTCAATGCTAAAAGCTCGCTGGTGTTTTCTGAATTATTTCTTAAAAAATCTTCACAAAGATGCAATTTAAATTTTCTCCAGAGCTCTATTGGTGAGGTTGGTTCTCCAAATATGCAAATCATTGCAAACATACGTCTTAGTTGCACAGGCATTTTAAAGACAGATGCTTCTTCAAGTGCAGCGGTCCACTCTGTGTCATCCGCCAGCAACTTTCTCTTTACTGCTGATTCCCAATAAGAAGAGAGATGTTCCCTGTTCACGGTTAATATATCTGAATACGACCTTGGTCCTTTTAACGAAGTAAGCAATAAACGTAAAGCAAAGAGTTCCCGATTTTTTGGATCGACCGTATACATTCTACCAATTGCATTACTCGGACGTTTTCTTCTTTGCCATGAGCGCGACGCATCTTGCCAAGTATAGTACTCAGGAATTTGATAATACAACAAAGTATTCGCAAATGGATCTATCGCATTCAATTTAAAATATGCGGTTAAAGTGGTATCGCGGCATCGAGCAAGGGTATCAGAAATCGCAGCATTATCATCACGAAAATAAATATTTTGTGAGTCTGGAAGGTGAACGGCTAGAGCTTTTACCATGTGCGACTTTTCTTGCATTGAAAATTCCAAAAGCCTCCAACAGGCTTCAGGGGCGCTAACATATCGAGTATCTATAAATGTAGATATTTCATCATGATTATCCACGCGATCAATTGGGTGTTCAATAATTTGAACTGTTGCGCAATCATATCCTTTGTAAATATATTTGTGGAGGTATTTAACGCTTTTTATCGATGAACATATTTCGACATTAATATGGGCACTGTATTTTTGGTCAGATATTTGTTGTATGGGACTATCCATCGGTTGTCTATTTCAATTAAATTTTTATTGGCACGAACAACTATTTTATTTCCATCATTGCGGCGGCGATATTGAGGATAGCCGTTAACATTTGAAAGCGTATTAGCATGAAAAGTTTTCGGATAGTTTTTTGAGCAAATTCCCGTATCAGTCATGCAGGGCGATGATGGATTAAGTACTCCACATGGGCCATGAATCATACATTTTGAGACTATTTCATACAACTCAGGCTCTGCCTCCTTATTAGGAATCTCAGCGCAAACAACCAGGTCAATTTCAGAAGGCTCGCGAATAACATCTTCTTCGTGAAGTGCTACTAAGATGTGGGCATGTGGTAGACCCCGTTTTTGAAACTCAATGACATTGAGGTAGTATTTCACCTTTCCAAACACATTCCTCTGGGAAATATCTTTCATAAGCTCATTGAGCTTCTGCTTAAAAACCCGGGCTATCAGTTCTGGACGCATTTCCGGTCCCTGGTATCTCTCAATATTCTGAATGACTTCTGGCCATTTTGGGTTGCATGTAAAAGTTATGAAAAGCGACGGTTTTCCATATTTTCTAACCATAGCCATAGCATCTTGGTAATGCATGTTCATATTTCGAGGGGAGCCAACAAAACTTGAAGGAAGTACAACTATACGACCAGGACGAACACTTTCCATATTTGCACCACGCATTAAGTAGTCATGCAAACCAGCATATGTTTCAACACGTAGCTCTTTCTGATGAGTTCGCAGAAATGCCAGACGTGCTCCTTCAATTCTGACATATTGGTCAACTAAATACTGTTGCCAAAGTTTACCTGACACATGAAGCAAGCTGAAACCTTCTCTTATCGCCATACGGTAAGCAACAAACTGCAGTTGGGTTAATTTAAATCTACATTCCGTTCGATGACCCTGTTCATGCAGAAGAGTTTCATCATATCCTGACTCGCCATAAGGAAACAAAAGCGGATATACTAATGGATCACACAACCTATGTAGCGTTGAGACAAATAATAAATTCTGCATATCAGATTTCCGTGAAAATATTCGCAAATTTCGATTTCCAGGTGGTTCACCATCCTCTGTTGTGAAAACGGCCGCAATTTCTGAGCAGTTTGGCAAATTATAACGTCGATCAGCGCTGTTAAAAAGTAGCATGCTAATTCGGCGAGCATTGCGATTTTCTTCTCTGGCCCTCTGTTCCTCTTCGCGTTCAACCTGCGCCATATGCTTATACTCATTTGCCAAGGGGTTAATATTTGAAAGCATTTCGTGGATTTCTCTCAGCAAATATCTATCGCAGTTTGAATTATGTTGTGCCCTTATATCAGTTGCTTGATCCGTGTCAAGAATAAACAGCTGGGCGTAGGAGGATTCTGAAGGATGATCTGCATGCAATGGACCTACCCTATGATATATTGATCCATGTATTCGGAAGCAATATGGTCCGCGCCCTGTAGGCTCCGCAATTTTCGCTTCGAATGATGCAAAAGCAAACGAACTATTTAGCTGCCGAATATTCTCCAAATAGTGTCCCCGCCAAGAGCTCAAATCATTTTCTAACACAGCTTTCAAAAACTCAGGTATACGTAATTCTTGAAGTTTAACTTTTCCGCCATGACAACATGTCGTAAAGCCATTTCTTACCTAGTAACAATTTCAACCAAATATTAAGACAATAATTATGTATGTATATACATACATTACGAATATAAAACAATGAAAAGTATAGGTACCTTTTCACTTCTGAAATGTTTTGCTTTACAGTGTACACATATGTTAGTCAAACCCCCAAGCGAACTATACTCCGGAAGAACTACGGAGTTTAGGGCAGCTTTGAAATAACTTGCCATAGATCCTGTATGACTACGGCTCTAATAAAACAGGTCAATTCATATACATACATACATTAACAATTAAAAATTCTATAACATTCACCTCTTCTCTTCGACCTGTTAAACTCCTTTTTCGTCTAATTCGCCTTTGGTTTGGCATTTTATTTTTAATAATTAATCTGAATCTGCACTGAAATTCGATGTAGTATGTATGTATTCGCTGGTAATAGCCGCCTTAACTTTTGGAAGAAAACTGAACTGACTCAAAGCTTACCTAACGCAATAACACTTCTAATCAAAATAACGCCGACAACAATATTTCTGTTATATTTTTCACTTGCGTCTTCGCCCATATATATTTGTAAGTATTTATGTAGAGTATGGATAAAACAAAGTAGAGTGCACATGTCAAAGCGCAGTGTTCCTTAGTTCGTACATACATATACGTACGAATATACAACATAGAAGAGAGCGCATGTCAAATCGTAGATAGCGCCTTAGCGCATGCATATGTATGTATGTCCCATATGTATGTACAATTCATACAACTACGCACTGCACATGCCAAAGCAAACATTCTCTTAGCATCTCTTATTGTCATTTTGCTACCGAGCAGGCAACATTGTTGTTGTTAGATTTCGCACTTGCGCCTTCGCGTATGTGGGTATGTATGTAACGAAAGCAAATGACAGAAACATTTGTAATTATTCGTTCTCTTACATATATGCTCTTTTCTGTAGAAGCGCTGCTTATATTAGCTTAATGTAAAAATTGAAGAACTTTAAACGCAAATATATCAAAAGTGGTTTAATGAATTTAAAATCTGTAAAATTTGTGCAAAGTTTCAGATCGCACACTTTAATTTGATGTATTATTTGTCTCTGTACGTTTTGTAGATCTCTGGAAATAAGCGCCTTGTCTTAGAATAATATATAGATTTTAAAATTGTACTAAAAAAATTAATTATAAAATTTAAAAATATTTTTTTTTTTGAATTTTCCATTAAATTTAATTTATAAAAAATTAAACCATAAATACATATTTATAAAAAAAAAATTATTAACATCAGATTCTTAATTAATTTTTTTTATTATTTTTTATTAATTTTTTAAATAATTTTAAAATATTATTTTATTTATACTTTTTTATTTTTAATTTTATTTCAAAGTTCTTCATCTTCTTCATTTTCGTCACACTAGCCTCACTTAAACATATTTATTATTTTTTAATATTAATATAATTCCATTATAAATACTCCAATAAAAACATACAAACATACATTTGTACATATATATATGTATAAATATATGCATTTAAATGAGTAAACTCTGTAAATGAATGACCTTTTGTTTGCGTATATTTTTATATGCTCATATTTAATTGCTGATAAGCGTCAGAAATTGTTTAAATAATACTATTGCGTATGTCTTATCACCAGCAATTATTGTTGTTGGTTTTTGTTTTCCTCTTTTTAATCGTTTTTTTTTTACTTAGAGAAAAATATGAAAAAGATAAGGCTGAATTGTGATTTATTTATTTATTCATTTTATTTTCATTGAAGAACTGCCTACAAAAGTCATATGCGGACTCATTGAGATTTTTTTCGTACATTTAGGGAAATTTTAAGAATAAGTCCCATACTCAATGGAATCTTGCAAAATTCAGTTGAAAAATTAGTTTAGGCTCATATATACATAAGTTGTTGATAACATGTCGTCTCTGTTTTAAGAAAAAATTCTTTTTTATTAATCTTACATTTATGTTTTGAAGAAATTATTTTTTCAATGTAAAAATATCAATAATTTTGTAGTTAAATTATTGTGATAGAAAATATATTTTTTATTCAATTTAATATTGTTTATTATTGATTCAAAATTTTGTAGGTATTGATAAAAAATATTGTTATTGAGTATTCGAGTAATTGATTATCGATATTTTCGTTGAATATATCAAATTCATTTATCGAAATATTATGTATGTTTATCGAAGCGGAATCTATATAAATCTCATAAAGAAAAATACCGTCATAAATATCGATAATTTTGATCGATCTTGTATATAAATCATCTATCAAAACACTGATTAAATTTCTGGAATATTCCATTAACTCAGAAGATCGCCTTAATAGCGTTTTTAGCATTTTTTGCCTTTTACATTGCCGGCTACTCGTTTTTTGCAGGACATCTACCGTAGCTTTTTTATAAAAAAACACAGCCATTCGCAGACAAAGAACATATATCGTACATCTTTGTCGCAGAGTTGCATTTGATTTTCAAGTCGATTAAAATTCAATTAAAAATAAATGTAGATTTTATTAATTGATCAATTAGCTTCTGTCTAAAAACGCTATGAACGATTTAATCGAGGAGAGCCGATTAATTGATCAATTAGCTCCTGTGTAAAAAGGCTATAAAACTTAATTACTAATAAAGTCCAATTATTTTTACCAGATTTTAACAGGAGTATACTTACTCCTATATTCTGCTAAATGATCTCACAAATCCAAACTCCACTCAACGAGCTCTGTTCGATCGAACAAAGTTCATCTTAATTATATTTGCATCCTACTCATTACCGATGATGTGTCAAAGAAATGCTCCCACAGCACGTTGACTTCTGGTGTTTAGTCATAAATACCTTGAGAACTTGAGAAAAATAATAATTAACAGTCGAAAAAAATATTCACCCCACAGAACGTTGAGATGACAATGACTTTTTACCGCTACAACGACATTTTTGTTGTTGTAGTTTGACGTCTTTGTTGTTGCGCGTCAGATGCGCACATGAACTATGATGATGCATATGAATACTATACGAGTATGTGTGTATGTGTGTATGTCTGTGTGTCGAAAAAGTCATCTCGATGCATCAGCGCTTCGGTTGACAGGCATAAATGCTTACACATAAATATTTAATTTTTTTAATTTATGACTTTTAAAAATAGGAAGTGCAGTGGCAGTGACAGTGACAGTAGCAAATAACAAAAACTTAATTGAAATTAAAAGCGCAAGAGAAAAATATTATATGAAAACAAAACAATTATTAAATGCAATAAAAGCGTGTGATGCATTTGAGTGGAGATGATGGGGTTGCAGGAGGGAGCAGTGAGAGTTACGAAAATATTTATTTTAAAAAGGCACGGTATGAAAAAAGTGAAAATATTGGAAAAATTATATTTATTTTGATTGAAATATTCGAAAGAATGAAAGAAATAAAAATAAAATAAAATAAAATAAAATAAAATAAAATAAAATAAAATAAAATAAAATAAAATAAAATAAATTAAATTAATTTAAATAAAGTAAAGTAAAATAAAGTAAAATAAAATAAAATAAAATAAAAAAAAAATTAAATTAAATTAAATAAATAATTTAATTAAATAAATAAAATATAATAAATAATTAAATCTTGAATTCAAAAACAAATTATTTTTATTACAAAACTTAAATAATATAAAAATACAATATTTTTAATCTTCCATCTAACCACCAGCGTAACATCTATAATAATTTAATAAATAATTGAAAATAGAAATTTTATGATCAAATAAAAATGATAATAATAATATTGAACTGATTAATGAAATTGTGTGTGTTTTTAATGGCAACTCACCGCTGTTGCTGCGCAGCGCTGTATTTGTTTATAAATATTACCGATTAATACTTGTTTGCACAAATACACATTTTTGAACTTTTAATCTCTTTTCAAATATACATACATTACATATACTCATCATTAAAAAATGAGCTTTAATTACCGCGAAATATGAAAATATGGCGCATTTGCTGATTTCGCGAGATACCAACGGGCGCCTAATAAACCGCTAGAGACACATTTGAAATAAAGGGTGATTTTTTAAGAGCTTGATAACTTTTTAAAAAAAAAAACGCATAAAATTTGCAAAATCTCATCGGTTCTTTATTTGAAACGTTAGATTGGTTCATGACATTTACTTTTTGAAGATAATTTCATTTAAATGTTGACCGCGGCTGCGTCTTAGGTGGTCCATTCGGAAAGTCCAATTTTGGGCAACTTTTTCGAGCATTTCGGCCGGAATAGCCCGAATTTCTTCGGAAATGTTGTCTTCCAAAGCTGGAATAGTTGCTGGCTTATTTCTGTAGACTTTAGACTTGACGTAGCCCCACAAAAAATAGTCTAAAGGCGTTAAATCGCATGATCTTGGTGGCCAACTTACGGGTCCATTTCTTGAGATGAATTGTTCTCCGAAGTTTTCCCTCAAAATGGCCATAGAATCGCGAGCTGTGTGGCATGTAGCGCCATCTTGTTGAAACCACATGTCAACCAAGTTCAGTTCTTCCATTTTTGGCAACAAAAAGTTTGTTAGCATCGAACGATAGCGATCGCCATTCACCGTAACGTTGCGTCCAACAGCATCTTTGAAAAAATACGGTCCAATGATTCCACCAGCGTACAAACCACACCAAACAGTGCATTTTTCGGGATGCATGGGCAGTTCTTGAACGGCTTCTGGTTGGTCTTCACCCCAAATGCGGCAATTTTGCTTATTTACGTAGCCATTCAACCAGAAATGAGCCTCATCGCTG
The DNA here is from genome assembly GCA_031772095.1 of Zeugodacus tau. Taxonomy (NCBI): domain Eukaryota; kingdom Metazoa; phylum Arthropoda; class Insecta; order Diptera; family Tephritidae; genus Zeugodacus; species Zeugodacus tau. The sequence continues at coordinate 10,999,615 of CM062651.1, read as the reverse complement.
AACAAAATTTGTCGATAAAAAAATTTCGAACCGAACACTGATTTTGGTAATAAAATTCAATGATTTGCAAGCGTTGCTCGTTAGTAAGTCTATTCATGATGAAATGTCAAAGCATACTGAGCATCTTTCTCTTTGACACCATGTCTGAAATCCCACGTGATCTGTCAAATACTAATGCATGAAAATCCTAACCTCAAAAAAATCACCCGTTATTTTAATTTCACACATTCCTACAGTAGAGCGCCAGCCGCATTTGCATACGCTTGGCATTTTATTTACTTTGGCACTATTCCGCTTGTGCGCGCCCAGCCATTGGATTCAATGTCGCTTTCCAGCTGCACTATTACGTCTGACGCGTCATTTGTTTAATATTTTGTTGTTTTTGCTATTGTTTTTGTAAATTTGTTTGCGCGTCCAAAGTGCGCGCTTTGGTGTTTTTGGCTAGTGGTTGATGGCGCATTACAAAATCTTTGGATGATTTCATTTTCATTTTTACAAATTGAGCGTTCGAACGGCGCATTAACGCGTCCAAAACGAGAAGAAGAAGTAGCAGCAGTAGAAAAAACAACAAAAAGTAGCTCACAGTAGAGCAGCTAGTCTCTTTAGCGCCTACTTGCCTAGCTTGCGCGTTGGTTTTGTTGTTGCTGCTGCTGCTATCGCGCTGCAATGATGCAATCACTTGTTGTTGTGCGCAACAAAAATTTAAACAGCAACAACTATCATCATGTCCACTATCGATTTTGGCTGCACTTCTTATTACCTTTAGTTTGGGTTGTCTTTTTTGGCGGCGTCCCCTTCCCATCATCATCACCGCCGTTTCGTGTCAGCGTTGCATTTGTGCGCAATCGACACACGGTCAATGACTTGAATGCCAGCGGCATGTGGTTGTTGGCGTCTGACACCGTTAGTGCCGCCCAGCAGCAGAGTGACGCTGAAACTGTTAGTTTGGGCGTTGCTGGCTGTTTTGTGCTGTAAATTGTGATTTTAATTGATTTTTTTAAATAAATATTTTTTATTGCTTCGTTAATATTTTATTGCCAACTAAATAATTTGTTTTTTTTCACTTTTTCTATTTACAGAGAAGTTCTAAATGCCTGGCGTGCCAAAGCGCGTTGCAATGTCGTGCCGGCGGAGCGTACACAGGAGCTCTTCCACGAGCTGAGTTTCCATCCGAGTGAGAAGCAAAGTAAGTGTTTCGATGATTTTTGTGGAAAATAAATACTATTTTTTGAGAAAAATAGTAATAATTATATAAATAAGAATAAAAGTAAAAATATTTTAAATATAATAAAAAAATTTTTTATTTATTTCAATTATATATCAAAAATATACTACTCATATGAAAATTATTCCAAAATTTATTTTAAAAAATACAAAAATAATTAACATATTTTTTTGTAATGACAAAAACAAAAAAAGATAAACTAACCTAAAAATTGCATTATAATAATCCCAAGTATATTAGTAAAATAAAAAAATCCAGCTAATAATCAACCTATAATAAAATAAATAAATAAAAATTAAAATAATATTAAATTTAATTCGGTAAAATAAAAAATAATTAATACTGAAAGTGATAATTAAAAAAAAAAAATTATTAGAAAAAAATTTTAATTGTCAAAAAATATTAATTAAAATATAAAATAAATAAAAAGTAATGAATGCTCAAAGGGATGAACAAAAAAAATAATAATATTAAAAAAAAAAAAACAATTTAAAAAGTAAATATAATTACAAATACGGTATTTGTCGCAGAGTTGCATTTCATTTTCACGTCGATTAAAATTCAATTAAAAATGAATGTAGTAAATGAGATTTTTATTTTCTATGGTAAATCGATCAGCGTTTTAATCGAGCAAAGGCCGGTCAATTAGCACTTATGTGAAAAGGCTATAATTTAATTGAAAAATAATTAATTTAAAAATCAATTGCAATAAAATTTAATAATGTTTTATTATATAATATAAAAAATAAATTAAAATGCTAAGAAAAATAAAAATCTTTAAATAATATAATATAAATTTTAATTGGGTAAAATAAAAAAAATATTAATACTATTTTCAATAATACTTAAATAATAATTTAAAGTCGATATAAAAACTAATTAACAATTAATTAATTAAATTAATTTATTTCTTCCTTTCCAGTCAGCGAAATGCTGCAAACAGCCAAATTGTTGGCACGCAAGAGCAGCCGCCAATCGAATGGACTCACTTTCGGTGAATTTTGTGTGCTGGCAGCCGATCTAAAACGCTTTCGGTGAGTTTACATAACGAATATTTTTTATAAAACACAAATTAATAACTAAAAAAAATATTTTTTCTTTTTCTTGATCTGAACAGCACATCGACTTTCTCGCCGTCGATTTGTGACAATGTAAATCTATTAAGCTCTCTACAGCAGCAACAACATGAAAACAGTGACAATAGCAGTCGTGTGGAGGCCAATAACGGCACTTTATGCACGGCAACGGGCACCGAATTGCGTAGTACAAAATCCCTAAGTAATGTCGAAGACTGTAAGCGTAAATTGTCAAAGGGCGATACATCGGCACCGGTTGAGGTATTCCTAGGCGGTTCATGTAATCCCACCACCTGGCGGGCCGATGTAGCGATACCAACGTTGAAAGAACTTGGCATTTCCTTCTATAATCCCGTAAGTGTTTTGACTCAAATATTATTATTATTTTTTATTTAAATATTAACTTTATTTTTTTTTTTCGCTCTCTTTCTTGCTCATTGCAGCAAGTATCTGATTGGACGCCTGATCTCATCGAGCTGGAGCATCGCGCCAAAGAGAAGGCGCGTGTTTTGTTTTTCGTTATGGATTCGCAGACGCGCGCTTCTGCTGGTGCCATTGAGGCGGCACATATAGCGGGTCAAAACTGCAAGCAGCTGGTGTTGGTACTACATCCATATAAACGTAATCAATCGATTCTTAATGAGCAAATATCCCAGCAGTAAGTAGCATACAAGTTTTTACTGCCCCCAACAACAACCACTAATTTGTTTTTGCTTTTTGTTTTTAAATTAACAGAGAATACATTGACCTCCGGCGCAATCAGTTAATATTGAAGGAATTGGTCACACGTCGTGGCCTACCAGTTATGGATGACGTACCATCGGGTCTACAGCGCACCAAAGACATTTTGGCTGGCATTAGAGATCCACCCTCGAATATAGCAACGATTTTAGTGTAAGTATAAGCGGAAATTAAAAAAAAAAATTTAAGGTTATAATATTTTTTGAGGTTACATTTTTTTTATTATTTTTGAGGTTATAATATTTTTTCAGTTTATATTTATTGAGTTTATATTATTCTTTGAGATTATAAAATATATTTCTCTCTTTTAATCCACCACACAGTGTCGTACGTGGCGCCTTCGATCGCGTTAATCCCGTGAACGGCGTCATTACAGTTGTACAATGTCAACGCGCTCTCTTATACTTAGGTTACGCTCAGAGTCTAGTTAAATTAGACAATTTAAATAAGATAATCGCCACACAACGTGACACGTTGGAAACACTACAAAAACGCAGTACAAAATCTGGAGGTGCACAGCCAGAGATTAGCAGCAGCGATAATGCCACCATGAAGAGTTCATCTTCAACATCGTGCAACTCAGACACGCCCACAGCTACGGTGAATGCAGCGTCGGATGTTGATTTTGATTTATTCTGCGTGATTTCGGCTTATCTCTCGGTGTTGCAGCAGGAAATACAAGAGAGTGGCTGCATTTCGCCCATAAAGGGCACCAATGTGCCACCACCGCCGGTCTATCTTACCAATATGCAAGGTAAATACTGCGTGGCATTTTTTATAAATAATTGTTTATTAAAATTATTATTTTTTTGCATTCTATCTACCAGGTGACGAAAGCAATTTCGCAATCAGCTACTTCACCAGCAAGAATATATCGCGCACCTCCAGTCAAACTAGCGTACCAGGCAGCGATGAACGTCACAGCAGCAACGATTTGTTGAGTCGCAGTCGTGATAGTGGCACCTCCTCACCACAACCGTTAGATCAGCCATTGAAATCACGTTCGGCCGCACAGTTAGGTAAAGCAAAAACAAAAATTCTTGTCAACATCGAATCTATAGAAACAACCGAAATCACAACAACCATCCAAACTGCTCATACACCAACAACACCACCTAATACTTCTACTACTACCGCTACAGCTTATCCCATATTGAGCGCACACTCAAACGCACATCCGTTGGCGCAATTGAACGCCACCGCCACCGCCGCACAAATGCACTCCACATATCCGGATAGTAGCAGCGTAACAGCGGAGGAGGAGAGCGATTCCAATGATTCGGTATTCTCATCAAGCAGTTCCATCAATTCGGTGAATTGCAATTATGGTGGCAATGAGTTTCTAACCTTTGCCGGCACCGATTTTCGTGATGTCTACCTCGGTGGCAGTTGCTTTTTGCGCACGAAATGGCGTCAAGACATCGCTATGCCCTATTTGAAGACTAAGGGTGTCACCTTTCATCTGCCAGCGTTGCATGAGAGTTTACAGTCTTCACATCTGGACTTGCCGGATAAAGTATTCGAGGATGCACGCCAGTTGGGCGCACAGGAGAAATCGTTGAAGCGTACACGCCGAAAATATCGTGGCGCCGCTTTGGAGGAAGAGGAGGAGGAAGAGTTGACGGTGTCGGAGGAGACCTACAGTTGGGCGTTGCCACCAATGCGTCCGAGTCTCTACAATCCGGCGCTCTTGGATGCCAGTCGCGTGCTTTTGTTCGTCATTACCAATGAGACGCGCTCGTTGGCGCCCATGACGCTGGCGGCGCATTGCATCGGTCTGATGTACAATGTGGTTTTGGCAGTGCAAATGTTGCCCGACGATTGTGTGATCAACAATGAGAAGGTGTGTGTTGACTTGCTTTCTGCTTTAATTGCATTTTATTAATTACATTTTTTTTTCTATTTTTCACTAACAGCTCACTGCGGCTGCTATTAAAGATTACAATCGCGGTCGTTCGTATCTCATCGATTTGGCCAAACGGCAGGGTGTGCCTGTTTTTAACGATTTGAAGGCAGCTTTGGAATGTACTGTGGATAAGATAAAAGCGTGTAACTCGCGTGGCAGCCGTTATGATTGAAGCGGTGCTTAAATGGATGCATGCATACACATAAGTACTCACGCGCAACCGCACTTAAATGACTGTCAAGTTTACAGCAGTCTATAAGCGCATTTTCTTGCACGCATACGACAAGTACCTACAAACAAACATGAATAAAATGGGCAGCAGATTTTAGCAGAATTTTTTCAAACTACATATACTATACTACATATATATAAATATATTTAATTTAATTAATTACTACCAATTCCGCGTGAATACAACTTTTACTTAACTACATTTGTAATAGTTTAATAATTTTATGTTTGTATGATGAAGCTTCAATACTATTTCAATATAGTTACTGTTAGCTGATAAATGAAAATTCAACGCGTTTGCGTTTATATTTTGTATGCGTTATTTGATGCCTTAACTGTACGCCAAGCTACTAATTTACACTATTTAAGTGCTCTTTATAAATTTAATTTAATTTAATTACTCTCTAATTTACATATACACACAAAAACACACACATATATACATATATATCTAATTATAATTGTCTTAAAAAAAATGCCTGTATATACAATGCAAACACAAGCAGTACGCTAAATCAATTTAAAAATTACAAAAATTTTACATACAAATAGCATATAACCTATAATTAATAACATACATATATACGTACATTTAAAACAAAAAACTAAATTAATATCTAATTAATAATTACCTAATGCCTAAACTAAATGAATGAATAAATAAATATATACCTAAATATACATAAATACCTTAAATATACAATTACCTACTATACTAGCCTGGTAATATTAAGCGTGATGATGTTTGCTAATAATAAAACAAATATAAGTGTATGAGTTAACACAGCAAGTATATTTTCATTCGAAAAGCAAGTATAAAGAGTTTGTGAAAACGAAAGTGGAAAAGTAAGCAATTTGGTATTCCTTTAGTTTCAATAAATAAGAAACAGCCCGTCTGTCTTCAATTCTGCAACATAAGGGCTATATCAGTGTAACCCATGAAAAATTAATCGATTTTCGTGAATTTTGTTAGAGAGAGTACTCGTTTTTTGAACATAATCGGCCTTATTCCCGTTGTTATCATTTTAAAACGATATAAGAACTCCTATTTGGCATTCCTGTTGGGGTTATAGACATTTATCGAAAATAAATTGAGATTCCCCAATTTGAAACGAGTATAGAAACGACATAGTCTTCTTTGTCGTTGCTATAATTGAGAGCGACATAGAAACGACGCGGTTGTTTTAAGGAATTTTTGAAGTGAAGAGGACAATTCCAAATCGGAGACAGTTTGAAATTTTAATTTCTGAAATGGAAAAATATCTTGCATATGTAAAGGCTTTAGAAAAGGGATAAAATATTTAAATTTCGATTTTATTGAAGGGATATTTCTAAAAAACTAAACCCATTCGCACTGCCATCTCGTGTCGGAGATGGTTGGCATAAAGTTCATAAAATTTTAATTTTTATATCTAAGACTATATTTAAGATATGGAAGGTCTTAAAATTCAACTCGAAGAAAAAATGGAACACAAAAAGTCCGAAGCAAGAGCAACAAGAGGAGGTGTTAATAAACAGATACCACTAACTCCCTTGGAAGAAGCTGTTGTGAAATTGATACGATTCGGTAAGTAGCTGGACTAGCAGGTAGAGGAGTCGGATTAGCCGACGCAGCTTTCACCACTACTTCGTTTGGTATACACGCCAGCACTCATCTTTCCAACATATCTCCAATTTAAAAAAATCAAATAAGAATACGAATTTAGGAACGAAACGACAACGACTTGGAAACGACAATTAAAACCACAACGACAACGGGAATAGGACCGAATAAGTTCTATTTTCAGCTATATTTTAAGATTTTTTTTTAGTATTAAAAAATAACGCAGGTATGTACTCTCTTGAGAGATATCAAAAAAAAAAGTTCCCCAACTGCTGACATAATTCTGACCGAATGAGTAGTTCAAACAAAAAAATTCATAAAGGTTATTAAAGTTGAAGGAAATACCTATACAATGACCTACGATTTTAGGAAAATATCAAAAATTAACAAAATGGTGGTTCTAAAAAAATTTCGTTTTTCTTTAATGTCAAATATCAACCAATCAAAAAGATCGTAGATCATTGTATAGTAAATATATTGAAGAATACTCAGTTCAGTATTCGAGGACTCTCGGTGAAGTCGATCGGTCAATTTCTCGTTTTGACGTTTCGAGAAAAAACGCTTTCCTAGTTTCGCCAATAGCGGCTTATACCTGCGAGCGGTCGCTCTTTAGAACGCTGTCATTCAAAAACTATTCAAGAGCGGCAAGGTCGTACGCTTTCGCAGGATATTTTTGAAAGTATAAACTATCGAATCAGCAAAAAATAAAAAAATCCATTTTTTTTAATGGTATAGCCCCTTAATGTTCCAAACAGCATTCTTCTTCGTTACTGGCGTTGACATCACGTTTATAGATCAGTTAACAACATCGTGTCATTCATTTCTCCTTTGCCAGGTCCTTCTCCATCTGATTTTTCCAACGGTGTGGAGGCCTTCCTCTGCTTCCACCGGCGGGTACTGTCTTTCAAAGCTGGAGTGTTTTGGTTCATTCGAACAACAAGACGAAGCCGCTGTCTTTTTGTTCGTTGAACTATGTCAATGTCGTATAACTCATACAGCTCATCGTTCCATTCTCGCTGCCAATGTTCAAAGAACCATAAATCTAGAAATATGATTAGATTGCCGAAAAACCGAACAGCCATTAGTTGTATGAAATTCGGATTAATTTTGGCAGCAAAGAGCTAGTTAATGAGCAAAATGAACTTCTCTCCAAACTGTTTCTGCTGTTTGACAATACCATGCGACTAGTGCTCTTTTTGGTATAGAATCCCCTTCCGGCTCGTTCGTTTTTCAGGCCTCCTATTAGAGGACCTAGATGGCAATCAATTTTGTATTTTGCCTTTAAGCATGTACTAAAGGGATTTTCATTAGGGTAGCTACAAAAGTAGACCGATAGGGACAGCAAACGACGCCATATTTTCCCAGTACTTTTGACATTTCTCTTCTGTGAGGTTTGTCATTTTATCATGGAAAGATATACGATTTGATAACGAGACGAAATTGTTAAAACTTACTAAATTCGGAGTCAGTGGCCTCCATTTTAAGAGCACTACATACTACGTAGGGATGAGGCTCATTTCTGGCTGAATGGCTTCGTCAATAAGCAAAATATGTCAGGCAGCAATCCACACGTACTCCATGAGTCACCATTGCATCCCGAAAAAAATACCGTTTGGTGCGGTTTATGGGTTGGCGGCTTCGTTGGGTTGTACTTCTTCCGTGATGGTCAAGAGCGGCACGTTACTCTTAAGTGGAATCGCTACCCCTCAATGATAATCGAATATTTTTAGCCCGATTTATACAATACGTGGTTCCAACAGGACGGCGCCTCAAGCCACACAGCGAATGTCACAAATATGTTATTGAAAACCAAGTTTGGAGACGTGTTATCTCATGAAATGGCCCAGTTAATTAACCGTCTCAGTCGTGCAATAGACGCTTGTCAAGCCTATGGTCTATGCCAACAAGACAGCGACGTTTGATGAACTTCGTACGAATATCGAACGTGAAATTGCAGCAGTATTTGCCGATTTATGCTTGAAAACTGCAAGCATGGCCCATGCAAAAGATATCGAGTTCCAAACATAATCGGCCCTATTCCCGTTGTCGTTGTCGTTTCCAAGTCGTTGTCGTTCTTATCGTCGTTTCGTTCCTAAATTCGTATTCTTGAATTATTTCGTAACGCCAAGTTATCGAGATCTTTATACATATTTTATATAGTAGAGTTTGGCGCTCTTTTTCCAATAAAAACTTCCGTCTTATGTAACGAGACACATCTTTAAAGCAGTCCTTAATGGTTTTTATGGCAATCTCTAAATTCTTTTCAATTATATTTTTCTAGTTCCAACTTTATTGTTAACTTTTAATATATCAATTTCGAATACTAAACAGAAAACCAAATTAAATATATCAGCTTTGCTACAATTCACAATAGTTAAATTTTAACAATACAGTGATTGTGAATGAATTCACCAAATGCTACTTGTCGGTAAAGCAGTTCAACTTTGACATGGCGCGCTTTTGTGCTTCTTAAGGCGGTACCTACAAATGTATAATTTTATTTGCAACATACAGTTTCTGCCAGATTCGCTAAAAATGGGGTCATCTAGTTTTGAAAAAATACAATATAAAAAAAATTTAAAATTAAATAAATGAAATATTTAAATTGGACCGTATGGCGACTACAAACCGTTCTCGAATACAGCTGAAGACCGAACAAAATTTTATTAAAATCGGTCCACCCGTTTAGGAGGAGTTCAATGACATACACACGTGCAAAAGTATTTTATTTATAAAGATAGTCAGCTCAAGAAATCTACAATCAACTCAATTTCATAGAAAAAGAAAACCTTTTAAGAGCAGTACACTAGCAAAGTTTTAATCGTAAGTTTGTTCAACAAAAGCAGTTGAAATATTTCTTTGTATAGCTTTTAGTAGTTTAACGCTTATATAGCTACAAGCGTACTATTATATTTATGCCCTCATAAAGAAAATTCCTTTTGCCAGTGGCTACATAAAATATTTATTATGGCGCAGCTACAATTCATTTGCCTTTTGTCTGTGGGTAATGTATATTTCAGTTTGGCCTACTGACTTTATTGTAACGATTAAACGGCACTGGTAAATACGTGTACTCCATGCACACAGAACTATACAAACGCATTTACATATATATGTTAGTAGTCAAAGCTCTAGTTGAATGTCCTATTTGATGCTGCAAACCAACTAGCAACACCGTGTCTGATTTGTGCCTGTGTCCTTAAATGTGAAGGAACACTAGTGTTAGCATAAACCACCGCCTAGTAATCAAGTAGATAGAATGACATTGCGTATGAGTAACGTTTGTAGGTGCGTCGTTATGGAATAATGCAATGAAGCAATCGTTATTTGTTATAATCATTGCATGATGCCACAAGACATTGCAATAACAAAAATCAAGATATGTACATAGCATGTAAAAGCAAAATCTCTTAATCTCATTTATCCGTTATTTACTATCAGACTATTGTTGTTAGTTATAAATTGTTCTTGTTGTTACAATTTCTGTAATTACAGAGTCACTTTAGTTGATTTAAGGGGTGAAACCCATGTATGGTGGGTTAAGAAAATAATTTTTTTGTTTTTTGATTTATTAATTTCTACAATATCTCAAGAACATTATGCTAAATTTTTTATCGATCCGAATAATAGTTTCGTAGATACAGGCTTTGGAAGGTGTGCGCTACAAGTCAGATATTATTGTTACTCAAAACTTTAAACGCGTTTTTCTCGGGACCGTGTTTTCAAAGTAGTTTGTCAAATTTTCTCGAAAACTCTCAAACGATTTGATGAACTTTTGCACAGGTGTTCGAGATACAATTTACTCGTGCTTAAACGAAGGATTTTTTTTTCAATTACAACTATTAAAAAAATGTCAAGCAAATTTGATCGAAATTTTTATTTTTTTGGAAAACTGTCTGAAAAATTTCCAATTTTTATGTTATTACAAAAACAATTAATGTGTTTATGCTTTCTGGTTAATCTGAAAAAATGTCTCTTTATGTCCTTTAATATTGGGATTTACGTTTAAACTATGTTTGAAAATATTCCAAGACTCCCGACTGGGGAGAATCATCACGCAGTTAAGCAAAAAATAATGGTCTAATCACATTTTCTTCCAATGTGACGAAAATTTTCTCGTTTTCTCCTTAGTTATCGTTTTAAAAATATATTGTGTGAAATATATTTTTAGGGCATTTCGGTGATAAACCTTTCTGGAAAAGTTCGAAGTAAATCACAATTGATTGGTGTGTCAATTCTTCGTATAAAACCGAATCGATTGCAACCGTGCAATTCGAGAAAATATATACATGTGTCACCCTGTACAGGGTGTTTACGCATGTGGTTTTTATAAAGAAATAAAAAGCATATTAATTAATGAATTTAGCTTTATTCTAAAGATTAGATTTTGTCGAAAGGACCGACACCGAAAAAGTCTTGCCTCATTGATTGTCATAGGTCTAAAAACAAGAATCGTAATTAGAACTAAGTAAAATAATTAAATTAAATTTCTGATTTTTTTTGTACTGAGTGGCGTACATGTTTCCTCTAATATCATTCTTGAAATATTATATCCCTTGGCCACCTCCTGCTCTGATATTGAACACAATCAACTTCAATTAACGTTTCGATGAACGGAAACTGCATATGAAATATTTACAATAATAATAACAAAAACAAAGCCCTTAATTGTAATGCAATTTTAGTAGGAGAGACTTAGCAGTTGCCGGCTTTCAGCTTAGTTAGCATATCAACACAAAATGCTAAAGAGTTGCATGTGGGGTATTGTGTACTCGGAAGTGGTTGTTTGTATTTACCTACCATGCAGATTTCAATTAATCTTAACGAACGAAGAATGAACTGGACACTTCCTTATTAAAAGACACTCCATCATGTACATATCCAAGTATGTATATGTACATATTTAAGATTGTAAGATTCAGTATGCCAAGTGGTCGCTTGCCCACACACACACAAGAACATATCTATGTATGAACGCTTGTAAGCCTTCATCATCTACTCGCCACTTTGCAGCGAGTAGCATAATCTCACCGTTGCAGTTGCTGACCACTACCGCAAAACTACTCGCTGACACCTTTTAAGTAGTTAAGATAGTGTTACCTTCCTTTTATGTTCATAATAATTTTGTTTCCGGTCGCTTTTATATATAGATTATGGAAAAACTATGATTTCTGTAGGATGGCTTCTATTTATTGCGGCTTGTTGATGATTTTCATGGTTTTCTTGTGATAGTGGAATAAAATCGAAGGCTAATTGGTCCACGTAGTACACAGTCCTGGCGAACTGGAATAATAGAGATAGGGTTGGTATAAATAATTATCTTAAACGAATATAAAGTGGATAGGAAAATGGTCATATGTAAAAAGCCCACATTTGCACACCAACCAAGACTCTGGCTCTCGGACACTATTCAATATATATTGTATTAAAACATCAGATAAGCTAAGTATGTACTGTACACATGTGTCTCCGCATTGTCTACACTTTAGTTAATTTAGAGAGCTTTATTGGGCCACATGCTAGACAGACGCTGCGCACACTTCATTATACTTCTTGTTTAACTTTCTGTGCAACTTTATTAGCGACAAAGATACATATTTCAGCAACACTCGCGTATATAAATGTATATATAACATTTATGTATATATATTGTTCTGGCATGTCTTTGTGGCTAGTAGCCAAATGTCTGCCAGGCATTTATATGGCGCCAAAGGCGAAGTGATCTCAATCACAATTTGTTTAATTCTCTCTTTTTGACTATTTTGTCGTTTTCCATACCAGCTAAAGTCCAATTTTCTATTAACGTATTATAAGAGGTCGGTCAATGCTTCGTTTAAAACTCCTCCTCGGAGCTTTTGGCATTTTTTTTTGTTTTTAGCCGTTCATTTATTGTATAATTTATGGTTGAACTCGTTAGTTACTTTATGGCGCCGCATTAAAGTGCGAAAATGCATACGAGCCGTTGTTATAAGAACACATTTTGGTTATGTTAGCAGTCTATTATATTTATTGAAAAGCTCAACGAAGTTGCGTTAAGTGTAGCCCATGAAAAATTAGGAGATTTTCGACAAGTCTTTTTTTAGGAAAGTACGCGATCGAATGTTTCGAAGTTTTTTGGACATTATAAGGTATATTTTCATCTATATTTAAAGATTAACAAAATTATTGATAAATTACGGAGTTATGTGCTGTCTTTGAAGGTGCTAAACAAAAACGTTTCCCAACTGCTGACATGAATCAGGACAAATGAGTGGTTCAAACAAAAAAATTCATAAAGGTTATTAAAGTTGTAGGTATTTCCTTTCTCTCTTTAAATTGCTGCCATTCAAAAATTATTCGAGATACTACCTTGCCGATCTCACAGGATATGTTTGAATGTATAAACTATCGAATAAGCAAAAAATAAAAAAATGGAATTTTTGAAAATATTACACTTGTATAGCCCCTTAAGAATATCGAACCATTTTTAAAAAACTAAATGGCATACGTTAAAAGAATTAAAATATAATAGTGGGGTCATTTAATATTATATTAAGAATTACTATCTAAACAGGCATATATGGCATTAAAATGCAACTCTATATAATTTAGTTATTTGGGTGATATTTGTAAAATATACTGAAACTATATAAATATAATTTAGATGTGAAGCTTCAAAACTGGTTTGGCTTAAAATCATATGAGCATATTTTTTGCGGACATAATTAATTTTTTAATTTTGCTTCTACTTTTTCAAAATCATCTTGACCCATAAACCAATCATTTTTCGCTGTCAGTGGAATATACAAGAAAAATCAAAGAAAATATCATTCATGCATAGACAAAAAACAAAATATATCATACGGCCAAGAAACAGGTGAAAAGCAAAGCCCTTATCTTAAGCTGAAAATGGAGAGATTCTTCACCCAAAAAGAAAAAATAATGTATTGTGAATGCAAAATAATTCAATATACGTAAAGTTTCTATTGAAAACACCAATCTTAGGTGTAGGAAAGCATTTTGCCCTAAAAAGGCACCACTTTTGTACCTTGTGCATACATATATAATACATATATGTACAATAAGTCGAAGCTAGCACTACATAGTATGTGTGTCAAAAGTGATAGTTGGAAATGTAAAACAATAAACACTTTACTTTTTGCTTTCTTCTTACAATCTTCATTTCCCCTTTTTTGGCTTTGCAAGCTTACAATTGTACTTCAAATATGGGTTTATGTTTCGTCGATGGAATATTGAAATTTTCACAAAAGATATGCATATAAAAATTTTATCGTGAACAACTCAGATTGTCTGTGGTGCTGAAGTTCCAAAAGTTTAAAAATCAAAGAAAATGTACCTATAATTTCTTTCTATATCATTATTTCTATTATTTGCAAATGAATTCAATATTAACGGAAATCTGATAATGAATTATCAGGTTAGATTGGAATGCAAACTCAAAGCCACTACCTCAGCTATGCTCCTCTTCTACTTCTGGTACCACCAAGCACCACTATTCTAAAACGACATTAATCTCTTGTCACTCAACAAACAGCGCGTAACCCACTGAAGCTCATTTGCAGCAAGCGCGCTCAATTTATGTCCAAAGTTAAGCATTTGAATAAATCTTCTTAAGCGTCGAAATGCAAAGCATTGCAGTTTTCCTCTCTACACTCTTCCGCATTACCTGTCTATGGACACACTTTGAAGTTAAACAGTTTGACTGACAAATGGACGGACGGACAAATAGACAAACTAAATACTCTGATAAATCTAGGTGTTTAAATCCACAAAAGCGCCGCCAGATCCGCCGTAATCAGTGAACCGTCGCCCAATTCAACTTAACCAACCAAGTCGACGGCGGTGCACAGTTGAGCCAGAAGCAGTTCGGTGTAGCAATCCAATAAAATGCGTATTAGCCGCGACACATCGGACGTTTATTGAAGCTTAATGCCGCGTTGCGTATCCGTTGCTTAAATCCATTAAGGTGTCAAACGGAACAGCTATTGCGGTGTGCAGGTAATGCTTCCACAACCTCTACATCTTCACTCCACTACCCCGCATATAATCCACTTAATGTCAGCCAACGCTGGTACTATAAGTTTAACTGCTGTGGCGCGTTGGACATTATTTTTTGGTTACCTGCGTCAACGTTGCAGTCTTCTTAAGAACAGTAATTTTCTAAAGTAAATCCCGTCAAGCCAGCAGGGCAACAAGATCTAACGAAATGCATTAAAATTTGTTTGTTATTGCTTTCATTGTTTTTGTGTGTTCTTGTTGTAGTTGCAAGCGGTTGCTGTGAATTATGCTGGCAAACTTCCTGTCTTTTTCGTTTTACGGCAAAATGCTATTAAGTCAGTTATGCAAATGAGTCTCAATAGTGAAGCATCAGCGGTTTCACTTAAATGAATTCGACTTCCACTTCCTTTGTCTCAGTACTCCTTAGTTTGGGTGACCTAAAATCACAAAGAACTATTTTTTTATTCAAATTTAATGTCTATCAAAAGGTTTGTTTAATTTTATATGGTTTGTTTAATTGTCGAGATCGGAAAAATACTTTTCAAGGTCCTTGAAATCGAACATGAACAACTCAGTGTCCAAGGGCAATGTTTCACCGAAAATATCGGTTATTCTCTCAAATATTTTAATATAAAAATCATCATAATTTTCTTCTAATATTGTGTCTCTGTATCAATAATAGTTAGTTAGAGGTTTTTTTCAAAAATACGATGGGCTTTATTCCGCATATATCGGTTAATATGTGAGATACATTAGCAAAATTAAGTATATTCTTGCATATAGTGTACCTTGGTGGTGAAATCGGTTCAGGAATTACCTTAGCCCTCATTTACTATTTATGGAGCATTTTCGTGATTTTGTTGGGTTTGTGCCGAATATATGGGTCAAGTTGTGTTATCTTAATAAAATTTCATCGATAAATTCCGAGAGTGTAAAATGTTGGTTGCACCCGAGAATAATTGGAGTATGTTCTTATTGCTATCAATTCGTAATCACATTAAAGAATTTTATATAAATTTGGCTAACTTAATATATACTTCTATATTTATATTATCCTTTGCTCTTTGTCATTTTACCCTGATAATTTATTCCTTAACAAGATTTACTAAGCTTCAAACTATGTAAGTAGTTAACATTGGGTTATAGAAATTTACATATTTTCCATTATGATTTTGCATTATTTTTTTTTACAGTTTTTTGTAAACTGCCATTGTTTCCTACCCTAAGGACAATAACCAACTATTTACTAACGTTTCTGTTGCTTTGATGTTTATGCGCCATGTAAACTAAAAATATTACAAAAGCAATGAACAACAAGTAAGGAAGGGCTAAGTTCGGTTGTGACCGAACATTTTATACTCTCGCTATTTATTTATTTCATATTATATAATACACAATTTGACCCACATATTCGTCATATATATGGTATAAAGTCCATTGAAAGTTGGAAACCCTAATACTATAATAGAAGCACCGAGGTCCTCATGTTCGATATTTAGGGCCTTGAAAACCTATGGTCCGATTTCGGCGAGTTTTAGAAAATGGCTGCCACACTATAAATGCAGTATTTATGTAAAGTTTTGTTCCGATATCTTAACTAGTGCTTACTTTACATATTGTAAAGAAACTATTCAGGTCGATTTCAAAGTTCTGGTAAATAGGAAGTAGGCGTGGTTGTGAACCGATTTGGCCTATTTTCACAACATATAATTGGGATGCAAGGTAAATATTGCAAACCAAGTTTCGTTGATATTGGTCAAGTAGTTTCGGAGATATGGTTTTTGACCCATAAGTGGGCGGAGTCACACCCATTTAAAATTTTGTATACCAATTTGGGTGGGTACCCTTCTGTACCTTCTTTATAATGAAATTTAAGGTTTCTGGAGTTTTTTCTTACTGAATTAAAGCATTTTTAGTAGTTTTCAACATAACCTTTGTATGTGAGGTGGCCGTGGTTTAATCCGATAGCCCCAATTTTTGGACTGTATAAGCTAGTACTTAAAAGAAACGATTCTAGAAAGTTTGATTGATAAAGCTTAAGTAGTTTACGAGATACGTACAAACAACTTAGTAGGGGGTGGGGCTACGCCCATCTTCCCAAAAAAACTACATCCACGTATGCCCCTTCATAGTGCGATCCTTCATACCAAATTTGTTGCGATAGTATAATAAAATATTGCTTATAAAATTGGCGTAGGCGCACATAACTATAACATTATATAAACATGAAGGGTGTCCAGTTCACTCTCAAATAATAGCGTAATTTAAAGAATTTGATTTTAACTTGAGAGTTATATAGGTCACTTATGTAGTTTTTGATATGACACCGAGATGTTGGTTGTTTTGGCTTCTTAAATAACTGTAAAGCCGTAACAATTAAAATTAAAATTTAAAATTTAGTAAATTATAAATTAAATTTGCCTATTGACGAGAAGAAAAGATAATCCAAAAGTTTGAATCACCCTTATGTAGCAAATCACAAAATCACAAAGTTGTTTATCAGCCCAGAAAATTGTTAAAATTATAGCGGTAAGCGGGAAGTTTCCCATTGTTTATTTGCATATTAATGATAAATTGCCGTTGTGAGCCTTAAGCAACTAACTATAAAAAGCGAACACAGTACATATACTAAGCCACTTACTGACCTTTTCATATGTCACGCTTTAGGCAGGCGTGATCCAGTAAAGCTAAAAAGTGGTTTTGCTGTATTTTTGCTGCTTTTCAACTTAAATATATTTTCAGTATTTTTATTTCGCAAAATTTCTCTCTTCGCTCTTTTATCTACCGTTGTTCCTTCACAGATAAACGGTCACTTAACACTCGCAAACTTTCTCCGTTCGCACTGTTGCCTACTCAACAGCAATTTTTATGAAAATGCAAATTTGCAAAAGTTTTATCATCACCGATTCGCCACTAAACAGACAAATAGGCAGACGAACTACGAGGTTATAGACAAAAAACAAACAGCCAACCAAGTGGCTAACCAGAATTTAATGTTTACTTCAACCTTACAGCGGTGCGTAGAACAGAAGGGCGCTGAGAGTGGAAGAGGGCGCACACACTTTCAAGGCACTTGTATCCCCACTACCCACAGAGATGTGGTCGCATTCATTCAGCTAGTCAAACCCATTGAACTGCAGTGGTGTCTCAGCAGTCCGCATGCTGGCAGGCGAAGAGCTCAGTCTTTCAAACTTGACGCTCTTCAGTTGAGCAGCGAATCTTGGCCTCGTGCTACTGCGAAAAGTGTGCAAAAAGGATAATCGCATTCATTTTTTGCTCTTCGCATTGCGTTTCGATAAAATGATTTGCAAACAAATTGGTTCAGGAAATACGATTGAGCTGTGGGATTTCTTTTGTTAGCAGAGCGCAGAAAAGCTAAAGGTGGCAGAAGAGCTGACAGAAAATATGCATGAAGCAACCAAGAAAAGAAAACGATTCTAACAATAAACAACTGGCAATGAGAAAAGCGAAAAGCCCAACAACAACAATGACAACAACCTTGTGTTATGACAATAGCCAACGGCTTGGGTTAGCCAACTTGTTCAACTTCATAATGGTCACACTTTTGCGTTCAGCAACAACAACAAATACAACAACATTGATAACAAGTTTACCACCGTTATAATAAAATCAGCAGCAATATCAACAATACCGTTACCAGATAAACACAAATAATGTCAGCAGATATAACAAGTATTATAAAACAGCAATAACAACATGCTATACAATGGATGAATAGTAGAAAATTTTTGGACATTTTTGAATCCACAGCCCTACAAGTACTCTGAGCGGGTAAATCCGCCTGGTTCTCTTTTTTTCTTTATTTGTTGCCATAAATTGTGTACCATTTCTATATATTTTCGTTCCTTCATATTCTTTTATTTTCTTTAAAAGGGGCGCATATATTAGTATTTTGATTTGGTATTAGAAAGTTTATATTGTTGATCCCTTTGAATTGGGTTTGATAATTATCATTGACCTAAAATTTGTAGAATCTGAATATTATTTATTAAATTTTATATTTTATGGAAAGGTAGTTTTACTTGTCTGTACAGAATAAAGTCGATAAAATCGATCAAATATCACACTTTACTGTTTTATATAGAACATACCGGGGTATCGAACATCTATTATTTACGATTTTTTATAATTTCTATATTTTGAACTTAGAAGACATTTGACATTTGACATTTTTTGTGTGCTAAATTGGACCAGAAATCCGATGCTTTAGAATGCAAGCTGTTTAAAGTCACATTTCATTATCGAGCCTCATTCCGTGCTATACTCCAACATTTTTGTCCCATATATCCTATCATTGATCGCAGGGTAGCACCTGCGCGTTATGAATTATCACACTAAGTACACGCCGCAAATAGTACTTTTTTACAAAAATTCGAAGTTATTTATTATTTTTATAAATTGATAACAAGTGATCCTGACTTTTAAAAAAGTCATTTTCTAAAGTAAATGATATTTTGCTTCAACTGGGCTCTGACTCTCCACCCATTGAGTGGTATTCATGAATTTAACTACACGACTGCAGTTGTTTTAAAATGCATCGGTTGAGATGTAACCGAACATTTTATACTCTCGCAATTTATTTATTTAACTTTATTTATATTATATAATACACAATTTGACCCACATATTCGTCATACATATTGTATAAAGTCCATTGAAAGTTGGAAACCCTAATATTAGGTTAGAAGCACCGAGGACCTCATGTTCGATATATGGGGCCTTGACAACCTAAGGTCCGATTTCGGCGATTTTTAGAATAGGGCTGCCACACTATAAACATAGTATTTGTGCAAAGTTTTGCACCGATATCTTCACTAGTGCTTACTTTATATATTGCAATGTAAACGATTCAGATCGTCAAAGTTCTGGTATATAGGAAATAGGCGTGGTTGTGAAGCGATTTGACCTATTTTCATAACATATCATTGGGATGTAAGGATAACTATTACAAACCAAGTTTCATTGAAATCGGTCGAGCAGTTCCTGAGATATGGTTTTTGACCCATAAGTGGGTGTTGCCACTCCCATTTTCCATCTTGTAAAAAAATATGAGTGCAGCTAACATATGCCATTTCTTATGTGAAATTTAGTATTTCTGGCGTTTTTCGTTAGTGAGTTAACCCACTTTTAGTAATTTTCAACCTAACTTTTGTATGGGAGGTGGGCGGGGTTATAATCCGATTTCTTTCATTTTTGGACTGTATTAGGAAGTGGCTAAAAACAACGACTGCAGGAAGTTTGGTTTATATAGATCTCTTGGTTTGCGAGATATATACAAAAAACTTAGTGGTGGCCGGGGCCACGCCCACTTCCCCAAAAAAATTACATCCAAATATGCCCCTTCATAGTGCGATCCTTCATACCAAATTTTTAGCTTTATTTATGGCTTAGTTATGGCACTTTATGTGTTTTCGGTTTTCGCCATTTTGTGGGCGTGGCAGTGGTCCGATTTTGCACGCAACCTTCCTATGGTGCCTAGAAATAAGTGTGCCAAGTTACATTAAGATATCTCAATTTTTACTCAAGTTACAGCGGACGGACATACGGACAGACATCCGGATTTGAACTCCACTCTTCACCCTGATCACTTTGGTATATATAACCCTATTCTAACTCGTTTAGTTTTGGGTGTTACAAACAACCGTTATGTGGACAAAACTATAATACTCTCTTAGCAACTTTTGTTGCGAGAGTATAAAAAGTGCAAATTTTATCTGATTTACTATTGTCTCATATATAGTAGGAAAACCCCACGCATTTATTTCTCTCTTCGTCAGCACCATGCAACAAGGGTATAGTTAAAAACAAAAAAATGATATTAAATACGACCTAAATACGAGTAGATACTTTATAATAGCGCAGCTATAATAAACTGCAGAAATCAATAACACTTAAATATGCAATAAATAAGTAAGTAGAAAATGTCAGTATATATATACAAATATATGTATACGAAGAACCATGAAAATTCCAAGTAATTTTTATATAGGAGACGAAGTGAGTGCTCTTAGTAGAACCTGAATCATAAGTAGTAGTAGTAAATATAAATATATAGACTACTTTGACTATAAAAGAGGAAATATTTTTATGAGATTTCATAAAACCTAGCAATAAGTAGTATATGCAGTGAACTATACTTCTTGTGAGTAATCTTCAATGGCAAGTGGTTGTAAATAGATTCGTATTAATAGAAAAAAATAGTAATTGCACTCATTGTGGTAAATGAAAAGAAATCATGCTTCGATGTGCTGGCCTGCTGGGAAAAAAAATTAGAAGAAAAATCCAAGAGTTTCAATGAATATGTGTGTGTTTTGATCTCATGCTCCTTCAACGCAGTTCTAAGGGTCGGCAGGATGAAAGCTCGAGACAGCTCTTAAGTCTTGTGGTGAATGTTATTGGTGCATAAAAACCAGAAGGAAATTTCAAGTGATATAAACGCACTTAAAGCAATAGTTCTGCATGTCCCTCACCAAAGCAACAAAAGAATGTCACTAAAGCTTAAGTGCCATTCAATGCAGCGAATTTCACATAAATTTGATTACAATATGTCGGTGCACCAACGAAATATGAAAGTAAAGGGAATTTGGTTTATAAATATTCGTCCGTACATGCAATATGCTTTGCATCACCGCCCCTTTAAAAAAAGCCGACGTTTTTTCGTGCGATTCCAATTTTTTACCTTCTTTCCGCACCTTTTTCCTGTGTGACAGATTGACCCTGTTTGTCAAATGTGAAAGAGCTTTTCACACTTTTGAGTGTGTGTGTGTAACCCGGCTTTCATCTTCTTTTTTTGCGGCTGTCGTGGCGGGCGTCGATGGTACATTTGATAACTTTGGTGTGGTGCTCGTCGAAAGTGCCTTTCAGTCAAGCCAGTTCAGTGCAGCTTTCAGTCAGTTAGCCATACACCCTTATTTCGTTACCCTGAGTACATGTTCATACCCCTAAAAAATAGGACACGGTGCCGAAAAAGTTTGACGTTATCGCAGTTGTTGTTGGCTTACATTTTCCCTACGTAGTTATGTGTTGTTCCACATAGCCGAAAATTAATTATACTAATTGACGTTATTCGCATTGAATACGCTTGGCCACAGTGGTGATCAGGTGAAACACGTCACGCGATCCACAAGCTCACACATATGTTTACACCTTTACCCACCTTTGTGTGTTACCAAAAATGTAAATGTGAGCTATCTATTTATTTACATTAGGGTGGGTTAGCTGGTAGGCCAGGAGGTCACGTATAAATCAGTTATTTGCATTAGGATGGTCTTAAAATAAAGCACCAATAAACACAAACATACAAGAGCATACATATATCCTCATTAAGATCTGCTTCAATAGAAGAGACTATAATGCAGCAAAACCTAGTATAGAAAATGAATGGAAACGTCGTATTTAGTTAGTCGATCATAGGGTTAGATTAGGTAGGAGTGCTGCCATATCATTTTATGGCCCAATTAGCACTAGATGTGCCATTTTGATACACTGTTCGCAGACCTTATAATTTACTGTTATTCCGTTTCATCTTTCCGTTCAAACCACTTTGTGTTTTCGATGAAGCTACTTATATCCGATATGTTTTTAGTTAATATCCATTCAAGGTTGATGCCTGATGGCTTCCTAGTGTCTTGTGTCGGATCTGCGATAGGGCTGGACATTCACAGAGAAAATGGAAAATTCTTTCCTTATTTCCCTCCAGTTCACAGCCTCGACAAATGTTATTCTAGGGTATGCCCATTTTCATTGCAAGTTCTCCAAATGGCCAATGACCTGTTAGAGTAGCTGTAAGTCTGATCTTACCTCAAATGTTTTTTATAAGCTTAATGGCATATAATTACTTGAATTTCTTTCAATTTTAGGACTTCAAAACTTATTACTTCGTTTAATCGGTCTCCATTTTCCATCCTCAATTAAGGGTACGCTAAAAATAATCTTCACAGTTTCCTCAGAGCTGGCTTTCACTATTGAGAAGAAAGGGTGAGGAAAGTATAATATTGAGTCAGTTATGGATAAGAGCTTTTTTAAAAATAACTATCTGTCAGATATATATGTAGATCCGCATTATTTTGAAAAAGCTTGATCTGTACATTTTTTTCCAACCTAACGTGCTTAGTTTAATTGTATGATACAACAAAAGTGTTACTACAGCTAGTGAATAATTTCAATGGCGTAGCTTAGTGTGAAAAAATATATGTAGGTGTGTATGTATGTGTAAATCAGAAGTCTAACGTATGCACAAAGGTACTGTGTGAGAGATTGCGAGGTGCATACAACACTCACTGCATTGATAGCATTCCACAGACTGCTGATATCGATGCACCACAGTAACAACACACACACACGAATATGAACGCATCAACAAATAAAGTTCTACGTAACTTGGTCCCAAACGCTCTAACATTCATACATACTATAGTAGCTGTCTACCGGTCAACACGAAAGTGTGGAAAAGTCAAATGATAATTTGACTTTGAATACCCTGCACGCAAACACAAACACCCTGCGTATCTACGGAAGCATTTAATTGAAATTCTAATTTTCTTTATTGCCCATAGAGCGACGGTCAACTAGCCGAGCAGCCAGCAAGCAAACATGCTACTATGTGAATTGTAAGGACAAATAGTATACATTACAGAAGTTTCCGGATTTTATCTGCTTTTCATTTTCATTCACTGCATTTCTCTACTCGGTTTGCTGATTTTAATTTCATGGGAAGTTTCTCTTTTCTTTGATTTTCGTTGTGTTGGAAGCGCTATCATTAAACTTGTATTCCTTAATTACTATGTTTATCTCTTTACTACAACTAATTTCTAAATATGTCAGGGTTTTAATTTTCTACTTCACTAAATTCTCACGAACCTCTATGTCGTGCAGTCAGCATACTACCTACGCCAAGCCTGTTCTGCTTAACATATTCCATACTATTGGTAAGCAATTAAGCTTCTTCGTCTATGCTGCAGCAGATTGGAGTGCTCGTAATGGAATTGTTACCTTAAATAGCTGTAAATCTTCAGTTTGACAGTGTGAGGTAGGTCAAGTTCTAAGCAGGTGTTAAGGGTTTGTTGCTGCACAAAACCATTATTTAAGCGTTCAGCAATCCATATGTTCACACAGTCTACTAAATTATCCATTTGCTTTTCGCGGTCAAATTGACTTAGGTAATGTTAAGTGCATAGGCTTTCAACTAGTCAATATGTATCCACTGTTCTACTAGGTGACCATGTAAAATTGTGAACTAGTCGTAAAAGCTTCGTTGAGGTCAAGGAAGTCATATATTATTCTGCAGTCGGTAAACAGGCCTTAAACTAGATATAACTAACTAACTAACTCAAGTGCTTTATAGGAAATAAAATTCAGGAAGTAATCTCAAGTTCTTTATTAATAATCAAGCAACTATTTCTATAAGGTTCTTATTATTATTATTATTTCAAAAATTTTATGTTTTAAAGAAGCCTCAGTAAAGGGTTACTAAATTAGTTTTATGAATGTTGTGCTAGAGTTAAACTATTCAGTTAAGCCAGAAGTATAACGAATTTTTTTTTTAAGTTTCTCTATGGTGTGTCTTATTACAAATTATTCAAATGTATGCTAGACAACTAGTCATAAAGCCTCTTGCTTACATATTCTCATCGGCATCCACGCCGTATTTGCATCAATTTGACGCTTGAACTGATACACCGTGTGCAGCCTGCAAAGTTTAATGGCGAGATATGATTTCAATGTTCATACCCCTCCATACACACTAAGACCACAAGTCGACGTAGGCAGAAGTCAAGTCACATGTTGTTATTCTCGAAAACGATGTCATCGCATAGCCAAACAACGCAGGGACATTCACAAGAATTCATTTGCTCATTCATCCTTATGAAAGCACTGACTGTGGTTGCAGCTTTTCGTGTAGTCGAGGGGAAGATTACAAGTGGACAGCTTCCACAAACGAAATGCTCGTCTCTTAGCACAATGCATGTCGGTATATTTAGCTTGTTTGTTCGGTTGTCCCCGCTCATTTGCACAGTAACGCACCGCTAACTGTTTATACGACTTGCGGTAATTCGCATTCGTTTTAACCGCTGACTAACGAGGTTGACCCATTTATTAAACTGACAGTCCGACCATTAGATAGATGCGTACGTAAAACGCAAATTATTCAAAGTGGATTTTTTATGGACAATTTTTAATTAAAATTCTCTTCTTTTCATTCTTTTTAAATTACTCCACTATTCGTTTGCCTGCTAAGGCCAATTATACAGAAATTGAAAGAAGAGTTTTGAATGAAAATTAAGTTGGACAGAAATGAAGACGCCTAATACTAATAATTAAATACTAAATGGTTACCAGAAAAAAATGAATAAAATTAGGTCCAGCATTTGTAATCTAGACAATCATTTTTCACTCACTTGTAGCCTTTGTGTCTGACTTTCTATGCCACTTAACTTTTATACAATCCCTTTACAACTAACTCGTCGGTCAACTAATTTTCCATTCCATTTGTGTCTACGTCGCTTAGCTGGCCCAGTTGTTTCGTTGATTTATATGTTCGAAATTCCCGGTACTACTGACCCAGTCTCCCGTGTTGACAAACGGCAACTTAAATTACTAGGCAGCTCGACTAATACTTTTTCATTGTACAATTATGCCGAAAAAACGAAATGGGTGCTCCATGAATAATAGTAGACTTGATGTTCTCACTGAAATGGGTATAAAAGGAATTTACAATTTGGTGTTAATTAGGGTTATTAGGACGTAAGGAATGCGGAGTTTTACGAACAGCATTAGTATGCACGACTGAATATATCATCAGTTTCCCATGAAGTGTATAAAAATTGTAAGGCATGCACCTAATCGGAGTTGGGATCTAATATATTTTCAGTATCCCAAAAGGGATTAAACACATTTGTTCTTCTATTTATTATTTTTTCTATATAATACTCACATTTTCGTTTTGCTTTTAAAATTCCAGAACACAAAATATTGTGAAGAAACTGATAATATACAGATGTTAAACTATTAATAAATATTGGAGAAATTTCAGGCATTCCTATATATAACTGGGTCAGTGAGTATCCTAAACCTATTATATACCTTGGAAACAAAGTAACAAGGTAATTATGCTAAATTAGATAACACGTTTTCTTCCTTTGTTATCAAGAGTTGTTGTAAATATTTGAATATTATAATGGGTATATTCATTGCCGACACGTCTGATTACAAAAATACTACATACTTACATATGTATGAATTTCCATCTGGGACATTAACGCTTCCATTTGTTCCATTTAAATATTTAGCAAACTCATTGCATTGGAAATGTAGGCACAAATGTGTGCAGGTGACAATTGCATTTGTAATTCGCAACCAATTGTTCTGAAATCGAATTCAACTGCAAATTTCTAATTACGTATACGCCATGGCGCACTCACAGTACTTTGCACATAACGAAGTTTCATTGCATGTGCTGCTGTCAGCGCCACTATCATCTACGCCATCGTTAGCCGATGCATTGTCATATTGGCAATAATGTCATCGTGCTGTTGTTATTGTTGTTTCGCTATTGTAGTTGACGTTCAACGATGCTAAACGAGTACGTTTCTGTCTGTGTGTTTGTGTATGCGTGCTGTCGACAGGCAATTTTCGCAATGTGCCATAAAGTTTTTCTCACTCACGAGCAGCCATTCATTACGACAATTTTTTACTATATCTTACATACAAACAAATCGTTTTTTACTCTTCTACCGTTTTGCCACATTATCGCTTCGCTTTCGCTAGTGGGCACACTTTTGTACAATGTACATTGATAATTTTTTCTGACGTTTTCCTCTACTACTGTTGCTTGTAAGCGCAATATAATCATTTGTATTTTCTACAGTTATTTGCATATAGAGAGTTTTTGATTTGCATTTGCAAATGGGAACGAAATTGGTTATTACTCATTTTTTTATTTTCGATTAAGTCATAATAAAACGACGTTTGTATATGATTGGTTGTTGATGCAGACTAAACGTTTACAGGTTGAGAAGGATTTAATATTTAAATAGCTACCTAACGCTGTAGGCACAATATGGACATACTCTGTTTCAAACGTCCTAAAAACAGTTCATTAATCGGAGCAATTAAGCGTCTGCCAGTTCTATATTATAAAATGTCCATATATCTGTCTTAGTCTTAAGTATTTCGGTTATACTTGATCTAGAATTTAGCTCATACAACCTAATCGCGATTTCGCACAGGAGTTAATTGATCAATTAACTGGCTTTTGCTGGATTAAAGCGCTGATTTAGATTGATTTATCATACAAAAAAAATATTCATTAATTTTTAATCGAATACAAATTGATTTGAAATTGCAATGCAATTCTGCGAGTTGTTGTCCACACTGTAAATTTGGCGGTATTTACTGATAAAGTAGTGGTAATGCAACTGGACGGTAGATGTCGCTGCTGGAAATTGATGATGATGATTATTGATTGTGGTTATTGATCAAATTGCAATCAGCTGATGAAACTTACCAACTTCTTCTGAAACGCAAATACAAAAATGTATAACAGCTGATCGTATGTCGAGTAGCCGACAGTGCGAAGAGCAAAAACTGGTTTCTCAATTACAATCTTAATGTATCAATTAATTTGGATGTGCGAAAAGGCTATAAGCACTTTAGCTTTATTCTATTTTTGATATTTTTTAGCTTTATGAAATATTGGTCGGCAATTATCGTTTCAAATGGGTCAATCACTTGCAATAAGCACTTCTTTCGCAACGCTTTTACTACTTTGCATTGGTTTTGTTGTTGCTATTATCCACACTCCATTTGACCTGTCGCTTTGCACTTAGCAAACTTAAGCTGTCAGTTGACTTAAACGCTTTCGTGCGCACGCATACATAAATATTTTCACTTCGGTATTGATCTGTGGTAATTGGCAAGCAGTGCAGTTATGCAGCTGTGTATGTTCATAAATGTATGCTCCCATAAATGTTTTTTGTTGAGCTCAACTTTATCGACTCACTCAACTCGTGCACTATTAACTTAGTATTTTATCTGTACATAAATTTAATTGAAAAACTTTTCCGTCTACTTTTTGGGTTACTTTGGCCTGTCATAATGGCGACGATGGTGGAACTAGACTAGACTACATATATTTTTGCATGGGTATTTATTACAGGTTGACTTACAATGGTAAGTATGGTGACATTAAAATAAATTTTCTGGGTATTCCGTTTGAAAACTAGACTGATACAAAATGCAATAACAATGTTAAAGACATAATAATTTTTCGATTGAAATAAGTGGATTTGAGTTTCAAAGTGGAAAACTTATAAAAAGAGTTTGATATCTCTGAAGTCCTGACTACTATTAGCTGATACATGACCCACTGATTTATGAAAGATTCACATCACTTACTGTGAAATTAAAATAATCAACGTGATATTGTGGCCATAATTTATATTTGTATATTCCTTCAAATATTTTCTTGTGTGTATAAATCGGTATCAGTTCTATATAAATCATAAATCATAAAATTTAATCATTTCGAAACCCCGTACGACCTTACACATGGATATGCTTCAGTAATGTAAGTCTTCATATGCTTTTACTAGTAAGAAACACCCTTATACCACATGCATATATGATGTTAGCAAAAAGTTCCAACTCTCGAACTTGGAAATAAATTAAAAGTTGCTCTAAGTTTTTCGACCCACTAACTTGCGCCCTCTCCTGCCTCTCTTCCTCTATATTTTACCAATCACTCGTCTACTTCTAACTTGGTTGACAAAGCTTTGATGCGCGGGAGTTTGCAATGATTTCGTGGAAATTGACATATACGCTTGCCACTTGCCACTTGCATCGTTGGTTGACTGTATTATTTTAGACTGATCGTCCATTAGAACTTTTAGGTATTGTTCGCTATTCTTTTGCCTTGTTTCGTCTATTCATTGTCATATTGTCATAAGCTAGTTGCTCAGTTGACTTTGTCAAAATTGCCGTTAGCTATTGCTTACGACTTAAAGTTTTCATAACTTCACTTTACATAGACAAATTTTAGTCAATTTGAAAAGGGTAAGAGTATAGTTACTATTTCTCTTTTGGATTTATTCAAAATGATTTTAAGTATATTACTTTGAGAACAAATTGCTAAGTTTATATATGCATATGTTTGTGTTCTATAAACGGTTCCAAAAATAATTGTTTGATTTTCAGTATACCTTGAAGCGTATATAAATATTTCAATATTCGTTAAAAAATTTGCAAATGGTCCTTTAAATTTGGAAGTTTTACAGTGATGGCTAGAAAAAGTTATTATCAGAAAATTTGAGAGATACTACTATATAATTTGAAATCAAGTTTCAAGTTGCTGTAAAGTCTATTAAGACCGAAGAGTATGCGGCGGATCTAGTACTAGTTAATAAAATTAGTCTTGATAAAAATATAAATTTCACTTTTTCGTACAGTGTGGCTTCTAAGTACATATGTTGCTGTACTGCTATTGGTGAGTATACAAACCTCCACGCAGATTCGACTAAATTTACATCGATCAATTTCAATTTAAACTTACTGCAGCAGTAGCTCGTGTTGGTTTTAATCATCTTATTTATCTATCAACTCATGTGGGCATCTGTCTGTCTGTCGCTTTACCATCATTGTAGAAACATTAATTTATGCCTTCAGCACTGATTGTGGTCAGTGGAGTGCTGACACTTTGAGCGATTTTGTCAATCAGTTCGATTTAATTATTTTTGTTGTTTATTTACGACTGGAGCTGTTGTTTTAGATATCGTTGTTTTTATTGTCATTACTGCTGACAACAATCGACAACAGTGATTTAGTTCATTTGAGTTGCATCGCCTTTATTTTATTGTCGTTGCATGTTGTATGTGGCATATTAATTGCGAGCACTTTAACATTCTGCTACCTTTTGGGAGTTTCGGCAGCTTTCTCTTAACTCCTCTCCATGTATGTCATCGTACTCTACTTGTTGTGCAATCAAATGTTTACCATTCTGTTTCTTCTTCTTCGTTTTGTCTGCGCTTGACTAGACTCGTCCGTCTACTCTTGTGGTCTTCCAAGTTTTATTACTTCCTTGCTGGCTGTTCGTACTTGTATTGCTGCAGGTGCTTTATTTACACAATTCGGTTCGACTTGGTTTCGGTTCTCGTTGGATAGAATTTACTTCACTGATCGTGTTTTTACAACTTCTGAACCTGTGGACTACTGTATCAGAATGGATAATATATTGAGTCGCTTATTGACTTTTTTGTTGTCTTTCCCTTCGTGCTCTCCAGGAAACACGTATTGAATTGCCCAGCCCTCATCTCCATAATCTTTGTTTATTTATCGCTCAGGGATTTCGTCTACTGGATATCGTTAATGCCTTCGTTTAACTTACTGGTGATTGCCTTGTACTTTGTGAACGTGTTCCACGAATTCTTTTCCCCGATTCGAAAGCGATAGCTCAAAATAAATTGCTTGCACCTAAAAGTCTCCTACGTCACTTGATTGTTCTAGGAACCAAAAACAAAAAATAAAGAAAATCAGAAAAAATCAATGTCGCCAACGTGCCTATCATCACCCATGATTCACCTGCTAACAACGCAGCACAACATAACAGAGCATAACATAATCAATGTAATCACCTTGTTGTGTCGTTGGAGTCGCCTGGTATAGACTTATTTAGTACGGTTGACATTTTTTTTATTTACTGGATGTGATCCCAAAATACTCTTCTTGTTGCTTCTTGTTTGTTGTTACAGGCCATTACGTCAATTATTAAATATTTTGAGTTCTTTTCTAGGTATATCATATCGACTCGCAATCGATACGTACGTTCCCCACTCACTTAAGGTGGCCAATAAATTTGCATAAAATATTTTTATACCCTCATTGTTGGGTAATTTGCTTGTTACTTGCTGTTTTCATTGCTCTTATTCTTGGTGTTGGTTGTAGAAGTAAATAAGCGATCCCATCAGCATTTGGCCACCATCGTCGACACGTTTCCTTTTCTTAACTTCAATTCAAAGTACAGTTCAGCAATCAATTATCTGTGGTCACCAATATCTCGAATACTAAGGAATAAACTACGAAAAATGCGACAAAGAAAATGAAAAATATTTTTGTTTCCTCTTTTTGTCTTGGAAATTGGTTTGTCCCATTTTGCTTGGTATTTCTTCAGTTATTTTTTGTCAGCTGTGTGGTTTTGGTAGCAATGTGTAACGGTGTATTTGTCTTAATAATTATATTGGAATTTGTACGCGCTTAGTGAACAAGTGTTAAAGCTTCTGTGTTGGCTGTGGCGCGCTGTTCTTTTAATAGTGTTTCTCTCACCGTTTATATATATTTCTTTCGCTGTAGTTTCCAAACTAGTAGACATTGAACCAATCCTCCACCAGTTGCTGTTCATGTTCATGTTTTGAATCCAATAATAAAAGCAAAGTTATGACTCTAAAGTATTTCCCTGCTAACTACCTATAAAAGGTGATCATTTTCATATTTTTTCCAGTCTTTCCAAATTTTTCGAGTTTCACCTGTAATTAATCTTAATTTTCACAAGTTTTATCGTTTGTCTTATTAAATATATTCTTATGCTTCGTTTGTCTTTGGCCTGCCATTACCTTCTTTGAATGTTTCTCCTTTTCGTCGGCCATTTCCAGCATGTGCCCGCAACTGGCATTGAGTACCATATCTGGTTCCTGTGTTTGTAATTGTTGTGGAGAAAATCAGGTACAAAACGTGATGTGCCACGGATTTCAAACTTTTTAATGCGTTAACTTTGGGTAACAAAAACTCGCACTAATATACAATATAACAGTATATATGGTACGAATACCAAAACAATACATACAAACACAAGTGTGGGGTGGGGTATTTGTGAGTATTGTCTGTTTTTTTGTAGAAGAGATAGAAGAATATATAAGCTTATTCGTTAGCTTGAAGAATATACAGAAAAGCAACAGTCTGTGATAAAATGAAATAAAACAAAACTTCACTCTCGCGTTTGCAATTCAGGAAATTTTGCTTTACTACTGCCACCTCACGCTCTTAACCTCTACTTAAATGTTAAGTACTTAACCCATTAATTCCCAAGGGTAAAAATAAAAGCATATTTTATGGTTTTATTGTTTATTACGTTTAAAAATACATAAAAAAAGAGAAAATCATTAAAAAAAAATATTGATTCATTATTTTTCATTCCGTGAAATGTTGCGCCTATGCAACGTTGGGATTACTGAACTTATATTATACAAGCAAGTCATAAAAATACATTTAAAATATTTCACTTACGCTAATACTATTGCGATTAGCGTGAGTGAAATATTTTAAAACAATCAGCATGAAGATGTATTTGACATTTTTTAGACATATAAATTGTTGTACTTCTACAGTGTCTACATCTCCTTCGACGTTTATTTTAGTGCTCCTCTATGACATGACCAATATTATCGAAGCGAATATTGGAAGGTAATGCGTTTTTGGATGGTCTTCCTAAATTTATATTTGAATTACCCAAAAAGTGAGAATTATCTGCAAGTTGGGCTTCTTCGGTTTTCATCAAACTAACAACAACGTAAGATTTAAATTCTAATTGAGTCATAGATTGCTCATTTGCCAGATTGTAAATCTTTCACGAGTTTACTAAAATACTATCTATCAAATTAATGAACAGTGGCCACCACCACCTTTTCCCTCTTACTCGAATCCTATAATTGGCAATTCCATTATCATGCAGATCGACGCCTCCCATATTTTTATTATAATCTGCTATAACCTGGGGCTGTGGCACATTCACCATTTTTTTAGTTTTCTATCGTAACGTTTTGCTGTATCCAATGGTTCGATTTTTGCGTTATTAGTAGCCACATTCACCACAGAATTGTCATTCCATCGAACTAATAGTACTTCATGTTTTTGGTCAAAGCTGAAATCAAATGACCCTCTCTCTTTTTTCTGAAAAGTTTTCGTATTTATCATGGTTTTATTCATTGTTCTATTTTCTCGAATAGTACCAGTGGCAAAATAGTCTCATATCAAGTTAGCTATGCTATTAGCTCAACGTTCTAGAACCAACTGAATAATAACAAGTAAGGAAGGGCTAAGTTCGGGTGTAACCGAACATTTTATACTCTCGCAATTTATTTATTTAACTTTATTTATATTATATAATACACAATTTGACCCACATATTCGTCATATATATTGTATAAAGTCCATTGAAAGTTGGAAACCATAATATTGGGTTAGAAGCATCGAAGTCCTCGTGTTCGATATATGGGGCCTTAAAAACCTGTGGTCCGATTTCGGCGATTTTTAGATTGGGGCTGCCACACTATTAACATAGTATTTGTGCAAAGTTCTGCACCGATATCTTCACTAGTACATACTTACTTTATATATTGTAAAGTAAACGATTCAGATTGTCTTCAAAGTTCTGGTATATAGGAAGTAGGCGTGGTTGTGAACCGATTTGGCCTATTTTCACAACATATCATTGGGATGTAAGGAAACTATTACAAACCAAGTTTCATTGAAATCGGTCGAGTAGTTCCTGAGATATGGTTTTGGACCCATAAGTGGGCGACGCCACGCCCATTTTCCATTTTGTAAAAAAATCTGAGTGCAGCTTTCATCTGCCATTTCTTGTGTGAAATTTAGTGTTTTTGACGTTTTTCGTTAATGAGTTAACCCACTTTTAGTAATTTTCAACCTAACTTTTGTATGGGAGGTGGGCGTGGTTATGATCCGATTTCTTTCATTTTTGGACTGTATTAGGAAGTGGCTAAAAAAAACGACTGCAGAAATTTTGGTTTATATAGCTCTATTGGTTTGCGAGATATGTACAAAAAACTTAGTAGGGGGCGGGGCCACGCCCACTTCCCCAAAAAAACTACATCCAAATATGCCCCTTCATAGTGCGATCCTTCATTCCAAATTTTATTTCCATAGCTTTATTTATGGCTTAGTTATGGCACTTTATGTGTTTTCGGTTTTCGCCATTTTGTGGGCGTGGCAGTGGTCCGATTTTGCTCATTTTCGAAAGCAACCTTCCTATGGTGCCAAGAAATAAGTGTGCCAAGTTTCATCAAGATATCTTAATTTTTACTCAAGTTACAGCTTGCACAGACGGACGGACGGACGGACGGACAGACAGACATTCGGATTTGAACTCCACTCTTCACCCTGATCACTTTGGTATATATAACCCTATATCTAACTCGTTTAGTTTTGGGTGTTACAAACAACCGTTATGTGAACAAAACTATAATACTCTCTTTAGCAACATTTGTTGCGAGAGTATAAAAACAAAACAGAACTACTCCTTGAATAGCGAGAACCCATTATTGACAATACATTTCTAACACGAATGGCAAGCTGAGTAACAATAACAACTGATTATTGTTACTCCCAACGTTGCGTATACGCAACATTTCCTAGAAATGTAAGATAAACAACACGGGTGGGGAGTTTTGTCCACCAAAAGGGTTTATATCACAAATAAGATATTGTTAAAGCTTTGTACAGTGTAAAAAGTAAAGCTTTATTCAAATTAATATTTTTTATGATTGGATGAATATACCGATCCCGAGATGACTCAATTAGCAGTTTTTGAATGATAAAAATAAAATGCATTTGTATTTGAAAAACCTTAAAAAAAATTTTTATTTATCTGTTAGTACTTCTTTTTGAGACTGGCTTAGATTTCATAGATTTATTTCCTTATTTTAGAAATAAAAAAAAAACAAATTTGAAATGTTGCGCTTGCGCAACGTTGGGTAAAGATGGGTTAAATGGTCGAGTGCGTGTTGGATTTTCTTAACGAGTATTGAAGGATGTCCAAGTTGTCCAACGGGTCATTAGCAACAGGTTTTATGCAGCTCATTCATGAGTTGTTTGTGTTTTGATTTATTTTTTACCTTTTTTTTGGCAGAGCTCAATACCTTGATGGTGTGAATACTTCAATCAAGAGATCGATTTAGCTTTATCACTTAGAAAAATATTCTGATTCAGCTTGGTAAGTCCCACTAATATGTGCTGATTCACATTTTAATTTCAAGACGGTCTTTTATGTGCTTTGTTGTTGCTGTGTCAGCTACGCGATAACTACTACGGCTGTTGCTAGATTTTCAATGCGTCAAAGTGAAATCATAATCATAATGTAATATTCTGTGATCCGCAACATAATTAGGCATGGAAATATGTGAGTCGCGGTGACAACAACACGTGCGTTACATTCACGGCATATTTGTGTAAGATGTGGGGCTGGTATTCGCATCAGAACCAACTGGCAAAATTCTGCAATATTCGGCAGGCATGTGTATGGAATATATATGAGCATTAGCCTTAGCAACGCACGCACCAACCGCGTCACATTCTTCTGTTGCTTATGTCGCGTATGTTTTAAATTTCATAGAAGCAGCATGGAAAGACGAAGCTAACGGGATAGTGCTATTTTATTTTAGTTTAAGTCAATGCATAGTTTGGCAGAAGCATGTGTGGGTGATATTTGACGGTTGAGTGATGACGCGTTAAAATCCTTCAATTACATGCTTTTAGATACTTGGATTACACAGAAAATGCGCAGAAATAAATTTATTTTTCCAAGTGAAACATAAGTCACACTATTCTATCCAGATATAGTTAAACTTCCCTAACTCGAATTACCATAACCCACAAAAAACTTCGAGTTAGAGAGACTTCTAGTTTTGGAAGGTAATTTGTATGAAATTGGACTTCTTTCTCCAATACAAGAGTTCGATTTATGGAGTTAGGGAAGTTCAACTTTATTTGGTAAAAAATAAAAGTATTTACTGCCAAAATTTATATTATTTCTGAGAAGTTTTTGTTAGCGTGCAGAAGCTGTCAATATTTAAATAAGTTGAGGGAATAATCCAGATTTTAAAAAATTCTTTCGGCACCGTACCTTATTAATCAAATTTTAAATTATTTGCGAATCTCCATAAATTTCTTACCGTGTCTCATCTTCATTGCATCCTAACAAATCACCGCTTCATCGCTGCTTCTGGAAGTATTTTATAAGTTTACATTGCAACTCCAGCTTCTTTGCTGCTGCTCCTTTAAAGGCTTCGCACACATGAGCTTCATTTGCCAGGTAAATAGAGTAACATTACCTGAAGTGAATTTAAGCGTAAAATGCAAGACACACACCCATCTTTGCCTTTCGGTTGCTCAGCTTGGTCTGGTCTGGTTGCTTGAAAGAAGCGTTTAAATTAACCAAAACATACGTACTTATAACCAACTATATGTGTCGATAGCACTGAGAAATTCGCCTGTCGAAATGTATACGAGGGTGTACAGCTTGCAGTTAGTATGAAGTAGGAGTTGTGTTACATTTATTCGTTTTACTAAAGTCGGCAGACAATTACCAATGGGCTACAAAGCGACTGTTGCATATCTGGCTACTGTTGCATGTAGGCCATTTAGGTAAAAGTAAGTTCTCTGAAGGGGGGGTACATTTATATGGGTTGAGATGTGATGGAACAATATTCCTAATAAATTAAAGCAATCCGACTAACATTGCGACCAGTTCCAATTCTTTTTTTATCGAGAAGTAGTCTTGAAAATATAATCCTTAACAAAGCTTAATTAAATTGTTTTTCTGCGAAGACGTCCTTATATAATTCTTCGTCCCCTTCATTAATTGAGAACTTTTTAATTTTTTTACTAAATTCTATATAATATAATTTCTATACATACTATCGTCAGACAATCGACCGAGTTCATGCATAAATTGTGGCAATCGTTTTCTAGCTTGAACTGGAATATCTTTGTATTTATTTTCTGTAAACTTTATACTTGGCAACTTCCTGAGTTTTCTTCAGGGTTCCTGGACTTTCTTGTGTTGCATACGGGTCTTTATGCATTTTATATATTCATATGCATGTAAATATGTGCATATGTCAACTGCCTTGTCACATGTCTGTGTCGTGCGTTCCTTGAATGACTGATACTGCCATGTTGCCACTTGCCTGGCATTACTAGCGCTGCGATATTTCTGCTTCTTCTTCCCTTGTGGCTGTCGCTCGGCGTTCTGACACTTGTGAAATTGTCAACATGGTGTTAAACATATTAACAACAACAAAAAATTAACTATATTAGATATTATACTTCTATATTATACAACAACATCAGGAAGTGGCACAATACAAGCGCCTCAGCCAACGCACAGTCATATGTGGCATGTGGCATATGTCGTTTGACTAATACAATTCCATAATACACACACGCACGTTCCGATTCTTTGTTGAAATTCGTTTGCCATTCAATTTCTATTGTTCTTCGATTTCGTTCGCCATCTGAGCGTTGAAAAGATGTGCAATTTAACATGTCAACATAAATATTGGTGCTCTGTTTTTCTGGTGGTGTTCTAGTTCTATCGGTGCAATCTAGCGACGACACATGTGCTCAGCTTTTGCATTAGCATATATTTATATTCATGGGTATTTTTTTATTGAAATTAAATACTCTTCTTAGCGATTTTCAATCCGCTTGCTTGTTTTTCTGAGTTTTTCGCAAATTGAATTTCTAATCCAACTAAGACTACTGTGTGCTGTGACTACTTGGTGCCCGTCGCGTTTCAACTAGTGTCCGACCGATACCAAATTTTTGGCCGATGCCGATTAATCGGCCAGATGGCAAAGAATCGGCCGATGCCGATTCTTTCATCAATAACTTTATTAAGTAAATTAGTATAGTAACAAAAGAAAAACCAAGACAAATAACATTATAAAATAAGTAAACAACTCAGTTCATATGTAAATATGAAGTTGTTTATTCTTTTAATTAATAATCAAAACTAAATAAATTATTATTATAATATATACATATGTTGAAAGAAAAAATAAGTTTTCACGTTTTTTCAAAGCGAATCAGCAATATAGCTTTTTTCCTTTAAGGGGTTACATGGGTTTCGTGGATTCAAAAATCCTTTTTTTTTGGTTTTTTGCTTATTAATTTTCTCCATGTTTTCAAAGTCGATTGTCAAATGTACTCAACCGATCTTGATGAAATTTTGCATAGGTGTTCGAGATATAATTTACTCGTGCTTGAACGAAGGATTTTTTATTTTTTCAATTACAACTATTAAAAAAAATATGTCAAGCAAATTTGACTGAAATTATTATTTTTTTGGAAAAATGTCTGCCAAAATTCCAATTTTTGTTTCTTTTTGTCTTTCCTTCGTTCCTTACCGAGTTTATGGTCTTACCTACAACACTTATTTTTGTTTTTTTTTTTTATTTTGGATGATCCTGTCAAGAGTTATGCTGACAACGCGAACGCACCTTGTTTCCGAGAGGTCACCGGAAATGACGTCTCAATGGAGGAGTTTTAATTTTTTTTTTTTGAAAATTTCAGAAATTATTCTTTAAATATGTATCTATAAGACAAAAAGTTTGATTTAATAAATAATTGCAAAAAAAAAATTATTGAAAATACTCCATTTTTTACCCGACAAAAGCCATGTAGCCCTTAGAAAAAATATGAGCAGTAAGGTCAATATTCGAAAATAAATAGTAGGTCTAGTAAAAATAATTCGTTATTTTCAAAGAGATGTCATTTATATCTCGCATTCTGAAAGGCGTCACATAGTGATAGTGACTCGATAGAAACTTTGGCAGCTTGTTTGGGAGGTTCTTTTGCATGCACCTTATAGTCCAGGATAGCACCTAGTGATTATTAAGTGATCCTGTCTATGCCGAACTTTTAAAAATAGACTCTCCTAGTTACGAATGCTTCTATAATAGTGGCTTTATGACATTATCTTCAAAATCCCACCAAGTTGTTAAACAAAACTGAGAATATTTGACATAAAACGAATCTTTCTAGCAGTGCTAAATAAAACCTTCAATATAATGCAATTTAATTTCTTCATACTAGACTTAAATTATCATCGTGGTTATTTATTAGTTCAGTCAAATGTAAATCACTGTGTTTTATATGGTAAACAGAAGAATTAAAATTTTGTGCTTTAAAGAATGTATTTTAGTGTAATCCGAAAGAAGTAGAAAGAATCGGCTAAGAATCGGCCAAATATGGCCGATGCCGATACCGATACCGATACCGATGCCGATGCTGAATTTTGTGGCCGATACTGGCCGATGCCGATACCAAGGCCGATTAGTCGGTCGGTCTCTAGTTTCAACCTTCCCTATTGTTTGATGCAAATTGACATATCATGAATTTATTCATTTCATTTATTGAAATATTCTGCGCAGCCGCCAGTCTGATATCCGGAAATATTGAATACTTTGAATAAGAAACAAGGAACTGATTGAAAAGTTCTCAATAATGTTTTAAGCTTCCTTTCTTCCTTTTTTCACGGTTCTAGTGCATTGCAATTACCTTTCTGTCGTAATCTCCTAGAGCCGCCCAAGAATGCGTATATTAGTTATATATCACAGACTAGTTCTATGTATAAATAGTTCCAAAAGGTCATGACATCGAATGGGAAAAATACTAATCGATCTCTTCAAGACATTTATTAAATTCACTTATTTCACAAGAATATTCCGCTCAACTTTTCAATCATTTCCCAGATTCCCTTCAAAAAATTATATACTCACTCCAATCAGAAGCTCAAAAGAAAACAATGAACTGGTAGCTTCCACTATTTATCATTCTCATTGCATATTCCACATTTCTCAAGAAAATCACACAAACTGAACACCGAGGAGTAGTCGAAACTTATTTACATATAATTCTAACTGAATTTCCGTTATGGAAGCTTCCTTTCGTTATGGAAGCCAAAGGCAAATGGCATTCCATTTGTGCACAATACGAAGTCTTGATGAATTTATTAACTGAATACTTGTATTTTACTACTCAGTAGTAACATAAAGATGAAATTGACAAATCTTACTTACATTAATATATGTAAATTATAGTAAAGTCACACACCCACCACCAAATAGCTATAAATGAAAGGTCTTACTATACAAAGAGATTTCAAAAATATGTTGTCAATAATTTTATCATATTTATTACTAGCTTTTACCCGCGACTTCGTCCGGAACATGATAGAGCAAAACTCGCAGCAAAAACCATAAATAATCACTAATTCAATTCAGTTTTCTACCTACTTCCTACCCCCTAAGTACGATGACGTGATCATTTTGATCTTATATCCGTTTTTAGGTAACCATCTATTACCTTACTAAATTTCATCAAAATCCGTTGAGCCGTTTAGACGTGAAAGAGCAAAAGTCCCAACAAAAACGACTAAAAATTACTAACTTAATTTAGTTATCTACCTACTGCCTACCCCCTAAGAACCATGGCGTGATTATTTATAGCCTATGACCATTTCTAGTTTATCATCTATCACCATACCAAATTTCATCAAAATCCGTTCAGCCGTTTAGGCGTGAAAGAGTAACAGACAGACAGAGTTACTTTCGCATTTATAATATTAATATGGATAAAACAAGTAAGGAAAGGCTAAGTTCGGGTGCAACCGAACATTTTATACTCTCGCAATTTATTTAGAGATTTACCTATATTTTCGGTGAAAAATTACCCTTAGGCACTGAGTTCTTCATGTTTGATATCAGGGGCCTTGAAAAGTCATGGTTCGATTTTGACAATTTTTCCACAAGTGATGTCACAGCTCAAATTCAGTATTTGAGTAAAGTTTTATTTCGCTATGTTAATCGGTTCCTTATGTATACATTATAACGTGAATATGGGAAGTAGGCGTAGTTTTGAACCGAATTTCGCCCATATTCCACCAGTGTCATCAGGGTGTCAAGAAAATATTATATACCGAATTTCATTGAAATCTGTCGAGTAGTTCTTGAGATATGGTTTTTGACCCATAAGTGGGCGACGCCACGCCCATTTTCCATTTTGTAAAAAATCTCAGTGCAGCTTCCTTCTGCCATTTCTTATGTAAAATTTGGTGTTTCTGACGTTTCTCGTTAGTGAGTTAACGCACTTTTAGTCATTTTCAACCTAACCTTTGTATGGGAGGTGAGCGTGGTTATGTTCCGATTTCTTTAATTTTTGGACTGTATAAGGAAACGGCTAAAAGAAACGACTGCAGAGTCTGGTTTATATAGCTTTATTGGTTTGCAAGATATATATAAAAAACCTATTTGGGGGCGGGGTCACGCCCACTTTTCCAAAAAAATTACATTCAAATATGCCCCTCCCTAATGCGATCCTATGTTCCAAATTTTATTTTCATAACTTTATTTATGGCTTAGTTATAGCTCTTTATGTGTTTTTGGTTATCGCCATTTTGTGGGCGTGGCAGTGGTCCGATTCCGCCCATTTTCGAACTTAACCTTCTTATGGTGCCAAGGAACACGTGTTCCAAGTTTCATTAAGATATCTCAATTTTTACTCAAGTTACAGCTTGCACGGACGGACAGACGGACAGACGGACGGACAGACAGACATCCGGATTTGAACTTTACTCGTCACCCTGATCACTTTGGTATATATAACCCTATATCTAACTCGTTTAGTTTTAGGACTTACAAACAACCGTTATGTGGACAAAACTATAATACTCTCTTTAGCAACTTTTGTTGCGAGAGTATAATGATATAAAAGGAATATTGAATCAATAAAATTTGGTAGTAATTAATTGCATCTTATTATCATGAATTTTACTATTCAGTAGTAACATAAAGATGAAATAGATAAATGTTACTTACATTAATATATGTATATTATAGTAAAATCACACACCCACCACCAAATAGCTATAAATGAAAGGTCTTACTATACAAAGAGATTTCAAAAATATGTTGTTAATAATTTTATCATATTTTCCATCAAGAAATGTGCCTTAAATACGAAAACAACTACCTGTCGAAAATAACAATTTATTTTGGTTATGAATTTCACATCATACTATTAAGGGGCTATACCAGTGTAAGCCATGAAAAATTAGGTTTTTTTCGTGACAGTACTGGATCAAATGTTTCGAAGTTTCTTGGACATTATACATCAGCTGTATTTTAAGATTTTTCTACAAAAATATTGAAAAATAACAGAGTTATGTGCGATCCTCGAAGGTGTTAAAAAAAGTTCACCAACTGTTGACATGATTCCGGCCGAATGAGTCGCTGAAACATTTCAACAATATATATAGACTTACATACATATTGTTTACACACCTGTCAATTTAATTACTTATCAACCCGTTCAAGTTACCGTTACACGAAAAAGGTAACGTTTTTGCATTAATTTACATTTAAAAGCGTAAACATAACAACGCCCACACGCACATGCATGATGAGAATATACAGAATAAGAGTGCAAATCTATTTAGTTACCAATCGCAAGAACCACAATTAATTTAACTCACCCTCGCACACAAACATTTGCTCAAACACTTTCAAGTATTAATTAATTCATACGAGTTAGCGTATGTTTCTTCTGGTAGTGACGCAACGTTGTCGAAGTGACTCGTAGCTGCGCAAATTTTTTTCTCCTTGTGAAATGTGTCTGTAATTAGAAATGCCAACGCATCGTTAAGGCAATTTCCCTCCCCTTGTTTTATATTTTCCCTGAATATATTTGCTGCTGTTGCTCATACGCCACGTCAAACAAGCATTTCACGTTCGCTAAACCGTTGCATATTTTATAAACTGAGTATAACACAAAATGAAAT
Organism: Zeugodacus tau; assembly: GCA_031772095.1. Lineage (NCBI taxonomy): Eukaryota > Metazoa > Arthropoda > Insecta > Diptera > Tephritidae > Zeugodacus > Zeugodacus tau. The sequence goes on along the minus strand of CM062651.1, from coordinate 10,957,189 downwards.
ATAAATTAAATATTTTATTTGTGAGATGAACTCAGTCAAGCGTTTTAATGTTTAAAGTATGTAATTAACGCCGATAATCAGCGGAGCGCGCACATTTCATTATACTTGAATAAAGTAATTATGTCAAGTAATGGATTTGCATATTTCTTAAAGCATTCACATAGCTGAAATAATTATGTAATTTTTTTGTTTAATAAAATCAAGAGAAGATGCGGAGTTAAAGAGTTTTAAAACGATATATCAGCTCTTCGTATTTTTTAATTTTTTTTTTGCATTTTCGGAATTACTTATTAACTTATTTTTAATGTATGTTAGTCGATAAAAAGTAATATAAAATCTTACTGTAGAAATCCACACTACCCAACCGACTCATCCATATAATTCAGACCACGCGTGAAAATACCTATTAAATACCTTACATTTTCCTCCAAACCTTAATTGAGTGTGCACGCCAAGTGGTGTGCAAGATTGATTCGCTACTTTCTTTATACATTTCTCTCTTTTTCAATTGGAAATTCATTTTCGCGCTGAATCGTCTCGGAAATATTTTTATTCAGGCATTTTTCACATTTTCCATTCCACGCAAAGAAATCTTGCTATTTATTACAACGTATTTCTTTTTACGCCACAATAACGCGTATTTCTGCCATTCACCATTCTGCTTCATATGAGCGCGTTTATATACTCACACTAACTCACTTACCTTTAATCATAATCAATCATTACCTGGGGATGTGCCAATAAAATGCGTTGTACGACAATGAAAATCAATGCAGATATTGAGACAAACAGAATTTAAAATAAAAACGAAAAAATCGGAAAAGTTCTGAAAAAAAACGTAACAGTTTAACTGATTCTTCAAAGAATCTTAAACATCCGGTGTTTTTTTTGGAAATTTAATGGAAAATCAAGTCATCAGTAGGAACCAGGTACTTGACTGCAAATAAAGTAGTGAAAGAAATTCTGTTTTGAAAGAATTGGACTCTAGGAAATAATTTCACTTTCTTATTATGTACTTCTTAAAGAAACCTCGTACTTTAATTATAATCGAACTGAACCTTGTTTATTTTAAATATTACAGTTATTTTCAATTGATACACATCATTACCTGAAATTATATCTCAATTTCAGTCCATCTGTTTCCAACAGAAACATTCCATTTGTTGCACGGCTGCAGCAAGCACAAAATAAGTGAAATTGACATCTATTGGACGGCTTTCAGCAGAAATGGTGTCTCTGGACAGGGCTGGATTGACGTTAATGGCTTGTTACAATGGCTATATTCAGTACAAAATAAAAATATAAAATTTTATAGAAAGCTCGTTGAAAGCTTAATGTCAATGAGATGTCGTTAAGTTTTGCAATGTGGCAAGGGTTATTTTACCAACTTACAGTTGATGTACTAACTTAATCGAATCATAATATTAGAGGCGAACATCTCATCTCATCGTTCATGCGAGCCTAACCACAGAACATCTTTCTTTCTAAAAAGAAAAAGTAATTTCTCCAGTTTCTACCATTTTGTCAAAACAATGCTGCCTGAAACTGCAACAAAAACAATACAAATCAAAAATGTAAATGTAACATGTTTATAAACAATTTAAAACTCGTATTTTTATCAAAAGTTCAGTGTGCGCTGACATTCGTTTGGCGCAGTTAACCTCAATGCCAACTCAGCAGCAATTCGAAACTACAATACTCGTAGAAAATGCAAAACTTATGCAATTCTCAGGAAGTTAATAATATTTTATTACCGGTTTGTTTGTCTGGCAACACATACGGGATGTCGTAGCGGTGGCAGTCTCGTCGAGTTGCTTGGGGAATGCCGACAGGAAGTAGAAAAGAAGGAACGAAATGTATGTGTTTACTCACACATGATCATATTAAATTGAAAACTAAAACAATGAAAAAATCCCATACACAAAATCGTGTGTCGTAGTAGTCTGTTGCAGAGGTAAAGAGGGACTCCAGGCACAAAATAAACGTCCAAATGTTGAAGTGCAAGACAACAAAAATGTCGGTACGAACTACAATGTGTTCCACTAGGATTCATAAAATGTTGTGGTTTTAGTAGTAGTAGCTGTAGCTGCGTCTATATTGAAAGTTCGGTTTTATGCTTTGCTTTCGTCATGATTGCACTCCATTCACCATGTAACATGCAGCCGAGGAAGAAGTGAGTGCAACGCACGTAAAGCATTAGACAGCCACTTACGTACAGGCTCCTAGCTAAACTGAAGCTACCCATTAGTTTACTCTAACTTCGTAGCGCCTGTTTGCTGACTTACTAGTAAAAGTTTTGTGACTGCGGCGCCTGCGTAACACATATTTCCACGCTGACTGCTGCTTACCGCCACATGCCAGCGCGTTCCGCTTCAACAATGTGTGTTTATTTCAATTTCAATTAAGTTTCACATCACATTGACTCAAATGAAACTAATGCTGCGCTTGGGTAAAGTGCGGCCTATTGTTTGAACACAAAATTTTCTGCTCTAAAAAATCTAACAAACAGTGGCTGTGACAAGCAGGAGGAGCAGCCAGAACTGGAAGGTGTGCCACCGCATCTATCCCAATCTCATATACTAGTACATATTTGTATAAGTACATACATATTTACGTGCAAATGGCACACTTCGCGGCCGCCATTGCATTTGGCAAAGTTTCCTTCAACTTCAAGTACTCATGGGTACTCAAGGGAATAAAATTTCAAATAAAATTAGTTCCGCAATTCGTTCACATATCTTGTTTCTTTCTTTTCGTTTTTGCAAATTCCATATCTTGGTGTGGAAAATAGTGGCACGCTTCTGCATAAATTTGGTAGGCACAAAGTTTCTTTTTTTTTTAAACACAAATATTAAAAATAATCACAATATTCTTTTATGAACCAGATTAGAGATTAGAGATTTTTCGGTAAGTGGAATAACTCAATTTACATAAATTATTTTAGCCTAGAGCTCTAATCGATTACATCTAGATTTCTAATATTAGGTCTACAACTTTGCTTCCGTCGTTTTCCAATAGATGTCTCTAGAGTCATGCAGTGGTCTATTTAATCGATTTTTTTATATCGATCTTGGACATTTATGTCAACATTAACCCAACAAAATATTTGTAGAGATCTGTTTGCATCCCAAACTTATACTCAAGTGAAAATGTCACTTTTTGAGCCGAATTCTCGACACTTGCGGGAAATTTTGCTTTTCTTTTTTAATTCCAAGAAAAGTGCGGCTGAGGCTCAGCGACATTTGTAACTGTTTTTATATAAAAAATCCTTAAAAAACAAAAAAAAACGGCGGAAGCAAAGTTGTAGACCAGATATTTTATCTAAAAACCTTTCTAACTCAATTTCTGATTTTTGAAAGCGGCTGCAAATATTAAAAAAACCAGCATAAAATCATTAGCACCTTCAGATATCAAATACTATTCAATATTCTATAAAAGCAAATTTCCATGAGATTTGTACAAATATTAAAATTTTAGTCCTCCAAATAATTACAAAGTACTTTTTACTTAAAAAAGGTTTTCTTTCGTCCTCACTTTTACAGAATGAGCTTGAGTTTTTCTACGTCTTTCACTTGAAAATTTGGTTATGTAAAACTAAAAGCAAAACCCATAACCGATTTTGACTTCAGTTGTCGTGCCTTCACTGTATGGTGTGAGTATGTACTCACTCACTCGTTACTCATACGTCATGTACTACTTCAATTCAACTGACTGCTAGAATTTGAAATTTAATTTCTTTGAAATTGTACAATAATTGAAAATGAAAATCCATAAAGTTCGAATGACAATTCAAGTGGTTTACTTAGCAAATGCATTTAGTATATACTTTTTGCATATATTAGTAATTGTTCTATTTCAGTAAATTAAGTTAAATAAAATTTCTTGGAATGAACCTAATGGACTTTTAAAATATGCTATGTATACATCTACAAATTTATTTTAGTGTATGTGTTTGGATATTCAATGATGGCCAAGCTGTATACAGAAATTAGAAAAATGTGTCATTGGTACATACACAAATACATAGGAAAATGCGTAGATATATACGTATACATATTCAATTTCCGGGAAACATTTAGGTAGGACAACCGCTATGCTGTTTCCAAGGCATGAAACGAGTCATGCCCTTCGTAAGGATATCATTACGTTTATTATACAATAAGCCATCCACCGCTAAGGTCGCTTTAAGCTGCCAACACAACAATCAGGGCAATAAACTGGGATTTGTGCGGCAATATTCTGCAATACCTACAGACATACTTATATGTACCACAAGCACAGGACAGAATAGCAAAATAATGAAAAAGGATAGGACGGAATTTGTTGAGCCACGTTAATATTATATACACTGGTATATATATTTAGATCCATTTGCGTTAGTTTATTAGCTTTTATATGGAAGAGCACCACTTTGTTAAACATATTGTCCTATTTAAAAATATATTTAATAATGAGAAAATATTCATATTGGGATTGGTCAATATGCATGTTCTAACGCAATATTAGCAACTTACTCTCAATCTGACCTGAGACTTTTAAGAAATTTGTGTATAATTTTCAGTGTCAATGTCTCAAACCTTCTCAGTTCAATGACAAAATTTTGACTTTAATCGTGTTTATCGTCCCGCAACCAATGATTGTGATGACATACTAATCTTCCTCTTTGTCCACAACCAGCAAATCTTCTACCTGTGTATGTGGGTGTCAATATGTCAATGAAAACTAAACGAGGACCGTTGCGATTCATATTGATTTAAATTTCGGTTAATAAGGATACGATAAAGCAGAGAAATATAAAAAAAATTGCAATAAATGATTGACATTAGGCTCATCAAGGAGGAGTTGGACAGTTTGAGTTTTACATTGAAATGTGATTGACATATTCATACTGGCGACATATGCTCGTTAAATGTCATGTGAATGCCTACCTAAATATGCGACAGAATTATAAAAGGTGCCTCGATAAAGGCTGATTCTTGTAGAATAAATAAATATTCAGTGTGCAAAGAACACATAATCTTCAGTGTCAGATTTATACCAAAATCATTTCCAACAAAGTTTCAAAAAATGTTTAAAAGTAATTCTTCTCTCTCGACTTACACCCAAATTAATAACCCTATATATATTCGAATACATTCACGTTATAATATATTGTATGTATTCGTATTAAGGAAAATTAGTAAAATTTGGCATTGCCTCCATACCAGCACGACCATTTGTTTGCGTAAGAAGCCATAAATATTTTTATTTTCCCAATATTCTGTGTCTATTGTATAAGTATATAATAGTATATCGGCCTACTTTACTAGTTTTTCGCACACACAGCGCATTGTTCGACCACAAACAGGATACTTGAATGCTCATAAAAAATATTTATAGTCCTTCAATTCTGAACAAATCCCTGAATATGTGTTAGCTGACTTTCGATTGTTGTAAGGAATAAAATCAAAGTGTAATAAGAGTATAATGCGAGTATGTTCGTTAGTACAGTGTCTCGTATCTATGACAATGACATACATGTTATAAAATCATTGTTATGGATTAGCGTTGATTTATTTGCCCACGAAAATGTTCTAATATACGACCGACATTTTTATTGACATTGTGGGTGTTTGCTTTGTGATATGGAGAAAAGTAGTTTATGAGAAAATATGCATAAGTAAGTGTACTCATCTTCGAAGTATTCAAGGAATGGGAAACATTTTTATATCCATGAAATATTATACCATCAAAGTATTCGACTGCCTATCTGATAAGTATAAGTATAAATTTGTATGAGTTACTAGTTAGTTTAGTCAGTTTAGTCTATTGTGTGCCCACAGCTCCACAATTTTATTTTGGAAACATGATAATCTCATGTTATTTTCAGTAATATTTGCGGACATAGTTTTTTTTTCTGATGTACTTAGTGTAAGATCTTCCTTTTCGCCAAAAAGCCGCAAAAAAATGCAAAAAGGATAATGGAATGCGAAAAACTTTAAAAAGAAGGAAATACACTACATGTGCAAGTCAAAATATATTCAACAGTGCTTCACATAATCTTCATTTGGATAAGTACTTGTTTATGTGTGTATGTAGTAAAGCATATATTCAACAACAAATAGGTCGAAAATGGAAATGGAATCATTGAATATTTCGATGATACCAGAAAATCTTTTGTTGTCACTTTGGTGTTGAACTACAGCATGACAGCGTTGAGAGACACATAGGCAGCCAAATGCTCTGCAGACGCCAAATAGCCGACCAATTGAATACTGCATGGCTTTGGTTGCCTTATGCAACACTCCCAAAGCTTCAAATGTGACTTTTAGCCCCGCAAATATTTTTATGAACTTTATATACAAACATACGTACAAATAATGTACAAGTCATGTACTTAATAGAATGACTTTTGAATATTTTAAGAGAACTAAAGCAATTGGAATGTTAAAAATACATATATTTTCATATTACATATATACATATCATATACGGCTACGCCATTATGGCGACGGCTGCACTTATTCTTAACTGCAAAAACAAATTCTTCTCAAACTTTGAGTAGATTTCGTTCATTGCACTTATAAAGAAGTCGAAATTTTTATGGAGTTCACGTTCCACGTACTCAATGCGTATTGTGAAAATGTTTTATCACTTTTTTTCAGACAAAAAGTATGGTTTTCATTTAAGGGCTCCTTTTCTCTTCATTTCAGTTTATTCTTTGGTGCCTAACCATTGTTTTCATTTCTGACTATCTTATCTTCGTCTCTCTGTTAAATGAATTAAATCCATGTGTTTGTCCAATTGACTGATATTATCTCTACCTTATGGGATTTTAACTGGAGCTTCATTATTGCTGTCATATTCCAATAAAATATTTAATTATCAGTCAAGGTCCTCATACTTCACATGGGTGGACGGCTTTGTTATCATTCGTTAAATTTTTTTTCCCTAATATTTTGAACTCCTTTCTGAGCTTTCACTTTTTCATAGTCTCCTGTTTCCTACAGTGTTAGCATGACTACATTCGTATACTCACATGTCTGTAAGGTTTGGCTTACAATACCATCGTCGAGTGTTACAAGTACATTTCGGTAATTGACATTTTGACATCCATTGCCGCACTTGAAAGTTTTGCCGGACCAACGCCTGCTGCATTGAACAAGCAGTGTTCTGCAATGAGGACATATTTGGCAAGTTCGTTTGCTGTGGCCACTACTCACACCTGCTGTGGCACCATAGTATTTTACCGATAAAGTGCACTCAAAGTGTTCAAGTGTTAAATTTACATAATAATTCATACAAATTTACATACACGTCCATATGAACATGCAGGTATGCTGCGTACGTGGGAGTGGCCGTATATTCTCAAGTCACATTCTTGTTAACGAATAAGTATGTACCTTGTGAGTACTGTATGTCAGTGCTGCAAGTACAAGAAATTGTTAAATACGTTCACAAGAGAACAAAAAGTGTAACTATTAATAAAAGTTGGGCTCTTTGCTGTCAACGGCAGTCAGTATTCTTGGTCATAGCAAAAAGTCATCTGACATATACATTTATGCTAATTTTTTCTCCTCTTCTGTGGATTATGTGCACTATTGAACACTTATTAAACCTGACAAGGGTCAATTACCAATTAAGTCGGCAACTTTTGTAACAAACACCATCAAAAAAGCTACACACTCAACTTTAGATATGAATTTCTGTTCCGTTTACCTTTTGTTTGCCGAAAGTTTTAAGTCTAACACATATTCAAAGTGTTTTTGCAAACGTCATCACAGTCATAAACATATAACAAATTTCACATCATATATCCTTTGTGTTGTGAGGTACTGGTGTCTACCGCCAGCTCTCGAACATGATAACCTTAAAGACCTTTACTTTCACATTTTTCTTTGTAATTTCTAAGGTATGTGCCTGACTTTTTTGACAATGTGTGTTATTTGTGCCAATTGTCAAGCATAGCTTGTCCGGCTCATAGTTCGGGCGTTTCCCCTTTTAAACATCATCGGCGTTAATTGTCGTTTGGGGTTGAAAATCAATTTCAAACAAACCAAAAAGGGGCAAACACTTAACCCTGTGGTTCGTTGTCGGCGCATGGCTGATTTCCTTGCTAAGATTTTCTCTCTATTTAGTCGGTTCAAGCTGCCACTTCGAGTTTACGGCAATTTTTGTTTTTTTTTTTTGGGTTCAAAGGAGTTGCCTTTACTTTGTTCTCTCCACATTTGTTGTTTTTGTAAGTGCTTACCGCATTACCGCTAATGATTCGTGTAATCACTATACTGCTGGGGTTTCATTGTTTGGTTAATAGTAATGTTTACTCTGTGTGACAATTGCCGATTTGGTCGGGTTGATAAAACAGTCGTCCGAGAAAAAGGGGACACTTTTACTGTTTGTTTGTTGTATGTATGTAAGTATTTTGTATATATTTGCATTTGCATTTTGCTTCTAAAATCCCTTCCCTTCACATCTCCATTTCCATGTCGTCGGTGCCTTTTCTCCAATTAATAACCGAGCAAGCTCACTTTTGCTTGATTTTGGTTTTGACCCTGTCGGTCTAAAACACATGAAATTGAATTATTCGCTAGCGCACTGGGCTTAGTTGCACCGCGCTTGGTCTAAATTCTCACTTGCATACATTTTTGGCATATGCACAGCACCCAAAAAGAACCAACAAAATATTGTTTTCAGTCATATATATATGTATATATTGTTGCCCGTTTTTTGTCCAATTCCGAATCGACTACTAACATGAAATAGCGCAGAGTGACGATACTCTTGAACAAGGTCGCACAGGGTCCGTAATATGAACTCATACGTAGATCTTTATCTAATAACCGCATTGTTATGACACACAGCCAGTTTATTTGATTACGTTGTCGATGATTTCTTTCTGCTGTCTTTGGAGGTGCAAAAATAAAGTTCTCCAACTGTTGACATGATTCCGATTAATAAGTAGCTGAAACAAAAAAAAAAAATAAAAACAAACAGGTTATTCGAGTTGAAGGTATTTCCTATATAATGACCAACGATTTTTGAAAAATATCAAAATGTAATAAATTCTGAAAAAAATGTCGTTTTTAAGTTAAAGAATGTTAATTTTAAAATGCCAAATTGACAATTTTCAATTAATTAAAAAGTCATTGTAAAATAAATATATTCAAGAACTTTCAATTTCGATTGGTCCATTTCACGTTGAGTTATGATGTGAGAAATTTTGAATTAGAATTTAAATTGAGAAAAACTTTTAGAGAAAAACGCTCACCTATAAAGGTTAATACCTGCGAGCGGTTGCTCTTTAGAAGGCTGCCATTCAACAACTATTCCAGATACGACCTTGCTGATTTCACAGTATATTGTTGATAGTATAAACTATAGAATAATCAAATAAAAAAATCGATTTTTGAAAGTGACACATTGCTATAGTCCCTTAATGTTGACGAATGAATAAATAAACAAAAAATTTCTGTAATTTTTTTAACACACATCGTAACTATATATAGGCGATTAGCAGAGCTTCTCATGGTATTTATGGTTTTAACATTTTTTAACTCGTCCACTTGCCTGATGTCAATTATTCAACTCCGTCGAACCAATTTAGTTGTTCTATAGCCTGCACAAATAGTTTTTTTGTTTTTTTACCATCACCATCGCTATATGCCGCACATATGAATGCGCTCAATCGCTGAATAAACAAGAACAAATTGGTGTTGGAAATCGTTTTAAACGAGTCTGTTCATACATATAAAGTATGTTTGTAAATGTAAGTTGTGTGATCTAGTATGTGTCTTCATTGATAGTCACATTTTCACTTTACTGGATTGGGCAGTTCTCCGGTGGCATAAAGTGAATCGTTATAGAGATAACGTAATGGTAGGCGGCAAGTTAAACACATTTTCCTGATTGCTTATATTTCTTGTCACACTTGTGAGTATATTCAAATGGCCTAATTTTAAATTAAGAAAACACTATTTTCAATTTTTTTTTTATGATGATAAATAATTATATATTTTTTAAACATAGCATATAATAGAAGTAATACCCTAGTGATGTATTGTAACACTTCTTTTCCTTTTTCAATATTAAGCCAGCAACATTAATGCCACGTCCTTCATAACTGTGCATATTATTAATACACATATGTTTTCATCATTATTAATACATTTTTTGCATAAAATACATTCAGTTTGAGCGTGGGAGCTCTTAAATTCATTACAAAAGCTTGCAACATGAATAAAAAAATTTCATTTCGCATTATCATTACTTATGCTTGAATACTCGTACATAGCATATAAATATTTTGCATTTTACAGTTTTCAGCGTGTTGGCCGAACTATAAAATATATAATGCAGCAAAAAATTGTTAATAACTTGCAACAGTGCGCTACTTATAATGGAGAAATTAAATTTATAATGAAAGAAGTATGAATGAAATTATGCGAATAATTGTTAGTGCGAGTAACACCCAGTAGGAATGATCTGGGTGTGTGTTGCTTTATTTAATTTTTTTCTTGCTTACATTATATAAATGAGGATTACATTATAGTTAGAGAATTCTAGTTCTCAACAAGCGTTCTCTTATTTCATATTTTCTACACTCTAAAAAGCAATAAAGTTAAATCCCTTGGCAATCAAATACACTATTGGGACTATAGTAAATTATTATCCATTGTTACAACATTTTGCTATTGTCTGCCATTGTTGTTGTTGGGTCTGATTGCATGTTCGCTCGCGCTAAACAACTGTTTTCACACATCGTCTATGCAATAACGAGATTTTAATTGTTGTGTATAAATGAAATTTAGCGGTAATTTGGAAAATTAATGAAGCAATGGCTGCACAACAAATGAACCCAATTAATTGTAAGCTCGAAAAAAAGTTGTTAAATTGTGCAAAAACTGTCATTGACGGCTGGTCACATTGTTGCATTTTTAGCGTATTTAGCCGTGATTTCAGCACAGCATGCCGTGTGCTTTTTGTACGTATTTAGTTTAATGAGAAATTACATTGTTAAATTAGTGTTGGAGACTACAATATTTTGGATTATACTCATGGTCTTGAACATATATTATTTGTCCTCTGGTGTCTACTTTTACTTACGTTTTAAAAATTCATTTAAGCCTGTAATTGAAAAAACTCCATTGAAACCAAGAATTAAGGTAGTGAATTGGGCAAAATTGAGTTTCTGTGAATCCCAAAATCGTTGTTATCTGGTGTCTGATGAACTTAAGTTACGTGGTTTGTTTTAAATCTCATATATGTAAGCCTCTTAAGTAGTTTTGATGGTGATTTGTAGAGTCGAATTGCTATTAATCTAATCAAAATCTACGATTGCTGTTCTGATATAAATAATTTTCTCATAAATTAGTATAAATCTCAAGTATTCTCTATTAGACAACAACTATGTTCATATGTAATTTACGGAGTGGAACACTTGAAATATTTAATCCTCTAACATTATTCACATTCCGTAAATACAAAAAATTCAAAATTCAAATTAAAAATGAGCAAAGTTGCGCTGATTACTTCACTACAGATTTGCGTGGGATTTAGCAATGCATTTATTTTTATTTTTATACTCTCGCAACAAATGTTGCTAAAGAGAGTATTATAGTTTTGTTCACATAACGGTTGTTTGTAACACCCAAAACTAAACGAGTTAGATATAGGGTTATATATACCAAAGTGATCAGGGTGAAGAGTGGAGTTCAAATCCGAATGTCTGTCTGTCCGTCCGTCCGTCTGTGCAAGCTGTAACTTGAGTAAAAATTAAAATATCTTGATGAAACTTGGCACACTTATTTCTTGGCACCATAGGAAGATTGCTTTCGAAAACGAGCAAAATCGGACCACTGCCACGCCCACAAAATGGCGAAAACCGAAAACACATAAAGTGCCATAACTAAGCCATAAATAAAGCTATGGAAATAAAATTTGGCATGAAGGATCGCACTAGGAAGGGGCATATTTGGATGTAATTTTTTTGGGGAAGTGGGCGTGGCCCCGCCTCCTACTAAGTTTTTTGTACATATCTCGCAAACCAATGGAGCTATATAAACCAAACTTTCTGCAGTCGTTTTTTTTAGCTACTTCCTAATACAGTCCAAAAATGAAAAAAATCGGATCATAACCACGCCCACCTCCCATACAAAAGTTAGGTTGAAAATTACTAAAAGTGGGTTAACTCACTAACGAAAAACGTCAGAAACACTAAATTTTACATAAGAAATGGCAGATGAAAGCTGCACTCAGATTTTTTTACAAAATGGAAAATGGGCGTGGCGTCGCCCACTTATGGGTCAAAAACCATATCTCAGGAACTACTCGACCGATTTCAATGAAACTTGGTTTGTAATAGTTTCTTTACATCCCAATGATATGTTGTGAAAATAGGCCAAATCGCTTCACAACCACGCCTACTTCCTATATACCAGAACTTTGAAGACGATCTGAATCGTTTACTTTACAATATATAAAGTAAGCACTAGTGAAGATATCGGAACAGAACTTTGCATAAATACTGCATTTATAGTGTGGCAGCCCCTTTCTAAAAATCGCCGAAATCGGACCATAGGTTTTCAAGACCCCTATATATCGTACATGAGGACCTCGGTGCTTCTAACCTAATATTAGGGTTTCCAACTTTCAATGGACTTTATACAATATATATGACGAATATGTGGGTCAAATTGTGTATTATATAATATAAATAAAGTTAAATAAATGAATTGCGAGAGTATAAAATGTTCGGTTACACCCGAACATAGCCCTTCCTTACTTGTTTTTATTTTATTTGCGCCTAAGCTTGCTGAGCTTAAAATTTTATAGCGAATCTGAAATGGATTATACTTTAAATAACGTTGTTTATCGCTGCTTACGTGTTAATAATAATAAAATAAATAGTATTTTGTATACTAAATATACATTTGGATTGAAAATGTAAAGCTATTGGATATGCATTGATCGAACGTGATAATAAATATATATTTTTTATAAATGAAAATTTAGAAATTTTAGACTCAGCAAGCTACTGTAATTAGTATTAAGTAATTTATTCTTTCATACTATTTAACATAATTGAAATTCCTAATAAATTCATTTTTCTAAATACTTAATCCAATTACGAAAATCGTTTTCACTAAGCGTATTTATTGAAATCAAATGTCTTCCATCCGCGCACTAATAACACCACAATTATTTTATATACACATATATATTAACAATGGTGCATATGTATACGTATGAACATCCATCTCTACTTTCAACGTTACACTGGTCCATACATTTATAAATTAAAATCCATAAAATCCGATTTGCATAATGCTCTGAATAATTTGCATATCTTCTTACATAATTATCTAATTATTCATATGCTCTATTATTTACTAAATGCCACATGTCATAGGAGTTTTCATATTGGCGTCATTAATTTACGTATTAATTGCTTATGAATTAAGTGAATATTTTTGTATATATATACTATGTAGGTACTTGGATTCTTTTATGTTTTTTTTACATATACATTTATGTATGCTACAAGTATACTGTATTAAAATGTAATCGCTTTATTTTGCTTCAAGTACTTACGGGAACAAGCAATTGACTTTGACAGCTGCAATTATATCATTAATTAAATATAATCATCTATATTTGACTATATACAATTCGCTGAAGGGTATTCAAAACAGTACTTTGAATGAAAAAGTATAATGAGAACACTTTTCTTTAATATTTAAAACATTGGAAACTAAATATTAGATAGTAAGCACAATATCACGAGGAGAAAATGGAGTTTAATTTCGATATAATGAGAAAAAAACAGAGTCAGAAAACAAAGAGTTTTTGTGTGAAATTCTGGAAAGTCATATTCTTGAACTTCCTGCCTCACTTCGGATTGGTTTCCAATTTTATCTTCCTTACTTTTGTAAATATTTCATGTTATGTTATGTAAAGTTGACCTTTTCAATCAACTTTCGTTGGCATTTGCATTACTCACTTATGTTGCCAGCAACATGCTGCTCGATACGTATCATTATATGACTCACTCACGTTACCAGCAACATGTTGCTCGCTACGTATCATTATATTACTCACTCATGTTGCCAGCAATATGTTGCTCGCCACATATCATCACATTACTCTCTCATGCTGCCATCAACTTGTTGCTCGCTACTTTTAATTACATTATTCACTCATGTTGACAGCAACATGTTGCTCACTGGGTATCATAACTTTACCCACTCATGTTGTCAGAAACATGTTGTTTGCAGCATGAATTCACTCAATTTATAAAGGGTGACTAACGAAACATCTTTCAGTCGAAAAGCAAGCAACATTTATGTTTTTCAGATAACAACAAACTCAAACCACCCATCGGTGGGTTGAGCTTCGCATAATCGACTCGCTTCGGTTGCTATTGCATACATTACACTGTGTCTACTTGTCATGCAGGTGTGGTGGATTTCTATTCGTATGCACTCAATTGCATGTCTGGAGCATTTGGTTTTGCTTAGCGTATTCATTTGAGTCGAAACAGCGGTTAGTTTCGCAGTAACCGCTGTTAAATATAGTTTAGCTTTGATTGATAAGTTTGATGGCACGTGTTTACGTGTGTCGAATATGGTAATATAGTATTTCAGATCAGTTCATATGTGAGATATTGGTAATTGTTTACATCCATATGTTTAAATATATAGTAAAATAATTAAGAATAAATTAAAGAAAATATTATCAGTTAAAGCGAAGTAGAAAAGTGTTGCAAATTCTAAACTAGCCAACATAAAAAATTGGATTGGCTGCCTTAAAGTGTGGTGTTACTCTAAATTCCGTTTTCAAAAGTGCAAAATGTAAGAAAATGTATAAACCACCGCCATTTATCTGCCTGAATAACAAATAAATAAGTAAAATATCAAATAGACACTCACACTTATAAAACACCACCAATCGCTTTCCTTGTCCCCATTCACGTGCCGACATACTTCTAAACATATTCATCGTCAGACACTTCCACCTGCTTCTCCACCACTCTACAAGTGCCACTTGGCGTCTCAAGCCGTTATGTCTGGCCATGCTGTGCATTGTGTCGCGGTGCGTCTAGTCAGCCGCAGCCGTGTTGACACTGTGGTGCATCCTTTATTCGTACAAATTATTATGTTTGCTTTGCCACCAGAATCCCCCTTCTACTTAAATAAATTGCGACTAGAACCGTTAGTCTGTTTTTCCGTTTGTTTTGCTTGTTATTTTTGTTGTGGTCTGTTAGGTGTTTGCAGATTTTATAAACACACGAAGCATGCGGCGTCCCATGGCGGACTAATACTAATTCATTTTGTCCCGCAAATCCCTCGCAAAGCTAAATAACAAGCAACGACAATAATAACAATAGCAAAAAGTTGTATCACCGCCGCCATAAAGTCTGAAGAGGTGGCGGCGTGCTCCGTGTGGGTGTTGTTGTTGTATGCATGGAAGTGAAAGCCGGAAAACGGAAGTGCAGTGAAAGTGTATTTCATCCTCTTGCATAAATCAGTAAATGTGTTCCCCTTATAGTATTTACATAGCAAAGCGTGCAACTAACCGAAATAACCGCTCAAAAGACCACAAAAAACAACAACAATACAACAAAGGCGCTACATTACCTTTCAATTTGCTTATTTTCACTATCTTCTTTATCTAATGTTCACCATAACTGTTCACTGCTAAAAGTGCAATAAAACGTGAAACATAAAAGAAGTCGAGAAAAGAAGTGGATTTCTGCAAAAATTCTTTTCTCTCCTTCTCTTCTAAAACAAAGCCGTAATATGTGTGAAAAAGTTTTCAAGAAGGTTGGTCTTCTGTAGCAACAAAGCTTGAAGTGTGTGCAAAGTCAAAAGTATAAAAATTAAAACTGAAAACAATAACGGCACCAGGAAAGTTCACCTGCTGCCAAAACCAAAGGAAAGGAAAAAACGCGTTACTATCTTCACACTCTGGAAGTGGCCAGGATTAACAAAGAATCCCGGATTTTAAAAATGTCACTTTTCGAGCATAAACTTGGATACATAATATTATTCTTCGAGAGCTGCAATGGTAAGATTGAATAATTAAAAAAAAAATCATACAATAAAGAGCTTTATTTGGTATTTGAATAATATAGAAAATATAATTTCACTGCGAAAACAGCAAAAAACAAATTTTAAAGTGAATTAAGTAGTGAAGTCAGACAATTAAATACAAAGTAAACCACAATTATAACAAAATACCATTTACGAAAATAATATTTTATTAAAATTTCACTCCGACGGCCAGTATGCTAAGTTATTTCATATAGTTTTGATTCTTAGCTAACTACGGACGAAACTTTGGAAACAATTAAGGGTTTAATGATCTCATGGGAAATCATATTGATATGAAGAGGCTAGAACTCAACGAAATAACTAACTCTTTATATATCTGCCCGTTTTTGTCAATCGCTATTACTTTGCAAATAAATTCCTTTATAAAATTTTCATTTCGATTATAATGCCACCATTTCATTTGCTTACTTCAGCCATAACGGTAACACTTTTCCAACCTTCCGCTTTGCCAAACGGATAACATCAAATTCAATGACTACCAGAACCGGCAGGCTGCTGAGGCAAAATCCAAAATGCAAAATGCCCTACTGCAGTTTACCGGTAATAGTGGCAAGGACACGTTATGACGACTGACTGACTGCCAACGCCCACCAAATGACTTCGGCAGCGACGGCTTTTGTTGGCAATGCGTTCAAATTCAACAACTCCCAATGCTAAAACACGTTCGCAATTCCAATGCAACACGAAATTTTAATTGAAAATGTTTATGGTTTGGGAAATAACTCTGGGAAACGTTTTTAACTTGCAATGCAGACATTGTAACGGTAGAATATTTTAATACTAATACATTTAAAGAAATTACGAAATTTGGACTAGTACATAGAGGAGCTGTTTATTATTTTTTTTGGAAGTTTTTATCAAAAACTGTTCTTTGGGAACTTTCCGTAAGAATTCTCATAAAAAAACCGTCGCTAAAAATTATATGTCAGCTGTTTTGAAGATACCTAGAAAGATAGTTTTTATTCATTTTACATCAGAGAAAGTTGTAGAAAAAATTTAAAATGTGAAAGCTTCATTAAATATTTTTGATTTCAAAAAGTTCCTCATAAGTACAACAATTTTCAATTTGCCAGATAACTTCAAGTATTTGCCTTTAATCGGCAAAACTGGGCACTCGCTCCTCCTAACTTCAGGTAAAGTATCAACTCCAGTTTTTAATATTTAAATTTCCGTGGTTTTAAGACGATATTAAGTTATTTGACTTTTGGAGGCCACGTAAAGCACCAACAAGCTTCTTGTTTTGTTGTTTTCTCTTCTATTTTATTTCTGATTTGTCTTTCGCAGCTTTACTAGTTTTATTTTTTTAGCAATTCAAAAATGCGGGAAGTTTTCTCCACGTTTTTTCAATTAAAACTAGTTTAACTCGCCACGGTTTGAAAGTTTCCATTGGTCCAATTAGAATGCAATGAGCTGGATTATTGTGGAATTAAGGGGAAGTGCTAAAGGAAATTGTTGAACTGAGCACTTTCTCGCACAACAATTTCGATTAACATTTTTGACAAATTAATGATTCAATTGATAACTATAATCGATTTATTTTGAAGGGATATGTGCTCCTGTCTCTACTGCTTCATACGTCTTCGCACCTTTATTGAATTTTATTTGTTTAACTTTCGCTTGTTCACGTTTTTTTTGTCGTTGTGGCAACTCCGTGTCTCCTTTCATCTGTATCACTGCAGCGTATCAGAAACTTGCAAATCCATGCGAAGATTTATTTCAAGCTCAAGGATGAAGTTGCTGCAGACGCACTTGCACATATGTGTAATATTTTCACACACATTATCACATATTTGTGCGTGTCTTTTTATCATCTTATGGTGGTTGCTTGTAAAGACAAGTGTGCTTCCTGAAAATCTACTGGTATAAACTAAAAGTGTGTCACTGCTACTAACTTTTACTTGTTTTACTTTTCACTTTTTTATCACTCTGCCTCATCTTACAGCTGCCACAGCTGCTGCTATTTTTGCTGCTCCAGTCTCAGTGTTCTTGCCACTTGCCACCGTCCGGGATTGTGGTGTCACTTTATTTTCTCAATTTCTGTTGCCTTCTTGTATTTGGCCTTGCACGCTTTCTTGTTTACATTTTTTAGCCGGTTTTCTTCATTGAAGTATGTATGTGAGTGTGTGCTTACAGCTCGTTCAGATACATTCCGAGTGGACTGCTAATGTGGAAAACAATGTGTTGGAGAACTTGAAACGTATTTTGTTTTTGCATTATTGTTATTGTTGCTTTTGCCTTTACTGGCTAATTAAATTTCGACATTTCGGTTGTTAACACATTGTTATGTTTTTCTCTTACTATTTACTGATTTATATCACCTCTTCTTATCACAAAAGCTTACTTGCAGCATATGCATATGTTTGCTAGTTAACAGTTGAGTGTATTCGTTTCAGCCATCTGTTTGCGATATTGAAATTGTTTAAAGGCGATTACAAACAATGAAGTGTATGCTTAAATTTGCATGTGTACTTATTTACATGAGTAGACACTTATGTACATATGTATATTTGTTTTTGTTGCGCAACCAATAAGAAGCTTGTAAATGTAGATACATCATACTCTTTGACATATGGACATACACAGTATGTACCTTGTATATTATCAAACATAATAGTGAGTAATTGAGTAGTATTATCTCAGTTAGTTAATCTTGAGATTTGGATAGATTCTTCTTCGAATAATTTTCATTGTTGCGCCATAAGTATGTTTGTTTATTGTATGTTGATATACACATGTTGTTTGTTGCTGTTTGATTTATTTATTGCTGGTCATACTTGTTGCAATCGCCTCTACTAATGAGAAGTAAACAAATTAATTTACTGATTTTCCTACACAGCATTGATTTGTGCAGTAAATTGTTGTACAAACGGTCGACCGATGAGGTAATGAAAAACTTTTAAAACTAATCGATTTGAAGGTAATAATTGTATTTTAAATGTAAATATCTTGTTGGGTCATAACGTATACATATTCATTTCTTTTATTTTTTTCAATAAATGTGTTATTGTACTTAATTAATATTTCTTTTCCGATAGTTGATATGATACATTATTTCTTTAATGAAACAATTTTCTAGAATTTAAGAACTTTATTTCAGATATGTCATCTTTTTTCCAACAATTTTCATCCATTTTGGCTCTATCAGACATTGTGGGGTTAATTAATTAATTAATTATACTGTGTGACATGACGTGTGTAGGGCCTTTGCAGTTAATGCAAATGTGCTCGGTTATCGACATACAGAAAATCTATATGTACATGGAATATAAAGCTTTTTATTACAATAAGATATCGATATTTTCTGTATAAAGTAGTCCATAGAAATTAAGATTTTAAAAGGATGTGATCCGTTGTTCCGATTAATTTAGGTATTGCAAACGATCAAGATAGTAAATCTATTACATACAGTGTCATATGCTATTGAGCTCTATCTGAATCACGTTTAAAATAATTTATTAATAATGCTTCAATTTTACTTTCACTTTTCTACATATATTAGTTGGTATCTTAAAATTTTTTCTCGTTTCGAAATTTTCTTGAAAAATTATCCCAAATTTTATTATTGTCTCTAATATACGAATATACTTTTTCCATAATAATTCCTAAGTGTCATCTCTCTGCTCAACAATACAACAACAAAGAAAAGAAAGCAAATAGTGTCACTGTTCCAATAAAAATTGCATTAGCAAATTGCATTTCCTTGTCGCTTTTAATTTTTAATATTTAATTAACACAATTTCGCAAACAATCTGTAGAGCCATTCACCTCTTTCATAGCATTGCGATGAATATAAACATACAAATATAACATTCAGACTACAAGGGTTTGGCAACTGTTTTCTTTTGTTTGTATAAAATATTACGCTTAATGGAGTGCTGTGTTGCTATATTTACAAGTTGAGAGGGGGATGGAATTCATTTCATTTACGAACAGAAATGCACTCGGAAATGTTTAACAGGCATAATACTCGTTCCTGTATGTATCGATATATGCATGAATATGCAAACTTTTGTTTCATATTTAACACTTACTTCCATTCGCACCACATAACTTTGACAGCAACAATGGCAAACTGCAGTGACTCGACACCAAACGAAAAGTCAAAAGCTACTCGCTGTCTTTTAATCATTCAAACGAAGGATATGGAAACATAGTATGTATGGACGCTATATGTAGATTCAGCAAGAGATAAACCCATCTATTGATTATACTATTAGGGTGTGTAATAAAACGAATTGTATTGTGGATATACGTTTTCGATGTTCTTGAGGTTTATATGGAGGAAGAAAATTCTCCTATTTTAAAAACAAAAATTTATTATTTAAATGTGTCCAAATGGTGCCAATATTGTGTATATTTTTATAACTTAAATATTATAAATTTTTGCTGTAAAATGCCGTACATCTTACATTCATAAAAAAATTTTTTTGTACAAAATATTTTAATTGTGTATATATAAATCTAAATGTATCACCCTAATGTATTCATTCATTATTTCTCGCCAGTAAAGGTATGTTTGTCGAGGATAACAACAGCAAACACATATGTATATTCACACAATTATAAGCAACAGTTTACAGGAGTAACCACAACAGCTGGTTAAACATGTTCACATATCACAAGTAAACATATCTACTGCATGTGTATAAATATGAGAGTATGTGTCTCCATTCATTTTGCTCACTTCTCGTTGACATTTGGAATTTTCCACACTTTTATTTATTCTTTCCTTGGTAATTTAACAGTCTGCTGTCTGTCATTACCTGCTCCGGTGGGACTTTGACTTACTTTTCCAACGGAGCATTCTAGAACATGTTTATGTATACTTACTTATGTACATAAATATATAATTTATAAGCTATGCTATGTGCAAAAATATAAACTTTACACACTCCCTATTTCATCTTTATTCTTGCAACATGTATTCAATTCTTGAATTGCAATTGAAAATTTTAATCTGTTGAAGTATTTTGTCAAAATTGCTTTCAATTATTTAAATAAACTTATAAGTAGTTATCTTCTATTATGATTACTAAACTTTCAAAATAATAAATATTTCAATGTAATATTTAAATAAAGTGATAAAAGTGCTCCCTGTTAAATTTACATTGATTTTCCACACAATTGAAAGTCAAGTGGTGTATCATATTACAGCATGCAACATTGTTGTCACATTTCTCTGATGTGTTGGAGTAAAGTTCCGACTTGTGGTGAGATTGTCGGAAAGCTAAGTACACGCAAAGCTTTCAGCAATTGTTTACATTGCATATACATATATTCCGCATTGTGTCATTTGCTTTTGTATACACATTCTTATTACCTTTTCATGAATTCTCACACTTGCTTTTATTCACTTGTCAAATCGCTTTTACACTTTTGTACCCATGCAAAGCATTCATACGTACAAAGATGACAGTGCGTATGAGTGACATTAAGTGTTCGCAACAATATTTACATATGAAAGTGTGTGCGAGTGTAACATAGCCTAAGGGCAACTTTACAAGAATATAAAATTACATACGTACATATACATAAATATATATTACGTACATATCTGTGATTTTTTGTATATATAAGTATATATTCTATATATAATGTTTTTCTTTGTTGGAGTTACTCATTGTATGTAGTACATGCGTGCGACGCATTTCTCGCTCTACACTTCATGGCCATTAGAAACAATTATAACTCATAAACTCAGTTGAAGCAATTATAACTCATAAACAGCAATGTCTCCATAGATCACCGCACTCGCACAGTATTGTTATCCCATACTGTTAGTCGACACAGTGTGACATAACAGTAAAGTTATTCGACCAAGAGATTTAATCTACGTCAAAAGTTTGCTTTATGGAGAGTCCAAGTAAGTTATTTTTGTTTGCAAGTGTGTGAGTCTTGGATTACATTTGTATTTTATTTCTTTATTTTTATTTCTTGGCAATTTCAGTGCTTTCGCTTCATTACATTTGTGACGCGTGATAATTTCTCGACACTACCAATGTGCTAATTAGTCAGCGCAATCGGATTTAGTCTGAACCTTTAATTACATTGACATTAGCTGGGATTTGAGCATCATACTCTAGTGAGAGCGAGAGTGTAGAAAGAAGTGAGTTAGTTTAACACACTTATATAAATATATATGTATACTCAGATATACAACATACATATGTACATCGATTAGTGGCATTCCATTTATGTCACTAAAGTTTTATTGACTTTGTATATATGATAGTGTCTATGTGTGTTTATGTAGATAGTCATGTTTGCAATATAATTCAATATATTAGAATTGTAATTACTCAGTGACTCATTGAGCATAACTCGCCGAGTCGCCGTTTGGCATGCGTTTCCTAGCCACAAATAAAATTAACAACAAATTAAATAGTGATTAAGCGTCGATTTAGTCGAATTGCAACTAATTTGAGAGTGACACGAAAGCTAAAGCTATATAAGTGCTAAACACAAATACACAAAAATATCTAATGAAATATCGATATTAGCACTAGAATGTTCTATTATAGAATAGTAGTGAATAGTAAGGTAGAAGTGGTCTGGAAGATGGTAAAATTCTCTTCAATGTGATAGATAGTATATATTCTAACAAAAGGAACTATAGATCCCGTAGGAAAGTTGGTTTTTCCATGTCCAAAAAATAGGTAATCTTTGAAGTGTTTCCACTCAGGAAATAATACGTATATATAGGCAAATATTCGGCAGATCACAGGATACTTCTTTAAAGTCCAGAATTTTAGTTGTAGTGCACTAATTATTTAATTGTGTAAAGTCCTTGTGGTCAAACACTCTTTCATTCAAGTATTAATGCTTTTTGGTGGAGAAAACAGCACTTTTCTATTAAATAAGTGTTCTGGGCTTCCGTTTTTTCAAGTCAATAAAAAAAGAATTACTAACTCATTCAACTGCTGCCGCTAGTTTAGTTAAAGTATATTGCTATCTCTCTCCCTATTACTCTCTCTGTCTTTGTATGATGCCATTTTTTCCTTTTCAATATTCCATTCTTACTAGTGCTTTTCCACAACATAATGGCAGTTCAAAATAATTAGAAGAATTTTCTCATAGTTGTAGAAATTGAACTTCACCTCACAAAACTTCAACACCGACTGACGGCTAAGCCTTGAGAGGTCATTCTGTAAGCAAAGTTTGTCGTTCTGTATAAATATTTATTGTCGCTGCATTCGTTACTTCGCTTCGTTCACTCTTCAAGAATTTTGCATTTTTAATGAGCCAGATGCAGAATACCAGAACTTTAGTTGGTGGGTTTCTTTAGATTTCTAATTTGCTATTTCTACGATGGTTGCTGCAACTTTTGCCTATTTTTTGCTTGTGGTTTTGATGCGCAGCGTCCCTACTGAAGTGGATATCCTTGTTGATCGTGAATTCAAGTTGCAGAATTTTTTCTGTGGCAATTTCAGTTTGTAGTTGTAACACAACAGCAAGCAGGGGAAAATGTGAAGCAAAGAAATCCTTAAATTGCAATGACAACAAATAATGTTGAGTATATAAGAATTTTTAAATGCTAGAAAATTATTGATTCTATTTTTATACTCTCGCAACAAAGTTGCTACGAGAGTATTATAGTTTTGTCCACATAACGGTTGGGTGTAAGTCCTAAAACTAAACGAGCTAGATATAGGGTTATATATATCAAAATGATCAGGGTGACGAGAAAGTTCAAATCTGGATGTCTGTGTTTCCGTCTGTCCGTCCGTCCGTGCAAGCTGTAACTTGAGTAAAAATTGAGATATCTTAATGAAACTTGGAACACGTGTTCCTTGGCACCATAAGAAGGTTAAGTTCGAAAATGGGCGTAATCGGACCACTGCCACGCCCACAAAATGGCGAAAACCGAAAACACTTAAAGTGCCATAACTAAGCTATAAATAAAGCTATGGAAGTAAAATTTGGTATGAAGGATCGCACTAGGAAGGGGCATATGTGGATGTAATTTTTTTGGGGAAGTGGGCGTGGCCCCTCCCCCTACTAAGTTTTTTGTACATATCTCGCAAACTACTAAAGGTATATCAAGGAAACTTTCTAGAGTCGTTTCTTTTAGGTACTACCTTATACAGTCCAAAAATGGAGGAAATCGGATTGTAACCACGCCCACCTCCCATACAAAGGTTATGTTGAAAACTACTAAAAGTGGGTTAACTCAATAACGAAAAACGCCAGAAACACTAAATTTCACATAAGAAATGGCAGATAGAAGCTGCACTCAGATTTTTTTTACAAAATGGAAAATGGGCGTGGCATCGCCCACTTATGGGTCATATCTCAGGAACTACTCGACCGATTTCAATGAAACTTGGTTTGTAATAGTTTATTTACATCCCAATGATATGTTGTGAAAATAGGCCAAATCGCTTCACAACCACGCCTACTTCCTATATACCAGAACTTTAAAGACGATCTGAATCGTTTACTTTACAATATATAAAGGTAGCACTAGTAAAGATATCGATGCAGAACTTTGCACAAATACTACGTTTATAGTGTGGCAGCCCCATTCTAAAAATCACCGAAATCGGACCATAGGTTGTCAAGGCCTCATATATCGAACATGAGGACCTCGGTACTTCTAACCTAATATTATGGTTTCCAACTTTCAATGGACTTTATACAATATTTATGACGAATATTGTGTATTATATAATATTAATAAAGTTAAATACATAAATTGCGGAGTATAAAATGTTCGGTTACACCCGAACTTAGCCCTTCCTTTCTTGTTCATTTTAAAAAGGTGTTAAAAGTTATGTTTATAGGAAATAACTTAGTAGCCGAAAAATTATTAACAAATATTAACATCTTATATTCAATGACTTATGTATATTTACTTATCAACTTACTTATTTATATTTGCATATTTATATTTACAGAGCAAATCATAATCCTACAACTATGTAGATAAAAATATTGGATACAAAAATGCATTTCTGGGTAATCCTATTGGTAAGTGCATATTCAGAAAACTACTCTAATGTGCTTATATTCAAAATTCATTTACAAATTAAGAAGAAATAACTAAATAATCCAAGCACGAGAACTGTTGAAATATGCAGCAAGGTGTTGAATCCTGTGAAAATTGTTAAATTGCTCTGCAAATGGGAGAAGTTTTATTCATTTGTTGACAATGCAATAAATTTTATTGTTGGATAAACTGTTGCGAGTGCGAGTGGCCGGCAAAATATTGCATAAGTAATGATACAAATACGAGCAAAGCTTTTTCTGCCATTGTGTAAGCGTTTTTTAACAGGTTCACATTAACAGGAAACATACCCGCGTCTATGTATGTGTAAATATTTGTAATTTATAACAGCCGACTAAAAAAAATAAAAAAAGTCACATTAATTTTTTTACAATGACTTCCTGTACAGCATAACCTCGTCACCTGCTACGAATCAACACAAATTATGGCACCCACAATCCCATACCGTCATACACAACATAAAAAAATAAAAAAAATACAATGCATGTACACATGAATGCATGTACCCACAACAGCTGGTTTTGAGTTTAAAAAGGCTAATCCGCCTGGCTATTTTTTATTGCTTCAAACCGCTACTTGCATATGTATGTGTACAAGTTAGTCGGTTTCTTTGCATGCGCCTTGTTAGCGGCAAATGTTTACAACTCAATTACCAGTCAATTCCACAGTCAGCAACAACAAAAAATGTTTTTCAGTAGTAGTATTTGCCTTCCCCATGAAATTCATCCCAGCCCGTCTTCGACTTTTTGGTCTCTTATATTTCATTCATTCTTGCAGTTTTCAACTGGCCGCGATTAATTCAAGGTTTATTTCTATCCCTATTCCATTCAACAATTTATTTCTTCCACTCTTCGTACCTCAATCTTTATAGTGGCTCTAACTGTATTTGCTAGCTAACTTTTCCTACTTCTATTGCTTTTGCCGCCTTAATCGTAATTTGTTCCGCCTGCCGGATGAGGAAATCGCAATTTGTGCGCCTGCTAAAGCAGCACCAACAGAATGAGCGGAACATAATAATAGTTGTAACGCAAAAGAACGCGTATAATATGGATGTATGTGTGAGCAAGAAAAGGTCAGTTTGTGGAAACTTGCTCCTGCTGGAATATAAATCAAATCCATTAGTTTTGTCATCAATTTGCTAAGAAAGCAAAATAAATTTATTTGCAATTCCGAGTTAGTTGTATAACAACAACAACATGCTATTCTCGAAAAGGCGTGTATAATACCGATGTGAGTGTTGGTGCAATTTTGTGGCAAATTATGACCATTAGCATTTAGTTGTACGCATTTGAACTTGGTAAGCTTGTTGATTGGAATGGTGCTTAGCGTTTGCTTTATAGCACAATCTCACAAATACTACGGAGTTTAAAGGTAATTGTTAAGTTTGAAAAATATTGATTTTGATTTTGAAAACTCGGATATAAATTCAAATGCGTATCAATGTAGATGTCTTCAAAAATAAAATTGAACTATAAGATTCAAATTCTTATCAATCCATATACTGTCTTCAAATGTTCATAAATAAAAGGGTTAATGGCTTGTATTGTTTAGTTGGTCAACAAAAGTTTGGCTTTAGTAATTGATATACTAAGGATCGTTACAATAAGTTAAAACCTTTTTCAACAATGGTAAATAAAATTCCCTCTCCTATTAATTTAAACACCACTGTCGAAATTCTTCTCAAACCCAAAAGTGCATGATTATTCGTGCTTTAACTTTTTCGAACATCGCTTGCCCTACATTGACTTTTTATTAAAAAGATTACAGAAGTTCTACATACTCCTTTAAATACGGACTTATTCACAACTTGAAGTATTGGATTAGGTTTTTCAATTGCTCACATTTTATTTATGGTATTTTGCCCATTTTTTTCTTCGCCCTTTCGCTTTATTCGTGTTTCTTGGCTATTAAACAATTTGCGTAATTTTTCAAAACGATAAAATTACAAACGAAATGTAACAAAAAAGTTGTTCATTATTCCTATGCGTGTGCTGAAAATTTCGACAGCAAAAAAAGCAGAAGTGGAAATCAAATAGTAAAGCTTAGCCATAAGAAGGACGAAAGTAAGTGAATAGCGTAGTGTGATAAGGCTTGTTCCACCAAAGCTTGACGACAGAGTGGCAATAAATACAGTGTTCTAATGCTTAGAGGTGACCAGGTGCTTTGAGAAGAGTTTATTGTGATTGGTAGAAATAATGAGTATCGGTTATTGATGACACCACGTCCAGCATTTTGAAAAATTTGGTTTGGAAGAAACATTAGTAGATCAACTAAAAAACCTTTTGTAGTTCATCAAAACTTATAAAAAGTAATACCAATTTAAAATTTCTTTTAGGCTCCTCTCTCTTCTTTGAGATGTTTCCATTCTTACTGACTTATTTATGATCCTTTACCAAGTATGAAGTAAAAGCAGAGAAAGGAATTAAACATTTCTTCAAATTATTCCTACAACTTCTATCTGGTCACTCTAATGTCATTTTGGTTTGTTCGAGGAAATTACGAAATAAATAGCATTCTCCCAAAGGAAATATTTTGCATTTTCGTTTTATATATACTTTGATTTGCGCTCTTTACGTTTCTGCTTATTTTAGCAATTTATTTGATTAATTTTTTGCATTGCTTTTTCTGTGCTGACCGATTTTTGTTTGCAAATTAAAAGGAAAAATTTATCATTTGTCCTTTGGTGTCGGAATAATGAGCCAAATCCATTTGCTGTAATTACTTCGAGCAACTTGGTTTTATTGAAATGGCTTGCTGCATAAATGTATATATGCACATATACTCATTGTAATGAGATGAGTTAAAGAAGAGAGGTAAATTAAAGGGTATAAATAAATATGTTTGCAGAAGTATATGGTTTTAGTAATGTATGTATAAGAATTTCCATATTTAATAGCAAAAAGTAATCAATCAGATGTAATTATTGGTCTCAATTTTAATTGTTGTTGGACAGCTTATAAGGCACTTTAATAATATGGAGTTAATTAGCGATTAATAGAGAGCTTACAACTAAAGAATTCAGCTGAAAGCGAACCCCAAATTAGAGAAGGAGTTACCTGAAGATTGCTTATACTAGTTATTTGTATGTAAGGGAATCCAAGAGAGAGTTTAGATTGGTTCATTGCTGATAATTAATCAAGGTAAAGTGCACTAATTCCCTGTTGTATAAAAATATCTATCCCTCAATCACTCCTTGTTGTTCCTTCTTAAATAACAAAAATTACAAATCATTTCTGATTTCAATATCTTGAAATAACCCTAACAACTTTTAAAAGAAATAAAAAATGTAAAAATAAAAATTTTTCAAATGGCTTTCAAATTAGTCTAACAGAAGAATCTGTGACCCTACTTGTCTTCACAAACTCCATTTCCTCATGCAGAATAAATTTCAATTACCACCTAAGGGTGTTGAGGCCACTTCAAAGCCATTATCTCGCTGCTCAACAAAAAGGTATGCCAATCACATCTTACAACAAATCAAGATTAACAATTACTGAAGCTTTCAACACCTTTGACATCTTTTATTTAACCAATACGCTTCATTGCACGCAACCCATTGACCTAAAACTTTGTTGCTCTTACTTGCTCTTCCTGTTTGTCCTTTTCTTCCTTTGTCTGATTTTTATTTGCTTTCGTGTTGTCGGTGATTTGAATTCGGTTGATTTACCACAGAATATTTTATTGCAATCAATAAATTGTGGTTAAGTCACCCTTACGTTTACATTATTTGGCACGTGCCCCCTCAGATGTCTATTTCACTTTCCATTTTGGATTTGTAGTGGTTTCCAACTGATTGAATTTAAAGTAAGTAAATGCTTGTTTTTTAATTATCGCACTACATTTTCCTTTACATACATATATATGATCATTAACTCACAGTTTTAATTTCCTTTAGGGGTTTCGAATCAACTAAAAGCTTTGACTATTGCTCAAAGATTTAATCTCAAAATCAATTTGTCCAAGTGTGGCTATCAATCTAATGAATCAGGCAACGTGCCCTCCCAAAATACACACATACTTTTTATATGAATATATATGTATACATGTACATGTAGCTAGATACATACATCACTACCTTTATGCAACTTATCAAAAGTGAAGAGTGTTATTCGAGCAAGGCACACAAAAAGCAAACAGATTTTGGTGTAGAAGCATAACTTGGTAGGTGGAACTAAAAACAATAAAGAGTAGTGTAATGAAGGTGAAAATGCAAATGAAAGAATACGAGTTGAGATGAAAGTTATACGGTGACTCTTAGAGCTAATGCCATGACAAAGCTTTGCGATAAAGTGTCTGTCAAAAGAAGTTAAACTCAGGATAGAAAAGGAAAGTGTGATGAAATAAAATTCTTTCGGATTAACATTCAGACTAGTAGATATATGTGAGATTATTCTATATTCAAACAGAATAGAGATCTACTCATTTGTAATAACTTTAATTTCGCCAAAAATTTATTTAAAACCTCTCTCTTTTAATGACTGCTTGGCATGTAAAAATTCATAGCAAACTGAATCTTTTTACAATATATAAAACATAAAACTAACAACAACGATTACAACTACGATATTATGCGAATTGAGTTGAAAAGGAAACAGTTACTAGTAATGTAGGAGTCGCTTACAAAATTCTGCTCCTCGAGTACCAATGAAAAACTCAAGTGCTGAGAGCTTTGTTATACTACTAAAGCGCTGTTGCGCCAGCGCTTAAGCGTTCATATATTCAAGGATAATGAAAAAATTCGAAACTGTAAAGTTCAAGTGCCTCGACATGGCAACACTCCACGAGCACTTACATCAAAGGGTCAAAAACAGCTTTGCGTTTACAACGCTTGATGTATTTAAGAACAAAATAAAAACTTGTTATGCTTTCCTAGATTTTAAATGCGTTGCATGTGCAAGTCGTTTCGCTGAATGTTCACTACTACTTTTATGCGTGCGAGTCCATTGACATCCATTTCAAGTGTTACTATGCGCTTTGTTTTTGCTTTATTAGTTTGTTGCTGCTTGTACATATGTTGGTATGTATGAGCCGTTTTTTCTCCGTCCACTTCAAAAGCAACACAATGCAAAGTTTTCTTGCTGCAACGAGGCACTTGAACTTAAACTTGCTTTTTGCCAGCATCGCTAAGTAAAGGATATTGTGGATGAAATGATACAGCGTTAGGAATGATTTTAAAGCAAGATACCCCATTTATTTTCATTAAATTTATTTAAATTCACAACAATTGGATACTGCCAAATATTAGAATATGTTTTAATTGTTTTTTAAACAAATGGTCAGAAAATTAATTCTATTAGTTTTATTTGTCCAAAATCTATTATTTAATTCAAACTTCAAAAACATGACTTTTAGTCTCTCCTCTTCACTCATTTCATTTTATTTAAGCTTTCAATAGTATTTTTGCGGACCAAAGAAATTAAAGAGGAAAATAATTGTAAGCGTAGACATACAAAGGCAACAACAACACATTGACAACCACTACTCTAAGCTGAGGCCATTTAACTGACATAAGTGCCCATAACCTAATCGCTATTAAAGGTTATTGTTGTTATTTTTGTTGTTGCAACATTTGTTCGTTCGCAAGTTGTTAGCAACCAAGCAGACTGCCAGCCGACTAGACAAGCCCCACACAAGGAGAAAAAACGGCATACAAGTGACATTTTCCGCACTTGGAGAGATGGTAGACTCAGAGCAAAGCGGAAAATTGGCAGCGACAATTCATTCGCATTGCGTCCAATGACTACCAGTTTAGCGGCTAATGTAAAGTAGCATAGGGCTTCATTCTATTTTTCGCACTCTTGCGGCGGACGGTTACATAAAAAGTAAATCGAAATGAAAAGTAATGAAGAAAAAGCGGCAAACGAGAAGAAGCGTTGAACATAAGCTGCGGATTTCAACGTCTAGCGCGCAGTTAATACCACTCGAATGCATCTCCACCAACAAACACAAACAAAGAAGGGGGCACTTGTCCAACTAACATAACTTTCGGTCATTAGTAGTTGGACGATGGCAGTTACGACGTCCTCTGACCACTTAACAGGCGTACAAGTGTCTCTTAAATGTCGAATAGTCTTTGTTGTTGTAGTTATTGCTTGGGTGGGTGTGAATGCTTGTACCTTTTAGCGTCTTCAACAATTTATTGTGGGTGACAAAATGCTGAAAGTGCATTAACGAAATAATGGTAATAGTAAATGCGGCTGTTAGGTCTTTAGAATAATTGGCTCTTGGCTCGAATTTTCAGTAAAAAGATTACACGTTTTCCTGAACTATATTCATTTAAAGGGTGCCGGTGGAAAGCGATTCCTTGATTGAATCTGAAAGCATTAAATGGAAAGCATCACAGATGAAGCCTTGAAATAAAAGTACGTTGTATGAAACTCGTATCATTCCTCTGGTTCTTCATTTCCTTATACTTTCCCTCTAAATAAAGATTTGCAAAAGTTGGGCCCAAGGATCTACTCTATTTCAGTTCAGGCTGTTTCATCGTTTTCCCTTTGTAATATTGGTAATGACAACTACTACAACGTTCTTGGTATTGATTGGTAATCAAGTAAATCTCGAGAGAAAAGAAGAGAGAAGATGCCCTGACGGTTTCACGATAGCTACCAAACGAGGCTAACAAATCGGAACATATCCGGCTAAGGACTGTCAATTCATAATTATTTAAGAAATATTTCACGATATTGTCTTTCGGGCTCATTCTGTTAAAATAAATAGGAAATATATTGAAGTTGGGTGAGGAAGCGGGACTCCAATTCATTACGCAAGTAATCCAAGACACATACAAAGGTAGATGTAACCATGGCATTACGATTGAACTTTAAATGCTATGATGATTAGAGAACCCTTGCGCTATTGTAAAAGTCGGCTCGCTACTGACGGCTTGCTACTGAGTCGGCTCAATTACCACATTTATTTATTAATTACTAGCTTTTTACCCGCGGCTTCGCCCGCAGTGGAGTCATTAAATAAGTATGAGAGATAAAGGTAAGGGTATAATAATAGAAATTAGTCAATATGATAACTACATTTGATTGTTTGGCTGAGATCCACAATTTTTAAAAATTACTACAGACAGAAGTTTCAACAGTTTAATATATGTTTATTGAAATGCAACAACAAATGTTAAAATATATCCGAGTTATCCGGTATCCGAGGTATTATAACACTATTTCCCTTACACCTGTTAAAATAGTAGCACCAAGTATGTTTTGTCCCAATTTTGTAATCCGAAGCTTTGTTCCATTACATAGCCGAGGAGCATCTAGATTTCGCATAAGCATTACTGGTACATTTAGTTTCAATTGAAGTTTATGTGACGGTACACCCGATAGTTCAAGTGAATTTAAAAACTCCACAGGATATGAAGTACTTAGTTCCGTATCCATAATTGTATCCATTGACAAATATTCCTTCATTTCTCCCGGAACCTCGTTTAAGATGTCAGTGTTGATCCTATTAACGATTTCATTTATTGGTGCTAATATTGCTCTTGCACACAACCACTGATCACTACACAAATTTTGTTGTAATTCCGGAAAAACATTAGCAATGAGATCCAGATCACTTTCTACTAAATTACAAAATTCTCTTGACAGTGATATGTAGCCTTCAGCGTCAACGTCTAAACAACCATCACCAATTTTCAACAACATTTGAAGATGCACCCTCATATTCGTTTTCAGGCGGAGTTTTTCAACTGTCGACCATAAGCTGGACGATTTAATGCACGCTTGAGTTTCATCTGCTGGTGTCCCCCTCTGAATCACTGGGAGGGTTTGACGGAAATCACCAGCCAATAAAACTACCATGCCTCCCATTATATCTGTACTATCTCGCAAGTCCTGGAGGGTCCGGTTTAAAGCTTCTATAGCCTTCTTGTGAGACATTGTACTTTCATCCCACACTAAAAGCTTGCATTCTCGCAGCATTCTACCTCGTGAACTATTTTTACTAAAATTACAGATGGGCGAATCTTCCTGTGCCAAATTCAATGGTAATTTTAAAACGGAATGTGCCGTACGACCGCCGTTTAATAGCATCGCGGCAATACCTGACGAAGCTACGGCAACTGCTATTTTTTTGTCTTTTCTGACGGACATTAATAATAAGTTAAGTAAAAACGTTTTTCCAGTTCCTCCTGGTGCATCGAGAAAGAAGAGTCCACCACTACCGGAGTCAATTTTACGTAAAACTTGATGGAAAACATGATTTTGCTCTGGAAGTAATTGAGGAACTAATTCTGTCACTTGATGTTGCAGTGCTATGAAATCATAATCTAGCTCTCGTGCAATTCCATTATCAAAATCATCCATATTGTCTCGTCGAGGGCTCGACATTCCTTATTCTTTTTTTTGCAACCATCGTAACCTCAAAAATTGGAATAGTTTTATACTGCATGTAACGACAGAAGAAAGTTACAATAAATATAGAAAAATTATAAACAGTTGAAACTATATTCAATTGAATTAGATATTTTCGTTACCGCCGGTAATACAATGGGACGGTATTTCAGTATTAAGGTTTGAAACTTCATGACTGTAAAACTTCATTACTGAAGTAGCTAAATTTGACGATTTTTTGACAAACAATTGTTTTATCTTTCGTAAAATTTTTTTTTAATATAAAGTACCCTATGTTGCTTCTAGTACCTTCAAGAGTATATGTACAAAGTTTCATGATGATCGGTTCAGTAGTTTTTGCGTGAAAGCGTAACAAACAAACTTACATTCGCATTTATAATATTAGTAGGGATATTTTCCTATTCTCTTCTCTAACCGATTGTGTGAATTTCTATTACACTGTAGCTACATTAATATACTATATGTATAGACTTAACTGTAAGTTTGTGCGCAATACAACTGAAATCCTTACAAAACTTAACAGAAACCCATCGAAAATTAATGAAAAATATAATATCAGTCAAATAGATAGGCAGACAGCACAACCCTAGGTATCCTTGCTGCCACAGAAAAGCCATCAAAGTGCGTGGCCAAGCAGTCTGCGGAGAGTAGCAAATCAATATCGAATTTTATGTTGAATATTTATATTTTGGTCTGTTTCTAAGCGACCTAGAGTGGCCACATATACATATATAAATCTACCGACTTATATATATATTTTTGCATGTATTCGCATGTCATACGTCAAATTGCTCATCTTTTTTACCTTCATCATTGACTGTCTGTTTGATTAAATAACTGACACATTTATAGAAAATGTGAACACAAAATATAAACGATGAAGAAGAAATACTTACCAACATACTTGCACTGTGTAATTTAGTTAGTTCATTTCTTTGCCTACTCTGATATTTTCTATATTCTACTTTCTTGTTATTGGGAAAGTCCACCACGACGCGCTACTTTCTACTTACTCTACCTACACTTACAGTCTTCTTCTGCGCCCACTGCTTCTAACTTTTATTGAACTCCTCAACATATTCTGCATTTTCCAACACACTTGGCACTTGGCAGAATCAAAGCCTCTTGCGAAATGAGTTATTGAAACTGTTTCAGCTCATAAATAAATAATTACCGAATGGTAAAAGAGGCAACGAGCTGTCAATTTTTAGATGCCCTTTGTACACATACAAATACACTCATTTCACCACAGACCCAGCAACAACTCGGTAAACGTACGGTCGGAAAGCTTACCCCATAACTTTGTAAGATGAATAGGCAGCATGCCACGTCCTTGCGTCTACTCAGCTCTTGCATACGGTTAACTGACATTAATCTTTTCTTACTTCAGCTGAAGTGGGAAAATATGCGATTGGTATGGCAAATTTTGGGTCACAGTCGCAACATGACCTATGATCGCATATTTCTCGGAACAATTGCGGGAGAAAGAGTTTCACTCATGTATTAAAATTCGAAATAAAATTTGCAACAAATAAAATATTTTAAATACGGAAATCTAATAATAACAGTGAAATGTATATGTTTCAAGATATAGTTGGGCTTGTTGAAGAATTACC
Source organism: Zeugodacus tau (assembly GCA_031772095.1). NCBI lineage: Eukaryota > Metazoa > Arthropoda > Insecta > Diptera > Tephritidae > Zeugodacus > Zeugodacus tau. The sequence continues at coordinate 10,922,112 of CM062651.1, read as the reverse complement.
GAGAATATTCAAGTATTTTCAGGTTTCATAAGTATTTGTGAGAAGATTCCTTAAAAAAAAAGAAACTAGGTAATATGGCAACCTTTGTAAAATCATTCTACCAAATACGACTCCCTCGTTTGCCACCAATTTGCAATTTTATTTTGTGCCACATCTTGTAGTATGAAAACTGTAACCAAGCAAAAAAGCCAAGGCCACATAAGCAACGCTACTTACAAACACAGCCAACCAGTTCCTCTTCTTTCGAGCCTTCTTCACTTTGCCTCATTGTAATAAGGTAATTCTTCAATGAACACTCAAATAGTAATTTCGTTTCCTTTTTACCCACATATTAATGAGCTATGCTAGATAAATTTTATGTTGCCTCTCCCTGTAAGATCTTCAGTCGGCAGCATTCACAAAAATTCTTATTCAACACTTGTAGAACTTATATACGATGCTCACTGTTGCTTGCCACAGCAGCTTCAGTTCGGCTGGTTCAGGCGGGCGTTCAACAAATGTTTACGGGTTGTATATGTTACTGCTGTTGCTTCTTGCTGTTGTTACTTGCTGTTGTCTTCCATTTCAACCCACTTTTATGAGATTTTTGCTTTCAACTAAATGGAGTGCCTGAAAGCTTGAATGAGCAGTGAAGTGCTACTGGTAGTCCAAGAGCGTATGCCTCCTGAACAGCCAAGCAAAATAACAATTCGGCAAGGACGTGCGCTGAATTGAAATGTGACGGAGTACCGCTGATGGCTGCTTGTTGCACCTCTTCATTTGTCGTTCATTTATGGTTCTGAGTACTCGCGTGAATGATGTGTGATCCTTGTATGTATGTGTGTAAATATCATTTTTGTTTTTCTTTTTGGAAAAATTATTAGGCTTTTACTTTCATTTATTTTTCCTATTTCACCATTAAGTTTCTTGCATAAAAGTAATCAATTACCATAAAACGAGAAAATTGGCGAGTTCAGTGCTCAACATTCCTCTGACATGGTGGCAAGTTCATTGAGGAAAATGAATAATTTATGACTTATTAACTTTGAATTGATATCAAATTGGGTGCAAATGGCTTTACTGGTAACAGTCACGGATAATGCATTGCAAATTGAAATAATTTTCTCAATATTCTGACAAGGTTTCTGGTGGTGGTATGTTTAGTTCAGGAAATTAGAAGTACAGTTTCGAATTGAAATCAAGTGTCACTGATCTGAAAAAAAAAACAGTGGAAGAAACTTAAAAAAGCTGAAGAGAATCAGAATAGTCATTCCTTAGACTTTTAGTTTCGGACTTAAGCCCTAGTAAGACTTGAGGTACTTAGCTATCACAATTTTCGATTCAAGAGCTATTTCGTAATGAGAAGATCATGAACCGTACATAAATAACTTCAATCAATAATTCAGACACGAAGACGTAGATTTTTCTAAAATTTCTATATATGGCATTCACCTTTCCTTTACACGGCCTCCGTGGGCAGAAAATTCCATTAATTCGACCTGCCCTGACACAATCTTCATATTTGAAAAATTGTTCTGAAAATTATGACAAAAATTTAAATATTCCCGTTTGTTAGTTCTATTTTCACCACCACCACCAAAAGGAAGGATATGGGTATATGAATTCTATTAAGGTAAACAAATTCCCAAGCATCAATGTCTATCACAGTTAACAATAAAACAAAAACAAAAAATAATAATAATAACAATAACAGTAACCTGAATACATCAAATAACCAGCAATGATGCAATAACAATAACAATAACAAATAATCACAATTGGCCCAATTTAGATGTGTATGTTGTATGATTGTCTGTTTGTCTTGTATTTATGTATATTTCAAGAAAACTTTAACCTTTCTGTTTACCTTCTTTATGCACATTGTATAAGTGTATATTTTAGTTTATGCAGATTACATCTAAAACCCAAAGTACTACCTCTGTAGTTATGCCACAGCTTCCATTTTTGGCTAAACTTTGTCGTTTTAAAATTCTCGAACTACCGTTAACCCCTTTTTGTAGACGTCACAGCGTTGTTTTATTTTTTTTTTGTATTTTTGTTGCTTTTGTTTTGAGCACATTGTTTGCTCCGCACGTGTCTTGCAACATTGACGGCCGGTGACGAGGGGTTAATGTTTCATCGAGCATTAAAACGCCTCAACATGACGGCGTCAAGCCAGTCGAACCAGTTTGTACTCCAACTTTTGCCGGCCAGCACTGCTGGTACTCGTAAATGCTTGCATCTGCTTCAGTTTCGGTAGTCGTTTTGCATCCGGAATGGCAGCAACGTGACTGACTTACTGACTGACAGCAAACGACAAAAATCAATTATTTAAAAGCCAACAACAATAACAATAACAACCTTACCCACATCCACAAGCAACAGTAGCAACCACTAAAGCCCAAAGTAGCGCAATAAATGTAACGGTTATAGCGCAATAACGGCGTAAATAACAACAAGTAAGATCCGTTAAGTTGCTATATATGTATGTCGAAGTATGCTGATATCGCCATGGTAATGTTTTGAATATACAATTATTTTTCGCTGCTGATTTGGCAGATTTTAACTTCTTTATTAGTTTTAAAATAAAAAACAGTTTTTCAACATGAAAAAAGACATTTTAATGTAATCACTTTCAATTTTGTATATTAATTTGAATTTCGTTTTTTTATTCTATTTTTAGATGACAATTTTCATTGAGAATACATCGGTTGTAAAGCGTTTAAATACCAGCCAAGCTTTTGATGACACGTGACACCACCTCCGATTTGGAGAATGAACTTGACGTGAGTGAAAACAATTATTACAATTTCCATATGTATTTAGAAGTACATTAATGAGAACCAATTCTTTTGAAACCTGTTTTCCGTACCGGCACCGTGATATTTCAAGTAGCCTTAGTACCCGTATTTTAAGTACGTATGTGGTTGAGGAGGCCTATTTGCCGGCATCTCCACATTTCTGTACCATGAGCGTACGCTATCGCATCTGCAACATGCAGCCGTGTCCGGAGCAACAAGTCTTTCGTGCGCGTCAGTCTGCCGCCTGCACTGGCGTGCCCTTCGATGGCACACTCTACACGTGGACGCCACACTACGAATACGTGGGGCCATGCGCGTTAACCTGCGGGTGAACGTGAGTATGCAACTTACCTGTGTGTGCAACAAACATTTCCCGTTGCCGCAGCCCTGCGGTATAAATGTATCCGTTGGGAATCGCCAACCCTATCCCTTTTTTCGTTTAAATGTATTTCATTGGAATCGAATGTCAGTTACTTGATATTTATGATTACGAGCGGCACACGACATGTGTGAAAATGTGTAAACATTGTTGTTTATAGAAAAGCGTTACGCAATCACCACGTCCACAAAGTAAACTAAAATTTATGGCATCCACCCAAATCGTAAGTCATAACTAGTCGAACTTTGATAAGGAGCAATGACCTTTAGAGCCGGTCCGGGTTTCGATTATGATTTAATGCAGAACTTTTTGTATGGAATGGTCAAAGCCATTGACAGCGCCTACGGTGACGGTAATGCCAACAAAAATTACGTGATGGCGTGTAATTTATTATGTCGATCGCTATTTCTCCTGTTATATAATACCAATAATTTTGTTTACTTTTATCTTAAATTTTTTGATGTTTTTTAATTCTTCTACCAAAAATAAGGCTAAACAAGTAAGGAAGGGCTAAGTTCGGGTGTAATTGAACATTTTATTTATTTAACTTTATTTATATTATATAAAGTCCATTGAAAGTTGGAAACCATAATATTTGGTTAGAAGCACCGAGGTCCTCGTGTTCGATATATGGGGCCTTAAAAACCTATGGTCCGATTTCGGCGATTTTTAGAATGGGGCTGCCAGACTATTAACATAGTATTTATGCAAAGTTCTGCATCGATATCTTCACTAGTGCTTACTTTATATATTGTAAAGTAAACGATTCAGATCGTCTTCAAAGTTCTGGTATATAGGAAGTAGGTGTGATTGTGAAGCGATTTGGCCTATTTTCACAACATATCATTGGGATGTAAGGAAACTATTACAAACCAAGTTTCATTGAAATCGGTCGAGTAGTTCCTGAGATATGGTTTTTGACCCATAAGTGGGCGACGCCAGGCCCATTTTCCATTTTGTAAAAAAATCTGAGTGCAGCTTCCATCTGCCATTTCTTATGTGAAATTTAGTGTTTCTAACGTTTTTCGTTAGTGAATTAACCCACTTTTAGTCATTTTCAACCTAACTTTTGTATGGGAGGTGGGCGTGGTTATGATCCGATTTCTTTCATTTTTGGACTGTATTAGGAAGTGGCTAAAAAAAACGACTGCAGAAAGTTTGGTTTAAATAGATCTATTGGTTTGCGAGATAAGTACAAAAAACTTATTAGGGAGCGGGGCCACGCCAAAAAAATTACATCCAAATATGCCCCTTCATAGTGCGATCCTTCATACCAAATTTAGTTATGGCACTTTATGTGTTTTCGGTTTTCGCCATTTTGTGGGCGTGGCAGTGGTCCGATTTGACTCATTTTCGAAAGCAACCTTCCTATGGTGCCAGGAAAAAAGTGTGCCAAGTTTCATCAAGATATCTTAATTTTTACTCAAGTTACAGACGGACGGACAGACAGACATTCGGATTTGAACTCCACTCTTCACCCTGATCACTTTGGTATATATAACCCTATATCTAACTCGTTTAGTTTTGGGTGTTACAAACAACCGTTGTGTGAACAAAACTATAATACTCTCTTTAGCAACAAGTATAAAAATGCGAGAGTTTAAAAATGTTTAAAAATTGATGGCTTTCCGCAATTACACAACAAAAATCATACATAGATATTGACACTAAAGCCATGTTGTGTGGTAACTTGATATGAGTCTTCTATTGTCTAAAGTTACGAGAGTTGACATGATCTTGTTGTTAGTGATTACTGGTTTTTGATTTCATTTCTTTTTTATTATTATTATTTTTATTTCCTGGTTTCTTCTATTTTTTACTTTTCCTTTCTGTATACATAAATGTACACATATATGTACATATATCTACTTTCACCTCATAAACACGCTCACACTAGACTGTGCTTGTAAGGATGACTCGCCCAAACATACGGAGAGACAACAAGGAAACAAGCAAGGCTCATAAAATACTTACTTTTCTAATAGTTCGCATTGTTGTAAACGAATTGTTGTTCGCGCACGTTCATAGCCAAACAAATAAATCATTCGCAACCACAAAAGCCCTAACTCCTCGTATGAAGTTTTGTCTGGCAGTTAACATTAGGTACAATCAGGTATCATACCTATGTACCTAAATTCCAAACATACATATATAAATATATAAAAAGTATAAAGTATGCTCTCATGTGCTTTTCGAGTGACTTTCAAATAGCAATTACAGACTTTTTGCCTTTCGTGGCATTTCGTGTTTACCATATATCTTTTGGCACATCAGGTTGTAAACAAAACGGGAAGTAAATAAATATTTGGTTGTTTGTTCTTTAAGAGAACTTTTTTAATTTACAACTACAGTAAAAAACTATCACGTTATGATATGCTATGTTTTGTTATGTTATGACTATATTATTTTCGGGACGAATTCCATTTAGTGGGGCGGTTTTTTTAGCCATTCTCTAGCTATTTTACTCCTACATATCTCTACCTTCAGAAATACGTAAATCGACTACCGAATCTATTTTATTTATATCGTTCTTATTATATCTTCTACAATTCCACTCTACACATTGTTATCATATTTCAACATGTTCACAAATTATTAATTAATTAATTAATTATTGTAATAAACGACAATATGTCATATGGTTCTTTAGATGGATGGCATCCAACTTAAAGCAACTCAATTTAATTGTCTGTAAAAACTTTCATTGGCAACGGCTTTGTGAATTTTTCACGATATTATTTTATCCATAAAAATAATTTTTAATTTAAAACACTTTCTATTATCTTTCCAGAGCGTTGGCTGAGATTTAAAAATCTGTTCGACCAAAAACATCGACAGCTGTGTAGTCTGTGGTGGAGACATTAATTTCTGTTCTCAGCCAGATTACTACTGGTAGACAGTGCTAAATACACAGTGCTCGGTGGCATGCGAAGGAGGTTATTGTAAATGTAGGGAAAACAATAAAACAATGGCATTATAGCATAAAATCTCCGTAACAACAGATAGACACACAACTAACACACATCAGCTTGAAATAACAGGCTCCATCACTCAATCGCTCAGTGTGCCAAAAAGGCGACGTTTACGAAAATATCCCTACAATAAAGGAAATAAGCAAGCAAACAAATTTGAATGTATCACAATATTGCGACTACATTCGAACGAGAGTCTGGGGAAGTCGACTGAATTGGCGCGACATCGCTGTAGCAGGTGCTTGTACCAGGGTATTTAGCCAATAGATTGCGCCCAGATTGTTAGGTTTGGTGGCATACGGTGTTTAACCTATTTATAGCAACCGTGTTGTGTTGTTTACACAACTGACGCCGCTCCCCGTCTAATATATTGTCTCACAGCACTTTTTGACATATCGAATGGCACTTAAATTGCTCACTGGCAGTTGACAGTGCACAACGCAATTCGTGCCAATTCCCTACTCGCGTGTCGTAGTTCAGTTTGCAATCCTCAGCAGCACCATTTGCCACGCACCTACCCCAATATAGATTGCTCACCTAAAGTTCGAATGCAAATTTCGCATGTCAAATTTATCTCGCTTTCCCGTTTTATTTTCATTTCCTAGCTGCGTACACCTACTGTCATTGCGTCAATTTTATTCGAGAAACAAATCACTGTGAAATTTCAAATACACGTTCGACTTTCGTAGAGATTTTCCTATCGTATTGTGACTGTAGGGCCACAGTTGGCTATGTGCTTAGTAGACGCATCGTAAAATTTAGTTTTGGTAAGCCTGTGGGCTGATATGGTTGGTTTTGTATGGCATAAGGAGAATGACTAGTTAAACAGAGCCATGGTACATTTGGGGAGGTAAATGGTTTTGCTTGTGACATGTCATATAAACTCGTTTTGACTGGTATTCACAGCTCTGTTCTCCATATTTTCGCTGTAATTGAAATGAAGTAACTAAATTGGAAATGTACGTATCCAATAAGCTAATATTATTCTATATGTATATGTATTTTCAAAACTTAAAGCAGAATATTTATGCAGAATAGTGGTATGTGGAGTATTTAGGTTATGCAGTAAAAATTAGTGCAATATAACTCGAAATGTATCGTGAGAATGCATGGACAATAGAGAAGAAGAAACAAACTGTCAAGATTTGAAGTGTATTTTAAATTTTATTATATACAAATTTATTGAACGATAAAGCGGAATACCTTCAGATATTTTCGACGGCCTTAATACTTATATTCCCGTTTTTTCCTTAGAGGTCACACCTGTTTCTGTTTCACCACACAGAAAATCAATCATTTCTCCTGTCGAACACATTACAGATTATTCATACGCCACGTGCGATTTCAGCACAATAGCCCACAATGGCCAAATAAATGTCTTCAGAAGAGCCATACGCACGAATATTTAATGTTTCTCAAGTTGCAAAGTCAAGTGGTATTCATTAAAAGAAGTAAGAAAGTTCAGGAGATAAAGACCCACAAAGAGCTGGCACGCAATAAGCACAGGAATGTGAAGCCAAAGGATATACTTGAAAACAAACACTTATGTGAATGGCAAAGTAGCGTAGAAAACCAATAAAAGTTGAGAAATATTTGTATATAAATTAATATTTTGTGCATTGCATATTTCAAGGCGTTTGACCTTTGTTATTGTGTGCTGCACGACATATTGAGTTATTGGAAAAGTGCTTGATTGTGATTTACATACGCATACATCTACACATACATGCATATAAACATTTCTCATTTTGAGAATCTCTCCGAGAAGAACTCATTTATAAAAGTATAAAACATTACATTTTTTATCTAATGTCTTCCCAAAGATATTTTTTCGCTATCACCCAAATATAGACATATATATCTATATATCCTTACTACAGTTTACCACGTAACTTAAATCGATTTGTCGCTTCAACTCCTCCTTTCCTTTTTAACTTTTCTACCTCTCTGTGGAAACTGTTAATTCCCTTCGTGCATTCAAAATTCCCTAAGGCTCCCTTAGTGCCAATTCCATCTTGCTGCCTGTTGAAAGCCAATAATAGAATCAAGCTTTAGCAATGCTGGCATTATGCGATTTTATGTCTCTGTTTATGTTTTTGGTTTGGTTTCAACAAGCTCTAATTAATCCAATGGAAATGCAGCTGAAGCATAAAAAGCCAGTGAGTGTCTGATTTGGTGATTATTGCCTGCAGCGGCTCAAATTGGAGTTATATTGCACTGGTTGCTGTTGTAATTTGTATTTGCTGCTCTAAGTCGTGTGCACTGGTGAAAGGATTTCATAGCTTAGTTAACGGTATTGCTTTTAGCTTCATGTTGTTTATTAGGGTGTTTCAAGGTCATTACAAAAGGGTGAAAAGTGAGAAAATTGGTATCTGTAATATTGTCAAACGTATTTAGTTATTTTCAAAGGATTAAATTTATTTTATATTTATTCAGATGAAATTCAACACGTTCTCCATAAATCATCACACATCAGTATAATTATAAGAGCCAGGCGACATTCGTCTATAAACTTCAGTATTCTCTCCTACACATTGAGATAAGACATAAGTAAATTCGTATATAGACGTTATTGAAGCTAACTTATTGATTGCTGATTGAAATTTAATTGAGATTATAAGTAGATTAAAGTAGGACAGCTCTGTGTTCAGTGTGTCACATATATTTTAATGTCTGGTAATTTTAATAAGTTTATAAGCACCATGAAACCAAATATAGAATGAAGATATGCGTTGCAAAAAACATAGTTAATATGCAAAAGTAAAGCATGTTCATCCATCTTACTCATATGTTAATTGAGGTTGACTATATCGTATAATGCGGCGCTGATTATGCAACTTCTACCTGTTTATGCCTTCGCTGTTTTCAAGTGAGTCTGCTGCAATAAAGTTTATCGACGCAATTTCTTGCATTGTAAATCATGCGCTTGCCAATCGATGGTGAAACGGGACGAACTCTGTATTCCATTTACAATTCCGCCGCGCAGCATTCATATACTCCTTTTAAGATTCAGGTAGTTTTGAAGATCATATAGTCAATTATTTAACTATCTTGAGGTGAACTGAATTTTATTCAATTAAATGCTAACAGGTGGGAGCCCTTCTCAGAAAATAATTTGAGTTTTTCACCTTACTGAACCTCGGATTCGGATTCATTATATACACAATTTAATTAAAAATAGCATTAAAAACGTTACTTATAAATGAACATATAAACCTGTCTGTGTATATAGACGACACGTCACTCACGCCATACATGCCACTCAAGTACCTTTTCTCATGCTGTTCGCACAGTCAGACAATATATTGATTCCAAATCTGCTTGGAGTGTGTCATCAACTTGGTGTGCTCCCCTGCATCTACGTGTCACTTGCATGCTCAATAACTACCGGGGCTTTGCACTAGCTTGCATGACGGCACGCTCAAACATTTATACTTATATACATAGACATATAAACTAGCTATTAGGTTAGCGCTACCCAATAATTCAATGAAGACACGAGCTGCTCCGCTAGTGCTTCGCTGTCTACTACTTGATAGCAAGTCTGAAATATGTAGAGGATGCAATTCATATATTTACAAATATTGCTTTCTTCCGACTTTTGTTCTGCTTCTTCTCTCCACAGTCGTCCTTCTGCTCCAGTGTCACAAACGTTTTTGCTTGCCATCACGACGCAGATCGTCATTGCAGAGCAGCTACTTAAGCTGTTAAATTCTGCAATGACTTTGCATGCCTCCGTGTCGCCTGTGGCATTCGCCGTGCTTGAGCATTCAAGTTTGCAACTTGGCGCCATTACCATCCGCGCACTCCACCGTGCTCTTCTTCTACTCATTCTCATTGTCGTCACTTTCGCTTTGTTTGTGTTTTCTCTTTTCATCGATTTTATATTTTCATTGATGGAAAAGATTGTGGACTTATCTTACTACCCATTACACATTTCTTTAATGTTTCCTTCCACATTTTACACAACTTAAATTTTTCAGATTTTATACATTTGATTGTGTGTTTTCGTCTAACGGTGCTAATTTGTTAACCTATTTTCTTCTAATTTCATTCTTTCTCTCTTTCTTTTCGCCCACAGGCTATAAAATGTCTCACTCTGTGTGTCGAAATCGTGTCACTGGCGTAGAAGTTGAGGACTCTATGTGCAGCGATCCTCAATGGCCAGAACCTGTCCACCAAGGCAAGTTTTCCAAAGTTTTTTTTTGCCATTGGCAATCTGAGGTTTTATCTTCTATGTCTGGCGGTCCAAGCGAAAGCTTGTTTGCTATCGATAGTGCATGTCTTCCTTGCCACCAGTTTTATTTTTGGTTTCCCCTAAAAACTTAGTCATTCGATTAAATTTAAAGCGCCTGAAGATGTCTGCTTTAATGGTGTTCAAATTGTAGCTAATGCAATATCTCAAAATCAAATGTGCAAAATATACTATATTTAAGTATGAGTTGAGCATGAGTATACATACATATATACGTATGCAATGCAATGAATTTAAATGAGTATAGATTTTATGATTTACGGTATTTGAAGTGCGTTGGATACCTAATAGAAGCTGACCTCCATAAATAAGCAATGCTACCTGAGAATATTAATATTTTTAACGTCCTGGGCATTCCTCTCGACTTCCTCTCTTATAGCCTTCATTCATCTCTTATAGCCTTTTTTCAAACTCTCATTACTTGACACTCATTTTGTCTGTGGTCACATTGTTGTCACGCGATAAATGGAATTTTTTATGTCCACTTCATTTACTGTTAACGGCTCACCACCAAGGGCTCTGAAATTCTCTCAGTTAAGAAAAACTGTTCAACTACTGGGGCCTTCATGTGCAAGCGCCTCACCCACCAACAATACCATTGTCACTTTCACTAAAATTTTATGACCGAACTTGTTTGTCTTAACGCAATTTTCTGTCTCATTTGCATACGAACAGGGTATATTTATTTGTATATGTGCGTTTGTTTTTGTATGTTGGTGGTTGCCACATTGAGAGCCAAGGGCACATATGATGCAGAGCATAACTTTGTTGAACTTTAAGATATTTTGCAATAATGCAATTCCTAAAAACAAAAAGTGGGCAGAAATATATGGCAACTACTTTTATAATATGAAAGTTCCCTATGGCCACAGGGAACTATTTGTATGGTGATCTTGAAATTGATAACGCATGTTTTTTATACCACCTCAAAAAATTTATGATAAGATGATCAAAGGACTAGCTTAAAGTTTAAGCGCCACGAAAGGATCAGTCTCGAAACTTTACCTATAACCTATGAGTCCCGAAATGACCGCTGAACATTTGCTAGACTATATAGTCTACTAACAGTCTAATCTGTATGTGGTGGTAGTTACAATAAAAATGTTATAATTTGATAAAATGTTTAAGTTCTTCTTTAATTTGCTATTTGCCTTACTACCCCTAGACGATACTTATGAATGACTTCACTGTCGCACTCTCACCTTTATATTTTGTTCACACAAGCTACTGCTACTCTTTATCATAAAAAAATGTTTATTGGTTTTAATTTCGCTGCAGGTGGATCACCGATGAATGGAGTCCATGCAGTCGTCTCTGGCTACCATGAAAGCATGGTGGTGTGTGCGAAGGAGAATATTGCCATCAAGACAACGGTAAGCGCAAATTGAGTCATAAAATACTTATACTATACTACAGTGTGCCAAGAAAGAAGAAATAAAACCAATGAACAGCAATACAATTTCTGAAAGAAAAGAAAACAAACCACAAAAAAGTTCGACAACAACAAGAAAAGCTAAAGGCTCCTGGGTCTCTTTTGGTCTCTCTTGGTCTCCGCGGTGTTGCCGCACTTTATACAGTTTATTGCTTTTGAACTTTCCATTTCGAGCGCTTACAGCTCTTGTGTGCCCAGCTGGAAGCGCGTCAAACAGCGGGTCCATTATTGTATTCATAATTGCTACTGAACGTTTATCGCACCCATTCTTCGGTTGTGTTGTTGTGCGGGTAACTTGAACTTGAATAATTTCGTGAAATTACCACCATCTATCCGCAATTTTCTTATATAATTTTCACTTTTTACTTTTTACTTTGTACTTTTTGTTTTTGTACAACTCTTTCATCGTTTTAATATTTCAGGTACTGGATGTGAGATGTCGTACGCCAAAGCCAGCTACACAGGAGCCCTGCATGATTGAGAAGTGACCATCATGGCAGGTGGAAGACTGAAGTGTGTGTGCGCTTTTTTGGTAGAGGTGAAAGCATTAAAGTTCGTGTTGTTGACGCTTTTTGCTTCCGCTATGCTTTTTGATATTTTTTTCGAAAAATTTCACAGTTCATCCCTTTACCTGTTTTCAACTTTTCTTTTATGTTGTAGCATTTTTCAATTTCGTCTGCTTGCGCTTTAATTAGTGTGAAGCTTTCATTTCTCACATCATTTCCGCTTGCGCGATTGGGTAGTATAAAATTATTAAGCAATTCGTGGGTAATTTTGGGTTGCTGGGAAAAAGCCAAATATTAATTTGGCTGATTTTACTCGCGTACACTTTAAGGGAGGGAAATACTATGAATTCATTGTGCATACAGTAAAGTAATATTGTAGGAGAAGCAAGAAACCATATTCGATCTGATTCTGACAAATTCTAGGTAGTCTAGATACAGTAAGGATGTGGAATAGTATTTTATGTAACCTTTCCGATTTATGAATACCATCCTTGTAGTTGTATGGAACTCAACTCAGCTTTAAAAAAGTTTTGTCAGACTTTAATTATTAAATCTCTAAGTGAAATTAATTTTACTTTCTACACTTCTGTACATAAATAACATATAATAAGGGTTGTAAGTTCAAGCTTACAACTGCAGCGCTAGTAAGTAAAATTTACATAGCAACAACTCCTACACAGGCTTCACGTGTTTATCATAAATATTTGCTGGTATCTTATGGCGTAATTGCACTCGAGCTGTGTACTGAAAAGTCACGGAAAGCAACAACTAATCGACGTCATTTAAATACAGCTAGATGAAGATGACACGCTGGCTTACACTGACGAGCTTCTAAATTGCGCTGTCTGCCTATATTAAGCAAGCAGTTGCGCCACACTTGTTGAGACGCATCCATTTGCCGTCTCGTCTCATATTCTTTAAACATTCATGGACTTATTCTAAGTATTTCTAACTCGTGCATGCAAACCCTCTAATCCTGTTGCACTGGCGCGTCTCCATCTAATTTTTTGTTGAAATGAACCGCAGTTAGCTAAGTGAAGGGTTTGTTGTATATTAAACTCCTGGAACAGCGCTCGTGAAAGCCTAACCAACTTCATTGAAAGCTTCTAAATCCCGGCATGTGCGCTCGCTTATGACTTGATGTGCTCCAAAACACTTGTATCCACATAAGCACATACTTATGTCAATATGTCTTTTATTCATAAAGTAACTATATAAATACATAAGTCCACTAGGTGTATTTCCTGTAGCATATGCGCCTCCGCTGGCAGCTGAGTGTAAAAAACTCCAACGTCGCACACTCTTCAGTCCTCAATGCGTTTAGCTTGTGACGACTTAATGCTCTTCCATCTGTTTGTATACACAGGCGTGAAAAATATTTACATAAATAATATGGTTTAAGCTGTGGATATAAGTGAACCACTTTGCGTGCGGTGTAGGCTTGTTTATTGGTGAGTAAAAGGGTTGCTATCAGTTCAGAGTTTTGTTGAAAAGGTATTATAGTATTTCGGATTTAATATTAATTAATATATTTTTTGTATAGAGAGGCAGGATACATGCAAACATTCAAAATAGTATACTTCAATGACCACGAGCCTAGAAACATACCCACGATCCCTATAAGTTGCAACTATGTTCGAAGATTAGAAAAAATTTTAGTGCGATATTATTTTCCGTGTACTTTTCCATCTAGGTTAGGATCCTAATATTCTGGTTACCACTTTGAATCTAAATCAGTTACATATATTGCCACATGGAGCCTTCTTTTGCTTATTTCTAAAATATTCCATTTATAAATGTAATTAATTTGAATGGTAGCCATATTTTTAAATTATTAAATTTTCTTTGCTTTAATAAGTTTTTTGCTTTAAAATAAGTTTTATAAATGTTTTTATTTTACATTTTTTATTCATAACAAAATATTTGACTGCCTGCCATTTGGCAACTCTGCATATTTGCTTTAACGAGTTGTAATTATGTGGGTTCTAAGCCTTCATATATTTAGGGCGTATTGCTGAACATTTATGTGCAAATATGTGAGCTCTGCAGCCGCTGTAAATACACTAAGCTAAGCCCGTAAATACATATATACAAGTACGAGTATGTCAGTACGGCTCTATCCCTACACACATAAGTATCTTTAGTCCATAATCCTTTCCATGCTTAATTCTTACACAAATTTACTTATCATATGCGTGGGTCACTTTTTCTGCTCACATCTTTAATTCTTTAATTCTTTTGTTCATTTTCGAAAGTATGAATTTCCATACAATTTTTTTACTCATCATACCTATGTTATATGTATATACACAGTTTTATGCCATTTTTTATGCCAAAAACGTTTAAATAATTTATAATTCCTTATCATTTTGTGTCATTTACGTTTTATCTCACTTTCGGTGATACCCTGCAAACAACAAAAACAACCACTGAAGTTTCCTCATGGAATTTAAATATTCAAATATGCTGTCACTTGATGACTCTAATCACACCACTTCTGCCACAAGTCAACTATTTCGAAATGCCCTGCGGCTTGCACTTCCATATATGTTTTATGTGCAACTTTGCTCCCTAACATAGTGCTCGGTAACCTGTGGCAGGGCTTGCAGATGCATGGAGTTGAATGTAATTCGTCCGATGGCAAGCACAGCGCCAAATGCGACCCACTTACGAAGCACATATCTGACGAGCCCCAGAATGCTCGACGAGGGTCTCATGTGCCGTTGGCGGCGGTACGATTATACACGGCAACAGTGGACTCCTCGCCTTCTTCAGAAATCAGGTAAGTATTTGAAAAAAAAAAAAAACTAAATGAATATTCCACTTTCTATTTCTCGTCTGATGATCTCGATGAAGAGGACGAGGATGATTCCAGTAATGGTGACCATGATGAGTCTGCACCACAGTAAGCTCATCACTCGGTCAGTCATCTACATCTCGAAGAGCCATAGCAGCCGCGTGCTGAGCGTCTTACTAGTGGCGGTGGCGGTTATGGTTATCGTAGTAATTCGGATCGGGAGTTGGAGGTGCCTGCCGGCGATCCAAGGTGAGTGGCAAACTTATTTATTGTAGACAAGTAGTTTTTGGTACTGGACCGAATCTTGGTCTTCATGTGGACAAATCTTTGATCAGATTCTACAACGACTGGCAAAACATATTACATTTATCTAACGAATACTTCCAAAAAGTTACATGTTTGACACGTGTGGTGTCAGAGTACTGTCAAGAACCCGTTCCTGTCTAAACACTTGTTACGGTAAATGAGACGTACTCATTCGCTTTATGGACATAAATACCTCTAACTACTACACTCAACGTTGACAAGCTTATAAAGACTAACATAGTTGTCACCTGCTAAATTCTTTTTGCTATTCACCATCTAGCTCCTTCTCCACCTCCAATACCAAGGCGTAGGCTTTTTTCAACTGTCTGCATTTGACAAGTTTAGGTATTTACAAAACTCTTCTATACAAGATTACTCGCCAGACGCAGTAAACTAGCTTCATTCTGTAAAATAATCGGTATTAGACTCTATTTGACTCACCAGAAGTGTCCGCTTTACCCAAGGCACTGGCATTTGTCGCTATGCAAACATGCGTACAACATCCCCCTCTCTACGGTTCGTAGACGTTTCCACAGGCTTCTATTTCCACTTCATTTCATCGCCACAGACTCGCAGACACTTAATCGCTTAATCATCTGTGCGTTAGTCAACATTCTCAATTCCCTTATAGTTAGAAGCAAATTCTATGGAATATACAGTAGAAGCACGTTAGAATAGGAATCTTCTAACTTGTATTTATGTTCGTTTGAAGGTATTAAGTAAACTTATTTATATGCGTGAGGTTAGTCCGCATGCTTTCTTTAACACTAAATTAACTGTCTTCATTATACTTGGCTAGTTATTTTGTTACATACATATAATGCAATATATGTGAATGTATTTGTATATATCCTATATCATTATATCACCCCTTTTGTTTATGGTTTTTACTATTTTTACTGCACTTCTGTTTCTAATCACGATGCATGAACTTACTTGTCTCTTAAACTAGTCTCTGATGACGTGGTAAAAAATGTACTTGATTTTGATTTCATTTAGTTCTCTTAGTAGTTTCGGTCAAATAAGAAAGAGCTTTCTTCTGAGAACGAGGTTGGGCGTCTGAATGACATAACTATTTTATAGCACTAAATTTTTCCGCATACGAAACGGTTAGTTTTATACCTCTTACAAAAGTTTTCTACTTTTATACAATTACAGTTTTTCAATCATCTGGTGTTACTATAGTAAACATATTTTAATACTTAATGTGTTTACGACTGCACCGTCGCTCCTGCTCCAACATACAACATACTTGGTTCACTCAAAAACTGGGAAACATTTTTATGGCATAAGAGAAAATTCTCGAAGTAATGACATAGAAATTATAGGTACTTTTATGCAACACCCCCAACACCTCAGACAAACCAATAAATTATAACGAATGCATGGAGTATAAGAGGGGAGCTCGTTGATGATGGCGAGAGTGATGGTATTTGCTTGATGACAGTGTGGTAAACAGGACAGTGAATTACGGTGGTAAACGTTAAATCACCGCTCAATGAACAAGTGATGTGAGTGCGTCAGCTAGTGAGCTAGCAAATACAATGACTGAGCACATTAAATGTGGCGCCACTAATGATCCCTAAAGAGCTTGTTCTCAGCACCAAACATTTATTTAACGGTTCATAGCCATGCCTTTGAAACACCAAATGTGGGCCGCATTATTATAGTGATTGACCAAGCGCTCCCCCCGGAAGCGATCAAGTGCTGCAGATAAGCTTCATTATGCCTCAACCAATGGGGCATTTGGTGCGGTCAAACGGACACAATAATTGAGACAAAAAATGAATTTGCTTCGCTGTTGATTTTGTCTTTTTTCTTGTTATTTATATTTTTTCCTGTATTTGAGAAGTTCGTCCGCTGCATGTCTCCATTGACCTACTAATAGTATAATTGAAGGGAAAAAGCAAAAATAATAAGAAATCAAATTCACTTAATTGACAAATGAAAGTGACATATAAAAGCAATTAACTGATTTTTTTTGTTTTTGCTTTGTTTTCCTCAGCTTGTCCGCCTGTGCCTAATGTACAGTGGCGTGCACAAATGAGTAAATAATTCATTTCTTTACTTTTTTGAACGATAAAATAAGTAATAACAAAGAAAATAAAAACATTTTTTCTCTTCTTCTTAAATTTTGATTCATCTGACCAAATAACTCGTTACCAATCATTTATAGTCCAATTTTTATGCTCTCTTGCAAATTTCATTCGCGCCTTTTGGTCCTTTTTGGACAATGCAGGTTCTTCTTCTGCCTCATTTCTGCCATCATAAGACGTGCATCCGCGTCGGTCAACAGTTTGCGGCGGCCTCTGGTTTGCTCTTTGGGAGCAATATGTCGTCATTTTTGAACGCGAATGACTAATATTTAACTCCTTGACTATTTCCCCAGGTGAAGCACCATTATTTGTTAAGGAAACTACATTATTCTCCACATCACGCGATAACTTTTTCATTTTTTTTTAAATGCCATCATTATTATTGCGGTACACTTGATATAACACTTTATTTATTACTAATCACATGTTTTTACACATCAATTTGCATTACTGGTCGAAGACGATAGCAAACAATTCAAAACTAATGGTATAAACTGGTTTTATGCTGACTACATACAAAAGTGCAAAATTGAGTACATGCGAGTTATTTTTGTTATGGTGTTTTTTCTCTATGAATTTGTTGCTTTATGTTTTAATTTTTTTTTTGTATTATTTAGAATGGAACAACGAATAAACGAAAAAAAAAATGTTTTTATTTTCTTTGTTATTACTTATTTTATCGTTCAAAAAAGTAAAGAAATGAATTATGTACTCATTTGTGCACGCCACTGTATCTTTCTTTGAATCTTGAGAAAATTGTGTAGAGTTTTGCAAAGACTTAGGCAATGTACTTTGTCACCAACAGCCAATTCATTATATTATAATTTGCTGCCGGCTGTCCCCAAGGACAAACCACAAAGCCAAACTAAATCTAACCAACAAACGGCAAGTTCTTCCGTTGCCTAATCGTTCACCCACACCTCCTCTCTTACTTGGGCCCATTCTTCGAATTGTAATAATATTGATTACACTTATTTGTGACTGCTGTGAGATGTTGTGAGTAGACAAAAAAAAAGATTATTTTTATTTGTAAGAAATTATTGGCCGTCTCGGTGGCTTTTGCTGCCTCTTTGTCGGCGGACGCTTTGGTGCCAACCTCACTCGCATTGTTTTTTACTCTACTAATTCTGTCCTATGCCTTCTTCTTCATCTGCTCGTTTCCATTTGGCTGATTGTCTGGGTAGCAGTTTCATCTACTGCATTGCGCTTTTAGTTGAGCCTAAGCCAAGACGTCTTCTGTTGTCTTCTGTACAGCGTCACAATCCAAATATCCTTTGGCTCGTAGTAGAAAGTAGGTCGCCTTTTAGGTGCTGTGCAGCTTTATACTATGGGACTTATCGAATCATAAATTAAGCAGAAATCTAAACACTTAGTGAAGTGAAGTCTCGAAATAATACTTTTTAACGCTCATTCTAATACTTTCTGTTATTATTTAAATTTTTTTTTGGTTAATTATTTTAAACGTATGGCAATGTCATTCACAAATTTTTATTTTTTTAATAACTATATTAAAAAAAAAAATTTTCAATTGCTTGCAAAATTTGTTTCCAATTTAATCCATCCCAAGCCACTGAACTTAATTGGCATTGCAAACACAAACCAGCCACCTTGGCTGCTTGAGATCCTTCATATGCGGTCGTTGGAGTACACCAAATTCGGCACGATAATAAACTGTTATGTATAGTCGTTGTTGATATTGTTTCACATTTTTATTATTTCAAAGATATTTGCCAGTTTATTTAACGCTGGCAGCAAGCATATCGCAAAACAGACTTTGTGGCGCGTCGTCGTGCCGCCACCAAACGCATTACGGTTTCCATGTAGTGAGGAGTACGAGTATACGGCCTTTATACAATTGTCTTATTGTAAACATTTTCTTGTTTCTTTGCTTTGTTAAAATCATTTGGCTTTTATGCGAGAAATATTTTTTTATTTTATAACATTTTTGGCCAGCAAAATAAATTGTTCGCGCAATTCGTTGTTACTTTTTGTGGAAATGAAATAAATTCAGATTTTTATTACATGTGTCCTATAACAATAATGGTAACACGCGAATGCAATCATTTACACTCAACACAGACGCTTTGAGCGACAAAGAAGTCTACTTGACACTAAAAGCGTTGACTGGCTAAGATTGTATAGCTTCACTTGGTTTTGTGCTTCAACAATTTGGCGAAGATTAAGTTTTGCGAAATCAAATCTATTATGGCCCACTTAATTAACATTAATCGATGTGACTCGACGACGTTAACGTCTTTTGTGACGCCCATCAAATTGAAATAAAATGAGTTTCCATTCATTCGATAATCTATCTTCACAAACAAATATTTTTGTCTTCTCAATCAAATAGTTTGATATCTTCATGTCAAGACTATTTAAGACTACACTGGAGCATTACCCTACATATTTGTTGAGCCACCAGTAACCGTTGCTGTTATACAAATACTTGTTGCTGTTGACCGAATGATATGACCTAGAGTTCTGAAATACAAAATTTTGTTTGCTTTGATATTGAGAAGTATAGCTAAAGCACACACAAATATATGGAAATACATACAGCAGCATAGGTCCTATGTGTTTCGTAAGTGCACATTGCCTTCACACGAAATTGAAATTTGCCTCCTCTTGGCGGAATAAGAACAGCTGTGTTGCCTTAAAAAAGGCAAACAGGACTCACATTCACACCTGTGAATTCACCTACAAACGACTGTCAATAAACAATAGTGAGTATGAGTTTGAATCTTTTAACAAAGTTCACAAGTGTGTTCGTCACATATCCTTTTCAGCGGCTGCATGAAAATATAAAGATATGCACTTGTAGGATTTCATATATTTTCACATATGTATTTAGGACAACATATACATATAAATAAAGATATATTATACTGTGTATGTTTGTTTTCCTAATTCCATATTTGCTGTCTTACCTTATTACCTTTGCTCTCAATCCCTTCGCAAAGAGCTCAAGACGTTGATTGCAAATCAGCGCATATTGTTTAGATGTTTTCCTCCGCTTTGTCACTTTTAGTCACCTGCACACATCCTGTGAGTTGACTTGGCTTCGCTCGCTTCGCTTCATTCAATCTTATCCACTTCTAATACCAAAGTCGGACTCTGTGTGTTTAGTTCTTACTGTTTACTGGTGCTTGTCCTTTTCTGAAGCCATCAGCGCAGATGCTCTCTTTTTGTTATCCTTGCTTAGGATCCTGCGCGTGATTGAAAGTAGAGTACTATGTTAGATATTTACGTTTTAGGTGCACAATAGGAAATTAAAAAAATAATTAATAATTAATAATTGAGGCGGTGAAGTTGAAATAACTGTTAAAAGATTTTAAAGAGTTGTAGGTGTCAGGCGAAATAATACAATACATTAATGAAATCATTACAGAATCAAAACATTTATCCTGAGTGATGTGTTTCAGAGCTCAGAAGAAAACTTTCTTTAATATATTATTAATAAATTATATTCTTTCGGTTTTACATTGCTTCTAGCACTCAAAATACTTGTCGCAAGCAGCAATGGGCATGTGAAAGCAATCGACGTTCTAAAAATGATCGGGCACAAAATGCAGACAGCAACTTCATGGAGAATGAGGTAAGTCAACAAACATTATTGCATTTTTCTTTCATATTTACACAAGCATATACACAAGTGGAAAAAATTAAGGGATCAAAAATAAATTCCAAATTTTTGGGCAAATTTCAATAGGTTATCGGTTATAGGTTGGGAATTTATTTTTGATCCCTTAATTTTTTCCACTAGTGTAAAAGTGTGGATACACCAAAATTGGAAGCACGGGAGCAAATAAGTTCATCTTCGAGCTGAAAAGGAATGAAACTACATTCCGAGCTGGACAAACATTTCTAATGCTGCGTGAGTGTTTATGGAGATAGAAGAGTATTTGTTTGTGTATATTTACAACAAAGCATCTGAGATGCATTTGCGTGGTGTGCTTCAGCTGCCGGCGATTCTGTGTGTTGAGTCCTTATGCGCACTTGTTCGCTCTGTGTTAAGAATTGTCCGACCGAAGTTGTACGCGCCTCGAGATGCACATGCTACGCTGAAGATAACTACAATGTAACAATGATTGCTCGCCATAGTACACCCAAACTGATTGTGCTTGACAGTTATTTGTTGGAATGTATTGGATTTACGGATAGTTAGTGTGGACAACAATGTTTATCAACTTTACGTAATTTGATAGTTTTCCTCTTCGTTTGTCACACGCTGAGCACGTCACTCAGCGGTTGGGTTGCTATGAAGCTTCGCATATCCGAATAGTGTTGCCACTCTTTTGCTTTTCTACAGTTGAAGAGCTCACATGGCTGAATGCTAGATTGCTTTTATAATCTGATTTTATCAATACATTTATTCTAGCACTTGTGTGTGCAGCGAGCAAGCAAGTGAGCGTGCATCCTTTTTATGTGAGCGGCGAATACAAGCAAGAGTGAGTCTTTCCTCGATTGCAATGAAAACAAGAGTTGTACGCTTTTAACTTTGTCAGTGTTCAAATATGAAATTGTAAATATTACTCTGTTGGTTTTTGTTGTTGTTCTTTTTATTGTCTCTTGATTTGGGGAAACGCAATTTCCTTGCTCAATTCCGTATTGCTTGTGGTTTCTGTTTTGTGACTTTAGTTTTTCACTTCTCATTTAGAATGCATTAAATTTTTCATGGCATTTATTATTATCGTCCTTAATATAAGTGCATATTTTGTTCTATTTCTAATACACTTTTGACGTATGCCTTTCAACTCCGCAACACCGATTAAAAGTAGCAGTTAGCACAGCAGTTTGGCGAATATGGCGTTGTGCGCCGATACACAAGCTCACACAGAATTGTAGTGAAATAGAGAAGAAATACAACAATGAAAAGAAGAAGTTGTTGGTCAAAAGCAAGCAGTCAGCCAGGCGTTATCTCTTTTTCTTGTTTATTTCTGCCTGTTAGTTTATCCGCCAACGTAAGGAGAATAGGGTAAACACCAAACAAACCAAATGTCAGCGACATTTAGTACATTGTTGTTGTTTCCCATGTTGTTCTGGTCACTCTTTTCGTAGTTTCTACTTCTGGTAAATATATCCCGTTGTTGCGTATATTTGTTTGTTGTTTATTTAATTGTTGTTGGTTTGTTTGTTATGATGATAGCGTCATCGATCAATTTAGTTTCAAACTATTTTGCTGTTTTTGTTACCTTTGGATTGGCACGTGGTTGTTTGATAAATTTCTGGCATGCGATAACGGCTTTTGTTGTGTTCGTTTCATCATTTTCGCCTCCATTTTGTGTACATATTCTTCATTGGTTCGTTCTTCCATCAATTATATATGGAATTCCAAATATTTTCAGTCAAACTTTTCGAAAATTTAATATTAGTTTAGAATTCTAACAATTTCTTCTTCATTCGTTTTGAAATTTCATCGATATAAGTTCATTTCACCTTTTGCACTGCCATCCAACATCATATTATCAGAAAGACATTAATGTTGAACACTGCGTATGAGCAACAAAATCTCGATGAAGAAATGTTTTGATAAATGTATATGGAAAACCTATGATGTAGTTATGTATGTATTTACAAACTCCGTAGTTTGTAAATCTACAACAAGCAACATTCTCTTAAGCACTTGGTATCGCAGAATGCGATTTAATAATGCAAAAATGTATTAAAATTGTTGCCGACACAGAAAAAGGCAGCAGCAACTAAAACTGAAAGCAACAAGAGAAGGGTGCACTAAAACCGAAATGAAGTGTAACTTAAAACCACTCGAAATGTGAAAGAAAAGCAAGCGCTGGCAATAGCCAACACCTCTAGAAAGAGAAAACGCTGAAAATATTCATAAAAGCTTGCGATTGCGACTCCATTTCACATGGAGGGGATGAAAGTCATAAAAAATACAAAATGAATATATAGGATGAATGAAAACAACAATAAAATACAAAACGATAAAACAATTGTGAGGAAAGCAAAAATTAAAAACAAAAACTGCGTTGATAAACCGTTATGGCGACGAAAACTCGCCACAATTGCTCATATACACACAGTTACATACCAAAGTGTATAAAAGTATGAAACAATTCAAACTATTGCCAACAAAATATCTCAAGTTGTTTCAACCGCGTCGAAAGCGACACTTATTTTGAGTGCACAGGTACTAAAAACAACTCTGCTTCTACTAAGAAATACTCTCGACTGCTTTTGTAAGGGTAAGTGTAAAAGTTGCTGCACTTTTAGGTGATGATGTAAAATCCGTGAAAATGCGACGGGAACAGAAACTGTAATTGAAACCATAGCCGAAAACTTTAATATAACTGTAAACGGCAGGAAGTATTTGTGGTTGAAGTTTTAGCGGTAAAATAATGAAATTCAATAATAATTTATTTCAAATTGTAGAATTAGGGGAGACAAATTTTTTAAATCATTTATTGTTATGATTCAGACGTTGATTGAAAGTAAAGGATCTCTCTCTCTCTATTTCTACAATCTATTCACATTCCTCCAAAGCTTTTTTATAGTTCCTAAACTATTCTTCGTTCGTAAAAATCCATTTTCTACTTATTTCTCATCACAACACTCTCTACAACTGCAGCGGTCAAATTTCTTTATTTAAATTTTCTGGTCAATTAATCTGCGCAATTTTTTCTAGAAAAAAAATTAAAAGAGCGCAATTACACTTTGCAAAGACTCACCCCTACATACAAAAAATACTTTTGTAATGCATATCATAACCGTTTGCCATTACAATATTAAAATTGCAAACAGTAAAATGCAAATCAAAATAAAACTGAAAATATCAAAAAGTTGCAAATAATAAACAAAGACTTGTACAAAAATCTAGGAAGAATAGTTGAAAATTAAAGGAATAATATTTGCCCAAATAATAGCATACCCACAGACGCATGTTGCCATCCAAGCAACCGATGTTGCAGCAATGTCAAATATGCAGACCAATTGCTAAGTTAGTTGGCGGGGTTGCATGTAGTGGAGAGAAGAGGGTCCCACAACCCTCTCTGACGTATTTGCATGGCACGACAATAACAACAAACGATGTAAATAGCAACCACAACAGTTCAGAGCATGAATGCACAGAATGCAAATAAGAAATAGTCAACTGAGAGTAAAAATATGAAAACAACAATTGTTATGACTATTATAAACATTTTCTGTTATTTTCTAACGCTTTCCGTTTTAGGTTTCTTTTGCTTTCACTACTTTTGTTTTCACAATTACTTTCTAAACAATATAAAATACGCGAGCACGTTTATTTGGACAACAATGTACTTGTCGTGTGTGTGTTGGACGACTACAACCGAAAAACACACACACAAGTGAAATGATTTACCAGTACAACATGTGGAGTATGTATATAAATTTATTTTTAAATGTATTTTTAAAAGACATACTCATATACTGACAGATACACAAACACACGTGCCTGCATGCAATTCAGTCAATTTAAACTATTGTATGATAAATCTAAGCACTGCAAACAAATTTTCCAAAAGTTACTCATACGACATGGTGTCCGCATGGTTTCCTCTTTAGTTGCGTATACGCTATGTACGCATTAACGGATATATAAAAAGTAAATATAACAATATAATATGTGCAATATAAGGATGTACTCGTATGTATTTGTACACCCACAATTTTATTGCCAGACAAAAACAGTGGCGCACACACACAACTATCTAATTCAACGTGGCCTTGCAAGTCTACACGAACAATTTACTCTTGCCAAACTTTACAAGAACGCTAAAATGAAGCACGACAATAACAACAAGCAGGCTTATATCCAAAACAATAGAACTCACCCAAATATAAATATGTGTACGTGCAACAGCGATTATCCTCGTTTGTAGGCTTTACATAGACACATTATCCTAGCTTCCATGTTACTTTTCCAGCACTCGCTCGCTCACACTTCCATATAAACGCATATATATACGCACGTACTCAACATCTTCCTTCGTCTCATCCCACCACCGCAATTAGAGTGGACAATTACATTGCTTTTGTGGCGAAAAGCACTAAATTTAGTTGCTAACTGCAATTGTAGCGCAGTCAAATAGTGGGCAGCGACGACTGTATTGGTGCACACAAAAATAAGAAACATAAAAGTTTCAGCGAAATTTAGTTGCAATGGTCTCATTGTATGAAATTGTGTCGGTTGCATGGCCGCATTCAGTGAAGAGATATCAACGAAACATTGCATTTACCAAATACTAGGCAAACATTTTAAATTATCAACAGCATGGAATACATGTAATATTATTGTTTACGAAATGTGTGTATGACTATACTTCCAAATGGATTTTCTCTTTCAATAGTGATAGCGATGTTGCAATGGGCGTTAATGAAAATAAAAGTTCTTAAAGTTTATGTCTTGCGATCAATTGTGTAGATTAACTATAAAAATTAAAATTTGATAAAATGTATATATTAACGACGCCATATGAAATATACAAATTTTAAATTATTATAAAATTTTAATTAAAATCAATTAGATTAATAGCGTAAGTTGGTAATTATCGATATTTATAATATATTTATAACCATCGATACATAACTAATAAATATTATTAATTTAAAAGTATCATTCATAGTTACTAAATTGATTATCATATTAAATATGTTTTTTCCGTCAATTTTGATCGATATAATCAATTACATGACCTAAAAATCTACTAAATTTAGTTATTTCCATATAAAATGGTCTTTTGTTTATTTCATTCTATCTATCACTAATCAAAGCTCTTTATTAATGTTACTAGTAATTAGTTAATTTAATATTAATTCATGTACTTCATTTAATTAATGAATCAAAGCAACACATCAAACGAATTAATTTCCTCACTTTAAATTCATACCTTTTTGCTGTCCTTTAAATATGCAATTCGAAAATATTTTTTCTACCATATACATAAATACTCATATTTTCGACGATTAAATGTTTATTAAAACTATAGAGTTATCAAATTTGCTAAACTTAACTGCATTCAAAGTAAATAAAGCTGAAATAAAATATTTAAGCTTATGCTTGAATAACTTTTAGCTAAACAGTCAAGTGAGCATGTGGATTTAAGAATGAATATGTACAAGTATAAAATACACACGTAGTATACAGAAATACACTTTCGCTACTTTTTCTGAAGCCAAGTTTCTGCGAAAAGATTTCAATTGAGAGCATCAATTTTGAAAGATTTCTTCTGCGCTGCTGAAAATGTTAAAGTTTGGAGAAATTTTAGCAAATGGACTGCTTTAAATAGTTGATTGATAACTGAGTTAGTGAGTAGCGGCAGCACTTGGCTGCACAAAGAGAAACTTTGCAGAGAAAAGTCAAAGTTAAGTAAATGAATTTGATGATATAAATGAAATACAGTGTCCATGTGAACCCACGACGTATGAGTAACATACAATGTTTACAACCACATCGTCCGCATGCACATTTGTATGAATTTATCATATCTATTTTTGAGCGCGTGTATATAATAGCACAGTGCTAATAATTTCCCACTCAGATATTTATATTAATTTTCTATTTGGTGCTTTTTTGTTGCTTTGTCATTCTGTAGCACTTGCAACTCAATTTCGTAATTGCACAGCAATAACTTTTAATTTTTGTCCAAATATTTTCACAACATAAGCCTGAATAAATAAATACACACAATGTTGTGCTGTGAATACTGAAAAATATTTCCATTCATGGCACTGATTGCGTAGGTGGAGAAATTTATATTTATATTATTGTTGGAATATTGGAAATAAATCCGTGCAAAAAATGTTTTTGTTCAATTCAGAAGAGAGATGTCATATGATATCAACTGTATATTTAAGTTAATGTTAGCAAACTACTGAAATAATAATGAAATGAAATCATATTTCACCTACAACCCTACAATTAAATTTGAAAGCGAGAATAAGTAATTATTGCCACATTCGCACTCAAAACAAGTGACACGAAAAAAAATATTAGTGAACAATTTAAAAAGTGGGTCAACACAAATATTTAATGCATTTATGCAAAACTACAAATTAAGTGCTCTCAGTAAAAAAAGAGAAATAATTGAGTGAGCCAGCCACAAAAAAAAAAGAAAAAAGAAAAAGAAGATGTATGAGTGCAAAGCGACTTAATTGTTATGTATGAAGATAAGATACACGTGTGTGTGAATGCCCTTTCCACTTTTCGTTTTTCAAGAGGGAATGCAAATATCTAGATTCAAGTGCCACAGGTAATCAGCGTTGGCATGCTGCCACTCAAATCCATCCACTAACAAACTAGCAAAAATATCTGTGTGTTTGTATATAACTGAGTGAGTGCAGTATTATGCGCTATTTATGTTTTTGTAAATGAAGTTACAGCTTATTATTTATTTCATGAACGCTATGCGAATGTGTGTGTACAGGGTTACACCTCCATTCCTCCAGGAATCTCAGTTGAGGTTTTATGGCGCTCATATCCTCATATGTTTATATATTCATACAGTTGGCAAGATAATGGAGTGCCTGGCGGCTACTATGGCTAACAATGGCTGCAGCTATTTATGTGGCATGCATACATTCGGAATACTGTTAAGCTGCCACTGGGATGCTGCTCATGTACAGATTACTTATCTATATACATTTGTATATACGATTATGTATTTATAAAGCAGTGTAACGCGAAATTTATTACAGTCATACGGCGAGCAATTTTTGTAGCAATTCGGCGCAATTGTGATATTACAACTAGCGCTCTATTACTGTTTATATTTATTTTTACTATTTCTGGCTGAGCTTTTTGCACGCTTACTCCCGTGTTTATGAGAGCACTGTTGTTTTTGAACCATGGCACCATTTACAGCCACAAACACAATTTACCTTTAGGCGCTGATATTTTTCTTGCACCCTACTACTTTTCTTATTCTTCTTCTTCTTAACTGGCGTAGGAACCGCTTACGCGGTTATAGCCGAGTCCACAACAGTGCGCCACGCATCTCTCCTTTTGGCGTTTTGGCGCCAATTGGTAATACCAAGTGAAGACAGGTCCTTCTCCACCTGGTCCTTCCACCGGAGTGGAGGTCTCCCTCTTCCTCGGCTTCCACCAGCGGGTACTGCATCGAAAACTTTCAGAGCTGGGGCACTTTCATCCATTCGAACAACATGACCCAGCCAGCGTAGCCGCTGTCTTTTTATTCGCTGGACTATGTCTATGTCGTCGAACAACACATACAGCTCATCATTCCATCTTCTGCGGTATTCGCCGTTGCCAATGTTTAAGGGACCGTAAATCTTCCGCAAAACCTTTCTCTCGAAAACTCCTAGTGCCGTCTCATCGGATGTTGACATCGTCCACGCTTCTGCACCATAAAGTAGGACGGGAATGATGAGGGACTTGTAGAGTTTAGTTTTTGTTCGTCGAGAGAGGACTTTACTTTTCAATTGCCTACTCAGTCCATAGTAGCACCTGTTGGCAAGAGTGATTCTGCGTTGGATTTCAAGGCTGACATTATTATCGGTGTTAATGTTGGTTCCTAGGTATACGAAATTATCTACAACTTCAAAGTTATGACTGTCAACAGTGACGTGGGAGCCAAGACGCGAATGCGCTGACTGTTTGTTTGATGACAGGAGATATTTCGTCTTGTCCTCGTTCACCACCAGACCCATTCGCTTCGCTTCCTTATCCAGGCGGGAAAAAGCAGAACTAACGGCGCGGGTGTTGTTTCCAATGATATCGATATCATCGGCGTACGCCAGGAGCTGTACACTCTTGTAAAAGATGGTACCCTCTCTGTTTAGCTCTGCAGCTCTTATCATTTTTTCCAGCATCAGGTTAAAGAAGTCGCACGATAGTGAGTCACCTTGTCTGAAACCTCGTTTGGTATCGAACGGCTCGGAGAGGTCCTTCCCGATCCTGACGGAGCTTTTGGTGTTGCTCAACGTCAGCTGACACAGCCGTATTAGTTTTGCGGGGATACCAAATTCAGACATCGCGGCATAAAGGCAGCTCCTTTTCGTGCTGTCGAAAGCAGCTTTAAAGTCGACAAATAGATGGTGTGTGTCGATCCTTTTTTCACGGGTCTTCTCCAAGATTTGGCGCATGGTGAATATCTGGTCAGTTGTTGATTTTCCAGGTCTAAAACCACACTGATAAGGTCCAATCAGTTTGTTGACGGTGGGCTTTAGTCTTTCACACAGTACGCTCGATAGAACCTTATAAGCGATGTTAAGGAGGCTTATCCCACGATAGTTGGCGCAGATTGTGGGGTCTCCCTTTTTGTGGATTGGGCAGAGTACACTGAGATTCCAATCGTCGGGCATGCTTTCTTCCGACCATATTTCGCAAAGAAGCTGATGCATGCACCTTATCAGCTCTTCACCGCCGTATTTGAATAGCTCGGCCGGCAATCCATCGGCCCCCGCCGCCTTGTTGTTCTTCAAGCGGGTAATTGCTATTCTAATTTCTTCACGGTCGGGCAATGGAACATCTGTTCCATCGTCGTCGATTGGGGAATCGGGTTCGCCATCTCCTGGTGTTGTACTTTCACTGCCATTCAGCAGGCTGGAGAAGTGTTCCTCCACAAACACAGTATACTCTGGTCATCAACCACTAGATCACCGCTGGGGGTCCTACAGGAGTGTGCTCCGGTCTTGAAACCTTCAGTTAGTCGCCGGATCTTTTCGTAAAATTTTCGAGCATTACCCCTGTCGGCCAGCTTGTCAAGCTCGTCATACTCACGCATTTCGGCCTCTTTCTTTCTTTTTCTGCAAATGCGTCTCGCTTCCCTCTTCAGCTCTCGGTATCTTTCCCATCCCGCTCGTGTTGCGGTCGATCGCAACATTGCGAGGTAGGCAGTCTGTTTTCTCTCCACTGCGAGACGACAATCCTCATCATACCAGCTGTTTTTTGGGCTTTTCCGAAAGCCAATGGTTTCGGTTGCAGCTGTACGTAAGGAGTTTGATATGCCGTCCCACAGCTCCCTTATACTAAGATGCTGATGAGTGCTCTCAGAGAGCAGGAGTGCAAGTCGAGTAGAAAATCGTTCGGCTGTCGGTTGTGATTGCAGCTTCTCGATGTCGAACCTTCCTTGTGTTTGTTGACGTGTGCGCTTTTCTACACAGAGGCGGGTGCGTATCTTAGCTGCTACAAGATAGTGGTCCGAGTCGATGTTGGGACCACGAAGCGTACGCACATCAAAAACACTGGAGACATGTCGTCCATCTATCACAACATGATCGATCTGGTTGCGAGTGATTCGATCCGGGGACAGCCATGTAGCTTGATGGATTTTCTTATGCTGGAATCTAGTACTACAGATGACCATATTTCGGGCCCCGGCGAAGTCGATCAGCCTCAGACCGTTTGGTGATGTTTCGTCATGAAGGCTGAATTTTCCGACTGTTGTGCCAAAGACACCTTCTTTACCCACCCTAGCGTTGAAATCGCCAAGCACGATTTTGACATCGTGGCGGGGGCAGCGCTCATAGGTACGTTCTAGGCGCTCATAGAAGGTATCTTTGATCACTTCGTCCTTCTCTTCCGTCGGGGCGTGGGCGCAAATCAGCGATATGTTGAAGAACCTCGCTTTGATGCGGATTGTGGCTAGACGTTCATCCACCGGAGTGAATGCCAGGACTCGACGACGGAGTCTCTCTCCCACCACGAATCCCACACCGAATTTGCGCTCCTTTATATGGCCGCTGTAGTAGATGTCACAAGGACCCACCTTCTTCCGTCCTTGTCCCGTCCATCGCATTTCTTGGATTGCGGTGATGTCAGCCTTTACTCTTACGAGGACATCAACCAACTGGGCAGAGGCACCTTCCCAATTAAGGGTCCGGACATTCCAGGTGCATGCCCTTAAATCATAGTCCTTTATACGTTTGCCGTGGTCGTCATCAAAAGGGGGGTTTCTCATCCGAGGCCTGTGTTTCTTATTCACTGGTTATTCGTTTTTATGTGGTGGGTCCCAAGCCCAACGCACAACCGCATAAGCGGGATTCGCCTTCTCACTTTAGCTCGCTTCCAGACGGATGTCTGTTGGCTACCCAGAGGATACTTGGTCTAAGACCGGAAGTTGTGAGCTGCTTGAGCCACATGTAAAAGAATCGTTCCTGGCCACTCCCAAGTGAATGGCAGTCAGAAACTTTCCTCACTTACGTGAACTTCTACATATGGCTCCATCCTCCTCCACATATATTTGTATACATATACATATCTATATATACATATGTACATGGATAATATTTGTATAATTAAGTAAACAAAAAATTCACTTAAGTACCGCAAATTAAAAACGGCTTTAACCGCGTTTCACACATATTGTTGCTGACATGGTCATTGTTACAAGCGGTTTATCGCTTTAATCGGCTTTAACCGCGTTTCACACATATTGTTGCTGACATGGTCATTGTTACAAGCGGTTTATCGCCCGCTAGACCAAAACTGTTGCAACGCATTTCTATATGTGAGTGTACAAATACTTGACACTATGTGAGTATGTGGCTGCTTCAGCGTGTTGTTTGCGGTTATATTGGTCGCACTTTATCAAAAAACCCACATAATATAGAACAACGAAAATGAAGAGAAAAGGTGGAAAAAGATTAACTCTTTCAACGCCAGTGACAATGAATAAATATTTTATTCAATTCACAATACAATTAGCGAAAATATGCATATGTCAAATGCACTTAACGAGATTTCAACGATTTAGTTATGCGCTTTAATAAATATGTATAAATGAGTGTATCCGAGTACTGGTATATTGATTTATGTTTGGGTGAATGCTTGCTCTTATTCGAACACATGCAGTGGAATAAATGCACTTAATTTGAATAAATGTTTTATGAACATTTTGAAAATGCTATCTGTTAATTGAACTAATATGCACGTATGTGTATTTGATGAGGCAATCTATTATAATGAATTCATACAAATGCCAACGCTCATACAAGCTTAAAGATATTTTTGAATAAAAAAATTCCATATTCTGTTTTACGTTATATATGAAATTTGGATTTTTTATATTTTTTGAAGTTTATTCCTATTTTATATGCAAAGTCAATGGGACTCAAATTAAATTAAATTATTTCTTTGGCAGATTTGAATGCAATTTCGTATATATTTAAATTTAAATTTTTATATTCTTAAAATATTTTATTCATTGTACACACAATTCGATGCATTGGACAAAAAGTTAATTATTGTTTTAATTTATTTATTAACATTTTTAGAAAATTCAATTTTAATTAGCGCTTTTAAGATTATTACCTCGGCAAAAAGTCATGCATACAGAGATCTTAACTGGTAATAAAAATGTAGAGAAAGTCTCAACTAAACCAAAATAATTTATTGTTAAACTTATCCGATGTATATTTATTATTGTAAGAGTAATAAAATTTAATTAATTAGAGTATAGTAAAATAATCCAATTATGAGACTCTCATATATTCCAATAACTGACATACTTGCAGCATGAATAAAAATACAACAACCACTACCGACGCAATTTTACACATTTACCAACTGAATTGAGCTTCGCAGATAATACAGACAAAAATGATGAAGCTACAACAAAACGTAGCAATAATTGATGATTGTATTTGCAATTACAAACACATTTCTTCATATATATGTATATATCTGCATACTAACACACTCCGATCATTTCATTAGCTCAAACAATAAAATCAACTGCAGCAATATAATTTGTGAAATTGCTTTATTGTAGCCGACTAAGCGCTAAAGCTAGTGTAGCTAATAATGCAATAATATTTGCTTTCAAGCTTTAGTGGCATACCGATGTTTTCTGCTAAAGCTCAACTTACTTAGAGCGTGCAGAATTCCAACATTTGATCTATTCATTTCACTAATTCTACTGTATAAGTATACGCTTGTGCTGTTATCCCTAATTGACTATCTGTAGAAACGGATAATATTGTAAGAAATTATAACTGAAATTTGTAACTTCGGTCAGTTCAATTGCAGCGTTCCTCATGAGCATAAGTCAGACAGATACCAAGTCAATTACATACACACACATACGCATAAATGTATATGTATGTTAATATGTATGCTTGTATAGCATGAAAATTAACGTATTAGCCATAATTAAGTCACTGCAATATTTGTTCAACCGAATTTCATTTCGCCTGATTTCATATCCACATCCACATACGTGTATGTTTTAACAACCGTTGGTCATATAAATTTGCATATGTATATGCAATAGCATATATATAGTTATTTTCTGCCAGTTGAATTGTTTGTGCTTGCATTATTCAAAATGCATTTGCAGAATAGTTGCACTTGATTGATTTTGCATGTATATGATTGTTAAATACAGTTTGCCAATTGGCCGATCGATTATTTATGCGTTTATTTATATTTATTTACACTCAAGCAGCTATTAAGTTAGTTCTAAAGTAACGGCACGATATTAGGGCGATAAAATATAAATTGTTTTGAATTTATAGTTTTTAATACATATATACTATATATTTTACAAAATTCCTATAAACATATGTGTTCATACACTTGTCATAAATAATAATTCTAGCCGAATTAGATATGTATCTTAGAGAAATATTATCTATACTAATATTATAAAGCTGAAGAGTTTGTTTGTTTGTTTGTTTGAACGCGCTAATCTCCGAAACTACTGCTTCGAATTGAATAATTCTTTTTGTGTTGGATAGTCCATTTATCGAGGAAGGCTATAGGCTATATAGCATCACGACCAATAAAAGCGAAGAAACAGTGGTAAATGTGTAAAAAACGGGATTTTGGCAACAATTCGATCTCAAAATGGCATTACGTTGGCTCTCGCATCTACTGGAATTGCAGCAACGCTACTTGAAGTTGGAAGAACGGTACATACGACACTGTAGCTTCAGTTAAACATGCAAATCTATGAAACATATATGAGATGAGCGCAATTTTCTAGAAGCACTTGACAGATCAAAGATCTGTGGAATAATAATCATCGCTTTAGTGGCGTAATGATACTGTTATTGACAAACACATTCTGTTATTTCGAAATCAACAGCGGCGAAGGAATTGAACGCATGTCTCAAGCCATCGTACTTGTGGCGGCACGCGAAAACCATATAATTGACCATGAATATGCGTGTGTTCCTGCAACAGGATAGCACCGCAGAAGATCTGCAAAGAACTGGGCAAATTCCGGTTAATACTTCTAATGGCTTGATATCAATCCGAACATTAGCCAAATTTATGGTAACTACGATTGGTTGAGTGCACCCAGATTTTTAACTGTCAAAAATACCGATGTCGATGACTTAATCTATACGACTTAAAGTCAACTTCCGGGATATTTGTGTTCATACACATCGATCGATCATGTTGAAAATGAAGACGAAGCTGTGAATTATCCAGTGAAATTTCTAAATTTTTTGTCATTATAATGCTTTGCTATTTATTATGCTTCGCATTCTTCAAGCAGCTATCGAATAATGTAATAGTTGCAAGAATTTTTTAAAGGGACTTACAGGGGGGCAGAATGCTTGATTCCACGAATTTCTTTGAGTTCCAACGATTTGCCATTTCAGTTCAAACGTATTCAGTTTCCAATGAGACTTGCATTTGGGGTGACAATCAACAGGTCTCAAAGACAGTCGCTGGAGGTGTGTGGCATAAATTTCATTCACGAGTTGAAAAATCATCTTCTCTGTACATTTACGCACCGGAACAGAAAACAAAAAATATTGTTTATTAAGCTGCGTTACATTGAAAAAAAATTTTGAAAAATCGCAAATAAATGTTTTCCAACACTATACAAATTCAACTTTGTTTTCAAAACAAATAATTCCACGCAGTGCAACGACTGCGGAGTCAGCTAGTATGTATATATAAATGCTTTTTATTAGAGTAAAAATTTATAAAGAAATTATATTTACATTTAGAAAATAAATGTGCAATACAATTTATTGCTTATCTCGTCAAACAATAAACACGATTTTGCAAAAAAAAAATAATTTAAAACAAATGGTCGCTTGCTTTTTGGTACTTCCTTGCTCTTCTATCATAGTGCTTTAATCTTATTAAACAAGAACAAAAACTCTCTATTGGCCTACCAGTTTAACCTAACCTAACCTAACACTCCAAACTAAATATCATCACATCCTTTCAATATCACACTGGTGTATATACTTAAAAATGTATCTATTTGTAATTTAAATACCAAACTTGCCATAATCTATATTAATTCACACATTTCCAATTTCCACCCGACCTGTTATATACTACATAAATCCACCGTAATTTTCCGTGTATGGCGTGCATATAAAAGTGCAAAATGTAAAACGGCAAATTCAAAAGCAGTGCGAAATGGCATTTTCATAAATCCATAAACACACACATCTACACAGACACAAAACACGCTTGCTAACATACTCTGCCTGCAAGCATACATGGCCTGTTTGATTGCGATTCGCTTAGCTGCTAACTAACTGTGTGGAAAACTCCCTCGAACTGCAAATGTATTGGTTTGAGCTAAGTATACAGTGTGGCAGTCGGCGTTGCTTCTACTTATATACCGACTTTCATATGACACATTTAGCAAGTTAAGCGGGCCAACATACGCAAAATAACAATAGCAATAGCAACAACGTTGGCGATGGCGGCAACTAAAGTCGCTTCAGCATCATCGCCAGCTTCGGCTCTTTCATATAGTAAGTCCATGGAGACATCATTGCTCATTTACATGCAATCATATATAGTCCTTATTGAGTTGTTACCTCAAAACACAGTATGCGCTGGTACCCACTTGTCGAAAAATTACGAAGTGATTGCTCATTTTCATTAAACAATTGCAGTTAATTTTCACAGCATCCTTAGTTGGTTGGCAACTGCATCAATAATTAGGCATTAAGTCCACATGCTCTCCATGCACACAATTCACACTGGTGGCGGTGCTGCTGGTGTGATCAGTTGAACGCCCCTACCCTGGTAGTCGAAAATTTAAAAGGTGACTGTTTGCCTGCAGTACATTTACCAATTCCCTGTTATCCGCCGCGAACTCAATAGATGCATAATTACTTCACAATACAACAGCAGTAAAGCGGAAACACCATTGAGTTCGTGCAATTTACATGAATTTCCAGGCATTCGTAATCATGTTGGTCCTTTTTGCATCATAACAAACTCTGGCATTCACTGAGCCTGTCGCTACACCAGGCACTCGTGGGAAATCAGCAATTCTTGTACTGGTAGTGTCATAGTATTGTCTCCACATATAAATTGTAAATGAATTGGAATGAACGTATACTCTGTTATGTACTAGAAGAAAGCTCACTAGCTTTGGTGAATTGAATTTGGTGAATAGTCACTTATTGTAGAAAGATAATATTTACTATTTACTAAGGAGGTTTTAACGCCATTTAGACTAACGAAATAATGCTAATATGTCAAATAAAAAATATATTAGCCCGACGTTTTATATCAGAAATGTATGCATCTGTCCCAGAGGGTTATTATAAAAAAAAAACATAGAATCAGTAGTAAGACTCTGACTGGCTCAGCGGGATCTTCAAAAACGGCCATGGTGGTCATGTAATATAAGAATTACTAATTTTAGCATATCATGTTCAAAGTTTGGTGCTTTGTTACGATACTACAGAATCCTTATAATTCAGTAAGAAGAGTGGTTAAAAGACGAAAATAGCGATGATGGTTGTATAACTAGGTGTACATGTTTGGAATATATTTTCGAGTTGAAATGAATCCACTCTGCCATCTACTGCAAATTTTTACGAAATTTCGTTTCAGTTATTGTTTTCGTTGTTGTTGTTTTTAACACTGCATGAGATGAGCTTGAAGTAAAAAAGGCGAGAAAAATCATAGACAGGGCAGGAAAAGAAAAAGCGATTGCGGTTGGTAACAAAGATACACATACATGTATACCAAGTTAAAATGATACAAGAATAATAAGGCTGAGAATAGTAATATAGTAGGAAATATAGAACGAAAGGGTAATTGATAGAAAATAAAGTGTAACAGAAATAAATAGACCGAAACTTGGCATAGCATATAAAGGGTGATTTTTTAAGAGCTTGATTTAAAAAAAAAACGCATAAAATTTGCAAAATCTCACCGGTTCTTTATTTGAAACGTTAGATTGGTTCATGACATTTACTTTTTGAAGATAATTTCATTTAAATGTTGACCGCGGCTGCGTCTTAGGTGGTCCATTCGGAAAGTCCAATTTTGGGCAACTTTTTCGAGCATTTCGGCCGGAATAGCCCGAATTTCTTCGGAAATGTTGTCTTCCAAAGCTGGAATAGTTGCTGGCTTATTTCTGTAGACTTTAGACTTGACGTAGCCCCACAAAAAATAGTCTAAAGGCGTTAAATCGCATGATCTTGGTGGCCAACTTACGGGTCCATTTCTTGAGATGAATTGTTCTCCGAAGTTTTCCCTCAAAATGGCCATAGAATCGCGAGCTGTGTGGCATGTAGCGCCATCTTGTTGAAACCACATGTCAACCAAGTTCAGTTCTTCCATTTTTGGCAACAAAAAGTTTGTTAGCATCGAACGATAGCGATCGCCATTCACCGTAACGTTGCGTCCAACAGCATCTTTGAAAAAATACGGTCCAATGATTCCACCAGCGTACAAACCACACCAAACAGTGCATTTTTCGGGATGCATGGGCAGTTCTTGAACGGCTTCTGGTTGCTCTTCACCCCAAATGCGGCAATTTTGCTTATTTACGTAGCCATTCAACCAGAAATGAGCCTCATCGCTGAACAAAATTTGTCGATAAAAAAGCGGATTTTCTGCCACTGATTTTGGTAATAAAATTCAATGATTTGCAAGCGTTGCTCGTTAGTAAGTCTATTCATGATGAAATGTCAAAGCATACTGAGCATCTTTCTCTTTGACACCATGTCTGAAATCCCACGTGATCTGTCAAATACTAATGCATGAAAATCCTAACCTCAAAAAAATCACCCGTTACTATATATTTTCCCACTTTAAAGCATGACGGCTGAGTCTGCAGTCAGCTCAGCTTCCGGAGATTTGCCGCTATTTTGAACACAGTACAAAAACAGAATCGTGCACGTTTTAAGCCGCTAACTTTGTTAATCTGATTTGCTTTCTTTCTCTCTCTTTTTTCATTTACAAAAAAATCGCCACCGCAGCATTTGTGACCTTTTCAGAATTTGACAGTTCGAGAAGACATCACATGCTGCTTGACAAGGGTCTACAATTCGGCATCGAATTGGAAAACTTCGAACAGGACGAGCGGTTGCGACCGCAAATCGACACTAAAGATCTACTGACCCTAACAACGTCAGATGCATTTGCCTCATCATCGCTTACAGCTGGAGAAGACACGAGTGACGCCAGCAACAGGAACATCAATACTGACGGCAATGAGTGGCACGAACCGGAAGCAACAGACCATATAAGTGACATCACAACTATAACACCAAGGCAGTAAACAGCTAGTGCAAGACACAATGTCGACCCAGAAACAGGGTGAGCCGGAGTCAGCTACGGCAACCACATCACGTACGAATGGCGCATCGACGATTGGTTGGAGTGTTCGGAAAGGTGCGGTAATGCGGGTGGCGCAAGTTTATGGGTAAGTGTTGCACGAATTGTATTTTAATAGTTTTGGCAAAACGCCGCGACCTATACTGGTAAGCGATGAACCGCAGTGGCGTACTGAGTTGTACATTATGTATACTGACTTAAATTTACACTTAAGTCTGTAAATTTCGAAATAAATATTGTTATTGTTTTAAAATATACGTTAGGGAAATCTTCATTCGTGTGTTGAAAAGTATTACCTTTTCTAATAAATTTGGAAGAAAAAAAACCAAATAAATAAATATGTTAAAGATGAAATTTTTGAAGGGAAGGTTGCCGCAAATTTTACATCGATATTAATTGAATTTTCACCTCAGGGGTTTCAAGGAACCTTAACATTGTCAGCAAATTTTCCATTCTATACTCACAAATAAAAAACTGCCAAAAAAAACACTAACCATGGCGTATGAGTAACCAACACACTATTTGTATTGAAATTAAACCGTCCATTTGCTTTATGGAGCTCTTTTCATGTCTGTATATATGTACATATATATATCTATGTAAATATCTTATTTACGCAAATATTTTGTTTTATAATATTTTCATCTACCGTTTTTTTTTTCATACCACAGCGTCGCTCTATAAATTGCATGTATTTGCGCCATCACGGTCACGGACATCGAAACGGTCCACATTGCGTTTTATGGAGATTATGAACCGACACGTTCGAAATGTGCGGTCAGCAGGAGTGTGCCGGTTGGGAGGCTGGCAGTGGACTTTGTGCCAGCGTTCGCGTTGCTTTGGCCGCAATGCATGCCACACAGAAGTGACGAACGCCTGTAGTGTGTCACGGTGTACGATTAGTCGGCAGGCGTGCTATAGTGAGCGCGGCAAGGGTGTTTGGCGTGTCGAGGTAAGTTTATTTGTCACCACATCTCGTTTTTAACCATTTTTCGTTTTTTGCACTCTCGCTTTCTTACTCTTATTGCAGTGCAATGCGAAGTGCGGTCGCCTGGGAATTAAATGTCGCATTTTACAGTGTGTTTGGTATGGCACGCGCCGTCCAGAGGACAACGTTTGTCGCCATCAACAGCGTCCTGCATTTATAAAAATGTGCAAGTGTTTAGCATGTTTTGTAAAAAGTGAGTAGAATAAAATTTGGACATTGGATATAGGTTTTTTGATGGATTCTTGTATATAATTTTTGATGTGTCTCGTTTCGTTTATCATGTCAAGTCCTTATTTCATAATTTCATAAGACCAGAAATAGCAAACCTGTTAATCTTGATAATATAAAACCGATGATTATTGAATTTCTTGTAGTATGTGGGTAGCTCTACGGATGTGGTAGGCGGAAGGCCATAAGGAATCTCCGTCTCGCAGTGCAAAAGCTAAACGAAAGTATAAATACAACAACACAAAATACAAACGAATGAAAATAAAAGCGAATATTCAACGGATTACCAGGCATTGATGTAAAAGCGAGGTAAAGTAAAATAATAATAATAATCAAAGAACGTCTTACCAATTTATGAAATGTCAAATGCTATTAAAGACATATTCAAACAACCATATATGCATATCAAACCAAAAACCAGAATTTACAGCGCATGATTTGCAAGCCAAGCAAATTACTGCATAATAATCTATTATTTATAAAATAAATATTTGAGTGCATTGAACAAGCGCGACCAAATGAATTGAATGAAATCAAATAAATAGGAACAACAAATACGAATGAAAGCTAACAAACTATAGATGGCTTTATGCAAAGCTATTTATATGTGTATGCGTGTATATACCAACTTTCAATGCACATAAAAACATAAATATGGCAATTATAAATAAATAATAGCTTGCAAACACTAATATATATACATATTTGAGGTTGTATAGAGATTGTGAGTTATTTCAGCTGTAGGATAATTGGTTTGCTAGATATTAAAGAGATAGTTTGATAGGTATTGAATTTTGAGTCATTTCGAAAATAAAATTTTTAAAAAGGTAATTGGCTCACGGCCAAAAGAGACGAAATCGGCAAAAATCCGCAAAATTAATATTCCTGTAAAATGATATGGATAGAGATAGCTGAAGAGGTTCATAAATGATCCACAGCGACTTTTTCTGGTTCTAAAAACTTAAGATAATACTCACTACGAATACATCTTGTATATAACAACTTAAAATCCATTTTATTTGTAAGAATTTATAATCAATTTATTTTCCTTCCACCTTACAGAATTTATCGAAATGAAGCATGGCGTGAAGAGCTGATTGGTGTTTCATTTTTCATCATGGATCAGAGATGCACATCTACGGGTGCTACCTTTTTACAATACAAAATCTAGTGATCAGCCAGAGAATAACCAAGCAAACTATGAACCGATATCGACTTTCGTGACATCAAAAATTCTTGTTAATATCGAATCTATATAAATAATAGAAATAACATTTGTAAAAGTATGAGCAAACTTAGAAAATATATTATTTTCACAAAACAAAATCAAATAATTTTTTTATAACTTGTGTCAAGTGGCGTTTCAATCTGTTTGTCGGTGAGTAAAATATTTGAAAGTAAGGTGAAAATAACGCATTATGTGTTGTGCTGCACGTTGAATTATAGAACGTTCATATTTAAAATGTTAACGCGAGTCCACCACTCCGTATGCTTTCGCCGCAACAGATTTCGAATGCAATAAAAGCTAAACGGACTTTGTGATTGTAAATGGCTTTCGAAACTTCACTTGTCGGTAAAGCGGTACTACTTTGACAGTGCGCGCTCTCTACGAATCATTTCAATAGAATAATTTGAAAGTAGGAAAGTAATAGTTTATAATGCACAGTAAGCGACATATTGAGAAAGAGGTTTAAGTGTACATTTTTTTCTAGTAGGTTCAACAGTTCAAACGTTTGAAAAATCCAGTCTTACAAATTAAAAAAATATTCACAAAGTAATTTTCATCCATTATTAAATATCATTTTGTTTTCTATTATCATTCAGGCCCAAAAATATATGAACTTCAAAATCAACGCTCTCAAGAAATCTGCAATCGACAAATATTTTTCTAGTTATTCCAAATAGTTTTAAGTTTGACCAGCAAATGATGCTAAAATATAGTTATCTGATTTAAGCATTCCACCATTTAATTTCAGTGTTTACTTCAGTATTGCATCAATATCAACCTACATATGCATTTACATACATTAGTAACTATTAATAAAATCAAAGAATCTTTATTTTGCCAGCGGCCACATAAAACATTTATAATGCTGCAGCAACATTTCATTTGCCTTTTGTCTGATTATAATGTATAATTTAGTGCGTTCTACACTCTTCATTGTAATGATTAAACAGCAGGGTTAAAAGCTCTGCACACAGAACCATAAAAATGCATTTGCATATGCGGTCAAGCTATACCAACGCCATGTCTGATTTGTGTCTAAGGCAATAAATGTACAAAAACTCTGTGGTTTACACAAACCACCCATCGGCAATAAAGGAAATACAAAGGCACACGCAACCACCATATTCAGCATTGAAATACACTGCGTATGAGTAACATTTGTAGTCTCGTCCTGCAATAATAATAATGTAGCAATAGCTATTTGTAATTTTCGTTGAATGAAGGCTCCGGTGATTTCAACTACAAGATATTACAATCATAAAATGAAAAAGCAATTAGTTATTAATGTATGAAAGTACAGTGGGAAATGAAGGGGTTTAATATGGTCTAAGAATACTACTAAGATTTTTCAAATCACCTTGTTTAAGAAGGTCCACCACGCTGCTATAATGGTATAACCACACTAGGTCTATTTTGTTTGCATATATTTATAAAATGTGGCGAAAGTCTTCCCGATTCAGTAAAAAACCATTTCTGTACAGTCATTACAAATTTGACTTGGGTTTTGGTTTTGCGGAAGAAAATCTATTCCTCGGATCTATCACAACTCATCTACATGCATCTCATGTTGACCACAACATAATTCAATTAATGTTAAAGGCTTAATTGTAATGCAATTAGAGTAGCAGAGTTTAAAGCGCTGCCGCAGCTCATTCTATATAGCATATTAACAACAAAATGCTAAGAAGGTTTCGCAAGTGGGCTATTATGTACGCATGTGTGTGTATGTTTCTTTGTATTGCATACACTACATATCTAATTTAATCTTAACGAACTAACAATGAACTGATCAATTCCTTATAAAGAGGCACTCATCCATATATATATGTGAGTGTCTTCGATTATTGCAAGCGACTTGCAGGTTTAAGTGGCTTCACAGTAAAACAATTTTCGTCAGCTTTGTTGGATTATTAATTGCATTGTTTGTCGAACAAACAGTAGTCCATACAGACACACTTACGCAAGCTTGCTGAAAAGCGGAGGTATAGAGAGATTTAGCTGTTGAAGGCGTCCAGTTTGCAAAGTGGTTGCTTGAGCACACATAACCGAATCTCCGTATGGACGGTAACAACACTATCTCAACACTGCAGTTGCTGACCACTGCCGCAAATACAATATGCAAACTTTAATTTCCATTTCCTGCCAAAGGTTTGTTATATACTGTTGTCTCTATACGTATATGCACATCTTAATTCCCTTATATTCATAGATATTTACACAAGCAATTTAGATAAGTGCATCTCCAGCTTATATTTGGTTGTGGTATTTGGACTTTGGTTGAGCATCTTTAAGAATCTAGGTTACAGTCTTCAATAAACTTAAGGGCTGAAATCTTCGTATTAGATAGCTAATCTCTGTCACACATTTATTTGTCTAGTTAGTAGTTCTAGTCGGTTAGAATATTGCTTTTTTACTTTCAAATTATTAGAGAAATCACTTTATTAACCGTTTACAGAAAATTTAATGTCCGTACATTGAAATAAATTTACTTAATGTTATATTTTAGGGCCAATTACTATCGGTCAGCGACTATTCCAATTCTTATTCAACACATTCCATTTAACAATTTACCAGAGACTAGCAATTCAATGAAAATGTGAAGCCATTTCACTTTGCAACATTTTAATGCTTTGAGGCAATGGGCTATTTGCCAATCAATTATGTAGATGTACGTATGTATAAAATCACTTAATCCCATATCAACAATAACTCTGACAGTTGGAAAAATTGTATTAAATCATTAGCAAAACTAAGTGAAAACTGTCAAAATGTGTCTCCGCTTTGTCTACACTTCAAATCGTTCATAGGGGCAACTATGCGTTTGTGCCAAACGCCAGACAGACGCTACGCAAACTTCATTATACTTTTTGTTACCACTTGAGTGTGACTTTGTTAGCAACGTAGATAAATAATTCAGAAAATGCGCGAGTATTAATCTGTAATGTGTACATATGCATATATTTGTTATGGCATGTGTTTGTCGCAAATTGGCCAAGCATTTATGTGGCGCCAATGGCGAAATGATGTCAGTCACAATTTGTTTAATTCTTTATTTTTGGCTATTTTGTCGTTTTCCATGGCAGCTAAAGTCTCATTTGCTATTAACGGGTCAGTCAGCGCTTCGAATAATTGAATGTCCTCCTCGGCGCTTGTGGTACTTTTTTGTTTTTAGTCGTACTCTTACTCTTATTGTATAATTTATGGATGAACTTGTTAGTTTCTTTGTGGTGCCACATTAAAGTGCCAAAATGCATACGAGCAGTTGTTATAGTATGACCACATTTCGTATATTTTACCACTTTATTATCTTAGTTGATGAGCTCAACGAAGTTGTGTTAAGTGCAGCCCATGAAAAATCAGGAGATTTTCGACAATTTTTTTTTTAAGAAAGTAC
Source organism: Zeugodacus tau (assembly GCA_031772095.1). Classification (NCBI taxonomy): domain Eukaryota; kingdom Metazoa; phylum Arthropoda; class Insecta; order Diptera; family Tephritidae; genus Zeugodacus; species Zeugodacus tau. Next base: position 10,877,249 of record CM062651.1, on the reverse strand, counting down.
GCTATCGAATGTTTCGAAGTTTTTTAGACATAATAAGGTATATTTTCATCTATATTTAAAGATTTACAAAATTATTGATAAATAACGGAGTTAGACAGATGTAGACAGCACATCTTTGAAGGTGCTAAACAAAAAAGTTTCCCAACTGCTGACATGATTCCCGCCGAATGAGTAGCTCAAACAAAAAAATACAAAAAGGTTATTAAAATTGAAGGTATTTCCTATATAATGACCCACGAGTTCAGAAAAAGGTGTTGTTTTTTTTAGGTAAAAAATTAATACTATTCAACCAATTAGGTCATTATATAGTAAATATATTCAAGAATACTCAGCATTAATTTGAAGTCGATCGGTCAATTTCTCGTAGAATTGTGATGTCAGCAATTTTGAAAAATGTCGTTTCGAGAAAAACGCTTTTAAAGTATACTATAGACGAATATACCTGCGAGCGGTCGCTCTTTAGAATAATGCCATTCAAAAACTATTCGAGATACGACCTTGCCGATCTCGGAGGATATTTTTCAAAGTATAAACTATCGAATAAGCAATATATAAAAAATTTAATTTTTGAAAATGTCACACTTGTAAAGCCCCTTAAGAGTAGCGAACCATTTTTAAAAATCTAAATGGCATACGTTAAAAGAATTAAAATATAATTGTGGCGTCATTTAATATTATATTACATGACATTAAAATGTAACTCTGTATAATTTAGTTATTTGGGTGAAATTTGAAAAATATACTGAAACTATATAAATATAATTTAGATGTGAAGCTTGAAAACGGTTTGGCTTAAGAGCATGAGAGCATATTTTTTGCTGTCATAGTTCTTTTTTTAATTTTGCTTCTACTTTTTCGAAATCATCTTGATCCTTAAACCGACATTTTTTCGCTGTCAGTGGAATATACAAAGAAAATCAAAGAAAATATCATTCATACATAGACATGCAACAAAACAGCAATCTTACAGCCGAGATACAGGTAAAAGGCAAAGCCCTAACTCAATCTGAAAGTGAAGAGATTCTTCACCCAAAAATAAAAACTAATGTATTGTGTGTGCAAAATAATTCTATATACGTAAAATTTCTATTGAAAGCGCCAATCTTAGGTGTCGGAAAGCATTTTGCCCTAAAAAGGCTATACTTTTGTTCCTTGCTTCAGCTGCCACATTGAGCATTTTGAAAGGCAAGTAACAATAGTAATATGAAATGCGTTCATGCACTTGAACATATATGTATGTAAAATAAGATGCCGATAGGACTACATAGTATGTAAGTCAAAAGTATAGATAGTTGGAAATAATAAACACTTTACTTTTTCTTTCTTTTTCTTTCTTCTTACGTTGCTCATTTTCCCTCTTTTCGGCTTTGTAAGTTTACGATGGTACTTCAAATATGGGTTTATGTTTCGCCGCATACAAATTAAAGTTTTCAAAGTAGATATTCATGTATGCGTATAAAATAATTTAGCGCATAACATAGATTTTTGAAGTTCAAAAGTCAAGTCCTATTCCAGCATTATTTTCTAGTTAACTATTTCGAGTATTGCAAATGTATTCAATATTGAATAATCGTATGAAATTGCAATGCAAACTCAAAGGCACTATCTCAGCTATCACCAAGCACCACTATTCTAACACGACATTAATCTGTTGCCACCCCGCTAACAACACGTAAACCACTAAAACTCATTTGTGCGCACCAAGCGCGCTCAATTTATGTCCACAGTTGAGCATTTGAATAAATCTTCTTTCGCGACAAAATGCAAAACGTTGCAGTTTTCCTCTCTACACTCTCCCGCGTTACCTGTCTATGGATACACTTTGAAGTTAAACAGTTTGACTGACAAATGAATGAACGGACAAATAGACAAACCATTCTGATAAATCTAGGTGTTTAAATCCACAAAAGCCCCGCGAGATCCGCTGTAATCAGTGAACCGGCGCATAATTCAACTTAGCCAACCAACTAAAGGGGGGTGCGCAGTTGAGCCAGAAGCCATTCGCTGTAGAAATCCAATAAAATGCGTATTAGCCGCGACACATCGCACGTTTATTGAAGCTTAATGCCGCGTTGCGTATCCGTTGCTTAAATCCATTAAGGTGTCAAACGGAACAGCCATTGCGGTGTTCAGTTAATACTTCCACTACACCCGCAGCTCTACCCCACCACCCCACATATAATCCACTTAATGTCAGCCAACGCTGGTACTATAAGTTTAACTGGTGTGGCGCGTTGGACATTATTTTTTGGTTACCTGCGTCAACGTCAGGTCTTCTTAAGGACATTCATTTTCTAAAGTAAATCCCGTCAAGCGATCGGGGCAACAACATATAACGAAATGCATTAAAATTTGTTTGTTATTGCTTTCATTGTTTTTGTGTTTTCTTGTTGTAGTTGCAAGCGGTTGCTGTGAGGTATGCTGGCAAACTTCCTGTCTTTTTCGTTTTACGGCAAAATGCTTTTTATTCAGTAATGCAAGTGCGTCTCAATAGTGAAGCATCTGGGGTTGCACTTAAATGAATTCGACTTCCATTGCCATTCTCTCAGTACTCCTTAGTTTGGGTGACCTAAAATCACAAAAAAATATTTTTTTATTCAAATTTAATTTCAATCAAAATGTTTCCTTAATTCTATATGGATGACTTTAAGAACCACAAGTGGAGTGTCGAGCACTCTAACTAACCCTAACTGTTTACCAGAGCTTCCATGTAAATTTGTTATAACTTTTCTATCAGCAATCAAATTGTTTTAAAGATGTTCCAAGATTGACACTTTAAGAATTATCGGTTCACAACCACTCCTACTTCCCATATAACTCAATTGATTCGTTCACTTTATGATATATAAATCAAGAACCAATGAAGATAGAGGAATAAAACTTTACACAAATACTGTAGTGAGCTGCGGCATCACTTGTGAAAAAATTATGGAAATCGAACAATTACTTTTCAAGGCCCCGGATATCGAACATGAAGAACTCAATGCCTTAGGGTAAGTTTTCATCGAAAACATCGTTAAATCCCTCTGATTTAATGTAATTTGTCGGGAATCCTTTTCTTCTAATAGTGTGTGGCTGTAACAAAAATGGTTAGAATCGGTTCATAACTTCCCGTAGCTCCAATATACCCAATGAGAGGGTTGTCAAAAATATAGTGGGCTTAATTACGCATATATCGGTTAATATGTGAGATACCTTAGCAAAATTAAGTGAGCGTATAGTCATTGATATAGTGTACCTTGGTAGTGGAAATGAGTGGAATGTGTCAAATTGTGTGTTATATTAATAAAATTCCATCAATAAACTGCTCGAGTATAAAATGTTCAGTTGCACCCGAACTTGGCCTTTCCTTACTTTTTTTGTTTTATATTATTTAGAATTTCCGAATATTTGTAGTATTTCTTACCAAGTCAAAATCATATAAATCTTAAACAATTTTATGCAAAGTAGTCTAACCTAATAAAACTATATTTATATTCTCTTTTGCCCTTTTTTCATTAACCCCTAATAATTTATTGTTTAACAAGATTTACTAAGCTTCAAACTATGTAAGTAGTTAACATTGGGTTATATAAATTTACATATTTTCCATTATGATTTTGCATTATTTTTTTACAGTTTTTTGTAAACTGCCATTGTTTCCTACCCTAAGGACAATACCCAACTATTTACTAATGTTGTTGTTGCTTTGATGTTTTTGCGTCATATAAACTAAATATATTACAAAAGCAATGAAAAATAAAATATTGCATATAAAATTGTAGGCGTAGGCATACTATATAGACATTAAGGAGGTTCAGTTCACTTTCAAATCTAATAATAGTTGACTTAAAAAAACTTGATTTTAACTTGAGGGTTACATAGGCATTTGTAAAATGTTTTTGGACTTGTTTGCCTTAAAAAAATGTTGCCTATATTTAGGTGTATTGTTATTGAAAGTATATCCGATGCCATTATGAATGGAACTCGATTTCGTTTGCTTGGTCACCACGGGTACGCTTGCAGAAGTCCATACGCTGAACTCAATTTTCGACGGTTTTCAAACATAAATCGGCCGATACTGCTGAAATTTGACGTTCGATATTCGTAGGAAGTTCATCAATGGTCGCTGGCTTGTTGGCATGGACCATAGACTTGATGTAGTCCTACAGGAACTAGTATAACGGCATCAAATCGCACTACCGAGGCGGGCAGCCAATTGACCAATTGACTGCGCCACTTCGTGAGATATCACATGCACCATACATGGTTTTCAATAAATCGATTGTGACATTCGCTGTGTTGCTTGTGACGCCGTCATGTTGGAATCACATATCATCCAATTTGGGCCAAAAATAATCGGTTATCATTGAGCGCTAGCGATTCCCATTCGCAGTAACGTACCGGTCTTGATCATCACGGAAGAAGTACGACCCAATGAAGACGCCGACTTTCCATCCATCCATCATTGGATCGTAAACTTTACTGAAAGAAATGCCAAAAGAGCGGGAAAAAATATGCAGTCGTTTGATGTCCCTCGGTCTACTTTTGAAGTGTTCCTTTATAAACACTGATTTCATTAAGGTACTTTGTGTATAGAGTTTCGAAATAGATAATTTTCGAAACACCCTAACGTAGCTTCTGGAAAATCACAAAGTCAAGTTGTTGTTTGTCACTTGTCAACAAAATTTTCCAAATTGTAGTGGTTAACTTCCCGTTGTTTATTTGCATATTAATGATAAATTATCGTTGTGAGCCTTAAGCAAATAACAACAAAAAGTGAACACAGTTAAACGGTTGGAATACTACTACTGTTGGTATACCACTACTGTTGTTTCTATATATATTTACACATACTAAGACATTTACTGACGTTTTCAGCTGACAGCCTTTTGGCAGGCAGCCTAATCCAGTAAAGCTAAAAAGCGGTTTTTTCTATTTTTCTGCTGCTTTTCAACTTAAATATTTTTTCAGTATTTTTATTTCGCATAATTTCCTCTTCGCTCTTTTATCTACCCTTTTTTCTTCACAGATAAACGGTCACTTAACACACGCAAACTTTCTCCGTTCGCACTGTTGCCTACTCAACAGCAATCTTATTTTTATGAAAATGCAAATTTGCAAAAGTTTTACCATCACCGATTCGCCACTAAGCGCCATTGTATACGCTGGCGGCTGACAAACGGTCTGATAAACAGACAAATAGACAGACAAACTACGACATTATAGACAACAAACAAGCGGCTAACCAGAATTCAATGTTTACTTCAACCTTTCAGCAGTGCGTAGAACAGAAGGGCGCTGAGAGTGCAAGAGGCACTTTCAAGGCACTTGTATCGTCACTACCCACAGAGCTGTGGTCGCATTCATTCAGCTAGTCAAACCCATTGAACTACAGAGCTGCCTCAGCAGTCCGTTTGCTGGCAGCCGAAGAGTCCAATCTTTCAAACTCGACGCTCTACAGTTGAGCAGCGAATCTTGGCCACGTGCTACTGCAAAAGTGTGCAAAAGGGATAATCGCATAATTTTTTTGCTCTTCGCATTGCGTTTCGATAAAATGATTTGCAAACAAATTGGTTCAGGAAACACGATTGAGCTGCGGGATTTCTTTTGTTAACAGAGCGCCGAATTGCGAAAGGTGGCAGAAGAGCTGGTAGAAAATATGCATGAAGCAACCAAGAAAATAAAGCCATGCTAACAATAAGGAACTGACAATGAGAAAAACGAAAAACCCAACAACAACAATGATAATAACTTTCTGTTATGACCATAGCCAACGGCATGAGTTGGCAAACTTGTTCAACTTCATAATGGTCACACTTTTGCGTGCAGCAACAACAACAATACTGATAACACGTTTTCCACCGTTATAATAAAATTAGCAGCTACATCAAGATCAACAATACCGTTACCAGCTAAACAACAATAATGTCAGCAGGAAAACAAGTATTATAAAACAGCAATAACAACATGGTCTACAATATTATGGATGAATAAGAAGAAAAATTTGAAGCCACAGAAACTGAATGGGCTTGAGCGCATGGTCCTTTTTCTTGTGTACTATTTCTCTAATTTTCGTATTTCGTTCCTTCAATTTTTTATTTTCTGCAAAGAAGTCAAAATGCGCAGTGGCACTTGACATAGTGTCCTTTAAAAAGGACGCATATATTAGTATTTTGATTTGTTATTAGAATTTTTATATTTATATTATTGACCCCTTTGAATTGGTGTTGGGAATTGCCATTAACTTAAAATTTGTAGATTATGAATATAATTTATTAAATTTTATATTTTATTGAAGGGTAGTTTTACTTGTCTGTGCAGACAAAATCGATCAAATATCACACTTAGATTTTAGATAAATATTGGTTCACCCACTTTATTGTTTTATATAGAACATACCGGCGTGTCGAACGTCTATTATTTTTGATTTTTTATCATTTCTACATTTGGAACACAGAACACATTTATATTAATGTATCTATGTGCTAAATTGGACCAGAGAGAGAACACAAGCTGTTTAAAGTCATATCTCATTATCGAGCCTCATTCCGTGCTAGACTCCAACAGTTTTGTCCCATATATCCTATCATTGACAAGGCAGCACCTGCGCGTTATTAATTATCAGGCTAAGTTCACGTGGCAAATAGTACTTTTTTACAAAAATTGATAATTAATAATCTAGTTCACCGAAAAGAAGTTCGACTGTAATTCTATAATTGCCATTAAATCAATAATTCAGAAATCTCAAAATTTTTGTAATTTGATCTTGCTCGATTTAGAACCCAACAGTAAAGGGCACAAATTTTATAACAGTACTTGTGTGGCCCTTATAAGAATAGAGTGAGATATTCGCAATTTCTCAAGCGATCCTGACTTTTAAGAAAGGCATTTTCTTAAGTAAATGATATTTAGCTTCAATTGGGCAGTGACTCCCCATCCATTGTGTGGTATTCATGAATTTAACTACACGACTGCTTGTTTTAAAATGCTTAGGATGAGATACTTCAAATCGAAAGGAACCTGGGGATCTTACTATGTGAACTATATGCTTTTGGGATCGTTGAATCCGAATCCGTCCATTTAACCCCATCATATCAGGGGTTTGAGATAACCCCAGAAAACGATTATTACGGACAGCGATTTTTAAAATTCATCGGATTCGCCGGAGGGACACATCTTACATAGTAAGAACAAACATTTTTTTTGTGTGGCTTTGTCATCATTCATGTTTCTGTGAATGCTTGCGAAAAACAACGTCTTATTAAATCTATCTTAAATCCATTAAAAAAGAAAGAAAAATTGAAAATTTTATCTGATTTACTGTTGTCTCATAAATAGTAGGAAAACATCCCACATTTAATTCTGCCGCTGTCAGCACCATTCAAAAATAGTATAGTTAAAATAAAAAAGATAATAAATACGACCTAAGTACGATCATATAGTTACGCTATAATAAACTGCAATCAATAACATTTAAATATACAATAAATATGTATGTAGAAAATTTCAGTATATATGTACAAATATATGAATACGTAAAAGCATAAAAATACCAAGTAATTTTTATATAGTAGACGCAGAGAGTGCTCTTAGTAGAACCTGAATCACAAGTAATAGTAGTAAATAGATCTATATAGACTACTTTAACTATAAAAGAGGGAATATTTTTATGAGAATTCATAAAACCAAGCAATAAATAGTATACGCTGTGAACTCTACTTCTTGTGAGTAATCTTCAATGGCAAGTGGTTGTAAATAGATTCGTATCAATATCAATTCCACTCAACGTGGTAAATGAAAAGAAATTATACTTCGATGTGCTTGCTTACTAGCAAAAAGCAAAAAGGATAAATATACAATTTACGAGTTTCTATGAAAGTGCGTCTGACTTGCTCTCATACGCCTTCAACGCAGTTTGAAGGGTCGGCAGGATGAAAGCTCGAGACATCTCTTTGGATTTGTGGTGCATGTTATTGGTGCATAAAAGCCAGAAGGAAATTTCAAGTGTTAATAACTTGCATAAGCACTTAAAGCAATAGTTCTACATGTCCTTCGCCAGCATGTCTTTCTAATTTTGTACAATTTTGGATTAAAGTCACTTCTAATGTCGGAATTCCAATATTTAAAAATACCATAATTATTCGAAATAAATGCATTTTGAATAGTACACATCACTGTAGCAAAGCAACAAAAAATGTCACTGAAGCTTAAGTGCCATTAAATATAGTGAAATTTCACATAAATTTGATTAAAATGTGTCGGTGCACTAACCAAATATAAAAGTAGAGGGAATTTGGTTTATAAATATTCGTCCGTACATACAATATGCTTTACACCACCGCCCTTTAAAAAAAAACCGGCGTTTTTTCGTGCGACTCCAATTTGTTACCTTCTTCCCGCGCCTTTTTCCTGTGTGACAGATTGACCCTGATTGTCAAATGTGAAAGAGCTTTTCACTCTTTTGAGTGTGTGTGTGTAACCCAGCTTTCATCTTCTTTTTTTTTGCGGCTGTCGTGACAGCGTCGATGGTACATTTGATAACTTTTGTGTGGTGCTCGTCGAAAGTGTCATTCAGTCTAGCCAGTTCAGTGCAGCTTTTAGTCAGTTAGCCATACACCGTTATTTCGTTCGGCGGCTGCTGCTACACTGAGTACATATTCATACCACTAAAAAAAGGACACGGTACCGAAAAAGTTTGACGTTATCACAGTTGTTGTTGGCTTACACTTTCCAGGTCGATACGCCCCATATAACCTTATACACAGCGTTCGAAAATTAATTACATTAATTGACATTACTCACACTGATTACGCTTGGCCATAGTGGTGGTCAGATGAAACACGCCACACAGTCCACATGCTCGCACATATACACCCTTACCCATCCTTGTGGGCAACCAAAAATGCAATCACACTCACTCGAGTTTCTTTGCATTAGGGTGGTCTTAGGTCTTCGAAACACATTAATTCGTTTCATCGTTGTGTAAGGTCTCCATTTTCCATCCTCAAAATTTAGAGTGCGCTAAAATAAATATTCACAGTTTCCTCAGAGCTGGCTTTTACTATTAAGAGGAAAGGGTGAATAAAATATAATATTGAGTCATCTATGGAGAAGAGCTTTTTATAACAAGTAAGGATAGGCTAAGTTCGGGTGCAACCGAACATTTTATACTCTCGCAATTTATTGATATATTCTTATTAAGATAACACACAATTTGACCCAATTTGAGAATCCTATAATTAGGTATATCAGAAGTAAGGGAAGTTATGACCCGATTTTAACCATTTCTGGTAAAGAGACACACTATTAGAAGAAAAAGATTTCCTCAGAATCAAATTAAGATGTCTGAGAGATTTACCGATATTTTCGTTGAAAAATTACCATAAGGCACTGAGTTCTTCAAATTCGATATCCAAGGCTTTGAAAAGTTATAGTCCGATTTCGACAATTTTTTCACAAGATCATATACAGCTAGGAGATGTTATTATCCGATTTTAATAATTTTTGGAACAGAGACACACTATTAGAAAAAAACAATTTCCAATGAATTACATTAAATTATCTAAGAGATTTACCAATATTTTCGGTTAAAATTTACCCTTAGGCGCTGAGTTCAACATGTCCGATATCTGGGTTCTTGAAAAGTTATAGTCCGTTTTCGACAATTTTTTCTCAAGTGAAGCCAGAGATGATATGTACTATTTGTGTAAAGTTTTATTCCGCTATCTTCATTGGTTCCTTATGTATACATTATAAAGTGAAGGAATAAGATGGAATTCAAAAATGAGTTATATGGGAAGTTGTCGTGATTGTGAACCGATCACGTCATCCATTTTTCACATGTGTCATAAGGGTGTCAAGAAAACATTATATACCAAATTTCATTGAAATCTGTTGAGTAGTTCCTGAGATATGGTTTTTGATCCATAAGTGGGAGATGCCACGCCCATTTTTCATTTTGTAAAAAAATTTGAGTGCTGCTTCCATCTGCCATTTCTTATGTGAAATTTAGTGTTTCTGACGTTTTTCCTCCTTTGTATGGGAGGTGGGCGTAGTTATTATCCGATTTCTTTCATTTTTAGACTGTATTAAGAAGTGCCTATAAAAACGACTGCAGAAAGTTTGGTTTATATAGCTTTATTGGTTTCCGAGATATGTATCAAAAAACCTATGTGGGGGCGTGGCCACGCCCACATAGCCCACTACCTCACAAAATTATATCCAAATATGCCCCTTCATAGTGCTATCCTTCATACCAAATTTTATTTCTATAGCTTTATTTATGGCTTAGTTAAGGCACTTTATGTGTTTTCGGTTTTCGCCATTTTATGGGCGTGGTATTGGACCGATTTTGCCCATTTTCCAAAGCAACCCTCTCACGGTCCCAAGGAACATGTGTTCCAACTTTCATTAAGATATCTAAATTTTTACTCAAGTTATCGCTTGCACGGGCGGACGGATGGACAGAAGGACAGACATCCGGATTTCAACTCCACTCGTCATCCTGATCATTTATATATAAATAACCCCATATCTAACTCTTTTATTTCTTGGTGACACAATCAACCGTTATGTGAACAAAACTATAATACTCTGTGCAACATGTTGCGAGAGTATAAAAATATCTATCTGTCAGATATATAGCATTATTTTTAAAAAGCTTTATCTGTACATTTTTCTTCCATCCTAACGTACTTAGTTTAGTATATATATTTGTATAATACAACCAAAGTGCTATTCCAGCTAGTGAAAGATTTTAATGGTGTAACATAGTGTGAAAAAATATATATGTGTATATATGTGTAAATCAGAAGTCTAAAGTTTGTACAAAGGTACTTATGTTCAAGGAACTGTGTGAGAGATTGGGAGGTGCATACAACACTCACTGCATTGATAGCCTTCAACAGACTGCTGATATCGATATACCACAGTAACAACACACACACATGAAAATGAACGCATCAACAAATAAAGTTCTACGTAACTTGGTCCCAAATGCTCTAACATTCATACATACTATAGTAGCTGCCTATGCTGTCTACCGGTCAACACGAAAATGTGGAAAATTCAAATGAAACTTTGACTTTGAACACCCTGCACGCACACACAAACAAGTTGCGTATCTACGGAAGCATTTAATTGAAATTCTAATTTCCTTTATTGTCATCACAGCGATAGCCAACTAGCCAGTGGATTGTAAGGACACACAGTATACATTACAGAAGTATCCGCATTTTATCTGCTTTGGTTGCAACTTTTCATTCACTGCGTTTCTCTACTCGGTTTGCCTGCTTTCAATTTCATTTACTAATTTGTGTTGGAAGCGCTATCATTAAACTTGTATGCCTTAATTACTATGTTTATCTCTTTACTACAAATAATTTCTAAATATATCTTGGTTTTAATTTTCTGCTTTGTTAAATTCTACTTTTAAGCAATGAAGCTCCGTTGCCTATGCTTTCACTCGTGTTTTGCTGTATCAGATTATAGCGCTCGTAATGGAATTGTTACCTTAAATAGCTGTAAATCCTCAGTTTGACAGTGTGAGGTAGGTCAAGTTATCAGCAGGTGTCAAGGCTTTGCTGATGTGCAATGCCATTATTAAAGCGTTCAGCAATCCATTATCAAATTGCTTTTGGCGGTTAGATTGACTTAGGTAAGGTTAAGTGCATTGGCTTTCAGCTAGTTAATATGTGCTTACTGTGTTATTCTGTTACCTGCTGTGAACTCCTTGTGTCCTGGTGTCGGTAAGCTTTGTTGAGGTCAAGGAAGTCATATATTATTCTGCAGTCGGTTAATAGGTTGCTGGCAGGTGTGCCGTAAAGTAGATATAATTATCTCAAGTGCTTTCTTTTTTATAGAAAATTAAATTTTAGTATCTAAGAAGTAATCTCAGTTTCCGTGTTTGAGTATTATTAATATTATATTTCTCGTAGGTTCTTATAATTTTTTCTAAAATTGTATGTTTTAAAGAAGCTTAAGTAAAGGGTTACTAAATCAGTATTAACGTTGTGGTAGAAGTATAATTATCTATTATTTGAAGTTTCTCTATAGTGTGTCTTATTAGCAATTGTTAACGTGTATGCTAGCCAACTAGTCATAAAGCCACTTGCTATTCTCATTGACATCCATGCCGTATTTGCATTTGATTTGACACTTCAATTGACACACCGTTCGCAGCCTGAAAAGTTGAATGGCGAGATATGATTTCACCTGCAAAAGTCAAATAGGAAAAAAAATCAATGTTCGAACTCCTCCGTACACACCTATTCCACATGCCGACGTAGACATAAGTCAAGTGACATGGTTTTGTGCCATCGTCGACCGCCTACAGCATTCTTTCCATTATACATATCTTCCCGCTCTCAGTCCTTTGGTCAACGTTTGTTATTCTCGAAAACGATGTCATCACTTAGCCAAACAACGCAGGGACATCCGCTAGAATTCATTTGCTCATTCATCCTTATGAAAGCACTGACTGCGGTTGCTGTCTTTCGAGGGGAAGATTGTATGTGGACAGCTTCCACCAACGAAATGCTCGTCTGTTAGCACAATGGATGTCGGTATATTTAGCTTGTATGTTCAGTTGTCCTCGCTCATTTGTACCACAACGCACCATTACTGTTTATACGACTTGCGGCCATTCGCATTCGTTTTAACCGCTGACCAACGAGGTTGACCCATATATCAAACTGACAGTAACGCCAAGTACGACCATTATATAGATGCGTACGTAAAACGCAAATTATTCAATGTGGATTTTTTTATGGAAATTTTTTAATTAACATTTTCTTCTTTTCTGTCTTGTTAAATGTCTTTGCTTAGTTTGTGAGTTGCGGCCGAGTATAAAGAAAATTAATTCGGACAGAAATAAAGACGCCTAATACAAATTGGAATCTCAGTGTGCTCTGCCCAATCCATAAAAAGGGAGATCCCACAATCTGCGCCAATTACCGTGGGATCAGCCTCCTAAATATCGCATACAAGGTTCTATCGAGCGTACTGTGTGAAAGACTAAAGCCCACCGTCAACAAACTGATTGGACCTTATCAGTGTGGCTTTAGACCTGGAAAATCAACAACTGACCAGATATTCACCATGCGCCAAATCTTGGAGAAGACCCGTGAAAAGAGGATCGACACACACCACCTTTTTGTCGATTTTAAAGCAGCTTTCGACAGCACGAAAAGGAGCTGCCTTTATGCCGCGATGTCTGAATTTGGTATCCCCGCAAAACTAATACGGCTGTGTAAGTTGACGTTGAGCAACACCAAAAGCTCCGTCATGATTGGGAAGGACCTCTCCGAGCCGTTCGATACCAAACGAGGTTTCAGACAAGGTGACTCACTATCGTGCGACTTCTTTAACCTGATGCTGGAAAAAATTATAAGAGCTGCAGAGCTAAACAGAGAGGGTACCATCTTTTACAAGAGTGTACAGCTCATGGCGTACGCCGATGATATTGATATCATCGGAAGCAACAACCGCGCCGTCTGTTCTGCTTTTTCCCGCATGGATAAGGAGGCGAAGCGAATGGGTCTGGAGGTGAATGAGGACAAGACGAAATATCTCCTGTCATCAAGCAAACAGTCGGCGCATTCGCGTCTTGGCTCCCACGTCACTGTTGACAGTCATAACTTCGAGGTCGTAGATAATTTCGTATACCTGGGAACCAGCATCAACAACACGAACAATGTCAGCCTCGAAATCCAGCGCAGAATAACTCTTGCCAACAGGTGCTACTTTGGACTGAGTAGGCAATTGAACAGTAAAGTCCTCTCTCGACGAACCAAAATCAAGCTCTACAAGTCGCTTATCATCCCCGTCCTGATCTACGGTGCAGAAGCTTGGACGATGTCAACATCAGATGAGACGACTCTAGGAGTTTTCGAGAGGAAACTTTTGCGCAAGATTTATGGTCCTAAGAACATTGGCAACGGCGAATACCGCAGACGATGGAACGATGAGCTGTACGAGTTATACGACGACATTGACATAGTTCAGCGAATAAAAAGACAGCGGCTACGCTGGCTAGGTCATGTTGTCCGAATGGACGAAAACACTCCAGCCCTGAAAGTGTTCGATGCAGTACCCGCCGGAGGAAGCCGAGGAAGGGGAAGGCCTCCACTCCGTTGGAGGGACCAGGTGGAGAGCGACCTGGTTACACTTGGGATCTCCAACTGGCGCCGAACTGCGAAGGAGAGAGAGAGATGGCGCACTATCGTCGATTCGGCTATAACCGGCTAAACGGTTGCAACGCCAATCACACACATACAATACAAATAATTAAGTACTAAATGTTTACAAGACACACAAAAAAAACAAGAAAAATGATGAATAAAGTTAAGTCTAGCATTTGTCATCCCTACTATTATTTTTCACTCTCCTGCAGCCTTTATGTCTGATGCAATTCTATGCCCCTTAACTTGTAGCCAATCCCTTTGAAACCCGTCGGTCAACTTATTTTTCCATTCCATTTGTGTTCACGCCGCTTCGCTTAGCTGGCCCAGTTGTTTCGTTGATTTATATGTGCAAAATTCCCGGTACTACTGACCCAGTCTTCTGTGTTGACAAACGGCAACTTAAATTACTAGGCAGCTCGACTAATACTTTTCCATTGTACAATTATGTCGAAAAAAACGCAAAAAAACTGGGTGCTCCATGAATAATAGTAGACTTGATGTTCGCACTGAAATTGGTGTAAAAGGAATTCGCAATTTGGTGTTAATTAGGGTTATTAGGACGTAAGGAATGTGGAGTTTTATGAACATCATTAGTATGCACGAGTGAATATATCATGGGTTTCCCATGAAGTATTTGAAAATTGTAAATTGCTTTAAGAATTCTAGAACCCAAAAATGTCTAAGGAACTTATAATATACAGATGTTAAACTAGTACTAAATATGTCTTTCATTCTTATTTATAAATGGGCCAGTGAGTTTCCTAAACCTATATACCATACTTTGGAAATAAACAAAGTGATTATACTAAATGTGATAACACGTTTTTACCTTTTATTAAGAGTTGTTGTTGATATTTGAATATGCCAATGCATATATTCACTGCCGACACGTCTGAATACAAAACTGTATCTATGTATATTTAAATATACGAATTTAACATGCGTATGTATTTCCATATGGGACATTAACGCTTCCAATTGTTCCATTTAAATATTTAGCAAACTCATTGCATTGGAAATGTAGGCACAAATGTATGCATGTGGCAATTGCATTTGTTAAATCGCAAACAATTGTTCTGAAATCGAGTTCAACTGCAAATTTCTCATTACGTATACGACACGGCGCACTCACAGCGCTTTGCACATAACGAAGTTTTCATTGCTTGTGCTACTGTCAGCGTCACTATCATCAACGTCATCGTTAGGCGAAGCATTGTCATGTTGTCAATAAAGTCAACGTGATGTTGTTATTGTTGTTGACGTTCAACGGTGCTTAACGAGTACGTCTCTGTCTGTGTCTGTGCTTTCGACAGGCAACTTTTGCATTTTTGATAAAAAATTATTTTTGTTCACCAGCAGTCTTTCATTGCGATAATTTTCCACTACATCATACATAGAGACAAATCGTTTTTTTACTCTTCTACCGTGTTTCCACATTATCGCTTTCGCTTGTGGGCACACTTTTGTACAATGCACATTGATATTTTTTTTTTGCGTTTTCCTCTACTGCTGATGCTTGTAAGCGCAATATAATCATTTATATTTTCCACAGTTATTTGCATATTGAGGGTTTTTGATTTGCATTTGCAAATGGGAACGAAATGGATTATTACTCATTTTTACATTTTCGATGAAGTTATAATAGAACTACGTTCATGATTGGTTGTTGCATACTAAACTTATACAGGTTGAGAAGGATTTAAAATTTAAACGACTACCTGACCCTGTTTTACCCTAATGCTGTAGGCAAAATATCACATTTTCAGTTTCTAACGTCCTAAAAATAGTTCATTTATCGCGGCGATCCAGCGACTGCCAGTTCTATATTATAAAATGTATATCTGCCCTAGTCAGTAACATTTCGGTTATAGCTGTGTACTAGAATTCAGCTCTAACAAGCTAATAGCCTTTTTGCACAGGATTTAATTTAATTTATTAATTAACCGGCCTTTGCTCGATTGAAGCACTAATTTAGATTGATTAACGATACAAGGTAAATATCTACTTGTTATACTCTCGCAACAAATGTTGCTAAAGAGAGTATTATAGTTTTGCTCACATAACGGTTGTTTGTAACACCCAAAACTAAACGAGTTAGATATAGGGTTATATATACCAAAGTGATCAGGGTGAAGAGTGGAGTTCAAATCCGAATGTCTGTCTGTCCGTCCGTCTGTGCAAGCTGTAACTTGAGTAAAAATTAAGATATCTTGATGAAACTTGGCACACTTATTTCTTGGCACCATAGGAAGGTTGCTTTCGAAAATGAGCAAAATCGGACCACTGCCACGCCCACAAAATGGCGAAAACCGAAAACACATAAAGTATCATAACTAAGCCAAAAATAAAGCTATTGAAATAAAATTGGGTAATTTAGTAATTTTCAACCTAACTTTTGTTTGGGAAGTGGGCGTGGCTCCGCCCCCTACTAAGTTTTTTGTACATATCTCGCAAACCAATAGAGCTATATAAACCAAACTTTCTGCAGTTGGTTTTTTTAGCCACTTCCTAATACAGTCCAAAAATGAAAGAAATCGAATCATAACCACGCCCACCTCCCATACAGAAGTTAGGTTGAAAAATACTAAAAGTGGGTTAACTCACTAACGAAAAACGTCAGAAACACTAAATTTCACATAAGAAATGGCAAATGGAAGCTGCACTCAGATTTTTTTACAAAATGGAAAATGGGCGTGGCGTCGGAACTCAGGAACTACTCGACCGATTTCAATGAAACTTAGTTTGTAATACATAGTTTCCTTACATCCCAATAATATGTTGTGAAAAGAGGCCAAATCGCTTCACAACCACGCCTACTTCCTATATACCAGAACTTTGAAGACAATCTGAATCGTTTTCTTTACAATATATAAAGTAAGTACTAGTGAAGATATCGGTGCAGAACTTTGCACAAATACTATGTTAATAGTGTGGTAGCCCTATTCTAAAAATCGCCGAAATCGGACCATAGGTTTTTAAGGCCCCATATATCGAACACGAGGACCTCGGTGCTTCTAACCTAATATTATGGTTTCCAACTTTCAATGGACTTTATACAATATATATGAAGAATATGTGGGTCAAATTGTGTATTATATAATATAAATAAAGTTAAATAAATAAATTGCGAGAGTATAAAATGTTCGGTTACACCCGAACTTAGCCCTTCCTTACTTGTTTTACATTAATTTGGCTCTACTTATTGATAAAATAGTAGTAATAGAACGGTAGATGTCGCTGCTGGAAATAATGGTTGTGGTGTGTGGCAATCAGTTGATGAAACTTTCCAACTTCTTATGAAAAGCAAAAACAAAAATGTATACCAGCCGAGTAGCCCACAGTGCGAAGAGCAAAAACTGGTTTCTCAATTATAATCTTGATGTATCTTAATGTATCATGTAATTTGGATGTTCGAAAAGGCTATAAGAACTGTATCTTCCTTCTATTCTTGATGAAATATTGGTTAGCAATAATCGCGTCTTATATATTTGTATATGTATGGATTACTGGTTGTTTGCAATAGTAAGTGTCGGTTTAATGAATGGCGCATTCTTTAAGTTAACGCCATAAAACATAAAATTATATTGTTATAAATGAAAATAAGTATGGACGACCTTTTTGAACAGTAGAATCTGTTATAGTATTTTACTAATCCTTATCCATTCCGTCAAACTGAACTTTCGCCTTCTTACTCGAATAATAGCTCGAAAATTTCTCTATGTGCTTTTATGAAACTAATCCATAGGAACCTCTAATAACCGCACCTTCCTTTTCTGTTCAAGGCCAAAAATGATTGAAGTAGGACTTTGAAAAAGTTTAAACACCTAGTACGAAATATGGGAAACATTTTTTTAAAGATTAGTGTCGTACTACTCTTTCTTTCCCATTTTCTTTTTCTATTTTTTTTTTATATATTCATCTTTTCCTAATATAGCGGGTCTTCCTTTCGTTTGCTTGTGTGTAAGACCCATAAATTATATACATATACATACATATGCCGGAAAGGACATGTTATGGCTGTTACTAAAAAATTCGAACTCTCAAACTGGGAAACAAATTAAAAGTTGCTCTAAGTTTTTCGACCGACTAACTTTGTTACCTTTTCTTCCTTTCTTCCATATTGCTCTATTCTCATCATCCTGCTTAATAACGTGCTACCAATCACTCGACTGCTTCTAACTGGGTTGACAAAGCTTTGGTGAGTTTGGCTCGACTCGCTGGGAATCTGCACATACTTACAAATACAGACTGGCACTTGCATCTTCAGCTGCATATAGTTCTAGAATAGTTCAGGACTGTCCGCCTTCTGTAATAGCCTCTCTTGTCCACATTCTCCATATTGCTTTTGCTGCGTCCATTTATTGATTGACATACATAAGATAGTTGCTCATACATATTTGACTCTCTCGAAATTGCCGTTAGCTATTACTTAAGTCTCAAACTTTCCTATCGTCACTTTGCATAGACGCGATTACAAAAGCTATAATATGTATATACATATATAAATATAGCATGGATGTTTGTATGAATTTTGTTTTAGAAAAGCGGAATATAGCCACAGTTCGTTTTATATTTTAAGTAAATTAATTTTGAAAACAAATGGCTAAATACGCATATGTTTTTGTTCTATGAACGGTTCCAAAAATTATTATTTGCTTTTTTTTAATATTCGCAAATGGTCCTTTCAATTTTTAAGTTTCACATTAATGGCTTGAAAAAGTTATTATCACAGATATAAGACCGAAGAGTATACGGCGGATTTAGTACTAGTTAATATAATTAGTCTTGATAAAAATGTATATTTAAATATTTCATACAGTGTGGCTTCTACACATATCCGACCAAGTTCACATCGATCACTTTCAATTTAAACTTACTGCTGCAATAGCTGTTGGTTGTTTAAACTTGATATTTGTGTTTTAACAAGCACTCATCTGTGTCCATCCGTCTGAACATCTACTTCGCTTTATTCGTGCTTCGACAACATCGATTTAGTCCACTTGAGTTGCATCGCCTTCATTTTATTTTCGTTGCATGTTATATGTGGCATATTAACACTTTACCATACCGCTGCCTTTTAGGGAGGTTGCTTATTCTTAACTATATTTGTCATCGTACTCTACTTGTCGTCCAATCAAATGTTTACCATTCTGTTTCTTCTTAATTTTGTCTGCACTTGACTAGACTCGTCCGTCTACTCTTGCGGGTTCCCAAGTTTTATTACTTCTTTGCTGGATGCTCGTACTTGTATCGCCGCAAGTGTTTAATTCTACGATTCGGTTTTATTGGTTTACTTCGCTTTATTTATTTGTTTGGTAGATGTAATGGACTTGTGAAAAAGTTAAGTTAACATTTTGTTAAGCATCATTAAATGTGTGAGTGTTGGAATGCTTGAATTGCTTTTAACCAAATTTAATTAGAACTTGAGGTTTACTTAGAAATTTTTCTTGATTGGTTTTGGACAATTTAAATAATTTCCGTTTGAACTAAATACGTACTTAAAGTAAATTTCCTTATACATTTCAAGCACTCCAGTGTTGACTCTACTCTCAGTCATCAAAGTATTTTTATATAAAACTCATGTCTGGTATGGCATAAGTTGGAAGATTTTTAAATTTAAGACACTTGAGAACTATAAAAGAACTATTCTTATCTACACTGCTTAGAGTTTTGGAGATCTAGAGACTTGGTTGATGATTGTCTTAGTGTTTAAATTCCATATTCTCTTTATAAGATTTCCTTAAAAGCGTTAGTCTGACTAACAAGGTTATTGTAAGTAGGTAGTTATTATGATGCTGCAACTTAAACTTAAATCGATATATTGCTTCAAGATATTTTCTAATTATCACTCTGTACCATTCTTCATTTACTTTTTTGTTGTCTTTCCTTTCGTGATCTCAATGAAACACATATTGCATTGCCTAGCCTCATCTATATACTTTGTGTTTATTTTTCGCTCAGGGGTTTCGTCTACTGGATACGGTTAATGCCTTCGTTTAACTTAATGGTGATTACCTTGTACTTAATCACCAAGTTCCACGAATTTTTTTCTCCGCCCGAAAGCGGTAGCTTAAAATAAATTGCTTACACATAAAAGTCTCCCACTTCACTTGATTGTTCTAGGAAACGAAAAAAAGTAAAGAAAATCATACAAAAATCAATGTCGCCAACGTGCCTATCATCGCCCATGACTCACCTGCTAACAACGCAGCACAACATAATCACTGTAATCACCTTGCTGTGTCGTTGTCGTCATCTAGCGGCATCGACTTATTTAGTACGGCTGAAATTTTTTTCTTTATTCACTGACTGTGAGTACATCTAAAGAAATTGATCCCAAAATACGTTTGTTGTTGTTTTTTGTTTGTAGTTGCAAGCCATCAGGTCAATTATGAAATATTTTGGGTTCCTTAGTAGTTGTGTTAGTTTGTACAGGTATAACTTCAAATTCCCTGAAAGTATCGATTCTCTATCGGTGCATGTGTTTCCCACTCTCTTTCGGTGGCTTCGGTTTCTGTTGTTGTTATTATTGCCTTTTGGTGAAAAAGCCATCCAAATAAATAAACGATCCCATAATTTGTGGCTCAGTAAGTTAACACATAAAATGTTCCCATTACTATCGTAATACCCAAGCTTCTGGCCACCAACGTCGACACGTTTCATTTTCCTGACTTCAATTTAAAGTAGAACTCAGCAATCGATTGTGTGTGGTCACTAATATCATGGGTATTAAAGAATAAACTCCGAAAAAGCGACAAAGAAAATGAAAAATATTTTTTCCCATCTTTTTGTCTTCGAAATTCGTTTGTCCCATTTTGCTTGGTATTTCTTCGGGTATGTTTTGTCAGCTGTGTGTGATGTTGGTAGCAATGTGTTACGGTTTATCTGACTTTATAATTATATTGGATTTTCGTACTTAGTGAACAAGTGTTAAAGCTTCGGCGGTGGCTGTGGCGCGCTGTTCTTCTGATATCGCTTCTCTTTTGTACGCTTCCTTGAAAAATATTTACTGCGTCTTCATGTGCAGTCGCATGTTCTTTGGACGATAAGTTGTTTTTAAGGCTTAAGTAGAGTAACGGTTTTCGAAGCAATTTACGAACGAATTAAATAAAGAATTTTGGTGCTTTGTTTTTAGTATTCCTTAGCTGAAAATGCTACAAGAAGACCTTTTGTTTGTAAAAAAATATTTTTGATAAAGATTCAACGAGAGAAGTTGTAAGCTTTTGGGTATTATTTTTTCGAACGACGTGGGTATTAATCGAACTTCAATGATGATAATATCAATGTAATAGAGAGAGCCAAAAATATGAACTAACTGACCTGACACACTCAATTTGAAATTATTATACATATTACTTTCGCTGTAGTTGCTAAACTAGTACACTTTGAACCAATCTTTCACCAGTTCCTGTTCATGTTCATGTTTTGCATTCAATAATAAAAGCAAAGCCATGCCTCTAAAGTATTTTTCTGCTCACTACCTGTAAAATGTGATAATTTTCAATTTTTTTCTAGTCTTCCAATTTTTTCCGCGAGTCTCAACAGTAATTAATCATAATTTTCAAAAGTTTTACCGTTTGTCTATTAACTATATTCCCACGCTTAGTTTGTCTTTGATTTGCCATTACCATCTTTGAGTGTTTCTCTTTTTCGTCAGCCATTTCTAGCCAGCAGCTGCCATTGTGTTCGCCTACAATACGGGGTTCCTTTTGTGGCTGTAATTGTTGTATAAAAAATCAGGTACAAAACGTGTTTGTGCCACGGATTACAAAGTTTTTAATGCGTTAACTTTGTAAATGAAATAAGAAAAAAATTCACTCTCTCGTTCATATATTCAGGAAATTTGCTTTACCACTGCCGCCTCACGCTCTTAGTCTCTACCTTTAAGTACATTCTTAAATGGTCGAGTGCGTGTTGTATTTTCTTAACATTGAAGAATGTCCAAGTTGTCCGACATTAGCAACAGTTTTATGCAGCTCATGCACGAGTTGTGTATGTTTTGATTTATTTATTTTTTTCTTTTTTTACCAGAGCTCAATACTTTGATGGCGTGAAAACTTCAATCACTTCACAGTAATGGAAAAGGGATAAATTTACTTTATCACTTAGAACAATATTCTGAAACTTTCTTGGTAAGCCCCACTAATATGTGCTGAGTCACATTTTAATTTCAATGCTGTCTTTTATGTGCTTAGTTGTCTGCTTCATGTAATTTTAAATTTTTTTACCTCCGTTTTCTGCAACGCAGACACCAACCACACCACATTCCTCTTTTGCGTATGCTGCATGTATTGCATCAAACGGTGTAAAAACCGTTTTGTATTTCAAAAAGCAGCATGGAAAAACGTAGCTAACGAGATAGTGTTATTTTATGTTAGTTTATGAGCAGCAGCTAAGTCTAGTCTGCATAGTTTGGTAGAAGCATGTGTGAGTGATATTTGACGGTTGAGTGATGCCGCGTTAAAATCTTTCAATTACACGCTTTTAGATGCTTGGACTACACTGAAAATGCGAAGAAATAAATTTATTTTTCGAAGTGATACTTAAGCCACACTCTTTATTCCAGATAAATAATAAAAATATTTTCAACCTAAATTTATATCATTTCTGGGAAGTTTTTCTAAGGGTGCAGAAGCTGTCAATATTTAAATAAGTTAAGGGAATACTATAAATTCCCTCGGCAATCTATCTCATTGATACAATTTTAAATTATTTGCGAAGCTCCATAAATTTCTTACCGTGTCTCATTCCACTTGCATCCATACAAATCACCTCTTCAACGCTGCTTCTGAACGTTGTTATATGTTTACATTGCAATTCCAGCTACTTGGCTGCTGCTCCTTTAACTGCCTCGCACACATGAGCTTCATTTGCCAGGTAAACAGAGAAAGATTCTCTGAGGTGAATTTAAGCGTAAAATGCAAGACACACACCCATCTTTGCCTTTCGGTTGCCCAGCTTGGTCTGGTATGGATGGTTGAAAGAGGCGTTTAAATTAACCAATGTATACGTACTTATAACCAACTATGTATCGATAGCACTGATAAATTCACCTGTCGAAATGTATACGAGGGTGCATATCTTGTGGGTAGTATGATGTAGTTTTTTGTTTATTTCACTCAACAGTCGATTATCTATGTGCTGCAAATGCTCTTCTGAGGATTACATCTCTGGCTACTGTTGCATGTAGGCCAATTAGATAAAACTATGTACTTGCTTAGGAATTGAGATGGTTTACAGATAAATATTTGAATTTTCAGAGCTAATGGAATGGAATTTCTAGCAAGATATATTTCAATCAAGTTTTATTGTTATTTGATAATACGAACGATATATTTCAATTTGGTGATACAAACGAAATTTCTCTGAACTAGGTTCATTTATCTGGGTCGAGATGTGAAGGTATACAATTTCTAATATATTTCTAATATATTATGAAATTTCTCTTTTTTATCAAGAAGTAGACTTGAAAATATTAT
Source organism: Zeugodacus tau (assembly GCA_031772095.1). NCBI lineage: Eukaryota > Metazoa > Arthropoda > Insecta > Diptera > Tephritidae > Zeugodacus > Zeugodacus tau. The sequence continues at coordinate 10,853,605 of CM062651.1, read as the reverse complement.
CCTTATCACATCTTAATCACATATTCATTACTTGAGAACTTTTTACTTTTTTTATTAAATTCTATACTTTATGTCCTGGAAAAAGAAGTGTATGCACATATTGTCATTAGGGAGGCGGGCGACGTTCATGCATAAATTGTAGCAATCGTTTTCTAGCTTGAACTGGGATATCTTTGTATATAATTTCTTGGCACCTTCCTGCGTTTTCTTCACCGTTCCTGGACTTCCTTGTATTGCATGCGTTTCTTCATGTATTTTATAAATACATCTGTGTAACGTGTGTAGAAAATATATACAAATTTATGCAAGTACATATGTTCATATGTCAACCGCCTTCTCACATGTCTGTGTCGTGCGTTCCTTGAAGCGAATGACTTATACTGCCATGTTGCCACTTGCCTGGCATTACTAGCGCTGCGATATTTCTGCTTCTTCTTCCATTGCGGCTGTCGCTCGGCGTTCTGACACTTGTGAAATTGTCAACATGGTGTTAAACATATTAACAACAACAAAAAATTAACTATATTAGAAGTATAATAACAACAACATCAGGAAGTGGCACAATACAAGCACCTCAGCCAACGCACAGTCATATGTGGCATGTGGCATATGTCGTTTGACTAATACAATTCAATAATTCACACGCACGTTCCGATTCTTTATTGAAATTCGTTTGCAATTCAATTTCCATCGTTTTTCGATTTTGTTCGCCATGTGTTGAGCGTTGAAAAGCTGTGCAATTTAACATGTCAACATAAATATTGGTGCTCTGTTTTTCTGGTGGTGATCTAGTTCTATCGGTGCAATCTAGCGATGACACATGTGCTCTGCTGTTGCATTAGCATATATTTATATTCATGGGTATTTTTTTATTGAAATTAAATACTGTTCTTAGCGATTTTCAATCCGCTTGCTTGTTTTTCTGCGTTTTTCGCAAATTGAATTTCTAATCCAACTAAGACTACTGTGTGCTGTGACTACTTGGTGCCCGTCGCGTTTCAACCTTCCCTGTTGTTCGATGCAAATTGACATATCATGAATTTATTCATTTCATTTATTGAAATATTCTGCGCAGCCGGCAGTCTGATATCCGGAAATATTGAATACTTTGAATAAGAAACAAGGAACTGATTGAAAGGTTCTCAATAATGCTTTAAGCTTACTTTCTGCATTTTTTCTTGGTTCTAGTGCATTGCAAAAACCTTTCTGTCGTAATCTCCTAGAACCGCCCACACTTTGTTCGCCAAGAATGCGTATATTTGTTATAAATCACAGACTAGTCCTATATATAAATAGTTCCAAAAGGTCAGGACATCGACTGGGAAAAATCCTAATGGATCTCTTCAAAACTTTTAAATCATTTATTAAATTCACTTATTTCACAAGAATATTCCGCTCAACTTTTCCCAGATTCTCTTCTAAAAATTCTATACTCACTCCAATCAGAAGCTCAAAAGAAAACAATGAACTGTTAGCTTTCACTATTTATCATTCTCATTGCATATTCCACATTTCTCAAGAAAATCACACAAACTGAACACCGAGGAGTACTCGAAACTCATTTACATATAATTCTAACTGCATTTCCGTGAACTCAGTGACTTTTACATTTTTTTCGTTTTGAAAGCAGAATATGTATTAATTTATCTGTACAATAGCAAGACGATGGAATAGGAATACTGAATACTTATTTTCAATATAACTTGGTAGTAATTAATTGCATCTTGTTATCATGAATTATACTATTCAGTAGTACCATAAAGATGAAATAAATACTTGTTACCTACATTAACATCTGTAAATTACAGATGGGTCACTCACCCACCACCAAATAGATATTAATGAAATGTCTAATAGGGATTTCGAAAATGGATTGTTAATAGTTCCATCATATTTTCCATCAAAAAATGTGCCTTAAACACAAAAACAACTCCCAGTTGATTTAGACTAAAAGCAAAGTAATACAATAACAATAATGCCTTATGAATAAGTATGGAAGTATAGCCCTACATAAATTTTGTTTATACACCTGTCAACTTAATTACTTATCAACCCGTTCAAGTCAGCGGCTCCTACTCAATGAGCTGCTTTACCACAAGTATGCCCTTTCTTGGGCGCATAAATACATTTACAAGGAAAATGTAACGTTTTTGCATTAATTTACATTTAAGCGTAAACATAACAACGCCCACACGCACATACATTACGAGAATATGTTGGAGTGCACATCTATTTAGTCAAATATATTTGCCAACCGCAAGAACCACAATTAATTTAACTCACCCTCGCACACAAACACTTTCAACTACTAATTAATTCATACGAGTAAGCGTATGTTTCTTCTGGTAGTGACGCAACGTTGACGACGTGACTCGTAGCTGCGCAAATTTTTTCTCCTTGTGAAATGTGTCTGTAATTAGAAATGCCAACGCATCGTTAAGGCAATTTAATTTGCACATCTTCGCACTTTATTTTCCCACCCCTTGTTTTATATTTTCCCTGAATATATTTTCTGCTGTTGCTCATACGCCACGTCAAACAAGCATTTGACGTTCGCTAAACCGTTGCATATTTTATAAACTGAGTATAACACAAAATGAAATATAAATTAAATATTTTAGATGTGAGATGAACTCAGTCAAGCGTTTTAATGTTTAAAGTATGTAATTAACTCCGATAATCAACGGAGCGCGCACATTTCATTATACTTGAATAAAGTAATTATGTCAAGTAATGGATTTGCATATTTCTTAAAGCATTCACATAGCTGAAATAATTCTGTAATTTTTTTGTTTAATAAAATCAAGAGAAAATTCGCAGTTAAAGAGTTTTAAAACGATATATCAGCTCTTCATTTTTTTTATATTTTTTTGGATTTTCGGAATTTCTACCGAACCCGTTTGATAACTTATTTTTAATGTATGTAAGTCGATAAAAAGTAATATAAAACCTTACTGTATAAATCCACACTACCCAACCGACTCATCCATATAATTCAGACCACGCGTGAAAACACCTATTAAATACCTTACATTTTCCTCCAAACCTTAATTGAGTGTGCACGCCAAGTGGTGTGGATGATTGATTCGCTACTTTCGTTATATATTTCTCTCTTTTTCAACTGGAAATTCATTTTCGCACTGAATCATCCCGGAAATATTTTTATTCAGGTATTTTTCACATTTTTCATTCCACGCAAAGAAATCTTGCTATTTATTACAACGTATTTCTTTTCTTCCTTTCGCTCAGCTTTACGCCGCAATTACGCGTATTTCTGCCATTCACCATTCTTCCTTCATTTGAGTGCGTTCATATACCCACATTCGCTCGCTTACCTTTAATCATAATCAATCATTACCTTGGGATGTGCCAAAAAATGCGCTGTACGGCACAGAAAATCATGGCAGATATTGAGACAAACAGAATTTAAAATAAAAATGAAAAAAAAAAATCGGAAAAGTTCTGAAAATTAACTGATTCTTCAAAGTATCTTAAACTTCCGGTGTTTTTTTGGAAATTTAATGGAAAATCAAGTCATCAGTAGGAACCAGGTACTTGACTGCAAATACAGTAGTGAAAGAAATTCTGTTGTGAAATAATTGGACTCTAGGAAATACTTTCACTTTCATATTATGTACTTCTTAAAGAAACCTCGTACTTTAAATATAATCGAACTGAACCTTGTTTTTATTTTCTATTGATACACATCATTACCTGAAATTATATCTCTATTTCAGTCCATCTGTTTCTAACGTGAAGTTTTCCAATGTGGCAAGGGTTATTTTACCAACTTGCAGTTGATGTACTAACTTTATTGAATCATAAAATTAGAGGCGAACATCTCATCTCATCGTTTTTGCGAGCCTAACCACAGAACATCTTTCTTTCTAAAAAGAAAAAGTAATTTCTCCAGTTTCTACCATTTTGTCAAAACAATGCTGCCTGCAACTGCAACAAAAACAATACAAATCAAAAATGTAAATGTAACATGTTTATAAACAATTAAAAACTCTTATTTTTATTATCAAAAGCTCAGTGTGCGCTGACATTCGTTTGGCGCAGTTAACCTCAATGCCAACTCAGCTGCAATTCGAAACTACAATACTCGTAGGAAATGCAAAATTTATGCAATTCTCAGGGAGTTAATAATATTTTATTACCGGCTTGTTTGTCTGGCAACACATACGGGATGTCGTAGGGGTGGCAGTCTCGTCGAGTTACTTGGGGAATGCCGACAGGAAGTAGAAATGAAGGAACGAAATGTATGTGTTTACTCACACATGAGCATATTCAATTGAAAACTAAAACAATGAAAAAATCCCATACACAAAATCGTGTGTCGTAGTAGTCTGTTGCAGAGGCAAAGGGGCAAGGCACAAAATAAAAGGCGAAATGTTGAAGTGCAGTAACAAACACCGGAGGGAGATGATTGTTGAACTGCGAAAAGGTAACAAAAATGTCGGTACGAACTATAATGGGTTGTACTAGGGTTCACAAAGTATTGTGGTTTTGTTGTTGTAGTTGCAGCTGCGTCTATTGTGAAAGTTCGGTTTTATGCTTTGTTTTCGTCATGATTGCCCTCCATTCACCATGCAGGCAGCCGAAAAAGAAGTGTGTGCAACGCCCGTAAAGCATTAGCCAGCCACTTACAAACAAGCTCCGAACTAAACTGAAGCAACCCATTAGTTTACTTGGATTTCGTACCGTGTTTGCTGACTGACTAGTAAAAGTTTTGTGGCTGCCGCGCCTGCGCTGGTTTGCCGCTCACTGACTGTAACTTACTGCCACACGCCAGCACATTCGGTTTCAACAATGTGTGTTTACTTCAATTTCAATAAAAGTTTGAATCAATGAATGAGATCTCGTTAACTCTATCATATTTTATTTAAAAATATTTCAAACCGAATTTCTCAAAGCTGAAACCGCCTGTAACCACCTAAAAACTAACAAAAACTATTGATAACCTCAACTACGAAGGAATATTCTAATACTTTTCTATAAAAGTTTTTTTCCAAAGGCTGAATAATACTTTCAGTTTGAAGAGAGAATGAAGATAATTGAAGAGTTGAAATTAACCATGTTTGTTTTCCAGATAATTTCCGAGGACTTTTTACTAAAAAAAGGTTTATTTTCGTATCCACATTCACAGCACTCTCCATTAGAATGTGTTTGAGTTAGTCTACTTTCTTTCGCTCAAAATTTCTGTTAAGTAAATTTTGGTTTTATTTGCCTTGCCTTCACTGTATGATATGAATATGCACTCACTTACTCGTCACTCATACGCCATGTACTACTTCAATTCAACGGCTTGCTAGAATTTTAAGTTGACTATAAGTGCAATTTGTTCTCTCTGAAATTGTAGAATATTTTAAAATAAAAATTTATAAAATTCGAATGACAATTCAAGTGATTTACTTAGCAAATGCATTTTTCATATATTTTTTGCATATTTTAGTAATTGTTCTATTTCAGTTTAAGGTTTAATAAAATGGTCTGGAATGAACCTAAAGGACTTTTAAAATAACCTATGGATATGTCTACAAATTTATTTTAGTATATGTGTTTGGATATACAATTTCGGTCAAGATATACAGGTGTCGCATTGATAGAAGTATACAATTTCAATTATAAAAAACTTTCGCCACAAAGTCAACCTAAATAAATAATATAAATAAACAAGTATGGAAAGGCTAAGTTCGGGTGTAACCGAACATTTTATACTTTGGCAATTTATTTATTTAACTTTATTAGTATTATATAATACACAATTTGACCCACATATGTGTCATATATATTGTATAAAGTCCATTGAAAGTTGGAAACCATTCTGAACCAATATCTTCACTAGTACTTACTTTATATATTGTAAAGTAAACGATTTAGATCGTCTTCAAAGTTCTGGTATATAGGAAGTAGGCGTGGTTGTGAAGCGATTTGGCCTATTTTCACAACATATCATTGGAATGTAAGGAAACTATTACAAAGCAAGTTTCATTGAAATCGGTCGAGTAGTTCCTGAGATATGGTTTTTGACCCATAAGTGGGCGACGCCACGCCCATTTTCCATTTTGTAAAAAAATCTGAGTGCAGCTTTCATCTGCCATTTCTTATGTGAAATTTAGTGTTTCTGACGTTTTTCTTTAGTGAGTTAATCCACTTTTAGTAATTTTCAACCTAACTTTTGTATAGGAGATGGGCGTGGTTATGATCCGATTTCTTTCATTTTTGGACTGCATTAGGAAGTGGCTAAAAAAGACGACTGCAGAAAGTTTGGTTTATATAGCTCTATTGGTTTGCGAGATATGTACAAAAAAATTAGTAGGGGGCGGGGCCACGCCCACTTCCCCCAAAAAATTACATTCAAATATGCCCCTTCATAGTGCGATCCTTCATACCAAATTTTATTTCCATAGCTTTATTTATGGCTTAGTTATGGCACTTTATGTGTTTTCGGTTTTCGCCATTTTGTGGGCGTGGCAGTGGAAAGCATTTTCGAAAGCAACCTTCCTATGGTGCCAAGAAATAAGTGTTCCAAGTTTCATCAAGATATCTTAATTTTTACTCAAGTTACAGCTTGCACAGACGGACGGACGGACGGACGGACGGACAGACAGACATTCGGATTTGAACTCCACTCTTCACCCTGATCACTTTGGTATATATAACCCTATATCTAACTCGTTTAGTTTTGGGTGTTACAAACAACCGTTATGTGAACAAAACTATAATACTCTCTTTAGCAACATTTGTTGCGAGAGTATAAAAATGAAAAAAAAAAAATCGGAAAAGTTCTGAAAATTAACTGATTCTTCAAAGTATCTTAAACTTCCGGTGTTTTTTTGGAAATTTAATGGAAAATCAAGTCATCAGTAGGAACCAGGTACTTGACTGCAAATACAGTAGTGAAAGAAATTCTGTTGTGAAATAATTGGACTCTAGGAAATACTTTCACTTTCATATTATGTACTTCTTAAAGAAACCTCGTACTTTAATTATAATCGAACTGAACCTTGTTTTTATTTTCAATTGATACACATCATTACCTGAAATTATATCTCTATTTCAGTCCATCTGTTTCCAACAGAAACATTCCATTAGTTGCACGGCTGCAGCAAGCACAAAATAAGTGAAATTGTCATCTATTGGACGGCTTCCATCAGAAATGGTGTCACTGGACAGGGCTGGATTTACGTTAATGGCTTATAACTATTAAATTTTATAGAAAGCTCGCTGCAAGCTTAATGTCAATGAGATGCCGTGAAGTTTTCCAATGTGGCAAGGGTTATTTTACCAACTTGCAGTTGATGTACTAACTTTATTGAATCATAAAATTAGAGGCGTACATCTCATCTCATCGTTCATGCGAGCCTAACCACAAAACATCTTTCTTTCTAAAAAGAAAAAGTAATTTCTCCAGTTTCTACCATTTTGTCAAAACAATGCTGCCTGCAACCGCAACAAAAGCAATACAAATCAAAAATGTAAAACCAAAACATGTTTATAAACAATTTAAAACTCATATATTTTTTATCAAAAGCTCAGTGTGCTCTGACATTCATTTTGGCGCAGTTAACCTCAATGCCAACTCAGCTGCAATTCGAAACTACAATACTCGCAGGAAATGCAAAATTTATGCAATTCTCAGGGAGTTAATAATATTTTATTAACGGCTTGTTTGTCTGGCAACACATACGGGATGTCGTAGGGGTGGCAGTCTCGTCGAGTTGCTTGGGGAATGCCGACAGGAAGTAGAAATGAAGGAACGAAATGTATGTGTTTGCTCACACATGAGCATATTAAATTGAAAACTAAAACAATGAAAAAACGCCATACAAAAAATGGTGAATGGTAGTCTGTTGCAGAAGTGAAAAGGGACTCCAGGCACAAAATAAACGCCGAAATGTTGAAGTGCAAGACAACAAAAATGTCGGTACGAACTACAATGTGTTCCACTAGGATTCATAAAATGTTGTGGTTTTGTTGTAGTAGCTGTAGCTGCGTCTATATTGAAAGTTCGGTTTTATGCTTTGCTTTCGTCATGATTGCACTCCATTCACCATGTACCAGGCAGCCGAAAAGGAAGTGTGTGCAACGCCGGTAAAGCATTAGCCAGCCACTTACAAACGAGCTCCGAGCTAAACTGAAGCTACCCATTATTTTACTCGAACTTCGTAGCGCCTGTTTGCTGACTGACTAGTAAAAGTTTTGTGGCTGCAGCGCTTGCGCTAAACATCACATTTCTCTGGTTTGCCGTTCACGGACTGTTACTTACTGCCACACGCCAGCGCATTCCATTTCAACAATGTGTGTTTACTTCAATTTCCATTAAAGTTTGAATCACATTTACTCAAATGAAACTAATGCCGCGCTCACGTAAAGTGCGCCCTATTGTTTGTACACAAAATTTTCTGCTCTAAAAATTCTAACAAACAGTGACAGTTAACTGCCAACAATGCAGCCGGAACTGGCAGGTGTGCTAACGCTTGAACAAGTAGGATTTATGTACATTGATACATCCTCATATGCTTTCTTATATAAGTGCATACATAGTTACACTTTGCGACCGCCTTTGCATTTGTCAAAGTTGCCTTCAATTTCAAGTACTCAAGTGTTGAGGGAATAAAAATTTCTAATATAATTAGTTCCACACAGAGTTATCAGAACTTTTTTGAGTTACTTGTTTTAGTTAATTGCCTTTTATTGTTTAAAAATAGGGTTATACTTGTGCATAAATTTGCACTTTGGTGAATAGAAAAACATATAACACAAAAATTCCAAGTTTGACTTAAAAAGGAAAGCGATCTCTATTTTCAAAAATTTTCGCTATTTTTGTGCATTTATCACTTTTGATTTTTTTTTTTAATTTCAAGAAACCCGACATTTATCAATGTATTAATTCGTAGGAAATCTTAACAATCAAAAATTGTTTAAGCAATTCTAGGAACAAAATGGAAATGTTCGACAAAAAGATCTCAGCTCCATAAGCTATTTTTGAAACTACCAATAACAGTTTCAACTTTGAGATCTCGTTAACTCTATCATATTTTATTTAATGTTTGTTTTCCAAATAATTTTCGCGGACTTTTTACTTAAAAAGGTTTACTTCCGTACCCACATTCACAACACTCTCCATTAGAATGTGCTTGAGTGTTAGTGTGCTGTCTTCTAATCAAAAATTCGGTTAAGTAAAACTAAAAGCAAAACCCAAAAATAAAATTAAATTATTGTCAAATTCGTAGGCACTCAGCAAACTTCTGCAGCATGAGACTGCAATATTCTCATAGTGCCAAACGGTTTGGCGCACTTTCGTCGGCCGTTCGCTTACATATTGCATTACCTTTGTTGTAGATTCTTTCACGTTCTTGTTTTATATACCTTGTATGCACTGGATAATATGAGTATGCACTCACTCACTCGTTGATCATAATTGCAATTTCTCTGAAATTGCAAAATATTTAAAAATAAAAATCCATAAAGTTCGAATGACAATTCAAGTGGTTTACATTTGCTAAGTAGCAAGCATTTTGCATATATTTTTTGCTTATTTTAGTAATTGTTCTATTTCAGTTTAAGGTTTAATGAAATGGCCTGGAATGAACCTAATGGACTTTTAAAATAACCTATGGATATGTCTACAAATTTATTTTAGTGTATGTGTTTGGATATACAAGTTATTAATGCGACTAATTCATTTCAATTCTAAAAAGATTTCGTGTTTAAAGTGTTTATTGCATTTAATGTTGTTGGCAATAAGCCCTCCACCGTTAAGGTCGCTTTAAGCTGCCAACAAAACAATCAGGGTAATAAACTGGGATTTGTGCGGCAATATTCCGCAATACCGACATACATACTTATACGTACCACAAGCACAGGACAGAATAGCAAAATAATAATGAAAAAGGAAAGAAGGAAATTTGTGAAGCAACGTTAATATTATATACACTGGTATATATATTTAGAACCATTTGTGCTAGTTTATTAGCTTTTGTATAATCGAGCATGATTTTGCCTACCACATTGACTGAGGAGGATAATTTTTTTCTACTTTAGATAGAGATTATAGATTTAATAATGAGCAAATATTATTAAATGCTGATAAGAGCAATTTGCTTCTATATTAGTAGTTTATGTTAATTGCCATCAATGGCCACAAGTGCTATAAATAGCAATGCAAAAATATTGTGAAAAAATGTATGTATGGCAATTGGTTCAAACGTGGGAATGGTCAATATGCATCCACTCATATTCTAACGCAATATTAGCAACTTACTCTCAATCTAACCTGAGACCTTTAAGAAATCTAATCTCTAATCTTTCTCTTTGTCCACAACTAAACAAGGACACCCATACAGTATACGTTTCATATTGATCCCAGTTACGGTTAACAACAATTAAATAAAGCAGCGAAACATAAATGATGTTGCAATATATGATTGACATTCCACTCATCAATGAGCCGTTGCAAAGGATATGTTTCACATTGAAATGTGATTGACATATTCCTATTGGCACATATACTCGTTAAATATCATGTGAATGCCTACCTAAAACTACGACAAAAGGTGAGGAAAAATTGGCCTTGCTTTCAGACCAGCACGACCATTTGTTGGCGTAAGCAGCCATAAATATTTTTATATCCCTAATATTCACTGCCTATTGTATATAACAGTCTGTCCGCCTACCTTACTAGTCATGTCTAGTATCCGTTTTCGCCCACACAGCGCAATGTTCGACCACAAACAGAGTAACACATAATTGAATGCTCATAAAAAATATTTATAGTCCTTCAATGCCGAATAAATCCCAGAATATATGTTAGCTGACTTTCGATTGTTGTAAGGAATATATAATAATAAAATTATAATAAAAGTATAATGCGAGTATGTTTGTTTGTACAGTGTCCTCGTATCTATGACAATAGCATACATAAAATTATGGTTATGGATTAACGTTGATTTCTTTGCACACGAAAATGCGCAAATATACGACCGACATTTTAATGACATTTCGGTTGTTTGCTTTGTGGTATGAGTAAACGAAGTTTATGAGAAACTATGCATAAGTAAGTGTGCTCATCTTCGAGGTATTCAAAAATAAACACAAAGGCCATTTTAGCAGCTATAGCCATGAAGTTATATATACTATCGATGTATTCGACTACGTATCTGATAAGCATAAGTTTAAGTTTGTATGAGTTACGATTTCGGTCAGTTTAATCTATTGTGTCTCTACAATTTTATTTTGGAAAGTGACGATCAGTGATGGTCATAGTTTCCTTTTTCCTGACAGGCGAAGGTTTCTTTTAAGCTCTCATTCCTTCAGCTCGTTACCGTATTCCTATGGTTTACTGGATATACCATAATATCTGAACTTCTTATTCGTCTGCTTCCTAATTCAACTTTCTCATTACATATTTTAGATTCTGAATTTAAACTCTCTATAGCCATGTTCTATTTTGTATCAAATATTCTTTACTTTTCTAATCACTCAATATGTAAAGTCAAGATCAAATTAACATTAGTCTATTTAGAACCAACATTCAGTATATATCCTCTCTACAGCCAATTATCTTCTCTTTTATACCCTTTCTGTCGTATACACTCTTTAAGAATTTGAAATATATTTTGGCAGCCGAATAGCAGCAAAACAACAACAAAAAATGATAATAAATTGCGAAGAAGGAAATTGAAGAAGAAGGAAATAGACTACATGTGCAAGTCAAAATATATCCAACAGCGCTTCACGATAATCTTCATATGGTTAAGTACTTGTACATGAATGTTATGCGTGTATATAGTAAGGCATATATTCGACAACAAATTGGTTGAAAATGGAAATGGAATCATTGAATATTTCGATGATAGCAGACATTTTTTTGTTGCTACTTTGCTGTTGAACTGCAGAATGGCAGCGTTGAGAGACACAACGGCAGCCAAATACACTGCAAACGCCAAATTGACGGCCAATTGAGAAGTGCATTGCTGTAGTTGCCTTCTGCGACACTGCCAAAGCATCAAACTTGACTTTATGCCCCGCAAATATGTATATGCACATGTTCATAATCGAATGGCTTTTGAATATTTTAAGAGAATTAAATGCAATTGGAAAACATATATTTTCATATAGCTATATTATCCTCTGTATGGCTGTATTTTCGTCTGCGCCATTATTCCGACGGCTGCTTTTATTCTTAACTGTAAAAACAACTTCTTCTCAGACTTTGAGTAGATTTCGTACATTGCACTCGTAAAGATGTCGGTTGTGAAATGTTCCTAAAATCAAATAATATCGCTTTGTGTAGATTGTGTATCGAATTCTATGCCATCTCCTAAACCTAAAGGCACACCTACTTACTGTCCAGTTGTCTCTTGTGCTCGATTTAAGTACTCAATGCGCCTTGTGAAAATGTTTTATCACAATTTTTGTGACAAAAAGTAAGACTTCCATTTAAGTGCTATTTTGTGTCTCTATTTTAGTTGAATCATTTATGTCTGTCGATTATTTCTATTTCTGACTTTTCAATTCTGGTCGCCTCTTTGAATGAATTAAATCCATGTGCCTGTCCATTTGACTGATATCATGTCTATCTTATGGGATTTTTACTGCAGTTTCATTTTTTGTGCTGACATATTTTCCAATAACATTTTTATTATTCCTCAAACTCCTCATACTCCATATGGGTCGACTGCTTTGTTATCATTTTCTATAATACAAATTTTCAACATTTCGTTTCTTTTTGCGGTTGTTACATTTGTTGTTGTAGGCTCGGGACAGGATAATTTAAGAATGAAGCTGCATTCTCCAAGATTTGTGAAATTTTATTTATTGACGGCTTCCCTAATAGAAAAAAATTATATGGAGTAAAGTAGAGATATGTGAAAGTAACAAGATTATATTTGGAATACTTACAAATACTAAATGGAAAAGAATCCCTTCTAGAAAGTTATTTTCTTTCAAATCAGGGTTGTAACATTACTGCTGCTAAATTTGCACACAGTTCACTATATTAAAATGTTCATAACATAGCACAGGAAGACGTAAGATAGCATATGATAACTACCGTGAACTACTCTGAACTCCTTTGTGAAGTTTCACTTTTTCAAAGCCTCTTGTTTCCTACAGGGTTATCATGCCTACATTCGTATACTCACATGTCTGTAAGGTTTGGCTTGCAATGTCATCGTCGAGTGTTACAAGTACATTTCGGTAATTGACATTTTGACATCCATTGCCGCACTTGAAAGTTTAGCCGGACCAACGCCTGCTGCATTGGACAAGTAGTGTTCTGCAATGAGGATATATTTTACAAGTTCGCCTGCTGTGGCCGCTACTCACACCTGCTGTGGCGCACAGTGTTTTGCCGATAGAGTGCACTCAAAGTGTAACTATAATTTGAATTTATATAATAATACATACAAATTTTCATACACGTCAATATGTAGGTATGCAGTGTGAGTGGCCGTATATTTATTCTCATCCATATTACATCCTTGTTAACGTAACTCTAAGAGTATATTTATGCATTGCTGCAAGTGCAAGTAAATTTTAAATACTCCCACAAGAGCCCAAAAAGTGTAACTATGAATAAAAGTTCGGCTCTTTGCTGTCAAAAGCAGTCTTTGCTCTTGGTCGTAGCAAAAAGTCAGCTTGCATTTGCATCTATGCTCCTTTTTTCTCTTCTTCTGTGGATTATGTGTACTATTGAACACTTATTACACCTGACAAGGGTCAATTACCAATTAAGTTGGCAACTTTTGTAACAAACACTATCCAAAATGCTACACACCCACATTTGCATATGAATGTATGTCCTTTATCCTTTCGTTTGCCGAAAGTGTTAAGTCTAACACATGTTCAATATGTTTTTGCAAACGTCAGCACAATCATAAACACACAACAAATTTCACTTCTTCTATCCTCTCTTTGGGCTTCTGTTGTCCAACGCCGGCTCTCGAATATGATAACATTAAGGACGTTGACTTTCACATTTCGCTTTGTACTTTCAAAGGTGTAGATATGTATTGCCATTTAAAATTATACAAAACGAGGGTGGAGAATATACCTACATCATAAACATTCGATTACCGATATCGTCGAGGTCCTTAACTATTCCTAAATAGATAAACAGAAATACTAATTCTAGCCAGAGCTTTCTTAATCCCGGAGATCAAACATATTGGTTCTATGATAAGTGTAGAATCGCGTAGATGAAAAAAACTATTGGTCCCCAGAGAAGCTCCCGCTCACAACAATAATTCTTAAAATTCCAATTATAGTTATGCCAGGAGAAAGTTATTCTTATCTGAAGCTAATCGTTCCGTAGTGTTTGATTTTAAGACAAGTCAGAAATCAGAAATGTAACTGGAGTTCGAATTCCTACTCAAAAATATTTATGGTGTGGTTCTGACTCATCTGAATGCTTCATATATGATTTATAAACTAATTTATCTAGCCTTTTCATTCAGTTTCTTTCAGTACAAAATCTAGTAATACATTTATTTTTTAAAAGACCATTACAGCCTTAAATAATAATATAATTTATTTTCATTTCATATCAATATATAACACCGATAAACAAACATACCTCAATAAATATTTATGATCTGCACCCGACTATTGTAGATAAATAATCCAATGAATGCATTAGAAAAAAATGAGTAGTCACTCAAGTATTCCTCCAAATGCACCATTCATATACAAGTACATAAAGACATAACATTTGAAGAATGAAAAGACCAAACGAACATCGATCCGACTCAATTAGTATAAACTAGGTGCCATTATTCAATTAAGAGGGAAACTCAATGAACGTCAATGACTAAGCAGACACCACTTATTTGCATACTTCAGTTCGTTCCTAAGTCAGTACATGCTGCAAGACATCAAGACTCATACTTGTAATATACAAGTCCGTGTGTATATTTAATGCCGCAGCATATCTGCATACTTTCATTTATGCAGCGGGCACAACACGCTGTCAGTTGAGATTGTCCGGTTCATAGTTGGGGCGTTTCCCTTATCGAACAGCAGTGTCGTTAATTGCCGTTTGGGGTTGAAAATCAATTTCAAACAAACCATAAAAAAGAGCAAACACTTTACAATTTTCCTCCGCTAGCAGTTCATATTGTTGTTGTTTTCGATTTTTTTGTCGTATTGTTCGCTTCTTGGTTATATCGTGTTAATGGGTGTCTTAACTCTGTGGTTTGTTGTCAGCGCGTGACTGGCTTTCGTGCTGAGATTTTCTGCTCCATTTACTCGGTTCAAGCTGCCACTTCGAGTTTAAGGAAAATTATTTGTTTGGTTCAAAGGGGTTGCTTTTACTTTGTTCACTCTACATTTCTTGTTTTTGTAAGTGCTTTCCACATTGCCGCTAATGATACGTGTAATCACTATACTACTGGGGTTTCGTTGTTTGGTTAATAGTAATGTTTACTCTATGTGACAATTGTCGATATGGTCGGGTTAATAAGAGACCCGAAATGTGAATTGTGTGTACTGGAAGATAGGGACATTATTGGCTGCCTATTTGTCTGTTGTCTATATGTAAATATTTTATATACATTTTTGTGGCGTCGCTGCCTAATGTAATTTGGGTAAGACACACTGTGGATTTCTTTTTATTCTTTGAGTAAACAATTTGTTACTTCAATTAAAAATTTGTTGAAAGATATAAGAAAATGTTCTCAGATATTGGAATACCAAATCTAATCTTTAAATTGACCCTCACTTAAGCAACCTGGACATTAACCATTCATTAGATTACTATTTAATTCTCACTACTTAGATATTTATTATGTACCATTATTGTCAGTAAGATCATCAAAACCAACAAGCTTGGCTTAAATTTATATTTCTAGTCTATTGGAAGATTAGCTTAGGTTAAGACAGTATTTGAGAGTCTTTATAGTGTACAAAGTGTTCATTTTTTGCTGTGTACTCTACGGATAAGGATTTACATATAAGCATTCACAACCTTTCTCTACTAGCTTATCATTTGTTAAATTCCTTTTATGTAACTACACATATTCATCTAACTACACAAGGGTTCATCTTATACAGATTCAAATTCTGTCCACTTTTCAGGTACTGGGCGGCAGATAACAACAGGAATATAAAATATAAATTCTAGCATTTTCACAATTATACTATATTGGATAAAGATTAATATTATTATGTTAATACAACTCTAACAAATAATTTCGACCAAATTAGTTATCACAAAAACGGTACTCACGAACTTATTTTTAGATCATTAAAAGAGAAATAATTCTTTCATACATAACTTTTGTGTATCTTGAACCGCTTTCGCAGCGCAAGGAACGGAAGCCCTCAAAGATAAATAATTTCCCCCGTTTTTACACATTTACCACTGCAGTGGTAAAACAGTGGACTGTTTCTTCCTATCCTATTCGTCGCAGCTATATAGCCTATAGCCTTCCTCGATAAATGGACTATCCAACACAAAAAGAATTATTCAATTCGAACCAGTAGTTTCGGAGATTAGCGCGTTCAAACAAACAAACAAACAAACTCTTCAGCTTTATAATATTAGTATAGATTATGGCAGATGTTACATCATGACATAAGCACGACTTGAAATACAATTAATTTCCATTAAGAAAGAAAACTAAAAGATTTATGTACATATTTATTTATAGTTTGGAGTGTCAAAGTGACACAACACTGCCATTGATGAAAAATAAAACATATTTAGCATTTACTGTATATTTCTTTCTCACTCCCTCTGACTTAGGGTCCTTTGATGATGGGTCAACCAGTAATTACTGGCCTACAAGAAAACTGCATTAATCTCATCTCACTCTCTCCTTCGCTCTCCATACTCTATGGCTATCACTGTGTATGACGCTTTCAACAAACAACGCTACTGTTATTTCCATTTTATTGTTGCATCGTTAGTTCACTACTGAAAATCAATTTTATTATCTTTATTAGCTGGTTACCATATCTTATCTCTGCATTCGAATTCAAAGCTTTACATCTGACTTTTTATTGCCGAAAGTGTTGAATTTTTCCAAGTTGACAGTTCGGTTCGTTACGGAGGCTGTTGTGTTTTACTTTTAATGGAGGTAAATTGGTTAATCGGGATTATATGTATGTTGATAAATACATTTAAATTTCTTATTTGTATATCCATATGTATGTTCATCGAATTTTCCAAATATGAAGGCATAACGTTTATAGTGAAATAGATTCACGATTTAATTACATATATTAGATGTGAAAATTATGTAAATCTTCAACATATAAATTTTCCCAATGAGATTTTCGGAGAATACATGAATATCGACTACGTTTCATATTAGAAAATTCAAAAATTTTTTGCCAAGAGTTTAAACGGTTTGACCTTATATATGTCTCCTACTGAACCCTTCCTTTCACATCTCCATTTCCACTTCGTCGGTGCCATTTCTCTAATTAATAACCGAGCAAGCTCACTTTTGCTTAATTTGGCTTTTGACCCTTTTCGGTCTAAACCGCATGAAATTGAATTATTCGCTATCGCACTGGGATTAGTTGCAACCGCGCTTGGTCTAAATTCTTATATGCAGGCATATGCACAGCACCCAAACAGCAGCAACAAAATATTGTTTTCAGCCATATATGTATGTATATATTGCGAAATTGATTGCTAGCATACGTATACAGCTGAGTGATGCTACCAATGAAAAAGGTCGCGAAAAGTCTGTAATACAAACTAGCATGTAGATATTTAATTAAAACCGCATTGTCATAACTACACAGCCAGTTTAATTGATTGAATTTATCGATGATTTTTTATGTATTAAAAATTTAATGAAAATTGCTTTCGTCTACTGCTGCTCGTCTGTTTACATCACGGAAATTTTAAAACTTTCCAGTTTGAGAAATGGTTCGACGATTGGAAGAAGCACTAACGCAAGTGCATGTTATCACAAGGGGACTGTTTTAAAGGTGTGAACATTAATGTAGCCCAATGAATAAATAAATACAATGATTTTCGTAAGTCTTTGAACACACAACGTACCCAAAGACAGACGATTAGCAGAGCTGCCTATTGTATTTAAGCTTTTAACTTTTCTTTAACACGTCCATGATAAATTATGAATATTGAATTGTTGCTTCATTTCGATGCTTCAACTTCAGCTCCGTCGAACCAATTTAGTTGTTCTACAACCTGTACAAGTATTTATTTTTTTCGTACCATCACTGATTGATTGTATCGCATAAATTTCGCCATATTACGAACACAACAACAGCCTACCACCGTTCCATCGACAAATGCTTGCCGGTCGCTTTACTGGATTTGGTAGTTTTCCGGTTGCAGAGAGTGATGTGTTATAGAGATAACTTAAAGGTAGATGAACAAGTTAAAAGCGTTTTTCTGACAGCTTATATTCCTTGCCACACTTGTGAGTACATTCAACTGGTTAACTTTTAAACACGAAGTGTTGTCGTAATATAATGCCAAAAAAAAAATATTTTATGTTCTTTAATCATTGCCTTTCTTGTTTCTATTATGATTATGAATTTTTATTAAATATTATATATTATATGACAACAGTAATACCCTGGTGTTGTATTTTAACTCTTCTTTATCACTTTTTATTTATCTGGTTGTAGTTCTTGTAAAGTTTCGTGTCCTTTTTCAAAATTAAGCCATATTTATTAATATACATATATTTTCCTCATTATTAATACCTTTTTTGCATAAAATATATGCAGTATGAGTGTGGGCGCTTTTAAATTCATTACAAAAGCTTGCAACATGAACAAAAAATTTCATTTCGCATTATCATTACTTAACTTGAACACTCGTACTTAGTACATACATGTTTTGCATATAACAGTTTTCAGCGTGTTGGCAGAAGCGCGCTACAAAATAATTGATTTAAATGCAATTTTTTATACTATATAAAGCAGCAAAAAATTATTAATAACTTGCAACAGTGCGCTACTTATAATGGAGAAATTAAATTTATAATGAAAGAAGTATGAATGAAATTATGCGAATAATTGTAAGTACGAATAACACCCGGTAGGAATGATTTGGATGTGTGTTACTTGTTACATGTTTTCTTGCTTACTTTATATAAATGAGGATGACATTATATTTAGAGAATTCTAGTTCTCAACAAGCGTTCTCTAATTTAATATTTTCTATTCTCTAAAAAGCAATAATGCTAAATCCCTTGGCAATCAAATACACTATTGGGACTACAGTAAATTATTATCCGTTGTTATAACAGTCCTTATCTGCATTTGTTATTGTTGGGTCTGATTGCATGTTCGCTCGCGCTAAACAACTGTTTTCACACATCGTCTATGCAATAACGTGATTTTAATTGTTGTGGATAAATGCAATTTAGCGGTAATTTGAGATATTAATGGAGCAATGGCTGCATAACAAATGAACGCAATTAATTATGACCGTGAAAAAAATTGGTTATATTGTGCAAAAATTGTTATTGACGGCTGGTCACATTGTTGCATTTTTGGCGTATTTAGCCGTGATTTCAGCACAGCATGCCGTATGCTTTTTGTAAGTATTTAGTTTAATGAGAAATTACATTGTTAAATTTTATTATATATTAGTGTTGGAGACCACAACATTTTTAAATATATTCATGGTTTTGAACATATATTATTTATCCTCTGGTGTCTACTTTTACTTACGTTTTAAAAATTCATTTAAGCCTGTAATTGAAAAAATCCATTGAAGCTTCCACCGAGAATTTAGGTAGTGAATTGGACAAAATTGGGTTTCTGTAAATCCCAAAATCGTTGTTATCTGGTGCATGATGAACTTAAGTTACGGTTTGTTTTAAATCTCATATATAAGTAGTTTTGATGGTGATTTGTAGAGTCGAATTGCTATTAATCCAATCAAAATCTACGATTGCTGTTCTGATATAAATAATTTTCTCATAAATTAATATATATCTCACGTATTCTCTATTAGACAACAACTATTACATATCAAAATTTACGGAGTGGAACACTTGAAATAGTTAATCCTCTAACGAACATTATTCACATTCCGTAAATACAAAAAATTCAAAATTCAAATTAAAAATGAGCATAGTTGCGCTGATTATTTCACTACAGATTTGCGTGGGATTTAGCAATGCATTCATTTTTATTTGCATTCGCTAAAGTTTGCTGAGTTTAAAATTTTATAGTGAATCTGAAATGGAATATACATTAAATAACGTTGTTTATCGCTGCTTACGTGTTTATCATATTTTGTTTACAGATATTTAATAATAATAAAATATATATTGTTTTGTATACTAAATATGCAAATGGACTGAAAATGTAAAGCTATTGGATATGTATTGATAAGCGAACATGATAATAATGTCATAAATGAAACTTTTTTATAAATGAAATTTTAGAAATTTTAAACTCAGCAAGCTACTAATAAATATTCATTTTTTATTATATTTAACATAATTTAAATGCTATTTTATATACACATATGTATTAACAATAGTACATATGTATACATATGAACATCCATTTCTACTTTCAACGTTACACTGGTCTATACATTTATAAATTAAAATCCATAAAATACCATTTGCATAATGCTCTGAATAATTTGCATATATTCTTACGTAATTATCTAACTATTCATATGCTCTATTATATACTAAATGCCACATGTCATAGGAATTCTCATTTTATGTTGTTCAACTTAAATTTACACATTTGGGTCAATATTAGCGTCATTAATTTATGTATTAATTGATTACAAATTAAGTGAATATATGTTTTACATGTATGCTACAAATATACTCAATTAAAATGTAATCGCTTTATTTTGCTTCAAGTACTTACGGGTACAAGCAATTGAATTTGACAGCTGCAATTATATCATTGATCGCTGTGGTTAAATATAATCATCTATAGTTGACTATATACAATTCAAAACAGTACATTTAATGAAAAAGTATAATGAGAACTTTGAACTAGTATACTCATACCACGAGCGAATATTCCACTTTTCTTTAATATTCGATATAAATAGTAAGAGTAAACTATTTAACACACTGGAAAACTGTTTTTCTGTTGTTGATATTAGGTAGTAAGAACAATATCGCGAGGAGAGAATAGAGATTAATTTCGATATAATGAGACAAAAACAGAATCAGAAAACAGTGAGTTTTTGTGAGAACTTCTGGAAAATCATATTCTGGAACTTCCTGCCTTACTTAGGATTGCTTTCCAATTTCATCTTCCTTACTTTTGTAAATATGAGTGTCACTGAAGACTGTTCTGACAAATTCATATTGCAATACAATATATGTTATATTTCATGTTATGTTAAGTTAACCATTTCAATCAACTTTTTATTCGGTGGCAATTACAATACTCACTAATGTTGTCAGCAACATCTTGCTCGCTACTTATAATTACATTACTCTCTCATGTTGCCAGCCACATGTTGCTCGCTACATATCATCACAGTACTCACTCATGTTGCCAGCAACATGTTGTTTGCAGCATGAATTCAGTCAATTTATAAAGGGTGACTAACAAAACATCTTTTGGTAGAAAAGCAAGCAACATTTATGTTTTTCAGATAACAACAAACTCAAAGCACCCATCGGTGGGTTGAGCTTCGTAAAACCGACTCGCTTCGGCTGCTATTGTATTCAATACACTGTGACTATTTGTCATGGAAGTGTGGTGGATTTCTACTCCTATGCACTCAATTGCGTGTGTGGAGCATTTGGCTTGGGTTTGCGTATTCATTTGAGCCGAAACAACAGTTAGTTTCGCAGTAACCGCTGTTAAATATAGTTAAGCTTTGATTGATAAGTGTGGTGGCACGTGTTTACGTACGTCGAATATGGTCTCATAGTATTTCAGAGCAGTTCATATTTGACATATTGGTAATTGTTTATATGCATATGTTTAAATATATAGTAAATTAATTAATAATAAATTAAAGAAAATATTATCAGTGAAAGCGAAGTAGAAAAATGTTGCAAATTCTAAACTAGCCAAAATATAAAATTGAATTGGCTGCCTACAAGTGTGGTGCCACTCTTAATTTCGTTTTCAAAAGTGCAAAATGTAAGAAAATGAATAAAGAACCGGCATTTATCTGATTGAATAACAAATATATAAATAAAATGTCAAATAGACATTCGCACTTATAAAACACCACCAAGTGCTTTCTTTGCCTTGTCCCCACTCACGTGCCGACACCCATCTAAACATATACTTGCGTCAGACATTTCCACCTGCTTCTCCGCCACTCTCCGAGTGCCACTTGGCGTCTCAAGCCGCTACGTCTGGCCATGCTGTGCATGGTGTCCCGCAGCGTCTAGTCATCCGCAGCCGTGCTGACACTGTGTGCATCCTTTATTCGTACAAATTATTATTTTTGCTTTGCGCATGTCACCATAATCCCCCTTCAACTTAAATAAATTGTGACAAGAATCGTTAGTATATTTTTCCGTTTGTTTTGCTCGTTATTTTTGTTGTGGTCTGATAGGTGTTTGCAGATTTCATAAACACACGAAACATGCGGCGTGCCATAGCGGACTAACAGTGTGTGTGTTGTTGTTGTATGCACGGAAGTGAAAGCCGGAAAACGGAAGTGCAGTGAAAGTGTATTTTATCCTCTTGCATAAATTAGAAAATGTGTTTCCCTTATAGTATTTACATAGCAAAGCGTGAAACCAACGGAAATAACCGCTAAAAAACAAAAACAATACAACAAAGGCGCTACATTACCTTTCCATTTACTTTTTTCACCATCTTCTTTATCTAGTGCTCACCATAACAGTTACTGCTAAAAGTGCAATAAAACGCGAAGTATAAAAGAAGTCGAGGAAAGAAGTGGAAATTTTCAAAAGGATTTGTGCAAAAATTCTTTTCTCTTCTGAAACAAAGCCGTAGATGGTGTGAAAAGTTTCAAGAAGGTTGGTCTTCTGTAGCAACACAGCTGGAAGTACGTGCAAAGTCAAAAGTGTAAAAATTAAAACTGAAAACAATAACGGCACTCGGATAGTTTTCCTGCTGCCAAAACCAAATGAAAGGAAAAGCACGCGTTAATATTTTCTCACTCTGGAAGTGGCAGGATTAACAAAGAATCACGGATTTAAAAAATTGCCTTAAACTTGGATATATAATATTCTTCGAACGCTGCAAGAGTAAGTTTGAATAGTTAAAAAAAAAACAAGAAAAAACGTTAACTTCGGCTGTACCGAAGCTAATATACCCTTCACAGGTGCATTTCTTTTAGTAACTATGTGTTTAAGCAAATCTAAAGACATAAGAAAAAGTAAGTAAAAAAAAGAAAACATTTTACTAATTCTTTTTAGCCGGGTTGTTTGCTAGAAACATTAAGGTTATATAGTTAACCGATATGAACAATTTCTTCGGAGATAATTTTATTACCTTAAGCAGTAATCCATGTCAAATTTCGTGAAGATACCAGGTCAAATGCGGAAGTTTTCCATACAAGCCCTTGATTCCGATCGTTAAGTTTGTATGGCAGCTATATGCTATATGCTATAGTGACAATTATCTCAAAACATCATTTACGAAAACTATATTTTGTTAAAATTTATCTCCGTCCGCCAGTATACTGAGTTATTTCATATAGTTTTGAAATAAAAATGAAATGTCGAAACTTATTGGTCAAAACCATATCTCAAACAACTTCCCGACTGATTTCAATGAAATTCGGTACATATCACTAATGATATGAATGGAAAATTAGGCCACCTCATATCCGGTTACCCCTTATCCGGTTTCCCCATATCCGGTAACATTGGCTCCCGTAACGCTATATCCGGTTCCGTTCTGGTTCTGGTAACATCATTTCCGGTTACTCCATATCCGGTTCGGGTTGTCCCATATCGGGTTCTGATAACACCATTTCCGTTTCCGATTGCTTCGTTTCCGGTTCCCATCTTCATTCACTGGTTTCCCATATCCAGTTGCCCCATTTCCGGTTCCGGTTTCCCCATATCCGGTAACATCGGTTCCGGCTGCGGTAACCCGGCAGAGCAGAGCTTCAGTGTGGACCGCCACAATACTTTGAATAGTCATATTCTGATAACCTTGGTGTCATATGAAAGTGAATTTTCATAACTTTACCATTAGCATATTAAATATAAAGTAAAAACTAATAAATGTGTCTTTTTTTTAATAAAATGTTCGGTCACACCCGAATATTTTACTTTTTCATATTTTTCTTGATATACATTTTGTTTTTAAGTAAATATTTTTGAACCATTATTACAGAATTTTTCACTAGGAGTTTTAATTATAATAATAATTCCATTGTGTCTTCTTTCTACCCAACAATACAACAACACAGTGTCACTATTCCAATAAAAACTGCATTAGCAAATTGCATTTCCTTGTCGCTTTTCATTTTTAGTATTTAATTAACACAATTTCGCAAACAATCTGTGGGGCTATTCACCTCATAGTATACGGCATTGCGATGAATAAAATCGGACATACTGCATAAACAGACACTTGTATGTAACTCTTTCCTCTTGTTTGTATAAAGTATTAATGTTAATGAAGTGCTCCACTCATATATTTCCAAGTTGAGAGGGAGATGAAATTCATTTCATTTACGAACAGAAATGCATACGGAACTGTTTAACAGGCATTATA
Organism: Zeugodacus tau; assembly: GCA_031772095.1. Classification (NCBI taxonomy): domain Eukaryota; kingdom Metazoa; phylum Arthropoda; class Insecta; order Diptera; family Tephritidae; genus Zeugodacus; species Zeugodacus tau. The sequence continues at coordinate 10,828,954 of CM062651.1, read as the reverse complement.
CTCATAGTGTAATGTTCCTGTATGTATCGATGTATGCATGAATATGCAAACTTTTGTTTCATATTTAACGCTTACTTCCTCTCGCATCACATAATTTTGACAGCAACAATGGCAAACTGCAGTGACTCGACACCAAACGAAAAGTCAAAAGCTACTCGCTGTCTTTTAAACATTCAAACGAAGGATATGGAAACATAGTATACATATATGGACGTTTATATGTATGTACTGGAAGCGATAAATACAGTTATTGATTATACTATAATATAATATTAGGGTGTGTAAGAGAACTAATTGTATTGTGGATATACATTTTCGATGTCCTTGAGGTTTACAGAGAGGAAGACGATTCTCTTAAAAAAAAAAGATATTTATTTAAATGTGTCCAAATGGTGTAAATATTGTGCTTATTCAAACATAAGATTCTCATTTTGGAATAAAAACATATTGGAGTGGAAAACATTTTAATTGCTTATATATAAACCTAAATGTATCACCCCAATGTATTTATTCATAATTTCACTCCCGTAAAGATTTTTTTGTCGAGAATAACAACAGCAAACACATATCTTTACATATTTATATGCAAACGTTAAGAGAAGTAATCACAACAGCTTGTGAAACATATTCACATATCCTGTGGTTACATATGAGCATATTTTGCAGGAAACAAGTAAACATATCTACAATCTATATCTATAAATATGATGGTATGTGTCTCCATTTATTTTGCTCACTTCTCGTTGACATTTGGAATTTTCCACACTTTTATTTATTCTTTCCTTGGTAATTTAACAGTCTGCTGTCTGTCATTGCCTGCACCGATGGGACTTAGACTTGCTTTTCCTACAGAGAATTATGGAATATGTTTATGCATACATACTTATATACGTAATTAAAAAGCAGTTCTATGTGCAAAAATAGAAGCTTTATACATTTACCATTTCATATTTAAAATTGCTACATGTATTCAATTCTCAAATGTAAAAATGAAATTTTTAATCCGTTGAGCTGCTTTGTCAAAAGTGTAGTGTTTACGATTACTTAAATAAACTTTAAAGCAGTTATCTCCTATTATGATTTCTAAAAAAAAAATAATTTTTATCAAAAGAAAATTTCCTTGCATTTATCTTTTTACTTAATGCTGTGCAATTTCATTTGCTGTAAACAAACTTGATCTCTGTTAAATTTACTTTTGCTTCCCACATAATTAAAAGTCAAGTGGTGTTTCGTATTACAGCATGCAACATTGTTTTCAAATTTCTCGGATGTGTTGAGTAAAGTTCCGACTTGTGGTGAGATTGTGGGAAAGCTTAGTACACACAGAGCTTTCAGCAATTGTTTACATTTCATAAATTCATATATTGTCCTATACAAAGCATATAATGGTTTTTCTTTCTTTACTTCTCTTTGCTTATTTATTTTTCATGAAATCTCACACTTGCTTTTATTCACTTTTATAAAATGCTTCTCACACAAAGCATTCATACGCACAAAGTTTAAACTTTGAATTGTTTGGCTGACAGTGCGTATGAGTAACATTAAGTGTTTTCTGAAGAATACTCGTATACCTATCATACACATTTAAGTTCGTCAGCGTGTAAGATTGACATAGTGTGCCGCTCTGAGCCTTTAGCGTGACTTTGTAAAGCGTATGCAATCACGTAACTTTGTATATATGTGCAGATGTATAAGCACTTTCTTTTCCAGTATGTAGCAGTACTTGCGTGCGACGCATTTCTCGCGCTACACTTCATGGGCATTAGAAACTTTGTGCCTTCTTGATGTACACACATCTTGCCGCAAGTCAATTGCTTTAGAAGTCACACCTACCCAACTCCGTCCACCACGTATCCAATTGCTGTAATTATAATTCATAAGCAGCAATGTGTCCATAGATCAACGCAGGCACACAGTGTGTCATAACAGTAAAGTTAGTCGACCAAGATACATGATATAAGCCAAAAGTCTGCTTTAAGGAGAGTCCAATTAAGTTGTTTTTGTTGTTGAATACAAGTGTGTGGGTGTCACTGTATTTCCACCTAGCTTTTTGTCTTGGATTACATTTGTATTTTATTAATTTATTTTTATTTCTTGGCAATTTGCGTGATTTCGCTTCATTATATTTGTGACACATGAAAATTTCTCGACACTACCAGTGTGCCAATTAGTCAGCGAAATCGGGTTTAGTTTGAACATTTAATTACATTGACACTTGCAGAGATTTGAGCTTCATACTGTAGTGAGAGCAAAGACGCAAAGGAGAGTTAGTTAGTTTAACATACTTTCACATATAAATAATAAATACGTGTATACCGTTTAGTAGCATTCCATTTCAGTCACAAAAGTTTTATTGACTTTGATAGTAGATTTATATATGATTGTGTCGGAGTGTGCTTAAGTAGGCGTACATGCTTGCAATACAATTCAGGATATTAGAATTGTAATTGCTTACAACTACTCAGTGGCTCACTGACCTTAAACCGTCGAGTCGCCGTTTGACATGCATGATATAGTCACAAATGAAATGAAGTCCAACAAATTAGGTAGTGATTAAGCGTCGATTTAGTCGAATTGCTACTAATTTTAGAGCGACGCGGAAGCAAGATATTTAAATGTATAGAAAAAAGTAGTATTGAAAAATCGTTACTATTGGAAGAATGTCATAAGTTAAGTGGTATAAAAAAACCATATCATGATTACAGATTTGAATTCAGCGCGCCCAAATTAACTAGAATCAGTTGATAAATTCAAATTGAGTGTTGGCCTGTGTAATAGATAATTTCTTTATCCGAAATGAACATTGGCTAATACCAACAAACCAAGATCCCGTAGAAAATATTCTTATTTTAAGTATCAGGGCTGCATTCTATTTTAAATTATAAAACCATAAAAAAATAACTATATAACTAACCCATTTTAGCGCTATCGCAAGTTCAGTTCAATTAAATTTATGTATCTTTCTGTCTCTAATGATTTTTTTTCCTTTTCAATATTCCTTTCTTACAAGTTCTTTTCTACAATATAATGACATTTCAAAATAATTAGAAGAATTTTCTCATAGTTGTAGAAATTGAACTTCACCTTTTAAAACTTCAACATCGACTGACGGCCAAGCCATGAGAGGTCATTTGTAAGCAAAGTTTGTCGTTTTGTATAAATATTTTTCGCCGCTGCATTCGTTACTTCGCTTCGTTCACTCTTCAAGAATTTTGCATTTTTAATGAGCCAGATACAGAATTTCTTAACTTTAGTTTGTCGCTTTCCTAAGATTTTCATTTTGTATTTTTATACTCTCGCAACAAAAGTTGCTAAAGAGAGTATTATAGTTTTGTTCACCTAACGGTTGTTTGTAAGTCATAAAACTAAACGAGTTAGATATAGGGTTATATATATCAAAATGATCAGGGTGACGAGACGAGTCAAAATCCGAATGTCTGTCTGTCCGTCCGTCCGTCCGTCCGTCCGTCCGTCCGTCCGTCCGTGCAACGGATAACTTGAGTAAAAATTGAGATATCTTGATGAAACTTGGAACACACGTTCCTTGGGACCGTGAGAGGGTTGCTTTCGAAAATGCGAAATCACATAAAGTGTCATAACTAAGCCATAATAAAAGTTATGAAAATGAAATTTGGAACATAGGATCCCATTAGGGAGGGGCATATTTGGATGTAATTTTTTTGGGAAAGTGGGCATGGCCCCGCCCCCAAATCGGTTATTTGTATATAACTCGCAAACCAATAAAGCTATATAAACCAAACTTTCTGCAGTCAGTTCTCTTACGTGCCCCACCACACACCATGAAATTAGTTGAAATCGGATAATAACCACGCCCACCTCCCATACAAAGGTTAGGTTGAAACTTACTAAAAGTGAGTTAACTCAGTAACGAAAAACGCCAGAAACACTAAATTTCACGTAAGAAATGGCAGCCAGAAGCTGCACTCAGATTTTTTTACAAAATGGAAAATGGGCGTGGCATCGCCCACTTATGGGTCAAAAACCATATCTCAGGAACTACTCAACCGATTTCAATGAAACTTGGTTTGTAATAGTTTTCTTACATCCAAATGATATGTTGTGAAAAAAGGCCAAATCGCTTCACAACCACGCCTACTTCCTATATACCAGAACTTTGAAGACGATCTGAATCGTTAACTTTACAATATATAAAGGAAGCACTAGTGAAGATATCGATGCAGAACTTTGTACAAATACTACCTTTATAGTGTGGAAGCCCCATTCTAAAAATCGCCGAAATCGGACCATAGGTTTTCAAGGTCCCATGTATCGAACATGAGGACCTCGGTGCTTCTAACCTAATATTAGGGTTTCCAACTTTCAATGGACTTTATACAATATATATCATGAATATGTGGGTCAAATTGTGTATTATATAATATAAATAAAGTTAAATAAATAAATTGCGAGAGTATAAAATGTTCGGTTACACCCGAACTTAGCCTTTCCTTACTTGTTACACTTGTTGTTGTAACTTTTGTATATTTTCTACTTGCGGTTTTGATGAGCGGTCTTGCTGAAGTGGAGATTCTTGTTGGTCGTTTCCTTGGTGTGGTTGTTTGCGGGTTTTTTCACCTTTTTTTGTGTGGTAATTTCAATATGCACTTGAAGACGACAGTCAGTCAGGTAAATCTGAATCAGACAAATTCCTAAATCGCAATGACGACAAAGAATGCTGAGTATATAATACCTTTTATTTGCTAGAATATTATTTAATATTATTTTATGTTGCATTTTGAAAAAAAAAACTTCTATATATTTTATTTTAATTTATATTTTTATAAAAAATAGTTTATTACGCGAAAACTTATTTATGTATAACTATTAATTATTTATAATTGTCACTTTTCAAATTTTATTTTCACAGAACAAATCATGATCCTACAACCAAACATATAAAAATATGAATACAAACATGCATCCTATTGGTAAGTGCATATTGAGATAATTATTGTTATACGCTTATATTGAAAACATTTTCACGAATTCCGAAAAACAATTAAATAATAAATGCGCGAGAATTGGATGAAATATGCAACAAGGTGCTGAATTGCAGGAATTTTGCTAAATTGTAAACACTTAGTGATATGTATGTTATGTACACGAGTATTCTTCAGAAAACACTTAATGTTACTCATACGCAAGGGCAAATGACTGACCAAATATTGATGAAAATAGGAGCAAAAATTTTTCTTCCATTGTGTAAGCGTAATTTTTAACAAGCTCGATTTCGTTTATTTGTGTATGTGTAAACACAAACATATCTATGTCTGTGCAAATATTTGTAATTTATTGCAGCCGTCTAAGTAGTAAAAAAGTCACATTTATTTTGTGGCAATGACTTCCTGCACGAGGTAACCTCGTCACCTGCTGTGAATCAACACAGATTGTGGCACTTACACCACTTACCGGTATACACAATATAAAAATACAATGCTTGTAGATATGTATGTATATTGTGCATACACCCACAACAGCTGTTTTTGAGTTTAAAAATCCGTCTGGTTACTTTTTATTGCTGCAAACCGCTACTTGCATATGTATGTGTACATGTTAGTCGGTTTGATTACATGCGATTTGTCAGCAGTAAATGCTAACAACTCCATTACCATTCAATTCCACAAAAAGCAACAACAAAAAAATGTTTTCCAGTTTTCGTATTTGCCTTTCTCATGCAATTCCTCCGAACCACTATTCGTCTTCTTGCTCCGCGATTAATTCGAGCTTTCTATATATTTCTTTCTACTCTACTTTCTACAATTTTTCCTCCACTTTTCTCTGTTAGTGGCTCTAACTGTATTTGCTAGCTTAATCGTAATTTGTTCCGCCTGTCAGATGAGGAAATCGCAATTTGTGCGCCTGCTAAGGCAGCACCAACAGAATGAGCGGAACATAATAATAGTTGTAACGCAAAAGAGCGCGTATAATATGGATGTATGTGTGAGCAACAAAAGGTCTTTTTGTGGCAACTTGCTCCTGCTGGCATATAAATTAAATCCGTTAGTTATGAAAGCAAAATAAATTTATTTGCAATTCCATGTTAGTTGTGCAATAACAACAGCATACTACATTCGAAAAGGCGACTATAATACCGATATGTGTGTTTGCGTACTTCTCTGGCAAATTGTGGACATTAGCATTTAGTTGTACGCATTTGACCGGTAAACTTTTACAATATTGAATGGTGCATTGCACGCTTTATACCACAAATTTACAATCTCACAAATACTAAGGAGTTTGAAGCATATTGTGAAGTTTGACTTTGATTTTGAAAATTTCTTCTTGAGTTTTTAATGGCCGACTATAACGGTTTATAGTTATCAGAAGTTTATAAAACTTATTGAATATATATAGTTTCTTTCTGATTAATGGTGCTTGTTATTAAGATAGATCGTATAACCTAGATCATAGACACACCCTGATTTTTAAGCATCGACATTTTCTCCATATAAACGTAGTTGATTCTTGGTGGGCTTTAATATAGAAATAAGTAACCTGAAGCCAAAGATTAAGCCGTATTCACTTTTATTGACTTTTAATATACCTCCCTTGTCTATCAATGGACCACCAAACGGATGAAACTTCAAATGCTTTAATTGATGCCTGAAACCAAACTTTAAATGCCTGCAACCAAAAAGGATAAGAAATTTGGTTTCTGAAAAGGTCTGAAGACACAAGGTGCACCGAAATTCAATATATATTTCTTTTAAAAAATAAAATGTGTTTCTGAGTATCACCATCCATTAGGTCAATATCATAAGTTCATACAAATTTTCCAGATAAGGGTGAAACACATAATATGAATTCACAGTAACCTTTCCCGACCTATTGGGTGGCCAGTCGATCTGAACCTTAAACCAATAAAAGTTTCATCTTAGCAATTAATATACCAAGAATATTTACAATGGTAAAAAATCTTCGAAATTCTTCTCGAACCCAATATTTTTATATGATTATTTTCTTTTTCGAACATTCCATGCCCGACATTGAATTATTATTAACAAGTTTACAGAAGTTCTACATTCTCCTTCAAGTACAGACTTATCCACAACATTGGTTTAGTCTTTTCAATTGCTGACTTTTCGTTTGTTGCATTTTGCCTTTTGGCTTTCTTCGTTTCGTTCTATTTTATTAATTTCAATTTTTTCTCCGAGTTTCTTTGCTGTTTAACAATTTGCGTAATTTTTCAAAATGATAAATTAGTTTGGCAATTGCAAACGAAATGTAACCAAAAGTTTTTCATTATTCCTATGCGTGTTTTGAAAAAATCGACAGCAAAAAAGCAGAAACGGAAATCAAATAGTAAAGCTTAGCCATAAGAAGGACGATGGAAAGTGAATGGCTTAGTGTGACCAAGCTTGTGTCACAAGAGCGTGACGACAGAATGGTAACAGGTAAAGTGTAGTGTTGTTAAGGGTGACCACGTTCTTTGAGAAAAGATTATTGAGGTTGGTGGAAATAATCGATTATTGATAACACCACGTCCACCATTTGGAAAAATTTGCTTTGGAAGAAATATTTGCAGATCGACCAAAGGATTTACTGAATTTTTTGTAGTGCCCCAAACATTATAAAAAGTAATACCAATTATAAATTTCCTTAAAGCCTTGGCGTCTTCTAACTCCTCTCTGAGATATATCCATTCCTACTCATTCATTTCTGATCTTTTTCCAAGTATGAAATTTCTTCAAATTAATCCTACATTCCTTCCATCTGGTCACTCTAATATCATTTTGGTTTGTTCGAGGAAATTACGAAATAAATAACATTCGCCCAAAGGAAATATTTTCGTTTTTTACATGCTTTGGTTTGTGCTCTTTATGTTTCTCCTTATTTTAGCAAATTTATTTGAATATTTTTTTGCATTGCTTTTCTGTGCTGACCGATTTTTGTTTGCAAATTAAAAGGAAAAATTAATCATTTGTCCTTTGGTGTCGAGTTAGTGAGCCCAATCCATTTGCTGTAATTAATTCGAGCAACTTGGCTTTTTTGAAATGGCTTGCTGCATAAATGTATATACGCAAATATACTCATTGTAATGAGATGAAAGTTAAAGAAGAAAGGTTAACTTATGGATATAAATATATATTCGAGCAACAGTATATGGTTTCAGTTATGTGTATTTATGAATTTCCATATTTAAAGTGAAAGTGAACCCAAAATTAAAGTAACAGTTACCTCGTAGTTTATTCATACTAGTTACTTCTATGTAACGCAATCCAAGGGAGAACTTAGATTGGTCCATAACTGATAATTAATCATGGTAAAGTGGACTAATTCCCTGTATGTATAAAAAAATTGTATCACTCATTCACTCTAATACTGATGCTGTTCACTGTTCTGTGACTTTTATGCAACGAATATCTTTAACCTTTTCCTTTTTAAAAACCACAAATTCCAGAAACTTTCTGATTTCAATATCCTGAAATAACCCCAAGAACTCCTAAAAGCAAATAAAAAATACAAAAATAAAAATTTGTCAAATGATTTGCAAATTAGTCGAACAGAAGAATCTGTGAACCTACTTGTCTTCACAAAATCCATTTCCTCATGCTGAATAAATTTCAATTACCAATACCCATGGGTGTTGAGGCCACTTCAAAGCCATTATCTCGCTACTCAACAAAAAGGTATGCCAATCACATCTTACATACATACATATATATGTGCTGTTATGGCAACAAATCAAGATTAACAATTACTGAAGCTTTCAACACCTCTGGCATCCTTTATTTAACCCGCACGCATCATTGCGCGCAATCCATTGACCTAAAACTTTGTTGCTCTTACCTGTTCTTCCTGTTTGTCCTTTTCTTCCTTTGTCTGATTTTTATTTGCTTTCGTGTTGTTGGTGATTTAAATTCGGTTGATTCACCACAGAATATTTTATTGAAATCAATAAATTATGGTTTAGTCACCCTTTCATTTACCATTATTTGGCATGTTCACACATAGCTGTCCATTTCACTTTCCATTTTGGATTCGTAGTGGTTTCCAACTGACTGAATTTAAACTAAGTAAATGTTTGTTTTTTACTACATTTTCCTTTACATACATATATATGACCATTAACTCGCAGTTTTAATTTCCTTTAGGGGTTTCGAGCTTAAAAGCTTTGACGATTGCTTGAAGATTTAATCTTAAAACCAATTTGTCCAAGTGTGGCTATTAATCTAATGAATCAGGCGACGTGTCCTCTCAAAATACACACATACTTTTTATATGGATATATATGTATACTAGGGTGGCCCTTATTTTCCAAAGTATTCCGATTCTCGATCGCACCCCCTAGAAATATGCGAATAGCCCAAAAACTAGTATATACAAAGTTTTGGGTCAATCAAAAAAGGTTTAGAGGTTGCGCAAGGAGCTTGAAATCGTGAAAAATTAAGAACTTTTGCCATTTTTATGTCTCCACATTTCAAAGCCACACTATTTGGTTTCCATACCGTAATAAGATCTGCATCATCATCATCGGTCGATTGATGATAGAGTTACAGAAATACAAATATGAAAGTAAATTTAATGTGGTGCATTCTCAAGCGTCGCATGCCTCGTGATATACCGTTATAACGGTTCTAATGTTATTCTTATTATCTTATTACGGTATGGAAAACCAGTAAGGGATAATGTGACTTTGAAATATGGAAGTCTGAGACATGAAAATGGCAAAAATTCTTATATTTTCAGGATTTCAAGCTCCTTGCGCAACCTCTAAACCTTTTTTGATTGACCCAAAACTTTGTATATACTAGTTTTTGGGCTATTCGCATATTTCTAGGGGGTGCGATCGAGAATCCAGAAACTTTTTTTATCCTCCATACAACTAAGGCCCACCCTAATGTATACATGTACATGTAGCTAGATACATACATCACTACCTTTATGCAACTTATCAAAAGTGAAGAGTGTTATTCGAGTATGGCACACAATGAGCAAACAGACTTTGGTGTTGAAGCATAACTTGGAAGGGGGAACTATAAACAATAAAGAGGTGTGGAATGAAGGTGAAAATGAAAATGAAAAAAAGAAAGTAGAGATGAAAGGTATACGGCGACCCTTAGAGCTGATACAATGACAAAGCTTTGCGATAAAGTGTCTGTGAATGGAGAACCGAAAAGTAAAGTGTGGTAAAATAAAATTCTTTCGGATTAACATCCCGACTGGACTAAACAACTGACCAAGAAAAGGATATTTGTTGGAAAGGTAATTCACACAGAATGCAGATCTCCTCATTTGTTGTACCATCGATTATAATACGAACTAATAAAATTTTAATTCGCAAGCTTTTGGGCTAATAACTGCTTGGCACTCAAAAATTGTAGCAAACTGACGATATATAAAACGTAAAACTAACAACAACAATTACAACTACGATATTATGCGAATTGAGTTGGAAAGGAAACAAACTTACTAGTAATGTAGGAGTCGCTTACAAAACTCTGCTCCTCGAATAGCAATGAGAAACTGAAGTACTGAAAGCTACTAAAGTACTATTGTGCTTGCTCTTAAACGTACATATGTTCCAGGATACTGAAAAAATTCCAAATTGTAAAGTTCAAATGTCTCGACATGGCAACTCTCCACGAACACTTAACGTCAAAGGGTCAAAAACAACTTTGCGTTTACAACGCTTGATGTACCAGAGAACAAAATAAAAACTTGTTACAAAAAAAAAAAACGTTTTCCTAGATTTTAAATGCGTTGCATGCGTCAGTCGTTTCGTTGAATGTTCTTTACAACTTCTATGCGTGCGAGTCCATTGACAGCCATTTCAAGTGTTAGTGTACGGTTTGTTTTTGCTTTATTAGTTTGTTGCTGCTTGTACATACATATGTTGGTATGTATATGCCGTTCTTTCTCCGTCCACTTCAAAAGCAACACAATGCAAACTCTTTTTGCTGTAACAGTGCACTTGAACTTAACTTAATTTTTGTTAGCATCGCTATGTAAAGGATACTCGTAAAGCGCACAGCGTGAGCAATGGATTATATGTAATTTGAGAATAGTATGAAGCATTGTCATAAGCAATTTTTTGATCTTCAAACTTTTTGTGTGCGAAAGTTTTACGAAGCATGTAGATGAGATGGAGCAATGATAAAAGGATTTTAAGGCCAGAGGTCTATGTTCTTCCCCTAAATTTATTTAAATTCACAACCACATCTTCTCGCCAAATAAACAAAATGGGTTGCAAGTAATTATAATAAATCTTATAAGGGTCAAACCTGACGGTGAAATTTCATATACCAAACTCTTCGATACTGCCAAAAATGAGAACATTTTTTTGTCGTTTTGTTAAAGTTATGTACAGAATTGTGTTCCATTATTTATATATTTCCAAATTATTATTTAAATCAACTTTCATACTTTAAATTATAGCTGTTATGCAAGACATTAGCCAGAAATTAGTTATCTTTTTTTATTTATTTAATTTTATTTAAGCATTCAATCGTATTTTTTCGGACCAACGAACTCAAAACAGAGGCCGTTTAACTGATATAAGTGCCCATAAACTAATCGCTATTAAAGGTTATTGTTGTTGTTGCCGCAGTCGCAGTTGTTCAGGGAGCTTACTAAGTTGTTTGCAACCAAGCAGACTGCCAGCCGACTAGACTAGTCGCACAAGTCGAAGAAGGAAACCGGGGTACAAGTGATATTTTCCGCTCTTGGAGAGATGGTAGGCTGAGAGCAAAGTGGAAAATTAGCAACGACAATTCATTCACATTGCCGGCCAATAACTACTAGCTTAGCGGCTAATGTAAAAAAGCATAGGGCGTCCTCATACTTTTCGCACTCTTGCCGTTACAAAAAAGGTAAATCTAAAAAAAAAAGTAATGAGAAAATGCAGAAAACGAGACGAAGCAGTGAAAATAAGCTGCGGATTTCAACGTCTGGCGGCGCTGTTTATACCACACGAATAAACGGAGGAGTAATACGTGAGGATGCGGAGGCACTTGTCCAACTAACATAACTTTAAGTCATTAGTAGTTGGTTGATGGGAGGTGACGGTGGGCACCGACTGGCGTACAAGTGTCTCTTAATCGAATGTCGAATTATCGAATAGTCTTTGTTGTTGTAGTTATTGAATGGGTGTGCATTTTGCATTGTTTTTTGTTTTGTTTGTTTGCTTGAATTTCTCAAAGTGTCTTCGCTAGAATTTCCATGCGGACTAATTTCTTAATCTTTTCTTATCGAGAGAAGATGACCTAACGTACCCACGATGGGCGAGTCTACATAACCGAAACATATCCGGCCAAGGACTGTAAATCCGACAGGACCCCTAAAAATAATTTAAGGAATATATAATTTCCTTCTAATTACCACATTTATTTATTAATGACATTGTTACCATTATCTTCACTACCCGATTGTGTGAATTTCTATTACACCGCCTACAATTACTGTAGCTATATTCATATACTACACGTATAGACTTAATTATAAGTTTGTGCGCAATACAAATGAAATTCATACAAAACTGAACTGGAACCCATCGTAAATTAATGACAAAATAATGTCAGTCAAATAGATTGAAAGACAGAGCAACCTTTGGTACCCTTGCTGCCAAAGAAAGGCAATCAAAATGTGTGGACAAGCGGTGTGTTAAGAGTAGCAAACCAATATCGACTTTTACGTTGGACATTTCTATTTCTCGTATTTTTCTAGGTAAACTGAAGTGGCCACATATATATAAATCTACCGACTTACATTTAGATGTTTGGGTGTATGCGTATGTGATTCGTCAAATTGCTCGTCCTTGTCAAGGCTACAACATGCGCTCGCTCAGAAATATTCGATGGGTCTGTCCGTTTCTCTATTTCATTCATTTGTTTAAAGCGATAAGCAGAAAGCGCGTGTACATTTACATTGCATACTTATAGGCGGTAAACCATGCAGATAGTTGCTTATAAACGTATGCGTATATGGAAATGCGAGAGTATATTTAGAACGTTTTACCTTCGTCATTGACTGTCATTTTGAATAAATAACTGACACATTCGTAGAAAATGTTGTAGAATTCTCACAAGAGCAAAAAAATATAAACAGTGGAGAAGAAAAAACTTACAAACATACTTACACTGTGTAAGCTAGTTAGTAATTTCTTTGCCTATTACGATATTTTCTTTATTTTACTTTCTTGTTATTGGGAAAGTCCACCACGACGCGCTACATTCTACTTATTCTTCCACCACTTACTATCGGTCTTCTTCTGCGCTCACTGCTTCTAACTTTTATTGAACTCCTCGACATATTCTGCTTTTTCCAACACACTTGGCACTTGGCTGAATCGAAGCCTCTTGCGAAATGAGTTATTGAAACTGTTTCAGCTCATAAATAAATAATTACCGAATGGTAAATGAGGCAACGAGCTGTATGCCAATTTTCAGATGCCCTTTGTACACATACAAATATACACATTTCACCACAGACCCAGCAACAACTCGGTAAACGTACGGTCGGAAAGGTTACCCCATAACTCTGTAAGATGAATAGGCAGCAAGCCTAGTCTACTCAGATTTATTGTATATGCATGTGTTATATGTGCTATACATGTTCTTGCATACGGTTAACTGACATTAGTCTTTTTTACTTCAGCTGAAGTGGGAAAATATGCGATTGATATGGCAAATTTTTGGGTCACAGTCGCAACATGACCTATGATCACATATTTCTCGGAACAATTGCGGGAGAAAGAGTTTCACTCATGTATTAAAATTTGAAATAAAATTTGCTGCAAATAAAATATTTTAAATACGGAAATCTAATAATAACAGTGAAATGTATATGTTTCAAGATATAGTTGGGCTTGTTGAAGGTTTCATAAGTATTTGTGAGAGGATTCCTTAAAAAAAAGAAACTAGGTAATCTGGCAACCTTTGTAAAATCATTCTAGCAAATACGAGTCCCTCGTTTGCCACCAATTTGCTATTTTATTTTGTGCCACATCTTGTAGTATGAAAAAGCCAAGGCCACATAAGCAACGCTACTTACAAACACAGCCAACCAGTTCCTCTTCTTTCGAGCCTTCTTCACTTTGCCTCATTGTAATGGGGCAATTCTGTAATGGATACTTAAACAGTTATTTTGTTTCCTTTTTACCCACATAATAATGAGCATATGCTAGATAAATTTTATGTTTCCTCTCACTGTAAGATTTTCAGCTGTCGGCAGCATTCACAAAAATTCTTATTCAACACTTGTAGAACTCATATACGATGCCCACTGTTGCTTGCCACAGCAGCTTCAGTTCGGCTGGTTCAGGCGGGCGTTCAACAAATGTTACTGCTGTTGCAACATACCCTTCCATTTCAACCCACTTTTATGTGATTTTTGCTTTCAACTAAATGGAGTGCCTGAAAGGTTGAATGAGCAGTGAAGTGCTACTGGTAGTCCAAGAGCGTATGCCTCCTGAACAGCCTAGCCAAATAACAATTCCAGAGAACGTGCGCTGAATTGAAATGTGAAGGAGTACTGCTGATGGCTGCTTGTTGCATACTTTGCTCGGGGTGTCTTTCATTTATGGTTCGGAGTACTCGCGTGAATGATGTGTGATCCTTGTGTGTAAATATCATTTTTGTTTTTCTTTTTTGAAAAATTATTAGGCTTTTACTTTCATTTATTTTTTCTATTTCACCATTAAGTTTCTTGCATAAAAGTAATCAATTACCATAAAACGAGAAAATTGGCGAGTTCAGAGCTCAACATTCCTCTGTCATGGTGGCAAGTTTATTGAGGAAAATGAATAATTTATAACTTATTAACTTTGAATTGATATCAAATTGGGTGCAAATGGATTTACTGGTAACAGTCAAGGAGAATGTATCACAAATTGAAGTAATTTTCTCAATATTCTGACTAGGTTTCTGGTGCTGGTGGTATGTTTAATTCAGGAAATTAGAAGTACAGTTTCGATTTGAAATCAAGTGTCACTGATCTGAAAAAAAAAAAACAGTGGAAGAAACTTAAAAAGACTAAAGAGAATCAGAATAGTCATTCCTTAGACTTTTAGTTTCGGATTTAAGCCCTAGTAAGACTTGAGGTACTTAGCTATCACAATTTTCGATCCAAGAGCTATTTCGTAATGAGAAGATCATGAACCGTACTTAAATAACTTCAATCAATAATTCAGACACGAAGACGTAGATTTTTCTAAAATTTCTATATACGGCATTTACCTTTCCTTTACACGGCCTCCGTGGGCAGAAAATTCCATTAATTCGACCTGCCCTGACACAATCTTCATATTTGAAAAATTGTTCTGAAAATTATGACAAAAATTTAAATATTCCCGTTTGTTAGTTCTATTTTCACCACCACCTCTAAAAGGAAGGATATGGGTATATGAATTCTATTAAGGTAAACAAATTCCCAAGCATCAATGTCTATCACAGTTAACAATAAAACAAAAACAAAAAATAATAATAATAACAATAACAGTAACCTGAATACATCAAATAACCAGCAATGATGCAATAACAATAACAAATAATCACAATTGGCCCAATTTAGATGTGTATGTTGTATGAGTGTCAGTTTGTATTTATATTTATGTATATTTCAAGAAAACCTTAACCTTTATGTTTACCTTCTTTATGCACATTGTATGAGTGTATATTTTAGCTTATGCAGATTACATCTAAAACCCAAAGCACTATCTCTGTAGTTATGACACAGCTTCCATTTTTGGCTTCACTCTGCTTAACTTTGTCGTTTTAAAATTCTCGAACTACCGTTAACCCCTTTTTGTAGACGTCACAGCGTCGTTTTATTTTTTTTGTATTTTTGTTGCTTTTGCATTGAGCACATTTTTCGCTCAGCATGTTGCATGCAACATTGACAGCCGGTGACGTGGGGTTAATGTTTTATCGAGCATTAAAACGCCTCAACATGACGGCGTTGAGCCAGTCGAACCAGTTTATACACGTGGCAACTTCCGACGGCCGACACTGCTGGTACTCGCATATCTTTGCTTCTGAGTCAGTCCTACCTCAACTCCGGTGGTAGTCGTTTTTGCATTTGAAATGGAAGCAACCTGACTGACTTACTGGCTGACAGCAAACGACAAAAATCAATTATTTAAAAGCCAACAACAATAACAAACTTACCAACATACAGAAGCAACGGTAGCAACCACTAAAGCCCAATGTAGCGCAATAAATGTAAGGGTTATGGCGCAATAAAGGTGTAAATAGCAGCAAGAAAGATCCGTTAAGTTGCTATATATGTATGTCGAAGTATGCTGATGTCACCATGGTAAGGTGTTGATTATACAATTCTTTTTCGCTGCTGATTGGGTACATTTAAATTCTTTATTAATTTTAAAATAAAAATTTTTTCAACATGAAAAAAGACATTTTAATGTAATCACTTTCAATTTTGTATATTAATTTGAATTTCGTATTTTTATTATTTTTTTAGATGACAATTTTCATTGAGAATACATCAGTTGTAAAGCGTTTAAATACCAGCCAAGCATTAGAGGACACGTGACACCACCTCCGATTTGGAGAATGAACTTGAAGTGAGTGAAAACAATTATTATAATTTCCATATGTATTTAGAAGTATATTAATGAGAACCAATTCATTTGAAACCTGTTTTCCGTACCGGCACCGTGATATTTCAAGTAGCCTTAGTACCCATATTTTAAATTTATGTTCGTATGTGGTTGAGGAGGCCTATTTGCTGGCACCTCTACATTTCTGTACCGTGAGCGCACGCTATTGCATCTGCAACATGCAGCCGTGTCCGGAGCAACAAGACTTTCGTGCGCGTCAGTCTGCCGCCTGAAATGACGTGCCTTACGATGGCACACTCCGCACGTGGACGCCACACTACGAATACGTGGGGCCATGCGCGTTAACCTGCGGGTGAACGTGAGTATGCAACTTACCTGTGTGTGCAACAAACATTTACCGTTGCCGCAGCCCTGCGGTGTTAAATGTATCCCTCAGGATGCGCCATTCATGTCCATTTTTTTCCATTATACTTATTTCATTGGAATCGAATGTCAGTTACTTGATATTTATGATTACGAACGGCACACGCCCACAAAGTAAACTTATATTTATGGCATTCGTCCAAATCGTAAGTCATAACTAGTCGAACTTTGATAAGAAGCAATGACCTTTAGAGCCGGTCACGGGTTTCGATTATGATTTAATGCAGAACTTTTTGTACCGAATGGTTTGAGAAAAATAAATAAATTTTGTGTCCAGAAAGTTCGAAAAATAATCAATCGTGAGATCTGTCTATTCATCATGAACCACTAAACTCGAGTATTGAGCTCATTCTAACATAAACTACATATATAGATTTTCGATGTCATTAGCTTTCGTTTAAATCCCATATCCACCTCTCCCGCTACTTTCAAGATGGCACTCGCTGTCGAACGGGCAGTTTCGGTATGTGTATAAAGGGCGAGTGTTTGGAGACTGAGAAAAAGGGAAAAACTAAAATTACTTTTGGTTGTGCAAAGATATTAAATTATAATTGAGTGCAAACTTATGAAAGTTTGAATTGAAAATTACTTCGACTATCAGATGAAACAAAAGCTATTTAAGCAATTTCGTGCACGCGAAGCGATTTTCATTCGTAGTGCAGCCAAAGTCATTTGCAGCGCCTACGGTGACGCTAATGCCATCGCAAATGACGTGATAGAGTGTAATTTATTATATCAAGCGGCATTCCGTCTGTTATGTAATACAAATATTTATTTTTTTTTACTTTTATATTATATTTTTGCAGCATTTTATTCCCCTGTCAATAAGAAGACTAGAAAAAATGTCCGCAATTACACATCACCAAAGAGTTGGTCTGTAATTCGATATGAGACTTCTATTGACTAAAGTTAGGAGAGTTGAAATGATTTTTTTGTTACTGTTTGCGGTTTTTGGGTTTTCATTTCTGTATAAAAGTGTGCGTCTGTGCATCGATTTTCACCTCGTAAACACACTCACACTCCATTGCGTTTGTAAGGATGACTCGCCCAGACATACGAACAGACTACAACGAAACAAGCAAGGCACATAAAATACTTACTTTTCTAATATTGGGCATTGTTGTAAACGAATTGTTGTTTGTACTCGTTCGTAGCCAAACAAATAAATCATACGCAACCGCAACTCCTCCAATGAAGTTTTATATGGAAGTCAACATTAGGTACGTATCATACTTACATATATAACTAAATAGCATACATACATATGTAAAAAGTATAAAGTGTATATGTTTCGTGACATTTCGTGTTTACTGCCACATGTCTTTCCGCATATCACCTTGTAAACGAAACGGGAGGTGTAAATAAATGTTTTGTTGTTTGTTATTTAAGGAGAATTTTTTTAATTTACAACACCAATAAAATACTATCGAAATTAATATTTCATTAGTTATGCTTTCAGTTACTGAAATGTTGCCTTTTTCAGTTTTGTTTAGTTAAGAGTGTTTATTAGATTATATTGAACTGATGTATGAAACCATTTAGTTAAACATTTTTATATGAAAGATTACGCCAGGTAAAGAAAAGTTATGCCTTGTCACGTTATAATATGATATGTTCTATATTATTATCTTATACGTATTAGATTAGGTAATAATTCAATGCGGGAAAAATTCCATTTAGTGGGGCGGTTTTTTAACCATTCTCTAGCTATTTTAATTCTACCTTCATAAATACGTAAATCGACTGCAGAATCTATTTTATTTATATTCTTCTTATTATATCTTCTACAATTCCACTCTACACATTGTTATCATATTTCAATATGTTCACAAATTATTTGTTCAATTTATTGTTATAAACGCCAATATGTCATGTGGTTCCTGGATGGATGGCACCCAACTTAAAGGAGCTCAATTCAATTGTCTGTAAAAACTTTCATTGCCAACGGCTTGTCGTTTTCGTCACCAAATAAATAATTTGGACATGTATATATGCGTTCAAGTAGGAAAGAAGTAGGAAAAAGAAAATAAGGAAATAAATAAAAAAAGAAGGACTCAACGTCATACATTTATATATATTCGTATGTGAGTATGAATCTATCTATTAAATACCATACTTTTTATAATACTTTTTACCACATCGCATTTGCGACGTCAAGGTGCGTTGACTGTGATTTAAAAATCGGTTCAACGAAGAAAATAGACAGCTGTTGTGGAGACCGCAGTTCCTGTTCGCAGCCACTTTACTACTGGGAGACAGCGCCAAACACACAGTGCTCGGTGGCATGCGGAGAAAATATAGGGAAAACAATAAAAACAATAGTATTATTATCACAAACTGTGCGTGACAACAAATACACACACAACTAACATACAACAGCTTGAGACAACAGGCTCCGTCATTCAGGCGCTCAGTGTGACAAAAAGTAGACGTTTACGAAAATATCACGACAAAAAGGTAAATAAGCAAAGAAATTTGAATGTGTCACAATATTGCGACTACATTCGTACGAGAGTCTGAGGAAGGCGCCTGAATTGGCGCGGCACCAACGTCGCAGGTGCTTGTACCAAGATATTTAGCCAACAGATTGTGCACAGCTTGCTAGGTTTGGTAGCATACGGTGTTTCACCTATTTATAGCAACCGTGTTGTATTGTTCACAGCGTTGGCTCAAATGCGAAAATCTAAGTACACAATTGACCCCGCTTCCCGTCTAATACATTGTCTCACAGCATGTTTTGATATCTCGAATGGCACTCCAATGTGACATGCTTAAATCGATCGCAGGCAGTTGGCAGTGCACAACGCAACTCGTGCCAATTCCCTACTCGCGTGTCGTAGTTTAGTTTTTAATCCTCAATAGTACCGCCTGTCGCGCACTTACCCCTATATAGATTGCTCACTTACCAAGCATCCCTAATAAAAGTTCGAATGCAAATTTCGCATGCCAAATTTATCTCGCTTTCCCTTTTTATTTTCGTTTCCCACCTGCGTGCACCTAATGTCATTGCGTCAATTTTATTCGAGAAACAAATCACTGTGAAATTTCAAATACACGTTCGACTTTCGTAGAGATTTTCCTATCGTATTGTGACTGTAGGGCCACAGTTGGCTATGTGCTTAGTAGACGCATCGTAAAATTTAGTTTTGGTAAGCCTGTGGGCTGATATGGTTGGTTTTGTATGGCATAAGGAGAATGACTAGTTAAACAGAGCCATGGTATATTTGGGGAGGTAAATGGTTTTGCTTGTGACATGTCATATAAACTCGTTTTGACTGGTATTCACGGCTCTGTTCTCCATATTTTCGCTGTAATTGAGATGAAGTAACTAAATTGGAAATGTACGTATCCAATAAGCTAATATTATTCTATATGTATATGTATTTTCAAAACTTAAAGCAGAATATTTATGCAGAATAGTGGTATGTGGAGTATTTAGGTTATGCAGTAAAAATTAGTGCAATATAACTCGAAATGTATCGTGAGAATGCATGGACAATAGAGAAGAAGAAACAAACTGCCACGATTTGAAATGTATCTTAAATTTTATTACATACAAATTTATTGAACGATAAAGCGGAATAAATACCTTCAGATATTTTCGACGGCCTTAATACTCATATTCCCAATTTTTACTTAGAGGTGTACCAATTAAAAAAACATTACAACTCCCACAATTTCTGTCAAACACGAATAATATCAATTACCTGCATAAAAAACATAAAATCACAACTAAATAATTCAAATTTATGATTAATGGACTTTTCAAGTCGTCAAAATTTGTTTGTCAACCAAAACATTAGGGAATAATTAAAAGAAATTACTGTTTGAGTGGTTATTATTATTATTCATTCGAAATGGTGAACAGGACAAGAAACGTTGCGGACAAATTTTATACCAAATTGTACCTAAGTCAGGGTACAATTGATGTGTACACAGACATGACGTATATACCTTTAACTAAGCAAACCAACAAACTGTCCCAAACATGACTACATTTTGTCATCAATTCATTTATTTTCTCTTAATCGATTGTAATTTGTCTATAATTGATTTCTTTGTACAGAAAATCAATCATTTCTCCTGTCGAACACATTACAGATTACTCATACGCCACGTGCGATTTGAGCACAATAGCACAATGGTCAAATAAATGTCTTCAGAAGAGCCATACGCACGAATATTTAATGTTTCTCAAGTTGCAAATTCAAGTGGTATTCATTAAAAGAAGTAAGAAAGTTCAGGAGATAAAGACCCACAAAGAGCTGGCACGCAATAAGCACAGGAATGTGAAGCCAAAGGATATACTTGAAAACAAACACTTATGTGAATGGCAAAGTAGCGTAGAAAACCAATAAAAGTTGAGAAATATTTGTATATAAATTAATATTTTGTGCATTGCATATTTCAAGGCGTTTGACCTTTGTTATTGTGTGCTGCACGACATATTGAGTTATTGGGAAAATGCTTGATTGTGATTTACATACGCATACATCTACACATACATGCATATAAACATTTCTCATTTTGAGAATCTCTCCGAGAAGAACTCATTTATAAAAGTATAAAACATTACATTTTTTATCTAATGTCTTCCCAAAGATATTTTTTCGCTATCACCCAAATATAGACATATATATCTATATATCCTTACTACAGTTTACCACGTAACTTAAATCGATTTGTCGCTTCAACTCCTCCTTTCCTTTTTAACTTTTCTACCTCTCTGTGGAAACTGTCAATTCCCTTCGTGCATTCGAAATTCCCTAAGGCTCCCTTAGTGCCAATTCCATCTTGCTGCCTGCCGAAAGCCAATAATAGAATCACTGAAATTACCCAAATAAGGTAGGGAATTTATTTATTTCTTTGGGTGCTACCACTCCGCATCTTCAATATATTTCACCACAAGCAATCGCAATGCTAGCATTACGCGATTTTATGTCTCTGTTTATGTTTTTGGTTTGGTTTCAACAAGCTCTAATTAATCCCATGGATATGCAGCTGAAGCATAAAAAGCCAGTGAGTGTCTGATTTGGTGATTATTGCCTGCAGCGGCTCAAATTGGAGTTATATTGCACTGGTTGTTGTTGTAATTTGTATTTGCTGCTCTAAGTCGTGTGCACTGGTGAAAGGATTTCATAGCTTAGTTAACGGTATTGCTTTTAGCTTCATGTTGTTTCTTAGGGTGTTTCAAGGTCATTACAAAAGGGTGAAAAGTGAGAAAATTGGTATCTGTAATATTGTCAAACGTATTTAGTTATTTTCAAAGGATTAAATTTATTTTATATTTATTCAGATGAAATTCAACACGTTCTCCATAAATCATCACACATCAGTATAAGTATAAGAACCAGGCGACATTCGTCTATAAACTTCAGTATTCTCTCCTACACATTGAGATAAGACATAAGTAAATTCGTATATAGACGTTATTGAAGCTAACTTATTGATTGCTCATTGAAATTTATTTGGGATTATAAGTAGAATTTGTTAAAATCAGATCAAGTTGAAGATAATTGCTGTGTAATAGTTCCCTACAAAATGACGAACATGTGAAAGTAGGACAGCTCTGTGTTGAGTGTGTCACATATATTTGAATGTATTGTAATTTTCCGCTTATGAGCACCATGAAATCAAATATAGAATGAAGATATTAACCAACCGCAAGTATGCGTTGCAGAAAGCATAGTTAATATGCAATATGCCTCTTACTCATATGTCAATTGAGGTTGAGTTATATCGTATAATGCGGCGCTGATTGTTTATGCCTTCACTGTTTTCAAGTGAGTCTGCTGCAATAAAGTTTATCGACGCAATTTCTTGCATTGTAAATCATGCGTTTGCCAATCGATGCTGAAACGGGAGGAACTCTGTATTCCATTTACAATTCCGCCGCGCAGCATTCATATACTCCTTTTAAGATTCAGGTAGTTTTGCAGATCATATAGCCAATTATTTAACTTGAGGTGAACTGAATTTTATTCAATTAAATTCTAACTTAATTCAATTAAATTCTAATTTGAGTTTTTCACTTTACTGAACCTCGGATTCGGATTTTCCTCAAAATAACGAACCCAATTCGTCTTGGTCTTAAAATTCAAATTCATATAGGAACGTTGTAGAAACATATATAAATGAACATATAAACCTGTCTGTGTATATAGACGACACGTCACTCACGCCATACATGCCACTCAAATACATTTTCTCATGCTGTTCGCACAGTCAGACAATATATTGATTCCAAATCTGCTTGGAGTGTGTCATCAACGTGGTGTGCTCCCCTGCATCTACGTGTCACTTGCATGCTCAATAACTACCGGGGCTTTGCACTAGCTTGCATGACGGCACGCTCAAACATTTATACTTATATACATAGACATATAAACTAGCTATTAGGTTAGCGCTACCCAATAATTCAATGAAGACACGAGCTGCTCCGCTAGTGCTTCGCTGTCTACTACTTGATAGCAAGTCTGATATATGTAGAGGATGCAATTCATGTATTTACATACATTGCTCTGTTCCGACTGAGTTTCTGCTTCTTCTCTCCACAGTCATCCGTCTGTTCCTGAGTTGGTGTCACAGATGTTTTTGCTTTCCATCACGACGCACATCTTCATTGAAGCGCAGCCACTTAAGTTGCTAAATTCTGCAATGACTTTGCTTGCCTCCGTATCGCCTGTGGATTCGTCGTGTTTGAGTTTCTAAGTCTGCTACTTGGCGCCATCACCGCCCCATACTCCACGGCGCTCTTTCGCTACTTATTCTCATTGCCGCCACTTTCGCTCTGTCTGTGTTTTCTCTTTTCATCGATTTTACACTTTCATTGCTGGAAAAGATTGTGGATGGTCTTATCTTACTACCCATTATACATATCAGATACATATCAGACATATATTTTTCAGATTTTATTCATTTTATTGTATGTTTTTGTGCACATTTCTTTTCTTCTAATCTCATTCTTTCTCACTCTCTTTCCTTTTCGGTCTCAGGTTATAAGATGTCGCAACCAGTGCTCACCAAGGTAAGTTTTGTAGTCTTTGGCTATCTCAACTGGTTTGTCTGTCAATCGTATAGTGCTGTCTTTCATGCCACTGAGAGTTTTTCTAAAGAAGTGATTTTTTTGTTTTAAGCTTTATTTTTGCAAAATTTCTCCAGTTTTAGAAGTCGTTCGATAAAATTTAAAGCGCATTGTTGTCACGCGATAAATGTAATTTTTTATGTTCACTTCATTTGCTGTTAACGGCTCACCACCAAGAGCTCTGAAATTCTCTCAGTTAAGAAAAACTGTTCAACTACTGGGGCCTTCATGTGCAAGCCCCTCACCCACCAACAATACCATTGTCACTTTCACTAAAGTTTTATAAGCGAAACTCATTTGCATACGAACAGGATATAAAGGGTGATTTTTTAAGAGCTTGATAACTTTTTAAAAAAAAAAAACGCATAAAATTTGCAAAATCTCATCGGTTCTTTATTTGAAACGTTAGATTGGTTCATGACATTTACTTTTTGAAGATAATTTCATTTAAATGTTGACCGCGGCTGCGTCTTAGGTGGTCCAATTTTGGGCAACTTTTTCGAGCATTTCGGCCGGAATAGCCCGAATTTCTTCGGAAATGTTGTCTTCCAAAGCTGGAATAGTTGCTGGCTTATTTCTGTAGACTTTAGACTTGACGTAGCCCCACAAAAAATAGTCTAAAGGCGTTAAATCGCATCATCTTGGTGGCCAACTTACGGGTCCATTTCTTGAGATGAATTGTTCTCCGAAGTTTTCCCTCAAAATGGCCATAGAATCGCGAGCTGTGTGACATGTAGCGCCATCTTGTTGAAACCACATGTCAACCAAGTTCAGTTCTTCCATTTTTGGCAACAAAAAGTTTGTTAGCATCGAACGATAGCGATCGCCATTCACCGTAACGTTGCGTCCAACAGCATCTTTGAAAAAATACGGTCCAATGATTCCACCAGCGTACAAACCACACCAAACAGTGCATTTTTCGGGATGCATGGGCAGTTCTTGAACGGCTTCTGGTTGCTCTTCACCCCAAATGCGGCAATTTTGCTTATTTACGTAGCCATTAAACCAGAAATGAGCCTCATCGCTGAACAAAATTTGTCGATAAAAAAATTCCGAACCGAACACTGATTTTGGTAATAAAATTCAATGATTTGCAAGCGTTGCTCGTTAGTAAGTCTATTCATGATGAAATGTCAAAGCATACTGAGCATCTTTCTCTTTGACACCATGTCTGAAATCCCACGTGATCTGTCAAATACTAATGCATGAAAATCCTAACCTCAAAAAAATCACCCGTTATTTATTTGTATATGTGCGTATGTTTTTGTATGTGGGTGGGTGTCACATTGAGAGCCAAGGGCACATATGACGCAGTGCATAACTTTGTAGAACTCGAAGATATTTTGCAATAATGCAATTCCTAAAAACAAAAAGTGGGCAGAAATATGTGGCAACTACTTTTATAATATGAAAGTTCCCTATGGCAACAGGGTCAGTTGTAAATACTACCACATACATTGGTTACACAGAGAACTATTTGTATGGTGATCTTGAAATTGATAACGCATGTTTTTTATACCACCTCAAAAAATTTATGATAAGATGATCAAAGGACTACCTTAAAGTTTAAGCGCCACGAAAGGATCAGTCTCGAAACTTTACCTATAACCTATGAGTTCCGAAATGACCGCTGACCATTTGCTAGACTATATAGTCTAATAACAGGTCCTATTTTCTAATCTGTATGTAGTGGTAGTTACAATAAAAATGTTATAATTTGATAAAATGTTTAAGTTCTTCTTTAATTTGCTATTTGCCTTACTACCCCTAGACGATACTTATGAATGACTTCACTGTCGCACTCTCACCTTTATATTTTGTTCACACAAGCTACTGCTACTCTTTATCATAAAAAAAATGTTTATTGGTTTTAATTTCGCTGCAGGTGGATCACCGATGACTGGAGTCCATGCAGTCGTCTCTGTGGACCAGGCCACCATGAGAGCATGATGGTGTGTGCGAAGGAGAATATTGCCATCAAGACAACGGTAAGCGCAAATTGAGTCATAAAATACTTACAGTGTGCCAAGAAAGAAGAAAGAAAACCAATGAAGAACAATAAAATTTCTGAAATAAACGAAAACAAATAGCAAGAAGTTCGACAACAACAAGAAAAGCAAAAGGCGCCTTGGTCTCTCTTGGCCTTTACTCAGCGCATACCTCCGCGGTGTGGCCGCACTTTATACAGTTTATTGCTTTTGTATTTTCCATTTCGAGCGCTTTGAAGACTATTAAAAAGCGCTTGCAGTTCTTGTGTGCCCAGCTGGAAACGCGTCAAACAGCGGGTCCATTATTGTATTCATAATTGCTACTGAACGTTTATCGCACCCATTCTTCGGTTGTGTTGTTGTGCGGGTAACTTAAATAATTTCGTGAAATTACCACCATCTATCCGCAATTTTCATTTATAATATTCACTTTTAATTTTTACTTTGTACTTTTTGTTTTTGTACAACTCTTTCATAGTTTTAATATTTCAGGTACTGGATGTGAGATGTCGTACGCCAAAGCCAGCTACACAGGAGCCCTGCATGATTGAGAAGTGCCCACCATGGGAGGTGGAAGACTGAAGTGTGTGTGCGCTTTTGTGGTAGAGGTGAAAGCATTAAAGTTCCTGTTGCTGACGCTTTTTTGCTTCCGCTATGTTTTTTGATCTTTTTTTCGAAAAATTTCACAGTTCATCCCTTTACCTCCTTTCAACTTTTCTTTTATGTTGTAGCATTTTTCAATTTCGTCTGCTTGCGCTTTAATTAGTGTGAAGCTTTCATTTCTCACATCATTTCCGCTTGCGCGATTGGGTAGTATAAAATTATTAAGCAATTCGTGGGTAATTTTGGGTTGCTGGAAAAAAGCCAAATATTAATTACTCGCGTACACTTTAAGGGAGGGAAATACTATGTATTCATTGTGCATAGAGTAAGGTAATCTATATTCGATCTGATTCTGACAAACTCTAGGTAGTCTAGATACATTAAGGATGTGGAATAGTATTTTATGTAACCTTTTCGATTTATGAATACAATCCTTGTAGTTGTATGCAACTCAACTCAGCTTTAAAAAAGTTTTGTCAGACTTTAATTATTAAATCTCTAAGTGAAATTAATTTTACTTTCTACACTTCTGTACATAAATAACATATAATAAGGGTTGTAAGTTCAAGCTTACAACTGCAGCGCTAGCAAGTAAAATTTACATAACAACAACTCCTACACGGGCTTCGCGTGTTGATCATAAATGTTTGTCTTATGGCGTTATTGCACTCGAGCTGTGTACTGAAAAGTCACGGAAAGCAACAACAATATCGACGTCATTTAAATACAGCTAGATGAAGATGACACGCTGGCTTACACTCACGAGCTTCTAAATTGCGCTGTCTGCCTATATTAAGCAAGCAGTTGCGCCACACTTGTTGAAACGCATCCATTTGCCGTCTCGTCTCATATTCTTTAAACATTCATGGACTTATTCTAAGTATTTCTAACTCGTGTATGCAAACCCTCTAATCCTGTTGCACTGGCGCATCTCAATCTAAATTTTTGTTGAAATGAACTGCAGTTAGCTAAGTGAAGGCATAACCAACTTCATTGAAAGCTTCTAAATCCCGGCATGTGCGCTCGCTTATGACTTGATGTGCTCCAAAATACTTGTATCCACATAAGCACATACTTATGTCAATATGTCTTTTCTTCATAAAGTAACTATATAAATACATAAGTCCACTAGGTGTATTTCCTGTAGCATGTGCGCCTCCGCTGGCAGCTGAGTGTAAAAAACTCCAACGTCGCACACTCTTCAGTCCTCAATGCGTTTAGCTTGTGACGACTTAATGCTCTTCCATCTGTTTGTATACACAGGCGTGAAAAATATTTGCATACATAATATGGTTAAGGCTGTGGATATAAGTGACCACTTTGTGTGCGGTGTAGGCTTGTTTATTGGTAAGGAAAAGGGTTGCCATCAGTTCAGAGTTTTGTTGAAAAAGTATTATAGTATTTCGGATTTAATAATAATTAATATATTTTTTGTATAGAGGGGCGGGATACATACATTCAATGACCACGAGCCTAGAAACACACCCACGATTCCTATAAGTTCCAACTATGTTCGAAGATTAGAAAAACATTCAGTTCGATATTATTTTCCGTGTACTTTTCCATCCAGCTTAAGATCCTAATATTCTGGTTACCACTTTGAATCTACATCAGTTACATATATTGCCACATGGAGCCCTCTTTTGCTTATTTCTAAAATATTCCATTTGTTAATGTAATTTGTATGGTAGCCATATTTTTAAATTATTAAATTTTCTTTGCTTTAATCAAAATAAGTTTTGTAAATGTTTTTATTTTAATTTTTTTTATTCATAACACAATATTTGACTGCCTGCCATTTGGCAACTCTGCATATTTGCTTTAACGAGTTGTAATTATGTGGGTTCTAAGCCTTCGCATATATTTAGGGCATATTACTGAACATTTATGTGCAAATATGTGAGCTCTCTTTCCACTGCTTTTTTGTGGCGTTTAAAATCTGCAGCCGCTCATCATACTTATGTTATAAACACACAGTTTTATGTCAGTTTTAATGCCAAACACGTTTAAATAATTTATAATTCCTTATCATTTTGTGTCATTTACGTTTTATCTCACTTTCGATGTTACCCTGCAAACAACAAAAACAACCACTGAAGTTTCCTCATAGCATTTAAATATTCAAAAATGCTGTCACTTGATGACTCTAACCATGCCACTCCTGCCGCAACTCAACTATTTTAAAATGCCCTGCGGCTTACATTTCCATATATGTTTTTATTTGTACCTTTGATCTTAACAAAGTGTTCGGTGTCCTGTGGGCAGGGCTTGCAGATGCATGGAGTTGAATGTAATTCGTCCGATGACAGGCACAGCGCCAAATGCGACCCACTTACGAAGCACATATCTGACAAGCACAAGAATGCTCGACGAGGGTCTCATGTGCCGTTGGCGGCGGTACGATTATACACGGCAACAGTGGACCCCTCGCAACGGTGAGCTGCGAATTAAAAACATGACATTAAGTAATTAAGAAGTCAGGTAAGTATTGAAAAAAAAAAAACTAAATGAACATTCCACTTTCTATTTCTAGTCTGATGATCTCGATGAAGAGGACGACGACGATGATGATGATTCAGTGGATGAGGAAGATGTTGATTCCAGTAATGGTGATCATGATAAGTCTGCACCACAGTAAGCTCATCACTCGGTCAGTCATCTTCATCTCGAGGAGCCATAGCAGCAGCGTACTGAGCGCCTTACTAGTGGCGGTGGCGGTTATGGATATCGTAGTAATTCGGATCGGGAGTTGGAGGTGCCTGCCGGCGATCCAAGGTGAGTGGCAAACTTATTTATTGTAGACAAGTAGTTCTTGGTACTGGACCGAATCTTGGTCCTTATGTGGACAAATCTTTGATCAGATGCTACAACGACTGGCAAACCATATTACATTTATCTAACGAATACTTCCAAAAAGTTACATGTTCGACACGTGTACTGTCAGAGTACTGTCAAGAACTCATTCCTGTCTAAACACTTTGTTACGGTAAATGAGGCGTACTCATTCGCTTTATGGACATAAATACCTCTAACTACTACCTTCAATGGTGACAAGCTTATAAAAACTTACATAGTTGTCACCTGGTGAATGCTTTTTGCTATTCACCTTTTAGCACCTTCTCCACCTCCAATACCAAAGCGTAGGCCTTGCATTTGACAAGTTTAGGTATTTACAAAATTCTTCTATACGTTAGGAGATTCCTATACTTGAGTTCATGTTCGACTGAATGTGTTAAGTAAACTTATTTATATGCGTGAGGTTAGTCCGCATACTTTTTTTAACACTAAATTAACATTCTTCCTTATCCTTATATATCATTATATTACCCCTTTTGTCTATGTTTGTTGCTTTTTTAACTGAACTTCTTTTTCTATTCATGATACATGAATTTTTACGTCCACTTTCTTGTCTTTGAAACTGTTAGTTTTATACCTCTTACAAAAGTTTTATACTTTTAAACTATTACAGTTTTTCAATCATCTGGTGTTACTATAGCACAAAAATTTTAGTACTTTATGTTTTTACGACTTTACCTGAGCTTGTGCATCCAACACACATGATTCACTCAAAAACTATGAAAGATTTTTATTGCACTTTTCACATAAGAGAAAATTTTCGAAGTAATACATATCATGAATATTATAGGTACTTTGGTGCAACACCCCCAACATCATAGACAAAACAATAAATTCTAACGAAAGCATGGAGTATAAGAGGGGTGCTCGTTGATGATGGCGAAAGTTTTGGTATTTGCTTTATGACAGTGTGGTAAATAGGATAGTGAATTACGGTGGTAAACATTAAATGACCTCTTATTTACTCAAAGGACAAGTGGCGTGAGTGGGTCAGCCTGTGAGCTAGCAAATACAATGAGTGAGCACATTATTATAGTGAATGACCCTCTACAGCGATCAAGTGCTGCAGATAAGCTTCATTATGCCTCAACCATTGGGGCATTTGGTGCGGTCAAACGAACACAATAATTGAGACACGAAATTTATTTTTCTTTGCTGTTGTCTTAACTGTTTGTGTTTTCTTAACATATATATTTTTTTTGTATTTGAAAAGTTCGTTCTACTAATAGTGTGAAAGACATTGAAGGGAAAAAGCAAAAATAATAACAAATCAAATTCACTTAATTGAGAAATGAAAGTGACATATAAAATCAATTAACCGAATTTTTTTGTTGTTGCTTTGTTTTTCTCAGCTTATCCGCCTGTGCCGTAATGTATCTTTCTTTGAAACTTGAGAAAATTGTGTAGAGTTTTGCAAAGACTTAGGCAATGTACTTTGTCACCAACAGCCAATTCATTATATTATTATTTGATGCCAGCTGCGGCCAAAGGACAAACAACAAAGCCAAACTAAATCTAACCAACAAACGACAAATTCTTCCGTTGCCTAATCGTTCACCCACACCTCCTCTCTTACTTGGCCCCACTCTTCGAATTGTAATAATATTGATTACACTTATTTGCGACTGCTGTGAGATATTGTGAGTAGACGAAAAAGTAGATTATTTTTATTTGTAAGAAATTATTGGCCATCTCTGTGGCTGCTTGGGCTTTTGCTGCCTCTTTGTCGGCGGACTCTTTGGTGCCAACCTCACTCGAATTGGATTTTACTCTACTAATTCTGTCCTATGCCTTCTTCTTCATCCGCTCGGTTCCACTTGGGTGATTGTCTGGCTAGTAGTTTCATCTACTGCATTGCGCTTTTAGTGGAGCCTAAGCCAAGACGTCTTCTGTTGTCTTCTGTACAGCATCACAATCCAAAAATCCTGCGCCAACGAAGCATATCCTTTTATTCGTAGTAAAAAGTAAGTCGCCTTTTAGGTGCTGTGCAGCTTTATACTATGGGACTTAAGAAAGAAAACTAAACTCTTAGTGAAGTGAATTCTCGAAATAATATTTTTTAACGCTCATTCTATATACTTTCTGTTGTTATTTAAATTTTTTTTTGGTTAATTATTTTAATCGTATGGCAATGTCATTCACAAATTTTTATTTTTTTAATAATTTTTTTTTAATAATTATATTAGTTTTTCTAGAAAAAAAAAAAAATTATTTTCAATTGCTTGCAAAATTTGTTTCCAAATTAATCCATCCCAAGCCACTGCACTTAATCGGCATTGCAAACACCAACCAGCCACCTTGGCTGATTAAAATCTTGTGTATGTGGTCGTTGGAGTAGGCCAATTCCGCACGATAATAAACTGTTATAGTATAGTCGTGGTTGTTATTGTTTCGAATTTTTATTATTTCAAAGGTATTTGCCAGTTTATTTGGTGCCGACAGCTAGCATGGTGTAGAGCAGACTTTGTGGCGCGTCGTCGTGCCTCCACCAAATTGTAAACATTTCAAATTTCTTTGCTTTGTTGACGTCATTTGGCTTTTATGCGATCAATGTTTTTTATTGCGCAACATTTTTGTGGAAATGAAATAAATTCAGATTTTTATTACAAGTGTCCTATAACAATAATGGTAGCACGCGTAAGCACATCATTTACACTCAACACGAATGCTGTAAGAAGTCTGCTTGACACTAAAAGCGATGACTGACTAAGAATGTATGGTTTCACTTGGTTTTGTGCTTCAACAATTTGGCGAAGATTAATTTTTGAGAAATCAAATCTATTATGGCCCACTTAATTAACATTAATCGATGTGACTCGACGACGTTAACGTCTTTTGTGACGCCCATCAAATTGAAATAAAATGAATTTCCACTCATTCGGTATTCTATCTACCCAAAAAAACATGTATTTTCTTCTCAATTTGTTTGATATCTTCAGGACAAGACTATTTAAGACTATACTGGAGCATTGGCCTACATATTTGTAGAGCCACCAGTACCTGTTGCTGTGTACAAATACTTGTTGCTGTAAATCGAATCGAATGAATACTTGTTGCTGTAAATGACCTGAAGTTCTGAAGTACAAAATCTTGTTTGCTTTGATATTGAGAAGTGTAGCCAAAACTCACACAAACACACACATACATATATTCCATACCAGCAGCATAGGTCCTATGTGTTTCGTAAGTGCACATTGCCTTCACACGAAATTGACATTTGCCTCCTCTTGGCGGAATAAGAACAGCTGTGTTGTGTTGCCTTAAAAAAGACAAACAGGACTCACATTCACACCCGTGAATTCACCTACAAACGACTGTCAATAAACAATAGTGAGTATGAGTTTGAACCTTTTAACAAAGTTCACAAGTGTGTTCGTCACATATCCTTTTCAGCGGCTGCATGAAAATATAAAGATATGCACTTGTAGGATTTCATATATTTTCACATATGTATTTAGGACAACATATACATATAAATAAAGATATATATACTGTGTATGTTTGTCTTCCTAATTCCATATTTGCTGTCTTACCTTATTACCTTTGCTCTCAATCCCTTCGCAAAGAGCTCAAGACGTTGATTGCAAATCAGCGCATATTGTTTAGATGTTTTCCTCCGCTTTGTCACTTTTAGTCACCTGCACACATCCTGTGAGTTGACTTGGCTTCGCTCGCTTCGCTTCATTCAATCTTATCCACTTCTAATACCAAAGTCGAACTCTGTGTGTTTAGTTCTTACTGTTTACTTGTGCATGTCCTTTTCTGAAGCCATCAGCGCAGATGCTCTCTTTTTGTTATCCTTGCTTAGGATCCTGCGCGTGATTGAAAGTAGAGTACTATGTTAGATATTTACGTTTTGGGTGCACAATAGGAAATTAAAATAATTAACTGGAAAAGAAAAAGCAGTGGAATGACCTTAAGATTTTATAGAATGGCTGAACGGGTGAATTGAAGCGGGAAGTTGAAATAACTGTTAAAAAATGTTAAAGAGTTGTAGGTTCTACTCTCACAGTAATTAAACATTGAGAATACGAAATTGTTAGATCTGAAAGCTAGTTCCAAGATATCCCTAAATATTGTTCAGTATGTCAGGCGAAATAATGCATTACATGAATGAAATCATTACAGAATCAAAACATTTATCCTGAGTGATGTGTTTCAGACCTCACAAGAAACCTTTCTTTAATATTTTATTAATAAATTATATTCTTTCGGTTTTACATTGCTTCTAGCACTCAAAATACTTGTCGAAAGCAGCAATGGGCATGTGAAAGCAATCGACGTTCTAAAAATGATCGGGCACAAAATGCAGACAGCAATTTCATGGAGAATGAGGTAAGTCAACAAACAGTACTGAGTTTTTCTTTGATATTTACACAACCATATAAAAGTGTGGATACACCAAAATTGGAAGCACGTGAGCAAATAAGTTCATCTTCGAGCTGAAAAGGAATGAAACTACATTCCGAGCTGGACAAACATTTCTAATGCTGCGTGAGTGTTTATGGAGATACAAACGGATATTTTTATACTCTCGCAACAAATGTTGCTAAAGAGAGTATTATAGTTTTGTTCACATAACGGTTGTTTGTAACACCCAAAACTATTAGAGTTAGATATAGGGTTATATATACCAAAGTGATCAGGGTGAAGAGTGGAGTTCAAATCCGAATGTCTGTCTGTCCGTCCGTCCGTCCGTCCGTCCGTCCGTCCGTCTGTGCAAGCTGTAACTTGAGTAAAAATTAAGATATCTTGATGAAACTTGGCACACTTATTTCTTGGCACCATAGGAAGGTTGCTTTCGAAAATGAGCAAAATCGGACCACTACCACGCCCACAAAATGGCAAAAACCGAAAACACATAAAGTGCCATAACTAAGCCATAAATAAAGCTATGGAAATAAAATTTGGTATAAGGGATCGCACTATGAAGGGGCATATTTGGATGTAATTTTTTTTGGGAAGTGGGCGTGGCCCGCCCCTACTAAGTTTTTTGTACATATCTCGCAAACCAGTAGAGCTATATAAACCAAACTTTCTGCAGTCGTTTTTTTTAGCCACTTCCTAATACAGTCCAAAAATTAAATGAAAAAGAAATCGGATCATAACCACACCCACATCCCATACAAAGGTTAGGTTGAAAATTACTAAAAGTGGGTTAACTCTCTAAGGAAAAACGTCAGAAACACTAAATTTCACATAAGAAATGGCAGAAGGCAGCTGCACTGAGATTTTTTTACAAAATGGAAAATGGGCGTGGCGTCGCCCACTTATGGGTCAAAAACCATATCTCAGGAACTACTCGACCGATTTCAATGAAACTTGGTTTGTTATAGTTTCCTTACATCCCAATGATATGTTGTGAAAATGGGCCAAATCGCTTCACAACCACGCCTACTTCCTATATACCAGAACTTTGAAGACGATCTGAATCGTTTACTTTACAATATATAAAGTAAGCACTAGTGAAGATATCGGTGCAGAACTTTGCACAAATACTACGTTTATAGTGTGGCAGCCCCATTTTAAAAATCGCCGAAATCGGACCATAGGTTTTTAAGGCCCCATATATCGAACACGAGGACCTCGGTGCTTCTAACCTAATATTATGGCTTCCAACTTTCAATGGACTTTATACAATATATATGACGAATATGTGGGTCAAATTGTGTATTATATAATATAAATAAAGTTAAGTAAATAAATTGCGAGAGTATAATATGTTCGGTTACACCCGAACTTAGCCCTTCCTTACTTGTTTTTTCTGTATATTTACAACAAAGCATCTGAGATGCACATGTGTGGTGTGCTTCAGCTGCCGGCGATTCTGTGGGTTGAGTCCTTATGCGCACTTGTTCGCTCTGTGTTAAGAATTGTCCGACCGAAGTTGCACACGCCACGAGATGCACATGCCACGCTCAAGATAGTTGCAATGTAACAATGATTGCTCGCCATCGTACACCCAAACTGTTTGTGCTTGACAGTTATTTGTCGGAATGTATTGGATTTACAAATAGTTATTGTGGAGAACACTGTTTATCTACTTTACGTAATTTGATAGTTTACCTCTTCGTTTGTCACACGCTGAGCACGTCACTAAGCGTTTGGCTTGCTCTGAAGCTCCAAAGATCCGAATAGTGTTGCCACTCTTTTGCTATGCTATTCCACAACTGAAGCACCCGCATAGCTGAATACTAGATTGCCTTTATAATCAGATTTTGTCAATACATTTATTCTAGCACTTGTGTATGTAGCGTACCAGCAAGTGAGCGTGCATCCTTTTCTGTAAGCGTCTAGTGCGAGGAAGCATGCAAGCTCGATTGCAATAGGAACAAGAATAATTCTAACGCTTTTACCGTTGTCAGTGTTCCAATGAGAATATCGTAATTTGTTTGCTGAATTTCTTTATTGCTCATGTTTTCTCTTTTGTGACTTTGGCTTTTCACTTCTCATTTGAAATGCATTAAATGTTTCGTGGCATTTATTATTATCGTCCTCAACATACGAAAGGACGAAACAAACGCCAGACAATTTATGCTTTCCATATTTCCACTCACACTAATTGCATATCTTGTTCTACTTCTAATCTATCCCGCTGTCATTTGTCGCTCTCACCACTTTTGACGGATGCCTTTCAACTCCCCAACAACGCTTAGCAGTCGCAATTAATTCAGCAGGTCGACGAAGATGGCGGTGGCGCGTCGAAATACACAAGCGCCAGCAGTGGCGGCAGTCGTGCCAATGTTCTACTAGCGATGCCATGCTTCTAGGCGCTACTCAGCAATGTGCGGGTGAGCTGATCTAACGTGCAGAGGGAAAATGCCCGAGCAGAAGTAGAAAAGGAATAAAAAGAATATCTCCAGTCGTCGGCCAAACTGCCAAGCTGTCTCTCTTTCTTTTTTAATTCTGCCCGACAATTTAGCCGTCAACGTAGACGAGTAAACATCGAACAAACCGAATGTCAGAGGCATTTTATAGATTTGTGTTGTTTGCCTTGTTGTTTTCCGGTCACTCTGTTGCAATTATTTGTTTGTTGTTGGTTTATTTGTTAACTGGTTCATTCACATGTTCATTCGTTCGTTCGTTTGTTTTACTTCCACTACTCATTTAATACACTCATTCACCGTTTTTGTTATTGTTGTTGAAAATTATTGCCTTGCATTGTGTATAGATGTCGTTATCATTATACCGTTCACCGTTGTTTTTAGGTGGTTGCCTTCTTTCAATTTCAATTTAGTTTGAAACTATTTTGCTGTTTTTGGTTAGGCACGTGGTTGTTTGATAAATTTCTGGCAAACGCTTTCTGCTAAATGTTTTTGTTGTGTTCGCTTCATCATTTTCGCCTCCATTTTGCGTACATGTCCATTGGCTTGTTCTTCCATCAATTTTTTACGGAATTCAAAAATTTTTTTTAATCAAACTTTTCGAATGTTTGAGAATAGTTTAGAATTCTCACAACTTCTTCTTCATTTGTTTTGAAATTTCTTCGAATGTTAAAGTTAATTTCAACTCGCACTGTCATCCCGTATCGTATCGCTGAAACAACTCGCCATCTAAATCCAAAACATTCAATTCGGCTCCAAAATATTTTTTTCCACATTTCATAGTATCAGCTGATGGCAGTTTAAAGTATCCAATAAGTGTCTTGGGAACTAAATATGTATGTCGCGATCTTTCAATTAAACACTTTTAGCGATCAACTCTTTATAATTACCAAATCTGTTTCCCTCATACTACTTCTTCATGTCTAGTGAACATGAAACATTTGCTTTTATCTCCTATTTATTAAACTAAAATACAGAGTATCAGAAAGACAATAATGTTGTACATTGCGTATGAGGAACAAAATCTCGATGAAGAAATGTATTGATAAATTTATATGGGACACCATTGATCCACATATGTATGCATTTACCAACTACATAATGAACGTGCAAATCTACAACAGGCAACATTCTCCTAAGCACTTGGCATCGCAGAAAGCGTGTAATAAATGCAAAAATGTATTAAAATTGTCGCCGACACACAAAAAGGCAGCTGCAACTAAGACTAAAAGCAACAAAAGCTGAGTGCACTAAAACCGAAATGAAGTGCAACTTAAAACCACTCGAAATCTGAAAGAAAAGTAAATGCCGTCAGCCAACGCCGCTAAAAAGAGAAAACGCTGAAAATATTCATAAAAGCTTGCGATTGGGGTAGCATTTCACATGGAGGGGATGAAAGTCTTGTCAACAAAAAAATACAGAACTATAAAACAATGTGAAGAAAGCAAAAGGTAAAAACAAAAACTGAACTCAAAAACCGTTATGGCGACGAAATTTGCAACAATTCTCACAAAATTACATACAAAATGTATAAAAGCATGAAACAATTCAAACTATTGCCAACAAAAAATCTCAAGTTGTCTCAACCGCGTCAAACGCAACACTTACTTTGAGTACACGGGTACTAAAATTACAATAACAATAATAACATTACTTCTACTAAGAAATACTCGTACCTGCCTCGGTTCAAGTGTAAAAGTTGCTGCACTTTTAGGTGGTGAAGTGAAATCTCGGCAAAAGAATTTGTAATTGAAACCATAGCAGAAAACTTGAATATAACTGTAAAAGACAGGACGTAGTTGTGGTAAAAGTTTCAGCGGTAGAATAATGAAATTCAATAATATTTTATTTAAAATTGCTATGATTCGGACGTTGATTAGAAAAAGAATCTCTCTCTCTATTTCTAGAATCTATTCACATTCCCACAAAGCTTTTTTATATCTGCACACTCCTTTTAATATCCCATTGATTTTTTATAATTCCTATATTATTATTCTTTCATAAAAATTCCATTTCATACTTCTTTCTCATCACAACACCCTCTAGAAGTGCAGCGGCCAAATTGCTTTAATTCAATTTTCTGGTCAATTATGCTGCACAATTTTTTTTTAGGAAAAAAGAAATTAAAATAAAAAACCCTTTCCAGAGGCTAACCCTACTTACAAAACATACTTTTGTAGTGCAAATCACAGCCTTTTGCCATTACAATATTAAAATTGCAAATAAAACTGAAAATATGAAAAATGTGCAAATAAAAACAAAACAATTTGTATAAAAATGCGCACAACTAAATCTAGGCAGAATAGTTAAAAATGAAAAGAATAATATTTGCGCGCCAGTTAGCAAATAATAGCATACCCACAGGCGCAACCGATGTTGCAGCAATGTCAAATATGCAGACCCATTTGTAGTTTAGTTGACAGGGTTGCATGTAGTGGAGAGAAGAGGGTCCCACAACCCTCTCTGACGTATTTGCATGGCACGACAATAACAACGAGCGATGTAAATAAAGGGTGATTTTTTAAGAGCTTGATAACTTTTTAAAAAAAAAAAACGCATAAAATTTGCAAAATCTCATCGGTTCTTTATTTGAAACGTTAGATTGGTTCATGACATTTACTTTTTGAAGATAATTTCATTTAAATGTTGACCGCGGCTGCGTCTTAGGTGGTCCATTCGGAAAGTCCAATTTTGGGCAACTTTTTCGAGCATTTCGGCCGGAATAGCCCGAATTTCTTCGGAAATGTTGTCTTCCAAAGCTGGAATAGTTGCTGGCTTATTTCTGTAGACTTTAGACTTGACGTAGCCCCACAAAAAATAGTCTAAAGGCGTTAAATCGCATGATCTTGGTGGCCAACTTACGGGTCCATTTCTTGAGATGAATTGTTCTCCGAAGTTTTCCCTCAAAATGGCCATAGAATCGCGAGCTGTGTGGCATGTAGCGCCATCTTGTTGAAACCACATGTCAACCAAGTTCAGTTCTTCCATTTTTGGCAACAAAAAGTTTGTTAGCATCGAACGATAGCGGTCGCCATTCACCGTAACGTTGCGTCCAACAGCATCTTTGAAAAAATACGGTCCAATGATTCCACCAGCGTACAAACCACACCAAACAGTGCATTTTTCGGGATGCATGGGCAGTTCTTGAACGGCTTCTGGTTGCTCTTCACCCCAAATGCGGCAATTTTGCTTATTTACGTAGCCATTCAACCAGAAATGAGCCTCATCGCTGAACAAAATTTGTCGATAAAAAAATTTCGAACCGAACACTGATTTTGGTAATAAAATTCAATGATTTGCAAGCGTTGCTCGTTAGTAAGTCTATTCATGATGAAATGTCAAAGCATACTGAGCATCTTTCTCTTTGACACCATGTCTGAAATCCCACGTGATCTGTCAAATACTAATGCATGAAAATCCTAACCTCAAAAAAATCACCCTTTACTAACTACAGCAAAGTCTTCATAGCATGAATGCACAGAATGCAAATAAGAAATATTCAACTGAGAGTAAAAATATGAAAACAACAATTGTTATGACTATTATAAACATTTTCTGTAATTTTCTAACGCTTTCCGTTTTAGGTTTCTTTTGCTTTCACTACTTTTGCTTTCACTGTTACTTTCTAAACAATATAAAATACGCGAGCACGTTTATTTGGACAACAATGTACCTGTCGTGTGTGTGTTGGACGACTACAACCGAAATACACACACACAAGTGAAATGATTTACCAGTACAACATGTAGAGTATGTATGTAAATTTATTTTTAAATGTATTTTTAAAAGACATACTCATATACTGACAGATACACAAACAGATGTGCCTGCATGCAATTCAGTCAATTTAAAATATTGTATGATAAATCTAAACACTGCAAACAAATCTTCCAAAAGTTACTCATACGACATGGTGTTCCGCAAGGTTTCCTCTTTAGTTGCGTATACGCTATGTACGCTTTAACGGATATATAAAAGTAAATACATATATGTGCAATATATATCTATTTGTACTCGTATGTATTTGTACACCCACAATTTTATTGCCAGACAAAAGCAGTGGCGCACACACACAACTATCTAATTCAATGTGGGCTTGCAAGTCTACACGAACAATTTACTCTTGCCAAACTTCACAAGAACACGAAAATGAAGCACGACAATAACAACAAGCAGGCTTATATCCGAAACAATAGAACTCACCCAAATATAAATATGTGTACGTGCAACAGCGATTATCCTCGTTTGTAGGCTTTACATAGACACATTATCCTATATATAAATGCAAGTACTCAACATCTTCCTTCGTCTCATCCCACCACCGCAATTAGAGTGGACAATTACATTGCTTTTGTGGCGAAAAGCACTAAATTTAGTTGCTAACTGCAATTGTAGCGCAGTCAAATAGTGGGCACCGACGACTGTATTGGTGCACACAAAAATAAGGAAACATAAAAGATTCAACGAAATTTAGTTGCAATGGTCTCATTGTATAAAATTGTGTCGGTTGCACGGCCGCATTCAGTGAGGAGATATCAACGAAACATTGCATTTACCAAATACTAGGCAAACATTTTAAATTACAGCTGATATTATTATCAACAGCATGGAATACATGTAATATTATTGTTTACGAAATGTGTGTATGACTATACTTCCAAATGGATTTCCTCTTTTAATAGTGATTGCGATGTTGCAATGGGCGTTAATGAAAATAAAAGTCCTTAAAGTTTATGTCTTGCGAACAATTGTGTAGATTAACTATAAAAATTAAAATTTGATAAGTTGTATATATTACAGACGCCATATGAAATATACAAATTTTAAATTATTATAAAATTTTAAATAAAATCAATTAGATTATTAGCGTAAGTTGGTAATTATCGACATTTATAATATATTTATAACCATCGATACATAACGAATAAATATTATTAATCTAAAAGTATCATTCATAGGTACTAAATTGATTATCATATTAAATATGTTTTTTCCGTCAATTTTGATCGATATAATCAATTACATGACCTAAAAATCTACTAAATTTAGTTATTTCCATAAAAAATGGTTTTTTCTTTATATCATTCTATCTATCACTAATCAAAGTTCTTTATTAATGTTACTAGTAATTAGTTAATTTAATATTAATTTATGTACTTCATTTAATTAATAAATCAAAGCATCAAATCAAACGAATTAATTTACTCACTTTAAATACATATCTTCTTGCTGTCCTTTAAATATGCAATTCGAAAATATTTTTTCTACCTCAAATACTCATCTTCTCGACGATTAAATTTTTATTAAAACTATAGAGTTATCAAATTTGCTAAACTTAACTGCATTCAAAGTGAATAAAGTTGAAATAAAATATTTAAGCTTATGCTTGTATAACTTTTAGCTAAACAGTCAAGTGAGCATGTGGATTTAAGAATTTTTATGTACAAGTATAGAATACACACGTAGTATACAGAAATACACTTTCGCTACTTTTTCTGAAGCCAAGTTTCTGCGAAAAGATTTCAATTGAGAGCATCAATTTTGAAAGATTTCTTCTGTGCTGCAGTGCAAATGTTGAAGTTTGGAGAAATTTTAGCAAATGGACTGCTTTAAATGGTTGATTGATAACTGAGTTAGTGAGTATCGGCAGCACTTGGCTGCACAAAGAGAAACTTTGCAGAGAAAAGTCAAAGTGAAGTAAGTGAATTTGATGATATAAATGAAATACAGTGTCCATGTGAACCCACGACGTATGAGTAACATACAATGTTTACTTTAGCAACCACATCGTCTGCATGCACATTTGTATGTATTTATCATATCTATTTTTGAGTGCGTGTATATAATAGCACAGTGCTAATAATTTCCCACTCATATATTTATTTTAATTTTCTGCTTGGTGCTTTTTTTGTTGCTTCGTCACTTTGTGGCACTTGAAACTCAATTTCGTAATTGCACAGCAATAACTTTTAATTTTAGTCCAAATATTTTCACAACATAAGCCTGAATAAATAAATACACACAATGTTGTGCTGTGAATACTGAAAAATATTTCCATTCATGGCACTGATTGCGTAGGTGGAGAAATTTATATCTATATTATTGTTGGAATATTGGAAATAAATCCGTGCAAAAATTGTTTTTGTTCAATTCAGAAGAGAGATGTCATATAATATCGAATGTTAATAGCAAACTACTGAAATAATAATGAAATGAAATCATATTTCACCTACAACCCTACAATTAAATTTGAAATCGAGAATAAGTAATTATTGCCACATTCGCACTCAAAACAAGTGACACGAAAAAAAATATTCGTGAACAATTTAAAAAGTGGGTTAACACAAATATTTAATACAGTTATGCAAAACTACAAATTAGGTGCTGATATTTTTCAGTAAAAAAAGAGAAAAAAATTAAGTGAGCCAGCCACAATAAGAGGAAAAAATATAAAGAAGATGTATGAGTGCAAAGCGACTTAATTTTTATGTATGAAGATAAGACACACGTGTGTGTGAATGTCCTCTCCACTTTACGTTTTTCAAGAGGGAATGCAAATATCTAGATTCAAGTGGCACAGGCAATCAGCGTTGGCATGCTACCACTCAAATCCATCCACTAACAAACTAGCAAAAATATCTGTATGTTTGTATATAACTGAGTGAGTGCAGTATTATGCGCTATTTATGTTTTTATAAATGAAGTTGTACCTTATTTGTTATTTCATGAATGATATGCGAATGTGTGTGTACAGGGTTACACCTCCATTCCTTCATGAATCTCAGTTGAGAATTTTGCTGCTCATTTCTTCATTTGTTCATATATTCAAGCATTGGCTAGATAATTGAGTGCCTAGCGGCTACTATGGCTCACAATGGCTTCAACTATTTATGTTGCATGCATACATTCGGAGTGCCGTCAAGCTGCCACTGGGGTGCTTCTCATCTACAGATTGCTTATCTATAGTTATACATTTGTGTGTACGATTATGTATTTACAAAGTAGTGCATCACGAAATTTATGAGAGTCATACGGCGAGCAATTTTTTTAGCAATTCGACGCAATTGTGCTATTACAAC
This sequence comes from Zeugodacus tau, assembly GCA_031772095.1. Classification (NCBI taxonomy): domain Eukaryota; kingdom Metazoa; phylum Arthropoda; class Insecta; order Diptera; family Tephritidae; genus Zeugodacus; species Zeugodacus tau. The sequence continues at coordinate 10,785,557 of CM062651.1, read as the reverse complement.
TAGCGCTCTCTTACTGTTTATATTTATTTTTATTATTTCTGACTGAGCTTCTTGCACGCTTGTCCGTGTGCATTTACATAAATGCTTATGAGAGCACTGTTTTGTTTTTGAACCATGCCATCATTTAGTGCGCCAAATACACTTTGCCTTTAGGCGCTGACATTTTTCCTTCCCTACTACACTACTACTTTACTTATTCATTCCACATATATTTATATATTTATTACATATGATTACATATCTAGTTATATGTATATCTATTATAATGAATTCATACAAATGCCAACGCTCATACAAGCTTAAAGATATTTTTGAAAAAAATATTCCATATTCTGTTTTACGCTATATATTTTTATGATAATTTTTGAAGTTTATTCCAAAATTATGCAAAGTCAATAGGACTCAAGCACACAGCTTTTTAAATTAAATTATTTCGTTTGCAGTTTTGAATGCTTTTTCGTATATATTTGCATTTTAATTTTTATATTCTTAAAATATTTTATTGATTGGCAAAGAGTTTATTTATGTTTTAATTTATTAATTAATATTTTTAGAAATTTGAATTTTATTTCGAGCCTTTAAATTAATTACCGCGACAAAATCTCATGCCATAGAGACTTAGTTTATAACTGACAATAAAAGTGTAAGAAATGTCTCAACTGAACCTAAATAATTTGTTGTTTAAGTTTATTCGTCGGTCTAATTATATTTTAAAGGCAATAAAATGTAATCAATTAGGATACATTTCATTATGCGAGTTAATATATGGGTCAATAAAATAACTTAATTTACCTTATGCCAATAATTGACATATTGACATATGCAGTAATAATACCTTGCAACATGCATATCAATCTACATACATATGTGATATTTGTAGCGACTGATTCTACTCGCACTACAGCAAAAACAACTACTACCAACGCAATTGTACACATTTATAAACTGAGTAGAGCATTGCAGACAAGTCAAACAATAAGCTATTAAGCTCCAACAAAAGCTAGTAATAATGGATGATTGCATTTGCAATTTCCCACACACACAGGTACATGTCTTCATGTATATATCTGCATATGTATTTCCGAACTCTAATCACTCCATTAGCTCAAACAATAAAATCAACTGCGCAAAAATCTTTTGTGAAATTGGGTTGCTGTAGCTGATTAATGTCTTACGCTAGCATAGCTGGTAATGAATTTAGCTTTGCTTTCAAGTATTATTACAATACCAACTGTTACTGCTTAAGCGCAACTTACTTAGAGCATGCAGAATTCCAACATTTTATCTCTTCTATGGAAACGCATCTCTACAATTCACTAATTCTATTGTATCAGTACACATTTGTGTGTGTAGGCATCTCTGCATCAATTGTACTGCTATCCTTAATTGACTAACGGTAGAAACGGAGAACATTGTTAGAAATCCATAACTGTATTTGCAACTGTGGTCAGCTCATTTGTAGCGTTTCTCATCAGCATAAGTATAATTTATTTATTAATTTATGCATGAAAATAAACTATCAGATTACTAAGCCATATTTGAGCCACTGCAATATTTGAATAATTGAATTGCATAACAACTGATTTTATACTCACATTCATATATGTTTACCTATAGCTATTTATAAAACTATTTTTGGCCAGTTGAATTGTTTATTGCATTATTCTGAATGCATTTATAAAATAGTTGCACTTGATTGGTTTTTCATATATTTGATTGTTAAGTACGGGTTGCCAATTGACAATCGCTTATTTATGCATTTATTTATATTTCCACTCCACTAAAGATATGACATGTTATTGGGGCGATAAAATATGCATGGTGATACAAATGCCAAAATTGGTTTGAATTTATGGTTTTTAATAAATGTATCTATATTTTATATCTAGCCAAGTTTGTTATGTTTCTTATTAAGGTATCATATATAAGTTCATTCAATGAGACAAACACAGCTGTAAAATAAAAAAAAAATTTAAATAAATAATAAAAATTAAAATTCAATTTATTGCTTATTTCGTCAAATAAAAGGATGATTTAAAAAAATTAATAATATGAATTTAAAACAAATAGTTGTCGGCTTCGGTTCGCTACTTTCATGTTCTCCTATTATTATAATTAATGTGGTATAAAAGTTCATGCTATTCTTTTTTAAACGCTTATGCCAGTATGTTTTCCAAATTATACCAATTGTGTGTTCGATTGACTGTAATCTTCCGTTCAAGTATGACATATGCCATACAACAGGAAACGGAAATGAACATCAATATATATGGCATTGCATAAAGCGCATACCAAGCCACTTGGTATGCCGATAAACATTACGCGATAATTGTAGTTTAACACACATATATACATAAATTAGAATGTTATGCGTCTGAATGTGTGCAATCGCCTGCTATAACATATCGCGGTTTGTGAAAATGAGCAAGTTGGGTTTTTACATATGTCTGTGTTATGAACACGTTATGTTATGTTATGTTATGAACACGTCGCTATCTGCCATGCGACCGCCACAAATTTATTAATAATTTTCATTCATTCGCATCCAGTAATCGGCGCTTGCAGAACGCAACGAGCCATGTAAATGAATGAATGTGAATGCTTCGAATGCATGCAAGTGGCTGCGCTGCACTGGTCACCGTGGGAACTATGTATACTGCAAAGTTATTAAATGAATATATACTAAATACCTCCTCGATCACATTTTGCATACTCGGAAAGCCACGCTAAATCCCCGTTGCCTTTGACTGCAGATATTTTCGTGGTTGTTTTATTATTTTCGCAGCACCAGCGACAACAATATGCGCACAACCGCAAGTCAATTCAATTATTTTATTAACTTCCAAATGCATAACGTTGATAGTGTTAGCGGAGAGCGCACTATATGTAGATGTATGTATGTATGTAGGTATTGCTGTAGCAATAGCATCAAACCACTATCCAATTAACTAGCGCAAGCTTTCTACGTACGCCAAGTGAGCTGCCAACAGCAATGAAAGAGAGTGCTGGCGAATTTTAGCCAACTATATTTGGAAGAGTGTATGTCTACTACAGTATTGGCTTACTTGGTAGCTCGCTGAGTATCTGTTATAGTGTCAAAGTAAGTCCATACCAAGTATCGTTGGTTGAATGACAAGGCTTAAAGGAATGCAAAAAAATATAGAATACGTATGAGTGTTGTAACTGTAGCAAGGGAAGGCTACGTAATGGTTTTTTTAGAGTTTTGTTGCCAATAGTGGAGGTATTAATAAATATTACTCATACGCAACGTGATACAAGTAGAAGATTACCAATTCGTACTTGAATATATATTTTTTGTTGCGGTAACGAAAACTTTAATTTATATGCCTCCCAATTAGCGCTAAAAATATGCGAAATTTCTAACAATTAAAAATAATTGCCACATTGTTTTAAAAAAGTGTCCGTGATTAACAAACGTGCAATTATATTTCGTTAATTCATTATGTTTTAAAATTAATTTTACTTTGGTTGCTTTGCTGGTGTGATAATTAGTCAAATGGCAAACGCAAAGCAGTGCGAAATGCCAATTTTGTAAATGCAAATGCTCGCAGACCTACATATATGAAAACGCGTGTGCTCATGTTCTACCAACTAACTGTGTAGACAACGTCATAGAACTTCGAGCGCATTAGCCAGCGTTAGGTACATAGTGTGGAAGTCGACGTTGCTTCTACTTATCAACCGGGTCTCAAATGATACATTTAGCAAGTGAAGCGCGCCGACATACTCAAAATGACAATGGCAATAAAAGCAGCGTTGGCGATGATGGCAACTAAAGTCGCTTCAGCATCATCGCCAGCTCGCCTGGTTGCGTTGCGCTTGCGATGAGTACATCGTCTGCTAGTAAGCAGACATGCAGGTATTTTTATACTCTCGCAACAAATGTTGCTAAAGAGAGTATTATAGTTTTGTTCACATAACGGTTGTTTGTAACACCCAAAACTAAACGAGTTAGATATAGGGTTATATATACCAAAGTGATCAGGGTGAAGAGTGGAGTTCAAATCCGAATGTCTGTCTGTCCGTCCGTCCGTCCGTCCGTCCGTCCGTCTGTGCAAGCTGTAACTTGAGTAAAAATTAAGATATCGTAATGAAACTTGGCACACTTATTTCTTGGCACCATAGGAAGGTTGCTTTCGAAAATGAGCAAAATCGGACCACTGCCACGCCCACAAAATGGCGAAAACCGAAAACACATAAAGTGCCATAACTAAGCCATAAATAAAGCTATGGAAATAAAATTTGGAATGAAGGATCGCACCATAAAGGGGCATATTCGGATGTAATTTTTTTTGGGAAGTGGGCGTGGCCCCGCCCCCTACTAAGTTTTTTGTAGATATCTCGCAAACCAATAGAGCTATATAAACCAAACTTTCTGCAGTCGTTTTTTTTAGCCACTTCCTAATACAGTCCAAAAATGAAAGAAATCGGATAATAACCACGCCCACCTCCCATACAAAAGTTAGGTTGAAAATTACTAAAAGTGAGTTAACTCAGTAACTAAAAACGCCAGAAACACTAAATTTCACATAAGAAATGGCAGATGAAAGCTGCACTCAGATTTTTTTACAAAATGGAAAATGGGCGTGGCGTCGCCCACTTATGGGTCAAAAACCATATCTCAGGAACTACTCGACCGATTTCAATGAAAATTGGTTTGTAATAGTTTCCTTACATCCCAATGATATGTTGTGAAAATAGGCCAAATCGCTTCACAACCACGCCTACTTCCTATATACCAGAACTTTGAAAACTATCTGAATCGCTTACTTTACATTATATAAAGTAAGTACTAGTGAAGATATCGATGCAGAACTTTGCACAAATACTATGTTAATAGTGTGGCAGTCCCATTCTAAAAATCGCCGAAATCGGACCATAGGTTTTTAAGGCCCCATATATCGAACACGAGGACCTCGGTGCTTCTAACCTAATATTATGGTTTCCAATTTTCAATGGACTTTTACAATATATATGACGAATATATGGGTCAAATTGTGTATTATATAATATAAATAAAGTTAAATATATAAATTGCGAGAGTATAAAATGTTCGGTTACACCCGAACTTAGCCCTTCCTTACTTGTTTTAGATATTTATGTTCGTATGTATGTGCATCTCTATATGTGATATAAGCGGATTATCGTGGATAGTCATTTGTAAAGCAGACAAACATGCTATTCAATTTTGCATAATTCGCCAGGAGTTGCACAATTAAATTTTCAACACTAATTAATTTATACGCATTTTCGACGGGGATTATATTTTTCAATCCTCTTTTTAGCAGTAAAATATTCAAATCTATTTCAAAACCAACTTAATATTTCTGACATGAAAAAATACTTCTGATAAAAGTCATCAGTATCTTGAGGGAGCTAAACAATTGCGGAAATTTGACTATAAAATGAATATATCATATCTACTATATAATCGCTTTTCATATTAGATACTAAGGCTCAACTTTTTCATATAGTAGCGGCATGCAGGCATCAATGCTCATTTCCATACAATCTTCTATATTACACATAGAGTGGTTACCTCAAAATACAGTATGCGCTTGGGCCCACTTGTCGGAAAATTACGAAGTGATTGCTCCTTTTCATTACACAATTGCAGTTAATTTTCACAGCAGCCGCAGTTGGCTGGCAACTGCATCAATAATTAGGTATTTAGTCTCCATGTGAGCAATGCATGTGAGTATATGTACATATACTGATGAATGTTGCATATGCATATACTTGAATATACTCGTATATGGCATACAATATGAGCCAATATTGATAAAGTTTGACACAATTCACACTGGTGGTGGGGCTGCCGGTGTGAATAAGCTTATAGCACCTACCGTAGTAGTCAAAATTTGAAAATGTGACTGTTTGCCTGCAGCGTGTATACCAATTCCTTGTTATCCGGCGGGGGTCCGTGAATGCATAATTGCTTTACAATACAAGCGCAGCAAAGTGGCAACAGCAACGAGTTCGTGCAATTTACATGAATTTGCTGGCATTCTTAGTAATGTTGCTCCTTTTCGCATTTTAACCAATACTGGCATCCACTGAACCTGTCGGTAAGCCTCGTACTCGTGGGAAATCAGCAAGTCTTGTACTGGTAGTGCCATTGTATTGTCTCGACGTATAAATTGTAAATGAAATGGGTTATATACATACTCAATATGTATATAAATACTATACAGATGTAAGATCGCTGATTTTGGTGTGTTGTTGGGTTTGGTAAATAGTCGATTATTGTAAGATATAGGAACTTTAATCATCACAACGGAGGTTTTACAATTTTTTGGAGGCTTTTGAAATGTAAAATTTTTAATTTTCCTTGATAATTGTTTAATATACAGTAGTTTTCCGAAATAACGAACACATTAATTGTCAGGCCTGTTCGTTATATCGAATTTTTCGTTAATTCGAGTACTCACTTAGAGGTATGTTTTTCAATAAAAATGAGTTAAATATCCGTAAATTGCAGTTTAATAAATTATTTGTTAAAAAATAAAAAAACCATAACAAAACATATGAAATCCAATAAATTCTTCCAAAATGGACCAATTCTGACACTTATACTTATATTTGGTGCTGACCAATAATTTTAAGCTTTTTTATAAAATTCAATATTTTTTCAATTTGCACATTTTTTTAAATTTTTTCAAGTTTCATTTTTTATTCTGGTTCGAAGTTATTTGATTTTTTTTCTCTTTCTTCATATGTCTTCTCCATGTTGTTCGTTAAACCGAGTACTTACAAATCCCCGATGTTCGTTATTTACGGTACTCAATGTAACAAATTTACTTGTTCGTTATAAGCGGTTTTCGTTAAAACGAATATTCGTTATTTCGGAAAACTACTGTACTTATATCTTCTGGTATCAATATCGCCAAGGAATTATTAACTCAGAGCTTTATATGACCAACTAAACTTCAGTTGAGGTTGGAATATAATACAATTTTTTATTCTTTATTTGTTCAATTTTGTAAAACTCTGTTAAAGCTGTGTAGTTTTGGCAATAAGGCCGACTTAATCGAAAGTCCATGGTACAAATAATCTAACATGACTACAGTAGTTTCGGAATAAGAAGAATATATAAATCTTATCTCAAGGGGGTTACTCTGGTACTTACTGTAATCCTTTGTATATTAGTATATAAGTGTACAAATCTTCATTGTTGTTTTTATTCTTAACAATGCTAATTGTTGGAGAATGTCCAAAAACGACTTTTCTATGCGATAAATTTCAAAAACTAGTGTGGAAAGGAGGATGTGGTAATTGCATGAGATGAGCTCTAAAGTGAGAAGGACAAGTAAAGTCATAGTATGGCCAGTTATATATTGAAAAAGCAATTGCGGTGAGTAAAAGAGAAGCACAATATGATGGGTACCATGTACGTGCTCACAAACACACTCGTACGTTATAGTGTTACAAACTGAGGTCTCGTATTAGCCATATAGTAGGACTTATAGTACGAAAGGGTAATTGAAAGAAAAGAAAGTGGCACACTGCGGCTGCTGGGTCAACTAATCGCTTACAATGTGGGCGACCGCAACTTAGCACATAGTCCTTGTAATTTTGCATGAACATATACATATACATACATAAACACATATTATAACTATATACTCGTATATATATAAATTTGTGATAAACAATCACACACGTGGTCATACAACTCTAAAAATATACTAAAATTGTTTGCCGCTTAGAAAGATTTGCACGCCAAAAAAACAAAAAACAGAATCGTGCACGTTTTAAGCCGTTCACTTTGGTAATCCGATTTGCTTTCTTTCTCTCTCTATTTTTATACTCTCGCAACAACAAAGTTGCTAGAGAGTATTATAGTTTTGTTCACATAACGGTTGTTTGTAACACCCAAAACTAAACGAGTTAGATATAGAGTCATATATACCAAAGTGATCAGGCTGACGAGTAGATTTGAAATCCGGATGTCTGTCCGTCCGTCCGTCTGTCCGTCTGTCCGTCTGTCCGTCTGTCCGTCTGTGCAAGCTGTAACTTGAGTAAAAATTAAGATATCTTGACGAAACTTGGCACAAATATTCCTTGGCACCATAAAAAGATCAAGTTCGAAAATGGGCAGAATCGGACCACTGCCACGCCCACAAAATGGCGAAAACCAAAAACACATAAAGGGTCATAACTAAGCCATAAATGAAGTTATAAAAGTAAAATTTGGAATAAAGGATCACACTAGGAGGGGGCATATTTGGATGTAATTTTTGTGGGGAAGTGGGCGTGGCCCCGCCCACAAATCGGTTATTTGTATTTAACTCGCAAACCAAGAAAGCTATATAAACCAAACTTTCTGCATTCGGTTCTCTTATAAACCCCACCACACACCATGAAAATAGTTGAAATCGGATAATAACCACGCCCAACTCCCATACAAAGGTTAGGTTGAAAATTACTAAAAGTGGGTTAACTAACTAACGAAAGACGTCAGAAATACTAAATTTTGCAGAAGAAATAGCAGAAGGGAGCTCTACTCAGATTTTTTTACAAAATGGAAAGTAGGCGTGGCATCGCCCACTTATGGGTCAAAAACCATATCTCAGGAACTACTCGACCGATTCGAATGAAATTCGGTATATAATATTTTCTTGACACCCTGATAACACGGACAAAAAATGGGCGAAATCGGTTTACAACCACGACTACTTTCCTTATAACTCGATTTTGAAATCCATCTTATTCCTTCACTTTATAATGCAAACATAAGGAACCAATGAAGATAGCGGAATAAAACTTTACACAAATAGTGCATATCATCTCTGGCTTCACTTGCGAAAAAATTGTCGAAAACGGATCATAACTTTTCAATGCCCCAGATATCGAGCATGTTGAACTCAGCGCCTAAGGATAAATTTTAACCGAAAATATGGGTAAATCTCTGAGATATCTCAATTTCATTCAGAGGAAATTGTTTTCTTCTAATAGTGTGTCTCTTTTCCAAAAATTATTAATATCGGGTCATAACTATGAAATCGGTTCAGGAATTACCTAAGCCCTCATATACTATATATGACGATTTTCGTTATTCTATTAAATTTTATGCCGAATTTATGGGTTAATTTGTATGTTATCTTAATAAAATTTCTTCAATAAATTGCGAGAGTATAAAATGTTCGGTTGCTCCCGAACTTAGCCTTTCCTTACTTGTTCCATTTACAAAAAATCGCCACTACAGCATTTGCAGCCTTTTCAGGATTTGGCAGTTCGAGAGGACATCACTTGCTGCTCGACAAGGGTCTACAATTTAATCTCGATGTAGAAAATTCCGAACGGGAGGAGCCGTTTCGGCCGCAAATCGACACTAGAGATCTGCTGACCCTACCAACGTCAGATGCATTTGCCTCGTCATCGCTTACAGCTGGAGAAGACAAGAGTGATGCCAGCAACAGCAACATTAACAAAGACGGCAATGAGTGGCACGAACCGAATGCAACAGACCATATAAGTGACATCACATCTACAACAAGAACGCATTTCACAATTGGCAAAGCCATTGGCGCAGCACTCGAGGCCAATTCACCACATTCACCGCCAGGTGGCAGAAACAGGGCGAACCGGAGTCAGCTACAGTGGCCGTAAGCAACCATGTCACGTACTAATGATGCATTGGCGATTGGTCGGAGAGCTGCTGTTGTACAATTTATACTTTAATATTTTGACAATGCGCTGCTTTCTATACTATATAGAAGGTCAGATGTGCGATGTAGCGCTACATACAACATGACGTATAAGCAAACAAAATATTGTTTGTATAGCAATTAAACTGTTCATTAGCTTTAGCTGTACGAAGCATTTTTCATATCTGTATGTCAATAATTTATTTACACAAACCTTTTCATTACCCATTTCTCTTACCACAGCGTCGCTCAATAACAAGCCTACGTTTGCCCCACCACACGCACTGTGTCGACGGACGCCAGGAGTTTATGTCCCATTTGTTCTCAAAAATAATAACACAAAATACAAATGAATGAAAATAAAAGCGAATATTAAACGGATTACCAGCCATGGAGACAAAGGCTAGGTAAAGAAAAAAAAATTATACTAACAGTAATAAAAGAACCTCATACCAATTCATGAAATGTTAAATGTTACAAACAACCATATATGTATATCAAAGAAAAACCAGCATTTGCATTCGCATGATTTGCCAGCCAAGCAAATTACTGCTTCATAATCTATTATTTATAAAATAAATATTTGAGTGCATTGAATAATCGAGACCAAATAAATTGAATGAAAGCAAATAAATATAAACAGCAAATGCAAATGAAATCTAGCAAACTATAGAAGACTTTAGGAAATATATATATATGAATGAGTGTATATACAAACTTTCAAAAATACATAAAAACATAAATATGGAATTATAAAATGATAACTCAAATACCTAAATGTCCTATATATATGTAAATATGGATGTAAAGCGGCTGTGTGCTAGATAAGTTGATAGATAATAAGGTAATTAACCCACTGCCAAAAGACACGAAATTAGCAAAAAATCCACAAAATTAATATTGCCGCAAAAGGATGTGGACAAAGATAGCTGGAGAGGTCCATATTTGTTCCCCAGCGATTTTTTCTGGTTCTAAAAACTCAAAATAATACTCACAATGAATATATCTTAAATATAACAACTTTAAATCCAATTTAATGTAAGAAATTATTATCAAATTATTTTTCTGGTGCTCAGGCAGAAAATAGCCAATCAAACTATAAACCGTTATATCAGCACATAAAATCTCTTTCGTCTTTCGCGAAATAAAAAATTCTTGTCAACATCGAATCTATATATATAATAGAAATCACATTTGTAAGAGTATGAGTAAACTTAGAAAATATATTACTTTCCTAAAAAAAAAAACAAATAATTTTTAATAATTTGTAACAAAAAGCGTTTCAGTGTATTTTTTCTGGTAAGTAGAATATTTGAATGTAAGGTGAAAATAACGCATTATCTGTTGAGTTGCATGTTGAATTATGGAACGTTTATATTTAAAATGTTAATGCGAGTCCACCACTTCGTATGAATTCGCCGTAACAGATTTCGAATGCAATAAAAGCGAAACAGACTTTGTGATTGTGAATGGCTTTCGAGACTTCACATGTCGGTAAAGCTGTTCTATGAATGATGATAGTGCGCGCTCTCTCCGCATCATTTCAACAGAATAATTTGAAAATAGGAAGGTAAAGTTATTGGTCGATTAGTGAATTTAATTTATAACGCACAATAAGCGAGAGCTTGAGGAAGAGGTTTAAATGTAAACTTTATTCTGGCAGTAAAGTAGTATTGTAACCGCAAGTCGGTTCAACAGTTTCAACATGGTTGGAATATTCAGTCTCACAAATTAAAAAATCCTCACAAAATTATTTCCATCCATAATTAAATATTAAGTTTCATTTTCTATTATCATTCAGGTCCAAAAATATATGTACGTAAAAATTAATCCTCTCTAGAAATCTGCAATCAACGAATGTTCTTATAGTTGTTCAAATAGTCTTAAGTGCAAAATAATTGCAGAGTTCAACCGTAATGTTTGACCGCAAATTCTGCTAAAATATATTTTTCTAAGATAAGCATTCCACCATTTAATTCCAGTATTTACTTAATGTTTGCATCAATATCAACAAATATATGTAATTTACATATATATATATATATGTAATGTGTAATGTGTTCTACTGACTTTGTGGTAAAAATAATAAACCAACCCTCAGCAATAAAGCAAAAACGAAGACACACGCAACCGCCACGCTCAGCATCGAAATACACTGCGTATGATTAACGCTTGTAGACTTGCCATCCAATAATAATAATATAGCAATTATTATTTGTTATCGTCATGGAATGAAGGCTCTCGGCATTTGAACCGGATTTATCGGTCATTTAGTTATAGTAAGCATACTTTTTGAGAAATTATATTCATAGGACCCCCTGTATTTGGAAGCGGGTAAATAATTTGTATACTTTTGGATATATTTGCATATTTTTTTTTTTCACAGAAAAAATTATATACTACTAATCGGTGACGTTCACTGCTCCATTACATTTTTGAAACACACTTTGCCTTTCACACACACTCTCTCATCTAACTATCCAATCTATTAAGAAAAAGTCACTTACACACAAAAAGTCACAAATGTTTACAATAATAAAAAACAAAAACAAAAGGCTTAATTGTAATGCAATTTGCGTATGCAGAGTTTAAGGCGTTGCCGCAGATCTTCCTATATAGCATATTACCAACAAAATGCTAAGAAGGATTAGCAACTGGCCTATTGTGTATCCATGGGCGTGTAGGTTTGTTTGTATTTGCCTACCACACAGCTCTAATTTAATCTTAACGAACTAACAATGAACTGTGCACTTCCATATTAAGATACAATCCTTAAACGTAAGTGATTGTACTTATATATGTGTATCTTCGATTATTGCAAGCGACTTGCATGTTTAAGTAGCTTCACAGTAAGACAATTTGCTTTGTTGGATTAATAATTGCATTGTTTGTCGAGCAAACAGCAGTCCACACACACGTACGCAAGCTTGCTGAAAAGCGAAGGTATAGAGGGCTTTAGCTGTTGAAGGCTTTCAGTTTGTCAAGTGGTTGCTTGAGCACACATAATCGAATCTCTGTATGAACGCTTATAAAATGTCACCAGCAAATTGCTAATTTGCACGGGAACAGCACTATCTCACCACTGCAGTTGCTGACCATTGTCGCAAATACAATATGCAAACTTTAATTTGATCTTAACCCACTTATATTCATACATACATATTGACAAGAGATTTTACAAAAGCAATTTTGGAGTGGATCTCCAGCTTATGTTTGGTTGTGGTACTTGAAATTTGGTTGAACGTCTTTGAAAATCTAGGTTACAGTCGTCAATAAAATTTAGGGCTGTAGTCTTCGTTAATGATAGCTAATCTCTGTCTCTAATGTTTTTAGAACCAATTTCTATCGGTCAGTAACTAAATCAATTCTTATTCAACAAATTCCATGTAACAATTTTGCTGCGATTAGCACATAAATGTCAAGCTATTTCAACATTTTAATGCTTTGAGGCAATGAGGCTATGTACCCATCAATTATGCAGATATGAATTTAAGTGAAACAAGTAAGGAGAGGCTAAGTTCGGGTGCAACCGAACATTTTATGCTCTCGCAATTTATTGCTATATATTAGAAGAAAAATATTTCCTCTGAATTAAATTAAGATACCCGAGAGATTTACTGAAATTTTTGTTGAAAAGTTACTATGGGGCACAGAGTTCTTCATATTCGATCTCCGGGGCATTGAAAAGTTATAATCCGATTTCGACAAATTTTTCACAAGTGATGTCTCAGATCATATACAGTATTTGTGTAAAGTAGTATTTCGCTATCTTCATTGGTTCCTTATGTATATATTATAAAGTAAAGGAATGAGATGGAATTCAAAAATGAGTTATATGGGAAGTTGTCGTGGTTGTGAACCGATTTCGTCCATTTTCCACACGTGTCATCAGGGTGTCAAGAAAATATTATATACCGAATTTCATTGAAATCTGTCGAATACTTCCTGGTATATGGTTTTTGACCCATAGGTGGGCGATGCCACGCCCATTTTCCATTTTGTAAAAAAATCTGAGTGTAGCTTCCATCTGCCATTTCTTATGTGAAATTTAGTGTTTCTGGCGTTTTTAGTTACTGAGTTAACTCAATTTTAGTAGTTTTCAACCTAACTTTCGTATGGGAGGTGGGCGTGGTTATTATCCGATTTCAACTATTTTCATGGTGTGTGGTGGGTGGGGTACGTAGGAGAACCGACTACAGAAAGTTTGGTATATATAGCTTTATTGTTTTGCGAGATATATACAAATAACCAATTTGGGGACATTTGGATTTTGACTCGTCTCGTCACCCTGGTCATTTTGGTATACATAACCCTATATCTAACTCGTTTAGTTTTATGGCTTACAAACAACCGTTATGTGAACAAAACTATAATACTATCTTAGCAACTTTTGTTGCGAGAGTATAAAAATGTAAGTGAGAACTGTAAAAATGTGTCTCCGTATTGTCTACACTTCAAATCGTTTATAGGGGCAACTAGTGCGTTTGTGCCAACGCCAGACAGACGCTGCTCACACTTCATTTGACTTTTTATTAAAGCTTGAGTGTGACTTTGTTAGCAATGAAGATAAATAATTCAGAAACATGCGCGAGTATTAATGTATAGTGTATGAGTATTTCTATGGTTTTCGCATGTGTTTTGCCCAGTATGGCAATGTCTGACAAGCGTTTATGTGGCGCCAATGGCGAAATGATCTCAGTCACAATTTGCTTAATTCATTATTTTTTGCTATTTTGTCGTTTTCCATGTCAGTTACGGTACCAATTATTGCTCGGGAAGTCAAAGGGGGCCGTCAACGCCCTAATGAACTGATTCTCCGCCTCGAAGCTTGTGGTAATGTGTGGTTTTCAGTTGTTCGTTTGTCTGTATAATTTATGGATGAACTCGTTAGATGTCTTAATGGTGCCGCATTAAATCGACAAAATCTATTCGAGTAGATTTTTTATGACCACATTTCGGTTATGTTAGGTTATGTTAATTTGGGTAAAGAGTACCGAACCATTTTTACGCTGTATTCGATGTTCATTTAACGTATTAAACCTATAAATTGAAATTTTATGTGAGAAATTATAAAACATACGACGAAGAAATACTTGATATATTATTACTATGGATATATTTTAATATTTTTTCATCGTTTTTGAAAGCAACTTGACCCTTAAATCGACATTTAAAGTTAAAGGAAATTTAATGTGCCAATGTATATACATTCAACAGACAATATCTTCACCATAGCCAAATTTGACACATCCGGGCGAGAAGCAAAGTCAGCTTAGGCCCCCAAAGCAAAAGATGTTTGTAAAAATTCAATATGTACTTTATCTTTGTACCATTTGCTTTAGATGCTAGCTAAGTGTTTGAAAGGAAAGGCAACAACAATATTGTATAAAATGCGTTCAAATGCAGTAAGATGCAACTAGCACACATAGCATGTATGTCAAAAGTGATAGATGGAAATGTAAAACAATAAACACTTCACTTTTTTGTTTCGTCTTAACTATTTTCTTTCATTCTTCATTTCTTTCCTTTTTGGCTTTGTAAGCTTTCGATTGCACTTCAAAAATGGATTTGTATTTCGCCGAAGGGATATTGCAATTTTCAAACAACAAAAGAGCCACATTTAAATCGAGTTTTATCAAAAGAAAGCAATGTTTTAAGAAAATAAAGGAGATTAGTGGGTGATGTGTACGACGCACAGTGGTGCCAAAGCGGCAAAAAAGGATTTTTTTTATCATTCCAAATTTGTACCATCTTTTCAATTTAAGCTAAGAACTAATCAAATAACATTATCCGAATACTTGGGCTTGATATATTCAATGGTTTTTTGTTGGGAGAGCTTCAAAGTCCAACAAAGTATCAACGCAAAATTACTCAGAAAAATGTGATGAATATGCGAAGGTTAAAACTCAAAAGTTAACCATAAAATATCAATTGTAAAGTTTTTATTTATTAAAACCAATGTTATAGATGTGATTTACATCATGAAATGTATACTTTTTTTTCAAGATTTTTTTAATATGATGTTTTTTCATGGTCCAAAAAAATCATATATTTTACAACTTCAACAGAATATAACTATTGTGCGCAGGAGCGCGCAGGTTAGCCACTTATACAAAATAAACTTTAAAATCTCCTTAATCGATAGAAAAAAAAATCAGCTGCTTTTAGCTGCCAATTCATGAGTAATTAGCATTTTAATCTACTGCAACTGCAACAGCGTTGTATGTTTGCCTGCTTCGCTGCTTTGTTTTTTTGCCTGCTTCGTTGTTTTGTCTGTTTTTTGATTGTTCGGTTTGTTGCTTTGTTGTTATTTTTTGTAGTTGTCTCTCGTTATACAACAACAACAAAATACTAGTTTAGGTGCATTATATTATTTGAACTAATTACACAGTACAACAGCTAATCGGGGGGGTGAGAAATTCCAAGTCAGGGTGATGGTACTAGGTCAGTATAGTAAAACCCTCAAAGGGTTTGGCGTTCGTATGTGTCGTATGTGATACCGGGAGAAGTGCAAACGGGTGAAAATAATTAACAAAACACGAAATTTTGAAATGGCAAAAGAAATAAAATATTGTGATATTGCAGAAATTTGTAGGTTCTTGCTGCTAAGAAGAAATGTTATCCTGAGAATTTGCGATCAGAGGAAACTTACAGTGAAGTTGGTTTGCAAGATTTGCTAAACCACACAGTTAAGAGAATTTAAATGTCCAAATCTGAAAATGATTTAATAGATATCCCAAAAAATTTGAAGCTGACTTCGAAATGGGGATGTGATGGCTCGTCAGGACATATTGTATACCAACAAAGTTTCACTGATGGAAATATGATACATAGATTTAAAATAATATTAAATACAATCAATAGTCAAGCAGCAATAGATCCTCAAAAGTTTGAAATTTATTGCATGAAAACTGCGAGGTTATATGTCAGCCTTTGTGAATTTTACTATATGCCAATGACGGTACATAAAGTTTTAAAGCATGGAAGGCAAATCCATGAAGCTCATTTGTACGCACCAAGCGCGCTCAATTTATGTTATAGTACTAGTTGGTCATTAGAATAAATCTTATTTCACGAGCAAATGCAAGCATTGTCGGTTTCCTGCATTATCTGTCTATGGACGCACTTTGAAGAGAATCGGATTGACTGACAGATGGACAGACAAACTGTCGAACTAAATACTGATTTAAATCTAGGTGTCTAAATCCACAAAAGCGCCGCAAGACCCGCTAAAATCAGTGAACCGTCGCACAATTGAACTTAACCAACCAAGTCAATGGCGGTGCGCAGGTGAGCCAGAAGCAGTTCGGTGTAGAAATCCAATAAAATTCGTCTTAGTCGCGACATATCGGACGTTTATTGAAGCTTAATGCCGCGTTGCGTATCCGTTGTTTAAATCCATTAAGGTGTCAAACAGTACAGTTATTGCGCTGCACAGTGGGGTATATGACCCCCAAAACGGAGATTAATTCAGGGAAGTCGTAATTTTAAAATATTATAATTTTGTATTATTGAATAAGCACAAATACATAAAAAAAATAGCATTTCATTTATTTTACTGACTGTCGTCGGAGTTGGAAGCCTCTAGTTCCTCAATATGTGCATCTCCAGTTTCATCATCACTATCATCAGATCGAACAGCACTTACTGAAATAGTTGGCGGAAAAAGCAATTCTATTACCGATTTTGGTAGGGCTTGAAATTTTTTTTTGGTAATTTAATTTTGCTGCTAATGATCGGATCGGAGCTCAGTAGAAAACTGTTTAAAATGTCTTCATTTGATTTCTCACGGCTACATTTACGTGAAAAGTGCTCCCTATAGCATTTAAAGTCCTTGTTTCTAGCTTCTTGGGCTTCCTCTGAAAGTTGTCCGATTGGTAGAAGTGCATGCAATACAATTTCAGGGCCATGAATAAAATATTTGTGCAAAGTGGTAGGCATTTTATACCATGGGTACATTTTAACATAATGTCTGGCAGTGTTGTGACAAAAATGTCTGAATTTTTCAGAATGTATTTCATGACCCGAAGAAACAGTTATTAGTATCACGTGCATTTTGTTGATCAGTTCTAAATCGATTTTAGTAATATCTGCAGAAACTTCAGTTTTCAAAGAATATTCCTAAAATATAAAGACTGTATTCAGAAACTTCGAGGGATATTTCTTGTATCAATTAACAAAATAACGAGGAGGAACAACACATTCTATATATCAACACTTAACAAAAATATAACAGCACGTCATTGCTGTAACCCGAAATATACCACCACGACCATTCACATCGAATTGTATTCGTATTAAATAGATATAGTAGTTAATGTAAAGTAACACTACAGACTTATCTCTTATTATCTGTATTATCTGTTATTTAAATTAAATTATACAAAATTGTCTAAGAACACGAGCGCGAAGACAAAATAAACTTACCCTACACTTTAAATAAACCAAACAACACAATTAACAGAACACACATGTTAGTTTTGGTGTAGAATGCATACTAATATTGCAATATACAAACATAAATAACAATAACAACAATATATCGAGCCTTTACCGCCATTTTAGCGTAAGCGACAAAAACCAAATTTTACAGGTGAAGGTTTTTTTTAAATACTTTTAACCATTAATGTGGTAGTAATTTAAAATTTCTCATACATTAATGCTTTTCAGACATTTACATATATAATTGAAAAAAAATTTTAAATTACTACCACATTAATGGTAAAAAGTATTTAAAAAAAAACCTTCACCTGTAAAATTTGGTTTTTGTTGCTTACGCTAAAATGGCGGTAAAGGCTCGATATGATGATGATAACGAAAGCGAAAACAAAACAAAAACTACAGTAACGGTTCTTCTCGCACTTTGGACGACATGCGTTTTTTTACAAAATTTGTTAAAAATCGAATTGGCGCAAAAACGCGCAAGATATTTTTGTTTATTATATTAGTATAATTCCTAAGCTTTAAAAATATATAAATTTCAGAACACGAAGTTGTCCGGTACCATTTTAAAACTCTACATACTTCTCAATAATGGCTAAAATTTAGACCTTTTTCCATAAATGATTAAAAATAGTTATACAGGGTAAATGTCGACTTGCAACTCCTTTTTTTGTTCTAAATTACCTGAAGTTGAAGGATCCATAATAATATTTTGCTTTTGAATGGCAAAAATACAAAAACTTGCACTTGAAAGTACAAAAAATTCACTTTTTGCAAAAACTCGAAAAAATCGAAAAAAATTACGAACTTTGAGACAACACAAAAATTGAATAAAGCAACATATGTTATCGATTCCTTTGCCTAATGATGGAGAATTTTGTCTCCAATAATCGATTATAAAACATTAATCGAATATCTCAACATTAATTTTTCAATTAATCTCCGTTTTGGGGGTCATATACCCCACTGTGCGCTGCACAGATAATGCTTCCACTACCTCCACATCTCCAGTGCACTTATAATCCATTTACAGTCAGCCAACGCTGGTACTATATATTTCGTTGGACTTTTATTTTGGGTATGGGTAGCACGATTGCAGTCTTTTTAAGAAATAACCATTTTCTAAAGTAAATCTATTTAAGCGGTGAAAGCAACCACAACTAACGTCATGCATTGATATTGTATTTGTTATTGTTCTTGCTAGAAGTTACTGTAAGGTATGGTGAAGTAAACCTGTTTTTTTCGTCTTTCAACAAAATGCTTTTATGGATTTTATGCAAATGTGCCACAAAGGTGATGCAGTAGTGGTTTCGCTTGATTGAATTTGGCTGCCTTTGTCTCTATTCGCATGCGTTTGAATGACCTACAGAATTTTTGGTTTTTGAGCATGAAGGAGTATTCTTCAGCATAACTTACTAATCCAAGAAGAGACTATTATGATTTTCCATTTCATATAAAGTTGTTTATATGTATATATATACATATCTATTATTTTCTACCCAAAGGGCAATATCAAACTATTTACTGTCGTTGTTGTTGCTTTGATGTTAAGGGGTAGTGTAATAGCCTAAAAAATTGTGATTTTTGGGAATTTATATTAAAAAAAATACTTTATCAATTATTTCAAAATTTTAAGAATATATTTATACATGTGTCAAGAATATACAGTGAAATTTTTGAGGGAAAAAATTAAATATTTTTTAAGTTATAGTCGATCTCCAACGCGAAAAAAGGTGCTTCACTGCTGCAGTGATTCCGGCCTTCTCCGTGGATGATATCTAAAAAAAAAAATCTCGTTAAACTAGATAATATTGTCTGTATAATGACCTACGATAAAAAAAATCAAAAATTGACAATATGGCGGCGTTTAAAAAAAATAATCGAATTTTACCCAAAATTTTGGTCGTTTTTGGCCTGCCAAAATTCGTTTTTTTGATCAGATCAAAAATCGATAGGTCATTGTACGGAGAACTATATATAGAACATGTAAAAAAAAAATCGATAGTGATCGGATCATTTGTTTTTGAGTAATCACTGCAGCGAAGTCGGAAAATGCTGTTTTGAGAAAAATGCGCTTAAAGATAAAATGATCGTTTTCACTGTTACCGAGCGGCTGCTGTTTAAATTGCTATAACTCAAAAACTATTTAAGATATCGATTTGAATTTTAATATTTTATTTTTAAAGGTGTAATATACCGAAATATGAGCAATTTTTTCGATTTTTTTGAAATTTCACACTAGGTGTGCCCTCTAATGTGACATATAAACAAAAATATTACAAAAGCAATGAAAAATAAAATATATAAAAATGCAGCTGTGGGTGCACAGAAAACTATTATAAAAACATTAAGGTTGTTCAGTTTATTTTCGATCATAATAATAGTCGAATTTATAGAATTGTATTTTTGTCATGAGGATTACAAAAGGTCACATACATTTTTTTTTTAATTTTTCCTTGTGAAATGGTGCATGCATTTGCATTGCTACTAATAACTTGTTATACAATTGGGTTAGAATACATAATGATTTTGACAGGGAGTTCCAAATTCGTTACTCATTATTTACTTTAAATAAACTTCAATCTGATTCTGGTAAAGCTTGCTTGTTTTAAAACTTCTCGAATATTATTATTGACAGCGGATAATACACACATGGCTTATGTAGTTTTTGATATGCGACCGAGATATTGGTAAAATTTGAAATTTTTATTTAGTAGTAGTTTAGTAGATTGTTTTGAGATAATAAGATAATCAAAATATTCTATGTACCCTAATGTGGCTACTGGTAGATTTGAATGATTTTCATAAAGTTAAACTCTTGTTTAACACTTGTCAGGAAAATTGTGCAAATTTCTGTGGGTACAAATTGTTAACTTCTATATAGGTGCGTATAGATGATAAATTGTTCAAGTGACCCTTGGCCGACTAACAACAAAAAATTGTTAGACTACTACCATGGTATACTGAGATACTTACTGACCTTTTCATATGTCACTCAAAGCAGGCAGTCTAATCTACTAAAGCTGAAAAGTGGATTTGCTATTTTTCTCCCTTTTTTATCCTCTTTTGTTCACAGATCATCCCAACGTCGCTCAATATACTCAAAACTCAAACAAGCAAACATATTTTTATAAAAATGCAAATTTGCAAAAGTTTCACTAACACCGATTCGCCACTAAACGGCATTGTGTACGCTAGCAACTGTCAAACGGTCAGATAAACAGACAAACTGCGATGTTATAGGCGAGCGAGCAGCCAACCAAGAGACTAACCAAAATTCAATGTTTCCTTCAACCCTTCACCGCTGTGTAGAGCAGAAGAGCGCTGCGAATGAAAAATGGCACGAAAAGATACATACATATCACATATACACTCAAGCACTGGTACTCCAACCTAATGGTCATCGGGATTTCGCCACCCACAGAGAGGTTGGTGCATTGAGCTAGTCAACCGAAGAACCCAACTCTACAAACTGGGAACCCTTCAGCTTGGCATCGAAAAGGACTGGTTGCGCGTGCGAAAAATATGCAAAAAGGATAATCGCCCATTTTTTCTCTTCGCACTGCGCCTCGATAAAATGATTTGCAAACAAATTGGTTCAGGAAATTCGATTGAGCTGTGGGATTTCTTTTGTTAACAGCGGTGAGCGAGTAAAGTGGAAGAGTGGCGGAAAGTATGCAAAATGGAAAAGTGAACAACAATGACAAAAATGTTGTGTTTTGACAAATAGCCAACGGCTTGGGTTAGGAAACTTATTCAACTTCGTAAAGGTCACACTTTTGCGAGCAGCAACAACAACACTGAATATTAACAACAAACCACAGTAATAATAAAATCAACAGCAACATCAACAACATCAATAATATTAGCAGGCATAACAAGCATTTTACAACAGCAATAACAACATATACAACATTATTGGCAAATAAGTAGAAAACTGCTAGCCCTTTCCACATTTGAAGCCACAGCAGTGAAAAGACTCTGAGCGGTTAAGTGAGCATGACTTTTTGTTTAATTGTTTTCAGAAATTTTTTTGCCATTGCTCTATTTCTTGCTGAGCTTGTTCGTTTCTATAATATTTATTATATTCTATTTGCATAGGTTCGTTGCGGTCAAAATTTATTTCTCTTTTGATTTTTCTCATATTTTATATTATCTGCAAAGAAATCGAAAAGTGCGGCGGCACTTGACAAATTATCCATTTATTGGGTTTTTGAATTAAGTTAGAACGCTTATATTCCTGTCCTGGTAAATTAGTTTTAGGAATTCCCTTGATTTTCAAATGTATTGTCTTGCGATCTATAGATCTGAACATACACATATTTTATAATAGAGTAGTAGATTTTGAGTTGGATCTCTAGTGTGAAATATTCCAATAGTTTAAAAAAATACAGCTACATGAGTTTAAAGGCCTTCTCAGGTAAGAGTACGGGTCAAAACTTATTACCAAAATGTTTATATCATTGAAATTATAATAACTCCTACAAAGTTTATCACTGGTTTTAGCGCATGTATATTTTTAACAATTTTTAACTACAAATTTTGCAAATTGAAAGAATTATTTTGAGCATGAGACAATTTGTTACATTCTCCTTATTTGCCACCATTCCATGCATGTCTAGCATTAAAATTGAGTTATCTTGTAAATGATAATGACTGACATTTGATGAGGGATGGCTAACATGCAACATTTTATTTTATTTTCGTTAATTATGATCATTAGACTATTTAAATACCATATTTTAAGTGATAATAAATTTCTTAAATTTAATTGAATCTCTTTAAACAGAAAGAAAAATATAACTATATATTTTATCTGATTTTGTCTCATACCAAGGATTCCATACTTTAGTATTATGCAATCAACGAATAGTTCAAAAGAACGATAATAAATACCAGCTACGAGTAGGTACAGCACAAGCGTCGCTATAATAAACTGCACTAATCAAACAGGCAGTAAAGAGGTAGTAGATGGCAGTCTACATAAAAGTACGAAGTCATTTATATGGTAGACGCCAGTAAGAGCTCGCAGTGTAACCTGCATCGTAATTCAAAAGCAAGGAATATTTTTGAAAGCACTCATAAACGTGAAAGTTGCAGTAGTAAATAGTATATACAGCGAGCTCCACTTCTTCTTAGTAATATTCAATGGCAAGTGGTTGTAAATATATTCGTATTAATAGAAAAAATAGTTGCACTCAATGTGGTAAATGATGCAATGTGCTGGCTTGATAGCACAAAAAGACTTGGTATATTTTACTCTTCCTACACAAGTTTAAGTTTTTCAGAGCCGACCGGCGTACATAATTAAATTTGTTTGTCCAACGATAAACATAAAGAGTGCTTAAAATGCAAGAAGAATATATCTTCTGATAAAAATGTGTGCAATTTATTATAATAACTGCATCGCACTCAGAAACGTTTCTCCTTTCTGAATTTCTAATATTTAATTAATTCAACATTTTTTTCCGCCTCAAAAGTTAAATGAAAGCATCACCATTCCAACTCCGATTCTTTCATGCGATAAATCCTTCTGAAAACAATATTTTTGCTCATATGCTTCACTACTTTTCAATATCACCATAAAGATTATGAATAACAACATACAAAAATGCCACTCAAGCTGAAGTGCCATTCAATGTAGAGAAAATTCTACATAAATTTGATCAAAATGTGTCGGTGCACTAACCAAATATGAAAGAAAAAATAAGAAACCATCGCGTGATGATGCCGGTTTCCTTTTTGAAAAAAACCCGCGCTTTCCAACATCTGCCACCTGAGTGCCAGAATTAAGCTGATTGCCAAATGTGAACTAGCTCCTCGCTTTTTTCCGTGAGTGTGAGTGTGTGCGTGTGTATGGCCGGATTTGTCATTTTCTTTTTTTGCAAATGTCGCGGCGAGCACGTTGGTCCATTTGATAACTTTTGTGTGGTGGTCTTTAAAAGTGTCATTCAGTCAAGTCAGTACAGTTCGGCTTTCAGTCAGATAGCCATTCAACGTTATTTCATTCGGTCAGATATGGCGATTTCGTACACTTTTCGTTATACACTTTCCCTGTATGGTTGCGCAACATTATACCCTGCCAGCCAGGCCTAACCACTTTCCCCCCATGTTTCTTCAATTACTAACACCAACGCACACGTTTGGGTTGTTTTGTTTTTGTATTCGTACGTGTGAGGGGAATAGTGGTTAAAAAACTCACAAGCAGATATGCTGGCCTATGGAAAACTCACCACTTTTTTTACCACTTTTGTGGGTTTAAAAAACTTCGGTTTAACCAGCTTTTTCAACACCTTTGGCTGGCAGGGATACAGATATACGCACATGAACACACTCACAATGTTCGAAAACTAATTACAGTAATTGACGCTACTCACATGGAATACGCTTGGTCATAGCAGCGGTCGTGTGAAACACACTGCGTGGCCCATAGTACATAGCCTTACTCACCTTTGCGGGTTACAAAAAAATGTAAACGCACTCACTCAAATTTATTTGCATTAAGGTGATCGTGGAAAATTTTTCTAGAATGCTCGTACACAGACCATAATCACTTAATAATGGAGACCGAATATGCCAGTGCTTAACTGGCTCTGCTATGATAATTCCTGGAGCGAACTTTGGCTTCTGAGGACCTTACTACGTTTTACTTACAGTAGATGATGATTCATAGCTCTGATCTTTGTTTATCTTATAATTTGGTAATAATGCGGTTTTGTCTTCCGAAAAACAGGACAAAAAAGTGATGATAATAGACTTTTATCGTATATTTACCGACTATCTAGTGTTTGCTTTCGTCTCAAGGACAAAAGTGTGTACTGAATACCGACATTTTTAACGATTTATTTCTTACTGATAATCAGTGATTAAGCTGACACTATGGTGGTTCAGCAATAAAAAGCATTGTTTCTTTGTAGTTCTTTGCATACCCGGGAACCCGTGATGTAGTCCTTCAACTCAAACTTTAGTTTGATTCATGAGGTAAATCGAATTTTATTTAAACAATTCTACCATATTTCATCTTTACTCCACCCTAATGTGTATACAAAAAAGATAATGGTATTATGTGAAGAGTGAAAAATATACGTAGGATTGTCCATGTATATGTGCAGCAGGAGCCGAACATAAAAGCTTTTATTCAGGCAATTGTGCGAAAGTTCGGGCGGTTCATACAACATTTGGTGCATTGATAGCGTTCACTAGACTGTGACACAGATATGAGAATGATAGTGACTTGACATACTTACTCAAACGTGTCATTGCAATAATCAAAGCTCTTAGTAGCTTGGATGTCCGTTCTGCATGTTGTAGCATACCTTTATACTAGCTGTCTGTGCTGACTTCTGGTCAACAGGAAGGTGTAGAAAAGTCAAATGAAAGTGGCGTTGACTTTGAAAGCCTTGCACTCACACTTAAAAACATCCTACATATCTATGAAAGCATTTAATTGAAATTCTAATTTCTATTCTTCCCAGCCAGCTGCAACCAACTTACCAAAGAGTTAGCGAGTAAACCAGAAGTGTGTGGCTTGTAAGAACACATCGTATTCATTGCAAGAACGTTCTGCATTTTATCTGCCTTAGCTGCAACTTTTCATTCAAGTTGTTCCTCTGCTCGGAGTGCTCGTTTCTATCTATTTACTACTACTAATTTCTAAATACATATATCTTTTCTAATTTCCTACTCTGCCAAATTCTCACGAACTTCTATGTCTCTCTGCACTCTTGCTACCCTAACACCTTGGCCGCTCTCTATGTTTCATTCTATTTGTATTCAATTTAGCTCCACCTCTACGCTTTCACTCGGTACAGTAATAGCTGTAAATCTTCGGTGGACAGTGTGAGGTAGGTCAGGTCAAGTCGAGGTATTATTGCTTTACCAAACCATTTGTTAAGTGTTCAGCATTTCGTATGCTCGCCCAGTTCCCTGTTCTCTCCTCATTGCTTTGTTGAATTGCTTTTGGCGGTCACCTGAGTTTGGCAATGTTAAGTGCACTAGCCTTCGACCACCAGCACCTGTTGTGCTGCTGTTTGACCGTGTGTAGCTAATGGTGGCCAGGTTATGCGAGTTTTGTTGAGGTCAAGGAAGTCATAAATTTTAAATTCATAAATTAGTATACAGTCCTTCAGTCAGTAGGCTGTTGTATGCTGTGCATTAAACTTTCTGTACGAGTTGCTGGCTTGAGAGCTTTCTATTTATAGAAAATTAAATTTGCGGTGAGATAGGAATATTTATTGACGTAAATGTATTTAATGAGTAAATTGAACGAAAGTTCTTCCCTTGAGATTTCTTTTTGATAGGCTTTTAATACACCACATGGCACAACAGCCTTTTTTGTTTCTCGAGTTGGGTTCAATCCGAAAAACTCGAATCAATTGATATTTTCTAGAATATAATCCTCTCCCTGTTCCGATTTATATTATAGGAAATAACAAATATTTTCTCTTCACTATATTAAAATTGAAATAAATTAAAGCAAAGGGAAAACTCAATCACCAAACTAGCCGTACTCCACATTACCATATTCAAGAGTTTCTTTTTTCCTTCCAAATGAACTAGAAGTTGACTCAAAGTCAGCTCTCTTCTGTCTATTTCATTTTTCCTTTTTCATCGTATTTTTTCTATTTTATGCTTTGCTTGCCATCATCAACTACTTTCACTTCATTACTTCGATCTCCGGCAATGACACGATGGCAACAATGTGACAATGCGGCTGCAGATTAATCTTTAGCTCCATTTCCATCTCCGGCGAATTGGCACGTGTTGCTGTCATGCTTGCCGGAGTTTTTGTTTAATTTTTTTGAAAATGGAGTTGGTCTTCATGTTTTATAACAAAGCCATGCTTCGTTCGTACTTTGCTTTTGCCTTTTTTTATTTTTTGCGTATTTGCTTTGGCTCTGGTCTTTGCTTCGCTGTTGTTGGTTTCGCCAATATTCAATTGTAATGCATGTCGCGTAGATCTGATCAATGGCTTACGTGATGTTTTTCAGACACAAACACACATTAACTCCGAAAGCTGAGTCGCAGCATCTCTAACAGTTACTACCTACTCCAGGCAACACGAACAAGAAGTTGCTCCCGAGTAAGCTGAGTACGCGAATGCATATAGTTTTGTGTGTTTCAAAGAACTGAAGCTTCTTAGCTTGGCTCTTTGTTCACTTTAGAGTTAAAATAAAAAACGAGCTTCTTTGCTTAGTTCTATACTTCAACTGAATTCATATTTTATTTCATCTTGTATAGCTTACATTCTAATTTGATGTGCGCGCAGGCACTTATACATTTGTTTATATCTACTTACATACATACATATATTTCTAAGCATTCCATAAGAATTTGTTTTGTCAGCAGAAATGTGTAAGCAAACTTGATTCGTTTCAAGATAGAGTTCGTATATGAAGTCTTTCTTGAAATGAATATTGTTTGTTTATTATTTTTTCTATGGAGTGTATGTCAATATGTGACTATATCCATGGGCAATGATATGAAATTGATAGCTCATAAATGATACCTATTATGATATGTAAAGTTGCAAGTTGGAATTCAATAATATTCGCGGGAAATGAGCTGGCGAGATGAGGCTTACAGATATAAATTCCCTCGGTATACGTGTGCGTACATGAGAGTGAATATTATTTAAAGCATTGTAATGGTATGTTCCGGATGGAAATAACTTACTGAATAAATATTTTTGTGAGTTTGTAAGTATGTACTTGCGTATTTTCCGCTCCCAAATAAAAAATTTAAGAGTGAAGAGTTTCATAGCAAAATGAAAGAAAAACACTCGTGAAGAAACCCAGAAGAAACAGTAACGTGTAAAATTGGTAATTAAGTCAAAAATGTAAAAGGAGACAATGGAAAGGAAACTGTGGCTTCTTGGCGGAAATAATGTAAATTAAAAATACATTTACGACGGTGGTTGCCAGGATTTTCTCATCTTGGGATGAGAAATATTTTTTCTCTCATAAATTCCAAAATTCAGTAGAATTTCTTCTTCCTTAGGAATTTCTAATATCAATATTTGCCTATTAATATACCATTGTATTATTAATCTGCAGGGTCTTTCTTATCGTCACACCCTAGTAGATTATCCCTTCTCTTCTTAAGATACTTCTCATTCGCATGTAGTTTACAATGTGGAAGGCAGAATGCTCTGCTGTGCAAGTTAAATCTAGTCAAGTTGAGCTATGTGATCCGAATAAAATTCTACAGTTTACTTTATATTTCTGAGACCTAAATTGTTTGACTGCCAAGCGTCGCTATACAAGTTCACCCCGAATGTTCAAGTCACTTTACAGAGCTCTCCGGGGATTTCCATCAGCAGTTGTAGTTAGTGTGTATTTACGACGACTACCATCCAAAGTCTCTCATCTCTCACTGCGAACGCAGACTGGAACAAAATAGTTCTTGTATCCCCACATACTCTGGTTTTTGCTAGTTATTTCAGAAAACGATGTCATCACTTACTGCAAGCAACGCAGGGACCTTCTTCGGGATTCATTTGCTCATTCATCCTTGCGTAAGCTCTGACTGCGGTTGTGCGGTTATAACATGCGACATTTGCTTTATCCGCTGAACAACGGAGTTGACCCATTTGTCAAACTGACAGTAACGCCAAGTACAACCATTAGATGCATTAGAATGTAAAACTCCAGTTTTTCAATCTGATTTTTATGGAAATTTATGGAATTCTCTTATTTTCATTATTCTAAAGTTACTGCGAGATTCGTTTAAATTTTTGAAAGAAAAGTAAGTCGGACAGTAGTGAAGACGCCGAATACTAATAAATAATTATGATTGAAATGGTTACCAGAAAATAAACAAAGATTATCAGTCCAGTAATTGTCATCTCCGCAAACGAACGACGAGCAGCCAATTGTATGCCATTCATCTACAAATACACTGAGACTTTATATAATTCTATTATTTTATTTTCCCCTCTTTTGTAGTCTTTAGTCTACATTCTACAAACGAACGCATTTATATGCCTTTCAGCTAATTTGTAACCCGTCTGTCAACTAATTTTTCCATGCTATTTATGTCCTCGCCGCTTCGTTTTGCTGGAACACTTGTTTATATTGCTTTATACGAGTATGTCTGTTATTCTCAGTGCTGCTGACCCACTGTCCGGTGTTGACAAACGCCAGATAAAATAACGCAACTCGACAACTACATTATCATTGTACAATCATGGTGAAAACTGTAGACATCCCAATGCGAAATGCTAACAGCTCTGAATAATATATTATGACCTCAATAGTTGTGTCATTCACTAAAATGGTAATAAAAGGAATCTATCATTTGGTTGTAATTAAAATGTACTTGCAGGAATTTTGAAGTTTGATGCACATTATCAGAGTATTAAGGGATCTTTTAAGGTTTTAGGTCCCATTGGAATCCGTAAAGTATGTCCTATATACCATATTAGGATTATATTTCAGTTAATCTAAACTACAAAAAATTCATTGATGCCTTCAAAATCGTATAGACTATAAATCTTACATTAATCTTAAATTAATTGCAGTGTTAGATGCCACTTCAACCCGATTGCTGCCCATTTCTTGTCAAAAGCTTGAATTACCTTCCTAAAGCGATCGTACGAAAGTATCCCGAAATGGATTCATGGAAATTGTTTTAGTTTGTTTTTTATTTTTTTTAATTCCAAACACACAATTTTTCGAATAGCTGCTTGAGTTCCAGTTGCAATTCAACTGTGTCGTTACAACCTTTGTTTATTGTTATTTTGAGCCTTTGTTAATTGTTGTGTTAGCGCTCATTTGCCTCCATTACGGATGTTGTTAATTATTTTTGTTGTCCATCACTGCGCTGTCGGCCAACACCGTTTACAACTTAATTGTTTGATGTTATGTTTGCGCACTTTTGTTTTTGTGCAACAACATTCGATTTTTTCCTGCTATGTGTATTTTTATTACCCTATTTCCAGCAATTTTCGTAACACTATGGTTTTATCGTCAGCCGAGTAAATGGGTGAGCTTAGCACGGCTTAACTCTCATCAAGTCATCAACTGCACCATGAAGGGTTGGGTTGTGTGCTCGGCGGCATGCAGACATGTGATTGCGGTTGGACTTTTGCTAGCTTTTGTTATTGTACTTTTATGGTATTTTTGTTGGTTCGTTTTTCTATTTCATGGTGCAGGTTAATGTTCTGAATTCGATTCGAGTGGATATGTTGAAATTTATCAACCAGTTGTGGATTTTTCAATCGCTTATAAAACTGTGATAAAACTCAAGTCTTTCCGTCATATAGAACTCCTTGTTCATTATTTATGATTTCTATAATAATAAGGTATTCACAATATTTTGAGTGAGAATTGTATTTCTCTCTAATCGTTTATGGATTTTATAGGTTGTACTGATGACTTTTGCTCTTTTGAACTTCAAAATATGGGAATTTTTCCTTGCTCTCCACAGAATTTTGGTTTAAATTTTCTCTCTTTGATTCCATATCAACCTACTCGTGACAATTGAATCAAACCCTCTAGGTGTGTATTCGGTTAGTTGGTTGTTTGATCATTCAGCTCATTCCGTCACAGTTCCTGGTAATTGGAGCACTTGATTGTTATGAGTGTTTTGTTTATACTACTACATTGTTATTGTTGATTTTTCCATTGTTGCTTAAAAAGCGTTCACATTCGCATATTCACATTGCTTGTATTGCAGTTATTGTGTGTTGTCTCCATTGAGAGAGTCCAGCTATTTATTGCCCATTCATCACCTTTCGTAGCCCTATGTGTTGTTGGTGAACGCTGATGGTGAACGTGATGATGATGCTTGCATGTCCCATTGAGTATGACTTTCAACCGCAGGACATGTATCAGTAAGAATGTCGGTTGCTGATGTTTATGTGTGTGAAATAGAAATGTTTTTCTTTTTAATCGGTCATAGTTGCCAGACAGACAGTTTAATTATTTGTTGCTAATAGGTCGTGTAATGATATAAAAGCTCTGCTTAGACCGAGACATTTTTAATTATTGTTGGTGACTTTCATACATTATTCACACGATTTGTAGCAGGTTGATGCTTTTGAAATGTAAAATAAATGGACGAGTGACAATGGGTAAACCTAGTATTAGCATAACAAAGCTTTTTCCCATGCGATAGTCTCCCCGTCTGACTAATACGTCGAGTTTACTTTTAATAAAATATATTGTGATGTTCGTCTATATAGGGTATTTGTTTATGTAGTAGTAAGCTACAAACGAAGTGATTATGCTAAATTAGATAAAAAGGTTTTCCACCACAAATAAAATGTTTTCTAAAAACTTACTACCAATACTTAAATATTCCTAATGTGTATAAGCATTCTCCACACGTCTGAATTCAAAAATATTTACATACATACATATGTATTTCTATATGAGACATTAACGATTCCATTTGCTCCCTTTAAATATTTAGCAAACTATAACTGTAGACGCAAATGTATGCTGGTATTCATGAGACAATTGCAATTCGCAACCAATTGTTGTGAAATCGAAATCAACTGCAAATTTCTAATTACGTATACGCAATGGCATCCTTACTGCGCTGGACTCATAACGAAGTTTTCATTGCGTGTGCCGCTGTCAACGCTGCTATCATCAACGCCATCGTTAGGCAAAGCAGTGTCATGTTCGCATCATATTGTTGTTATTGTTATTGGCACGCTGTTGTTAATGTTGTTCACTATTTGCTGTTGACGTTCAACGATGCTTAACGAGTATATCACTTTGTGTGTGTGTATGTTCAAGAGGCAATTTCCCCAAAGTGACATACATTTTTTCTCGCTCACGAGCAGCGCTTTATTGCGACAATTTTCCACTACATGAATACCACACTCACACACATATAAAAACTGCTTTTTTCACTCTTCTGCCAGGATTCAACTTTTTCACTTACATTGAAAGTTTTTGTAGAGTTTTGCACCGTGCCTGATACTTGTAAATACAATACAATGAGCAGTTTTTGCTTCACTCTTATTAGTTTCTTCTTTTTCACACCGTTATTTGCATATCGAGAGATTTTGATTTGCATTTGTAAATGAGGAAGGTTCTACCTTTGGTTGCATAAAAGTATAAAGTAAATAATAGAGCTTGATTTGTTGTTCCAATTTACCATTTTATAGGTTGGTAATGCGTTAGAACAAATAGATACCGCCCATACTCTTGCTACAGGATCTAATTTGAAATAAAATTTAGAATTTAAATTACGTTAAGGTTTATTATTATTGACTTATCGATGAAACGATGAAAAAATGCAAACAAGATAAAAATTTTAATTTTGTGGCTTTGATTTCTGAAGAGACCAAAGTTCGAAAATAATAACAGACGGATGAAATCCTTAAGGGCAAAAATATCTTCAGACTCTGTCGGATGAGATTAGATTAGATGAAGTTATTAGCTTGGCCTTTCCTTTGAACTAGAATTTTGTGCCTGTTGCACTGCTCTTGTTATATCGATATACTCATACATACAAAGCCTTTTCAAATATAACAAAACCTAAAAATATTGAAATAGGAAAATTCACTCTATCAGAAAGCTTTGAATCTGGTGAAATATTGGTCGGCAATTACTGTTTGAAGTGGGTCAATTACTTGTATATTGCACTTCTTTTGCAACACTTATACTACTTTGCATGTGTTTTGGTTTTACTCTAAAAAATATTGTTCACAATTTATTTTAGCTGACATGTCGCTTGGCACTTACCAAACATAAGCGGTCAGCTAACTTAAACAATCTGACTCATGTAGATACAAATGTAGTCGTGTGTGCACATAAATGTATGCACTAAGTTTTTCTTAAGCTGTACTTTATCGCCTCACTCAGCTCGTGCACTATCAACTTAATATTTTATTTGCACATAAATTTAATTGTTTTTTTTTTTTTAATTTTTGACTACTTTGACTGTCATAACAGTGACGCTGATGGAAGTAGACTAGCTATTATACATACATAATATATAGACGGTTATACTTATATACTCGAATCGATTTCAATTTTAATAACCCCTACCCTTTTGCGGTAATCTGAACTGAACATTCATAAGACCGCTCGTAGTTATATTTTTTTAGGTCAAACCAAATTATGAGGAGCAAGACAAAGGCGGCCCAATTCAATCAAGCGAGACCACTACTGCGTCATCTTTGCGACGCATCTGCATAAAAGACTTAAAAGCATTTTATCGTAAAACGAAAAAGACAGTAGTTTGATGGCATACTTCACCAGTACCTTTTGGCAAGAACCATAACAAACACAATATTATTGCATTTCTTTAGTTGTTATTGCTTTCATCGCTTCAATGGATTTACTTTCGAAAATGCCTTCTTCTTAAGAAGACTGCAATCGTGCGGGAAGTGTCACCGCTGACATTAAATGGATTATAAGTGCGGTGGAGATGTAGTGGTGGTAGTGGAAGTATTATCTGTGCACCGCAATAGCTGTATCGTTTGACACCTTAATGGTTTTAAACAACGGATACACTACGCGGCATAAAGCTTCAATAAACGTCCGATGTGTCGCGGCTAATACTCATTTTATTGGATTTTTACACAGAATCGTGTCTGGCTCACCTGCCCATCACCCTCGACTTGGTTGGCTTAATTGAATTGTTGACTGGCTTTGCCGGCGCTTTTGTGGATTTAGACACCTAGATTTATTTAGTCCAACTGTTTGTCTGTCAGCCAATCAGTTTCACTTCAAAGTACGCTCATAGACAGAAAATGCGGGAAATTGAGTAGAGGAATATTGCATCGCTTTACATTTGCTCGTGAAAACAGATTTATTCTAATGACCACCTTTGAACATAAATTGAGCGCGCTTCGTGCACACACATGAGCTTCAGTAGTTCCAGTGTTCTTAGTGGGTAACGAATGGTAGGTTAATATCGTATTAACAGAGTGACGCTTGCCGTCGTAGGAACTAGAGTAGGTAATTTGCAATCAAAAGCATTTACCTGAGTTTCTTAATATTGAATTCCATTGCAAATAATAGAAGAGTGATATTTTATACAACGTGAAGAGTAAATATAAGAAGAAAAATAAAAAACTAAGAGCTGTTGAATTCACCCAATTTGGAGATACTCTTAAGAGTCAAGACTTCATAATTGGGATGAGAATGTAAAGAACTTTTAACAAACAATATTCCAATAACGATAAAAAATCTATAGCCAAGGTGAGGACCCGAACCTTGCAAATGCGGGACATACATATGTATAGTCATTTCTTTATACACCATCTTCTCAATAGCTGTGCCAATTGATATCGATTGATATAGCTTTCTGCAGCTTCAGCATTGTATAGATCTCCCACTTCCCTCCTATATTTATTTGGGTTATTTGTCTTTTTTGATTCTTATTTTTAACCAAAAATGTTTTTGATTTACATCTCATTCTCTTGTTTTAAAATTGCAATATTCCTTTGGCGAAATACAAAGCTATTTTTGAAGTGCAATCGAAAGCTTCTAAAGCCATAAAATAGGAAAAAATGCTCAATATAAGAAGAAAAGCAAAAAAGTAAAATTTTTATTGTTTTACATTTCCAACTACCACTTTTGACATACATACTATGTGTGCTAGTTGCATCTTATTGTACAGGCACTTGAAAGCATTTCACATTATTGTTGCTGTTTGCATTTCAAACCAAGAAAACACATAATGCTTTGTGACTCATAAGATTTAGAGCGATTTCAATGGATCTTTTATGTACGTGTACATCTTTTGAAAATTGTTTTCGGGCGACTTAAGGTAGGTAGGCTTTTCGCCTGTGTTTAGGTTGTGTGCGTAGACAGATGTATACATTATATTTCCTTTCATTTTCGACATCTGTTTGTCTGACAATGAGAAAATGTTTGTTAATAGATCAAACTGATTTCGAAAAATAAGGTGATAATGTGCAAATATTAAAATATCCATTTATTTCTTTTTTCATGCTCTAGAAATATATATAAAATTTATGTATCGAATATCGTATTGAACAGAGTTGCTTTTCAATACCAGATTCGTATGAGTTATAACTTTTAACGTAAAACGACAAACTATAATTTTAATACGTTAAACGAACATCTTCTAGAACGTAAAAATGGTTCGGTACTCTTTACACAAATGAGATGAGCTCATAAATGAAAGTGCTAACATAACCGAAATGTGGTCAAATAAAATGTGCTCGAATGGATTTTGGCGATTTAATGTCATCAAGAAACCAACGAGTTCATCCATAAATTATACAAAGAACGGACAACTAAAAACAACAAATTACCATAAGCTCTGAGTAGGAGAAACATTAACGTATCAAGGCGTTGACCGCCCGCTATGACCCCAACCCCGAGCAATTAGAGAAACTTTAGCTGATATGACAAACGACAAAATAGCCAAAAAAAAGAACAAAATAAATTGTGATTGAAATCATTTCACCATTGGCGCCACATAAACGCTTGCCAGACATTGTCAAATTGGGCAAAACACATGACAAAACGATACAAATACTCATACACTATGCACTAATATTCGTGGATGTTTCTGAATTATTTATTATCGTTGCTAACAAAGTCACACTCAAGCTTTAACAAAAAAGTATAATGAAGAAATGAAAGTGTGCAGCGTCTGTCTGGCGTTTGGTTCAAACGCACTAGTTGCCCCTATAAACGATTTGAAGTGTAGACAAAGCGGACACACATTTTATAGTTCTCACTTAGTTTTTCTGATGATTTAATAAAATTTTCTTTTAACACTTTCCAATTGTCAGCGTTGGTGTGCGATTGAGTGCTTTTGTACATACGTACACATCTGCATAATTGATTGGCACATAGCCCATTGCCTCAAAGCATTAAAATATTGCAAAGCAAAATGGCTTCACATTCGCTGCTAAATTGTTAAATGGAATGTGTTGAATAAGTATTGAAATAGTCACTGACCGATAGTAATTGACCCTAAAATATAACTTTAAGTAAATTTATTTCAATGTACGAGTTATGGGTCATTTATCATAACTGCCATGAGGCTCTCTTTATCGAAGGTGGATTCACCTTATTTGACACTGTAAGATCGATTCTTAAGGACGCTTAACCAAATTCTAAATACCACACCCAACATAAGCTGGAGATGCACTTACAATAATTGCTTTGTAAAATCTCTTGTCAATATACATATATCTATGCATATATGCATGTAGAGACAACAGTATATAACAAACCTTTGGCAGGAAATGGAAATTAAAGTTTGCATATTGTATTTGCGGCAGTGGTCAGCAACTGCAGCGGTGAGATTGTACTCGATTATGTGTGCTCAAGCAACCACTTGGCAAGCTGGATGCCTTCAACAGCTAAATCCCTCTATGCCTCCGCAAGCAAGCTTGCGTACGTGTGTGTGGACTGCTTTTTGTTCGACAAATAATGCAATTATTATTCCAACAAAGCTGACGAAAATTGTCTTACTGTGAAGCTACTTGAACATGCAAGTCGCTTGCAACAATCGAAGACACACACATATAAGTACACATATGTATATGGAGTGTCTCTTAATAAGGAAGTGTCCAGTTCATTGTTAGTTCGTTAAGATTAAATTAGAGCTGGTGGTAGGCAAATACAAGCAAACACATACTCACATACGTACATAATAGGCCACTTGCGAATCCTTTTTAGCATTTTGTTGTTAATATGCTATACACTGGTGGCCACATAATTAGGGACAAAATAAAGATGAGTAAAACACGCGTTTCAGTTCAATGTTTTTAGCACTAAATTTTCGCCTAGAGACCCACTGTAAATTGCAACGGTATATTATAACTGTGCTAAAAAATGTAGCACGTTTTTGAGTGACAAATTTAGACACTTTTACTAAAATTCGGCGGTTTGATGAATTTATTGTATTTTGAGTGTGCTGGTGCTTGGTCACATAATTAAGGACACCAATTTTTTTATTGGATTTTTTATTATTTTAACACAAAAAGTTGCGGTAAGTTGTATAAATCATTTGTATTTTAACTAAATATTCAATATCAAATAAAATAACTGTTATATATGGGTCGAAAAAAGAGTTGTACTCCAGAATTGAGGAAAATGATTATTTACAAGTACATGAAGAAAAAAATGTCCATTAAAGCCGTAGCGAAGGAACTTTTATGCTCAAAATCAATGGTTTACAATGATTTGATTCATTACGGAGGACAGGGAGTAAAATAAGAAAAAAAGACGGCCCAGAAAAACTACTTCAAAGGACGATCGTGTAATTTGTAGAGTTTGCAAGGGGAATCCTTTTTTAACTTCCAGGCAAATTCTTGGCACGATAAAGGATCAACTGACCAACGATGTAGCAACACGAACCATCAGATGTCGTCTTCTTGAATCGCAATAAAAAAAACCGCACGTATCAAACAAAAACTTAGGGAGTCGTATTAAATTTGCAAAGGAGTATATCCGAAAACCCTTAGATTTTTGGAAACAAATACTGTTGAGCGATGAATCCAAGTTTAATTTATTTGGTTCAGATGGGAAACAATTTGTTCGTTAAATTTTCAATAAATCTATACCTTAGAAGATAATAAATATGGTAACTGAAGTTTAAAAAAATATGTCGCTTTTAAATTATAAAATAAACCAATATTTTAAAAGAAAACGGAGTGTCCTTAATTATGTGACCACCAATGTATAGGATGAGTTGCGGCAGCGTCTTAAACTCTGATATGCAAATTACATAAATTAAGCCTTTTGTTTTTGTTGTTTATTATTGTAAACATTTCGTATGCAGTTTCCGTTCATTTAAACATTAGGTTGTAGTGAACATGAGATGTGTATAGGTGAGTTGTGATAGATCGGATGAATAAATTGTCTTCCGTAAAATCAAAACCTTCTCTTTTTTATTTTTCTTGTCAACTCGAATAAAATTCTCTTATTATTATCTTCCAATTTTTCCATATCTACTCACTTTCTAATCTTTTCCTGGCCTTCCACGAATATTTCAAGACTAAAATTAGACAGATCAGTTTGGCCGTTCTCGACTTTTTTCGAGACTAAAGAACTGCAATTCATTATTATATTATAGTTGGCTGTATTTACATATGTAACTGTAAATTAGAAGTAAAACAAAATGTTAGTTATTAATTATGGAGACAATTAATTTGAATAATAACTATCCTATCATCTAAGTTGGACCAAATTACATGTATATGACAACTTTCATGAATATCAGTTGATTCGTTTTTGAGTTCATACGGAACATACACACGGACACTGGATTTTTATATATTAAGATTTGTATATGCAAACAAAATAGAACGAGTATGGATATACCATTATAGCAGCGTGGTGGATCTTCTTAAACAAGGTGACTTGAAAAAACTTAGTAGTATTCTTAGATGTTTCCAAAAAATAAACAAAAAAAGTAAAATACGATCCTTCTGCGCATTTGAATAATTTTTGATCCACTTTTTAAAATAGGAAAATTCACATAATCGTTTGGTAACTGCCAGAAAATTAATGTATGCAATATTCAATAAATACCGTATTTAATAAGCTTAAGTGAGTATTTCACTGCAGCAGCTGTAACAACATTGACTTATATTATATATAACATAGAAAATAACTGGTAAATAGGTTAATCGTTTTGAAATCTCAATCGAAGAGAAAGAATTCAGTGAAGTGACACACATACTTATAACGTATTAAACCCCTTCATTTCTCACTGTACTTTCATACATAAGAAACTAACGACAAAAAGTCGATGGAAAATTTATATTGTAAATTATTGGCGATTTTCTTTTAGCTTTGCTTGCTAAAAATACAATACTTACGATTTAGCAGTAAAAAGTGAAGAGGGTTTAGTTGTTAATTTACTGCATACTCGTAATGTAACTAGATACACTTACTTTTTTGTTTTATCTTTTAATTTCACTTTTACAACCTTTTATAACGCAAAGCGTTTCCTTTTTCACTCTATGGATATATCTTTATTGTAGTATCTTGTAGTTGAAATCACCGGAGGCATCATTCAACGACGATTACAACTGATATTGCTATATTATTATTATTGCAGGACGAGATTACAAATGTTACTCATACGCAGTGTATTTCAATATTCAATACGGAATATGGTGGTTGCGTGTGCCTTTGTATTTGCTTTATTGCCGATGGGTGGTTTGTGTAAACCACGGAGTTTTTGTACTTTTATTGCCATAGGCACAAATCAGACACGGTTTTGGTATAGCTTGACCGCTTATGTAAACGAATTTTTATAGTTCTGTGTGCAGAGCTTTCAACCCTGGCGTTTAATCGTTACATTGAAGTCAGTGAAAAACACTGAATTATACATCACCATCAGACAAAAGGTAAATGAAATGAAGCTGGACCATTATAATTATTTTGTGTAGCCGCTGGCAAAAGAAATTTTCTTTATGAGTGCAGAAATACATACATTTATATATTGATATTGATGCAATACTGACGTAAACACAAATTAATATATTGAAGAGAGCGCCACTATCAACATGGAACTGCTTTACCGACATGAGCAGTTTCGAACGCCATTCACAATTATAAATGTTACGGCGAATTCATACGGAGTTGTGGGCTTGTTTAACATTTTAAATATGAACGTTCTATAGTTCCACATGCAACACAACACATAATGCGTTGTTAACCTTACTTACAAATATTTTACTTACCGGAAAAAATACAACGAAAAGCTACTTTACACAAATTATTAAAAATTAGTTTTTTTTTTATGAAAATAATATATTTTCTAAGTTAACTCATACTTTTACAAATGTTATTTCTAATATTTATATAGATTCGTTGTTGACATGAATTTTTGATTTCGCGAAAGACTAAAGTTATTTCAAGTGCTGATATAACGGTCAATAGTTTACTTGACTATTCTCTGGCTGTGCACCAGATTTTGTACTGTATAATGATAGCACCCGCAGATGTGCATCTCTGATCCATGACGAAGGATGATACACCATTCAGCTCTTCATTTCGATAAATTCTGTAAGGTGGAAGCAAAATAATTTGATAGTAATTTCTTACAATAAAATGGATTTCAAGTTGTTATACACAAGATATATTTCAATATTTTAATAAGTATTATCCGAGTTCTTAAAACCAGAAAAAGTTGCTGGGAAACAAATATGGACGTATTTGAAGCCTAACGATTTTTCTTTGATACCTCTCGTATACCATATCTGTCCCCATTTTTTAAAGGCAATGTAAATTTTGTGGATTTTTTGCTGATTTCGTCTCTTTTAGCCGTGGGTTAATTACCATTTTAAAAATTTTACTTTCGGAAGAACTCTAAATTCAATATCTGTCAAACTACATATTCTGTATCTTACAAACGAATTGTCCTACAGCTAAAATAACTCACAATCGCTTTATATCCTCAATTATATATATGTATTAGTGTTTGCAACCAATTACGAGAGTTACTAATTTATAAATTCCATATTTATCTATATACGTATATTGAAAGATTGTATATGCACGCATACATAGAATGTAAATAGCTTTGCATAAAGTCATCTATAGTTTGTTCATTTTCATTTGCATTTGTTGTTATTATTTGTTTGCTTTCATTCAATTCATTTGATCGCGCTTGTTCAATGCACTCAAATAATTATTGTATAAATAATAGATTATGAAGCAGTAATTTGCTTGGCTGGCAAATCATGCGCTGCAAATGCTGGTTTTTTGGTTTGATATATATGGTTGTTTGTATGTGTCTTCAATACCATTAATATTTCTTGAATTGGTATGGCGTTCTTTTATTACTGCTATTATTTTTACTTTACCTCGTTTTTGCATCAATGGATAGTAATCCGTAGAATATTCGCTTTTATTTGCCTTCGTTTGCATTCTGTGTTGTTGTATTTCTACTTTTGCTTTGCTTTTGAACTGTAACCTTGACTATGTTTATTTTTGTTACTTTAAATATACATTAAATTTGCAGGACATGCAGCATTTCTATTGGTAACGATGTAATCTGCACAAACCTATAGAGCAAACATTGCGGCAATACCGTAACGTAATTATTATACAGTACTGTCTTTCGATAACTTGATAAAGAGACTAATATTGAAAGTAGAGCATCATTAAGGCATGGGCGATGGAAAGAAACTTTCAGCAATAATTTCATGTACATAAAAAATCAGATTATGATATAAGCTCTTGAATAAAAAATGTACGGTGTTGACAACTCTAAAAATATATTAAAGTTCCTTGGATCACCTTATTTGAAAATTTGGTTAATTTCTATAAAACCAAAAACTTCATCGCACCTTCCTATGCGGTATAGCGGCGTTTTACCAAATTATTAAAAACCAAATTGTACAAAGCCGTTCCGAAAACCAGCGCCGTCCGCATTGCCGCTCCTCTCCGAACATTCCGACCAGTCGCCGATGCGCCATTCGTACATGACATGGCTGCACGTGTCCGCCGTAGCTGCCTCCGGCTCTCCATGCTTCTACCATCGGGTGTGCGGTAAATGTGGTGAGTTGTCCTCGGGTGTTGCGCCAACGGATGTGCCAATTGTTGACTGCGTTATTGTTGTAATTGTGATGTCACTTGCTTCCGGTTCGTGCTACTCATTGCCGTCAGTATTGTTGTTGCTGGCCTCATTCGTGTCTTCTACAGCTGTAAGCGATGATGATGCAAAGCATCTGACGTTGTTAGGGTCAGTAGATCTCTAGTGTCGATTTACGGTCGCATCGGCTCCTACTGCTCGACATTTTCTAAATCAAGACCGAATTGTAGACCCTTGTCGAGCAGCATGTGATGTCCTCTCGAGTTGCCAAATCCTGAAAAGGTTGCAAATGCTGCGGTAGCGATTTTTTTGGAAATGAAAAAATAGAGAGAGAAAGAACACAAATCGGATTAGCAAAGGCGGCTTAAAACGTGCAAGATTC
Source organism: Zeugodacus tau (assembly GCA_031772095.1). NCBI lineage: Eukaryota > Metazoa > Arthropoda > Insecta > Diptera > Tephritidae > Zeugodacus > Zeugodacus tau. Next base: position 10,743,560 of record CM062651.1, on the reverse strand, counting down.
TGTTTATTTTGTATTTTTGGAAATTCCAGCAGCCTGTGCTCAAAATACCGGCAAATCACCAGAAGCTGAGCTGAGTACAGACTCAGGCGTGTTACTTTAAAGTATACGGCATGCAACAAACAACTTTAGTATATTTATAGAGTTGTATGGCTAAGTGTGTGATTGTGTGTCACAAATATATATATACGACTATATATAACATGTGTTTATGTATGTATATGTATGTGTTCAAGCAAAATTACAAGGATTATGTGCTTTACGGTAGCCCACATTGGAGACGATTAGTGGACACAGAAGCCGCAGTCACCCACTATTGCTTTTTTTTCAATTACCCTTTCGTTCTTTATTTCCTACTATATGGATACTTCGAGACTTCAGTTTGTAACACTACAAAGAAATAAACATAAAACGTGAGGAAGACATATTTAGCATAACTCGAATAATGTAATTACCCAGAGAAAACCCCTTGTGATACAAGTAGTATATTCTTCTAAATCCGGAACTATTGTAGTCATATTAATTTATTTCTAAGTTATGTCGGCCTTTCTTGCTAAAAGAATACAACTTTAACAGAATTTTACAAAATTGAATAAATACATCAATTATGTTATTATAATCCAACCTCAACTGAAATTTAGAATTGATATATTGATACCAGATGATACAAGTATATTAAACAATTATTAAGGAATATAAATAATTTTACTTTTTCCATAACCTCTAAAAAAATGTGAAACTTCAATGGTCATGAGTGAAGTTACTATATCTTACAATAACCGACTATTTACTAATTCCAACAACTCATCAAAACCAGCGAGCTTACAGCTATATAGTTAGTACATACATAATAAGTATGTAGATATCCCATTTCATTTGCAATGTATACGTCGAGACAATACAATGACACTACCAGTAAAAGACTTGCTGATTTCCCAAGAGTACGAGGCGTACCGACCGGTTCAGTGAATGCTGGAATTTGTTAAAATGCAAAAAGGACCAACATTCGTACTCATGAATTCATGTAAATTGCACGAACTCGTTGCAGTTGCCACTTTGCTGCGCTTGTATTGTAAAGCAATTATGCATTCATCGAACTCACGCGGGCTAACATGGAACTGGTATAGTTGCTACAGGCAAACAGTCGCTTTTTCAAATTTCGACTACTATGGTAGGTGCTTGAAGCTTATTCAAACCGGCAGCATCATCATCATTGTGAATTGTGTCAAACGTTGTCAATATTGGCTCATATTGTATGCCACAATTGAGTATATATTCAAGTATGTCCATATGCAACATTCATCAGTATACATATACTCATATGCATTGCTCACATGGAGACAAAATTATTGATGCAGTTGCCAGCTATTTGTGGCTGCTTTGGACATCAACTGCAATTGTGTAATGAAAATGAGCAATCACTTCGTAATTTTCCGACAAGTGCGTCCCACAGCAAACTGTGTTTTGAGGTAACAACTCTATAAGTACTATATATGATTGCATGGAATTGAGCATTGATGACTGCATGCCCCTACTATATGAAAAAACTTGATCCTAAGTATATAATATGAAATGAAACTATATAGTAGATGTATTCATTTTATAGTCAGATTTCCGCATTCGTTTGCCTTCCTTAAGGGGTTATATACAGTTAGACGGCCGAAAAAAAGTGAATTTTCCAGAATTTTTTCTGAGAAAACTTTTTAATTTATTGATCCAAAAATTTATACACATATTATGGTATCTTTTAATTGTATTTTAAGACTTAGTACTAGTAAAAATATTTATTTGAAAAAGAGCTACAGCTGATCTCCAGGAGCTCCTCTCAAAAAAGACGTTTTGCGGTGACCACTATATCTCGGAACTGGATCATTTGAAATTAAAAAACAAAACAGATTTCGTTAAAATAATGTTAAATCTAGTAATTAATCGAAGGAATAAGTAAAATAAAGTTTTTTGACAAAATGGCGGTTTCTCAAAAAAAAAAATCGATTCTTCACCGAAATTTCGGCCTTAAATTGTTTATAAAAAAAAAATATTTATCGGAGAGAAAAAATCTTCGATTAATTACAAAAAAATATATTTAAGAAGGTCGTGTTAAAATTTAAGACTTATCGGTCTAGCCGTTTTCGAGTATTGTTGGTCACCGACTTTGAAAACACTATTTTGAGAAAAACGCGCTGCCGCTCGGACCTTGTACTTCCAAGCACTCTGAAACGCCTTTTCAAATTTGCTTGTAACTTTGAAAATATTCACCGGAACGATATGAAATTTTCTGTGTGTATTCTTAAATATATGTACATTAAGAAAATGAAATAAAAAAAAATCGATTTTTTGAAAATTGTAACTATATAACCCCTTAATACACTGATGACTTTTATCAGAAATATTTTTTCATGTCATAAATATTTATTTGGTTTTGAAATTGATTTGAATAGTTTACTGCTAAAAAACGGATTGAAAAATTTAATCCCCGTTGAAAATTCATATAAATTAATTAGTGTTGAAAATTTAATTGTGCAACATGGGCGAATTATGCAAAATTGAATAGCATTTGGCGTTGAAAGTATTACCGCGATGTTGGTGTGTGTTTGTCTGCTAATGCAAATGACTATCCACGTTAATCCGCTTATATCACATATAGAGATGCACATGCATACCGCCATAAATATCAACAAAATTTCTCAGATTTTCTGCATCAGCATGTCTGCCAGTACAACGCAACCAGCCGAAGCTGTCGATGATGCTGAAGCGACTTTAGTTGCCATCATCGCCAACGCTGCTTCTATTGCTATTACCATTTTACGTATGTCGGCGCGCTTCACTTGCTAAATGTGTCATTTGAGACCCGGTTGATACGTAGATGCAACGTTGACTGCCACACTGTATACTTAGCTCTAGCTAATACGTTCGCAGTCCTATGACACAGTTTGCTGGTTGTGTGCATTTGCATTTAAGAAATTGCCCGTACGCACATTTGCCATTTGATGTTTCGCACTTCAATATATATGGCATATGCGCGAATTTCCACTGTGGATTTAACATTTAACAGTTCGGGTGGAACATTTATGGAATGAATTAATGTAGATTATAGCAATTTAGTCAGTTATGGCATTTAAATTATTAAGAAATAAATGTATAAGTATGTATATGCACACTGATGCATATACATAGGTTAGGTCGTATTGGCCTACCAGTATAACCTAACCTATATGCATCAGTGTGGTATAATGATATTTGGTTTGGAGTGTAGATAATGATTTATTAGATTTTTCAGTAAAAATTAGTGGTTGATTGTTAAGCATCTAAATTAATTTTTATGATGCATCTAAATTTTTATTTAAAAAATGCAATATTATTACCAGCATTTGGATATTTATGCCAAGGCAACACATATGCATTTACATAAGTGTAAAAAAAAATATTTATATTTGTCCAAGAATACTTTGGTCTTTTTACTACATATAACTTATACACCAATTAAATATTTACGCACTAATTATCACACCAGCAAAATAGCCAAAGTAAAATTATTTTTTAAATCATAATGAATTAACGAAGTATAACGTTTGATAATTACAGACACTTTTTCAAAACTATGTGACAATTATTTTAAGTTGTTAGAAATTATGCGCTAATTGGGAAGCATATATATTAAGTTTTCCCTTACAACAATAAAAAAATATATTATTGTATCTTCCACTTGGATCACATTGCGTATGAGTAACATTTAGTACTACCTCCACCAGAGGCAACAAAACCCCAAAAAACTCTTTATCTAGCTTTCACTAGCAACAATAACAACACCTATACACATTCCAAGTATTTTTCATTCCTTTACGCCTTGTCATTCAAACAACTTAGCTTTGGTATGCACTCACTTTGACACTATGACAGATTCGTAGCGAGCTACCGAGTATGCCAATACTGCAGCAGACGTACACTCTTCCAAATATAGTTGACTAAAACTCGTCTGCACTCTCTTTGATTGCAGTTGGAAGCTCGGTCGCAGGAAACTTGCGCTAGTGGCTGCTGCTAACCACACACCCATACATACATATATATACATTGATACATTGACGAGAGCATAGTAGAAGTTCGCCCCCGCTGTTATCGTTGTGTATTTGGAAGTTAATAAATTAATTGAATTGACTTGCGTTTGTGCGCATATTGATGACGCTGATGCTACGACAATAATAACAACAACAACAAAAATATCAGTAGTTAAAGGCCACCGAGATTTGACGTAGGTTATCGAGGAGGTATTTAGCATATATTAATGTAATAACTTTGCAGTATATATAGTTGCCACGGTGACCAGTGCAGCGCAGCCACTTGCATGCATTCGAACCATTCACATTCATTCATCTTCATGGCTCGTTGCATCCTGCAAGCGACGATTACTGGACGCGAATGAATGAAAATTATTAATAAATTTGTGGCGGTACTTCCTCATATTCACCGACCGCTATACGATGTAGCAGGCGACAAATGGCTTGGTATGCGCGTTATGCCATGCCATATATATTGATGTTCACTTCCGTTTCCTGCTGTTGTATAACATGTGGTATGCTTGAATAGTTTTTGACCAACAATTGGCATATGTTTTTAGCCACAATTGCATGACTATATGGTGTTGTCATAACTAAAATATGCATTTTTGACATATTTTACACTCCGATAAATTTCAGGGCACAAAATTCTAGCTCTAGTAATTGATTTATCGAAATTTCATTGAGCGAGTTTTTTCTGTTACTTTCAAACTGAAAATTTATACATAAATATTTTGAAAGGTAATTGTGTTTAATACATTTTATTTAAGGGCTGCTATGAAAATTGTATTGAAATATTTTCTAAGAAATTAAATTATTATACACGAAATAACCTATTCAGTATGTTTGAATTTTACTTCACAAAGATTACAGTCAATCGAATACACAATTGGTATAATTTGGAAAACATACTGGCATAATCGATTAAATAAGAATAGCATGAACTGTTATACCACATTAATTATTGTGATTGGAAAGCAGGGAAGTAGTGAACCAAAGCAGTTGTTTACCAGTTGTAAATATTTTTTTTTATACATAAATAAATGCATAACTAATCAATTCCACAATTGGTTAACTATATTTAACAGCCAAATACCTGCAAAATCAATCAAGTGCAGAAAATAACTATAGAAATAGCTAAAGGCGTACATATATGTATAATGTATATGACCAACGGTTGTTAGAACATACATATGCGCATGGGGGTATGAAAGCATGTGTAATGAAATTTGATTGCACAGATATTGCAGTTGCTTAATACGCCTAAGTAATATGATAGCTTATTTTCATGCAATACAAGCATACATATCAACATACCTATACATTTATGCGTATATGAGAATGTGTTTGTGAATGTAATTGACTTGGTATTTGTATGATGAATTCATTACTAGCTGTGCTAGCGTTGGGGCTTAGTGAGTAACAACAATGCAATTTCACAAATGATATTTCTGCAGTTGATTTTATTGTTTGGAGTTATGCAGTGAACGGAATATGCTATTGCGCAGATATATGTATTTATAGATATATATGGATATATGTGTGTGTATATATGCATACGGATTGATGCAAACGTAAATGCAATCATCATTAAATACTAGATTCCATATGAGCTTTAACTCTCACTATTTGTTCTGTTTGCGAAGCTCAACTCAATTGATAAATGTGTACAATAGCGTCGGTAGGACAATAACTGCTATGCTATTCTGCTATGGGGAGATTATTATGATATTATATATTCAATAGTTTTATTGACCCAAGTATACAATATGCAATACAATTTATTGCAGTAAGTAAATTTAACTCTCCTTAATATCATAATAAAGATCGAATACGTGTAAGCAATGAAATATTTATATCGAAATTCCGAAATAAAATGAAAATATTGTGAAACGCGGTTAAAGTCGCATTTAATTTGCGTATTTAGTAAATTTTTTCCTTTATATAATTATACATATATTATACATTTGTATATTTGTAGTAAAGCTAAAATGTGTTTGGGACAGTAAATGGTGTCATGGTTTAAAAACAACAAAACTTCCACAAGCATTTATGTAAAAGGGCAAGGGTAAGCGCACATAATACTTAGCCAACTTACTAAATGCGCCAATTGCGCCGAACTGCTACAAAACTTGCCAGCTGGGTGACTGTCATAAATTTCGCGTTATACTAATTCTCAAATCTAAGCACATCCGTGCATACAAATATGCATAGAGAAGTGATCTGTATACAAGCAGCACCACAGTAGCAGCTTAACGGTGTTCCGAATGTATGCATGCCACACAAATAGCTGCAGCCATTGTGAGTCAAAGTAGCCGTTAGGCACTCCATTATCTTATCAACTGTATGAATATATGAACATATAAAGATATGAGCGCCATAAAAGCTCAACTGAGATTCGCCGAGGTCTGGAGGTGTTGCCCTGTACACACACACTCGCATAGCATTCATGAAATATCAAATAAGGTACAACATCATTTATGAAAATGTAAATATGCATCCAACTTCACTCACTCAGTTAAATACAAACACACATATATTTTTGCTTGTTTGTAAGTGAATGGATTTGAGTGGCAGCATGCCAAAGCTGGTTGCCTGTAGCACTTGAATCTAGATATTTTGCATTGTATAGTGGAAAGGGCATTCACACACACATATCTACTTATCTTCATATGTAAAAATTAAATCGCTTTTTACTCATGCATCTTCTTTTTATTTTTTTTTCGACTTTTTGTGGCTGGTTCACTCAATTTTTTCCTCGTTTTAACTCAAAACTTCTCAGCACATTATTTGCAGTGTTGCATAACTTCATTAAATATTTGTATTAACCCACTTTTTGAATTTTATTGTATCACTCAGATTTTTTCGTGCCACTTATTTTGAGGGCGAATGCGGCAATAGTTACTTATCCGCATTAAATTAAAATTGCAGGGTCGTAGGGGAAATATGATTTTTCTTAATTGTTATTTCAGTAGTTTGCTATTAATATTAAATTAAATATTCATCAACTTTTGATACTATATGACATCTCTTTTCTGAACAAAAACATTTTTTTTGCACGCTGTTATTTCCAATATTGTAATAGAAATAAATATAAATTTCTCCACCTACGCAATCAGTGCCATGAATGGAAATATTTTTCAGTATTCACAGCACAACATTGTGTGTATTTATTTATTCAGGCTTATGTTGTGAAAATATTTGCACAAAAATTAAAAGTTATTGCTGTGCAATTACGAAATTGAGTTGCAAGTGCTACAGAGTGACGAAGCAACAATAAAGGCACCAAACAGAAAATTTAAATAAATATATGAGGAGGAAATTAACAGCACGGTGCTATTGTATACACGCGCTCTAACATATATTTAATGAAATGATACAAATAAATAAATATGCAAGTACATTAACACATACATAAATAAGCAGCTAAGCACATACATTATATGTTACTCATACGCCGTGGGTTCACTATATTGCAAGTATAGGTATACGTCAACATCACGTTTCACTTTGACTTTTGACTACAAAGTGCAGCCAAGTGATGCCGATACTCACTAACTCAGTTATCAATCAACCATTTAAAGCAGTCCATTTGCTAAAATTTCTCCAAACTTTAACGTTTTCACTGCAGCACAGAAGAAACTTTTCAAAATGCTCTCACTTGAAATCTTTTCGCAGAAACTTGGCTTCAGAAAAAGTAGCGAAAGCAGTGTGTATTTCTGTATTGTACGTGTGTATTCTATACTTGTACATAAAAATTCTTAAACCCACATGCTCACTTTAGCTAAAAGCTATTCAAGCAAAAGTTCAAAAATTCAGCATAATATTTTATTTGAGCTTTATTCACTTTGAATGCAGTTCAGTTTAGCAAATTTGATAATACTATAACTTCAATAAAAACTTAATCGAGCAGAATATGTGTATTTATATGGTAGAAAAAATATTTTCAAATTGTAGATTTAAAGAAGGCGCAATAAGGAATGTATTTAAGGTGAGGAAACCAATTGGTTTGATTTGATGTCTTAATTTAATAACTAAATGAAGTAAATTAATATTCAATTAACTTATTACTAGTAACATTAATAAAGAGCTTTGATTAGTGATAGAATTGTCGAAATGAAATAAAGAAAACAAGTAAGGAAGGGCTAAGTTCGGGTGTAACAGAACATTTTATACTCTCGCAATTTATGTATTTAACTTTATTTATATTATATAATACACAATTTGACCCACATATTCGTCATATATATTGTATAAAGTCTATTGAAAGTTGGAAACCATAATATTATGTTAGAAGCACCGTGGACCTCGTGTTCGATATATGGGGCCTTAAACCTATGGTCCGATTTCGGCGATTTTTAGAATGGGGCTGCCACACTATAAACATAGTATTTGTGCAAAGTTCTGCACCGATATCTTCACTAGTGCTTACTTTATATATTGTAAAGTAAACGATTCAGATCGACTTCAGAGTTCTGGTATATGGGAAGTAGGCGTGGTTGTGATCCGATTTGGACTATTTTCACAACATATCATTGGGATGTAAGGAAAGTATTACAAACCAAGTTTCATTTCATTCAAGAAATCGGTCGAGTAGTTCCTGAGATATGGTTTTTACCCATAAGTGGGCGACCCCACGACCATTTACCATTTTGTGAAAAAATCTGGGTGCAGCTTCTATCTGCCATTTCTTATGTGAAATTTAGTGTTTCTGACGTTTGTCGTTAGTGAGTTAACCCACTTTTAGTAACTTTCAACCTAACTTTTGTAAGGGAGGTGCGCGTGGTTATTATCCGATTTCTTTCATTTTTGGACTGTATTAAGAAGTTGCTAAATTTGCCCGATTTGGGGGCGGGGCCCCGCCCACTTCCCCAAAAAAATTACATCCAAATTATTTCCATAGCTTTATTAATGGCTTAGTTATGGCACTTTATGTGTTTTCGGTTTTCGCCATTTTGTGGGCGTGGCAGTGGTCCGATTTTGCTCATTTCCGAAAGCAACCTTTGGTGCCAAGAAATAAGTGTGCCAAGTTTCATCAAGATATCTTAATTTTTACTCAAGTTACAGCTTGCATAGACGGACGGACGGACAGACAGACATTCAGATTTGAAGTCCACTCTTCACCCTGATCACTTTGGTATATATAACCCTATATCTAACTCGTTTAGTTTTAGGTGTTACAAACAACCGTTATGTGAACAAAACTATAATACTCTCTTTAGCAACTTTTGTTGCGAGAGTATAAAAACATTTTATATGGAAATAACTAAATTTAGTGGTTTTTAGGTCATGGAATAGATTATATCAATTAAAAATTAAGCAAAATAAAAAAAAATATTTGATACATTTTTTGATCAATTGGTTAATGAATGATATTTTTAAGAGTAATAGTATTTATTAATTACGTATAGATGGTTATATATTATAAATGTCGTTAATTACCAACTTACGCTATTAATCTAATTGATTTTAATTAAAATTTTATGATAATTAAGTATATATATTTCATATGGCGTCTTTAATTCACAATAGATCCCAAAATATAAAATTTAGGCACTTTTGTTTTTATTAACCCCACCACCATCAAAACAGAAAACCCGTTAGAAAAAATAGACATACATATACGCATTTAACCTAGTTTGTCTAGTATCTGGTTAATGCAATGTTTCGTTGTATCCCTTCACCGAAGCGGCCGCGCAACCGATACAATTTCATACAATAAGGCCATTGCAACTAAATTTCGCTGAAAATTTTATGTTTCCATCGTTTTGTGTGCAACAATACACGGGCACGCGCTACTGATTAGAAACCGCACACAGCCGTTGCTGCCCACTATTTGACTGCAGTTAACAACTAAATTTACTGCTTTCGCCGCCAAAGCAATGTAATTGTCCACTCTAAAAGCGGTGGTGCGACGACGCGAACGAAGTTGTTGAACACTTGTATGCGTTTATATGGAAGTGTGAGCGAGTGAGTGCTCGAAAAGTAACATGGAAACTAGGATAATGTGTCTATGCGAAGCCTACAAACGAGGATAATCGCACGATGCACGTACACAATTTGCGTATGCGTATGAGTGTTATTGTACTACACATAAACCAGCTTGTTGTTGTTGTCGTGCTTTCTTTGGCGGTTTGGTAAGAACAAATTGTTCGCGTAGACTTGCAAGGCCACGTTGAATTAGATATTTGTGTGTGTAGACACTGTTGTTGTCTGGCAATAAAATTGTGGCTGTACCCATACATACGAGCCCATACTTATATTGTACAAATATATATTTTATATTTCCGTTATAGAATACACGGCGTATACGCAACTAAACGAGAAACCATGCGGAACACCAAGTCGTATGAGTAACTTTGGAAAATTCGTTTGCAGTGTTTCGATTTAACATACAATAGTTTAAACTAAATTCCATGCAATCAAATGTGTTTGTTTATTTGCATTGTGTGGCTTTTTGAGAAGTTTTATAAGAGTGTACAGGTTGTATTTGTATACAATTTCAGTTGTGTGTGTGTTTTGCGGTTGTAGCCGCTCAACACACATGTGAGAGGAATATTGCTGTTCAAATGAACGTAAAAAACATAAAACACGTATATTATATTGTTTAGAAAGTAGCAGTAAAAACAAAAGTAGTGAAAGAAAAAGAAACCTAAAATGGAAAGCGTTAGAAAATGACAGAAAATGCTCATAACAATTGTTGTTTTCATATTTTTACGCTCAGTTGACTATTTCTTATTTGCATTCTGTGCATTCATGCTCTGAACAATTTGCTGTGGTTGGTATTTACATCGTTTGTTGTTATTGTCGTGCCATGCAAATACGGCAGAGAGGCTTGTGGAACCCTCTTCTCTCCATTAGATGCAACCCTGCCAACTAATTTAGTAATTGGTCTGCATATTTGACATCGCCACTGCATCGGTTGCTTGGATGGCAGCATGCGCCTGTGGGTATGTCATTATTTGCTAACTGGCGCGTAAATATTATTATTTTCATTTTCAACTATTCTGCCTAGATTTAGTTGTGCGCATTTTTATACAAATTGTTTTGTTTTTATTTGCACATTTTTCATATTTTCAGTTTAATTTTCATTTGAATTTTTCTGCTTGCAATTTTAATACTGTAATGGCAAAAAGCTGTGATTTGCACTACAAAAGAATGTTTTGTATGTAGGGGTGAGCCTTTGAAAAGTGTAATTGCCAGAACTTTGAAGAAAATCTGAATCGTTTACTTTACAATATATAAAGTAAGTGCTAGTGAAGATATCGGTGCAGAACTTTGCACAAATACTACGTGTATAGTGTGGCAGCCCCATTCTAAAAATCGCCGAAATCGGACCATAGGTTTTTAAGGCCCCATATATCGAACACGAGGACCTCGGTGCTTCTAACCTAATATTATGGTTTCCAACTTTCAATGGACTTTATACAATATATATGACGAATATGTGGGTCAAATTGTGTATTATATAATATAAATAAAGTTAAATAAATAAATTGCGAGAGTATAAAATGTTCGGTTACACCCGAACTTAGCCCTTCCTTACTTGTTTATTTTATTTTTTCCTTGAAAGAATTGTGCAGCTTAATTGACCAGTTTTAGAGGGTGTTGTGATGAAAAATAAGCAGGAAATGGAATTTTTTATGAAAGAAAGATAATTTAAAAACTATAAAAAATTAATGGGATATTAAAAGGAGTGTGCAAGTGTAAGATATAAGATTTGTTAGAAAAACTTTGCAGAAATGTGAATAGTTTATAGAAAGAGAGTGAGAGATAGAGAGAGATTCTTTACTTGTAATCAACGTCTGAATCATAACAATAAATAATTTAAAAAATCGCAAAATTTGCTAACAATTTCAAACAAATTATCATTAAGTTTCATTATTCTACCGCTGAAACTTCAACCACAATTGCTTCCTGTCGTTTACAGTTACGTTAAAGTTATCTGCTGTGGCTTCAATTACAGTTTGTGTTGCCGCCTCAATTTCACAGATTTCACTTCACCACCTAAAAGGAACAACTTTTACACTTACCCTTACAAAAGCAGTCGGATGTATTCCTTTTACTTTGGTATGTAACTGTGTGTATATGAGCAATTGTTGCGAGTTTTCGTCACCATAACGGTTTATTAATGCAGTTTTTGTTTTTAATTTTTGCTTTCCTCGCAATTGTTTTTAGTTCTGTATTTTATTGTTGTTTTCATTCATCCTATATATTTATTTTGTATTTTTTAAGACTTTCATCCCCTCCATGTGAAATGCAGTCGCAATCGCAAGCTTTTATGAATATTTTCAGCGTTTTCTCTTTCCAGAGGTGTTGGCATTGCCAGCGCTTGCTTTTCTTCCACACTTCGAGTGGTTTTAAGTTCCACTTCATTTCGGTTTTAGTGCACTCTGCTCTTGTTCCTCTCAGTTATAGTTGCAGTTGCCTTTTTCTGTGTCGGCAACAATTTTAATACATTTTTGCATTATTACATCGCTTTCTGCGATACCAAGTGCTTAAGAGAATGTTGCTTGTTGTAGATTTACAATTCCGTGGTTGGTAAATACATGCATAACTACATCATTGGTTTTCCATATACATTTATCAAAACATTTCTTCATCGAGATTTTGTTGCTCATACGCAGTGTTCAACATTAATTTCTTTCTGATACTATGTATTTCAGTTAAATAAGTAGGAGATTAAAGCAAAACTTAGGTTAGCTCCTACTTGTAAAGATGAAGATGTGGTTCGAGAGTAAGAGATTTGAGAATAGCAAAGAGGATATCAAGAAATGTATGTTTAATTGAAAGATCGCGAGATATTTAGTTCCTGAGAAATTGCTAAAATTATAAAATAATTTACAACTTTTGAAAAGTTTGACTGAAAAATATTTGGAATTCCATAAATAATTGCTTCAACAACAAACCACTGAAGAAATGAAGAATATGTACACAAAATGGAGGCGAAAATGATGAAGCGAACACAACAAAAGCATTTATCGCATGCCAGAAATTAAAAAAACAACCACGTGTCAAACCAAAGTTAACAAAAACAGCAAAATAGTTTGACACTAAATTGAAATTGAAGGAAGGTAATCATAACAAACAAACCAACAACAATTAAATAAACAACAAGCAAATATACGCAACAACGAGGTAAATTTACCAGGAGTAGAAACTTCGAAAATAGTGACCAGAACAACAAGGGAAACAACAACAATGTACTAAATGTCGCTTACATTTGGTTTGTTTGGTGTTTACTCTATTCTTCTTACGTTGGCGGCTAAACTGACTGGCAGAAATAAAAAAGAAAGAGAGAGAACGCTTGGCTGACTGCTTGCCTGATAACTGACAATTGGACCGACAACTGGTGGTCTCTTATTTTCATTGTTGTACTACTTCTCTATTTCTTTACACTTCTGTGTGGGCATTTTCCACATCAACTTCTCCACGTTGGATCAGCTCACTTGCAAATTGGTGAGTAGTGGCTGGAAGTATGGCGTCGCTAGTAGAACATTGGCACGACTGCTGCCACTGCTGGCGCTTATGTATTTCGGCGCCCCATCGCCCCCTTCATCGACCTTCTGTACAAACTTTGTTGTGACTGCTAAGCGATGTTGCGGAGTTGAAAGGCAACCGTCAAAAGTGATGAGAACGACGAATAACAGCGGGATAATGCAAATATGCAATTAGTGTGAGTGGAAATATGGAAAGAACACATTTTCTGGCGTTTGTTTCGTCCCTTCGTATATTAACAACGATAATCATAAGTGCCACGAAGAATTTAATGCATTTCAAATGAGAAGTGAAAAACCAAAGTAACAAAAGAGAAACCATGCGCAAAAAGGAATTGAGCAAACAAATTGCGTTCTCCACAAATCAAGAGACAATAAAAAGAACAACAGCAAAAACCAAAATAGAGTTATTTTTTAAATTTCATATGTGAACGCTGACAACGTTAAAACCATATTATTCTTGTTTCATTACAATCGAGGAAAGATGCACCCTTGCTTGTATTCGCCGCTCACATAAAAAGGATGCACCCTCACTTGCTTATACACTGCACACACAAGTGCTAGAATAACTTGTATTGACAAAATCAGATTATAAAAGCAATCTAGCATTCAGCCATGTGAACACTTCAGCTGTGAAATAGCAAAAGAGTGGCAAGACCCTTCGGATCTTTCGAGCTTCAGAGCAAGCGAAACGCTTAATGACGTGCGCATCGTGCAGCAAACGAAGAGAAAAATATCAAATTACGTAAAGTTGATAAACAGTGTTCTCCACAATAACTATTTGTAAATCCTATACATTCCAACAAATAACTGTGAAGCACAATCAGTTTGGGTGTACAATGGCGAGCAATCATTGTTACATTGTAGTTATCTTCAGCGTAGCATGTGCATCTCGAGGCGTGTACAACTTCGGTAGGACAATTCACAATTCAACACAGAGCGAACAAGTGCGCATGAGGACTCAACACACAGAATCGCCGGCAGCTGAAGCACACCACGCAAGTGCATCTCAGATGCTTTGTTGTAAATATACACAAACAAATACTCTTGTATCTCCATAAACACTCACGCAGCATTAGAAATGTTTGTCCAGCTCGGAATGTAGTTTCATTCCTTTTCAGCTCGAAGATGAACTTATTTGTCGTGTGCTTCCAATTTTGGTGTATCAACACTTTTATATATATGTGTAAATATGAAAGAAAAACTCAATAATTTTTGTTAACTTACCTCGTTCTCCATGATATTGTCGTCGACATTTTGTGCAAGATAATTTTTACTAGAACGTCAATTGCTTTCACGTGCGCCTTGCTGCTTACTAAGAGTGTTTTGAAAGCTGGAAGCAATGGAGATACGAAGAAATATATTTTGTTGTAGCAGTTTTATTATTTTACTTTAAGGTTTCTCCTCAGCTTCTTAACGAATTCTATTATGTTTTATGATATACCGCTTAGACATGATTCTTTAAGGATAAGGAGGCGAGGCGAGGTGAAGCTAAGTGAACTCACAGGAGGTGTACAGGTGACAAAAAGCGACAAAGCGGATGAAAATATTAAAACAATAGGTTACTTGCAGTCAACGTCTTGAGCGCCTTATATAGGAATTGAGAGCAAGGGTAATAAGGTAAGACAGCAAATATATAATATATAAATAAAATATATATATATATATATATATATAGATATATTACTATATTTCATCGTTCCTTCGTCTGCGGTATTCGCCATTTGTATGTATACGTTGTCCTAAATATATATGTGAAAATTTATGAATTCCTACAAGTGCATATCATTATATTTTCATGCAGCTGCTGAAAAGGATGTACGACGACCACACTTGGGGACTTTCTTAAAAGGTTCAAACTCATACCCACTATTGTTTATGTAAGTAGGAGATTATTCGTTTGTAGGTGAATGCTTGTGTGTGAATGTGATTCCTGTTTGCCATTTTTAGGGCCACAAAGCACAGCTTTTCTTATTCCGAGAAGAGGAGGCAAATGTCAATTTCGTGTGAATCCAATGGGCACCTATGAAACACATAGGAGCTATGCTGCTGGCATGGAATATATTTTCTAACATTTGTGTGAGTTTTAGCTACACTTCTCAATAACAAAGCCAACAAGATGTTGTACTTCAGAACTTCAGGTCATATCATTCGGTAAACAGCAACAAGTATTTGTATAACAGCAACAGTTACTGGTGGCTCAACAAATATGTAGACCAATGCTCTATTGTAGAAATAGAAAAAAAAAAATGTTTTTTTTAATGTAATGGACGTTAACGCCATTGAGTGACCTCATAATGAATTTGATTTCGCAGAACTTAATCTTCGCCAAGTTCTTGAAGCACAAAACCAAGTAGAACCATGTCTCAAGCAGACTTCTTTGTCGGTTAAAGCGTCCGTGTTGAGTGTAAATGATGCGCACTCACTGGTTACCGTTATTGTTATAGGACACTTGTAATAAAAATCTGAATTACTTTATTTAATTTCCACAAAAACGCTAAACAATTTATTTTGCTTGCCAAAAATATTGTGCAATAAAATATATTTCTCACATAAAAGTAAAATGACTTTAACAAAGCAAAGAAACTGACAATGCGACAATTGTGTAACGGCCGTACACTCGCGTTTGATACTACCTAAAACAGTAAGACGCTTGGTGGCGACACGACGACGCGCCACAAAATCTGTTTTACGCCATGCTTGCTGTCAGCGGCAAATAAACTGGCAAATATATTTGAAATAATAATAATGTCAAACAATAACAACAACGAATAAACTATAAGAGTTTATTATCGCACCGAATTTGGCCTACTCCAACTACCACATATACAAGATCTCAAGCAGCTAAGGAGACTGGTTGTTGTTGGCATAGCCGATTAAGCACAGTGGTTAGTCATAGATAAAAGTAAAAACAAAATTTTGCAAGCAAATTCTTTTTCTAGAAAAACTAATATAATTATTAAATACAAATTTGTGAATGGCGTTTCCATAAGTTTAAAATAATGAACACAAAAAAGGTTGAAATAATAACAGAAGCTATGCAGAATGAGCGTTAAAAAGTATTATTTCGAGAATTCACTTCAGTAAGAGTTTAGATTTCTGTTTCATTTATGAATCGATAAGTACCACAGTACAAAGTTGCTCAGCACCTAAAAGGCGACCTACTTTCCACTACGAGTCAAATGATATGCTTGGTTGGCGCAGGATATTTGGATTGTGAGGCTGTACAGAAGGCAGCAGAAGACGACGTCGCTTAGCCTCAACTAAAAACGCAATGCAGTAGATGAAACTGATACCCAAACAATTAGCCAAGTGGAAACGAGCAGATGAAGAAGAAGGCATAGGACAGAATTAGTAGAGTAAAAATCAATGCGAGTGAGGTTGGCACCAAAGAGTCTGCCGACAAAGAGGCAGCAAAAGCCCAGCAGCCACCGAGACGGCCAATAATTTCTTACAAATAAGAATAATCTTCTTTTTTGTCTACTCACAACATCTCACAGCAGTCGCAAATAAGTGTAATTAATATTATTACAATTCGAAGAGTGGGGCCAAGTAAGAGAGGTGGTGAACGTGTAGGCAACGGAAGAACTTGCGGTTTGTCGGTTAAATTTAGTTTGGTTTTGTGGTTTGTCCTTTGGCGGGAGCTGGAAATAATAATATAATGAATTGGCAAAGCAACAACAAAAACAATTCGGTTAATTGGTTTCATGTGTGATTTCCATTTGTCAATTAAGTGAATTTGATTTGTTATTATTTTTGCTTTTTCCCCTCCATTTTCTTTTATACTATATGTAGGTCAGTGGAGACGTGCAGCTGACGAATTTCCCAAATACAGGAAAAATATAAATTACATAAATAACAAGAAAAAAAGTCAAAATCAACAGTGAAGGAAATTCATTTCTTGTCTCAATTATTGTGTTCATTTGACCACACCTTATGACCCATTCGGAGTGGCATAATGAAGCTTATCGGCAGCAGTTGGTCGCTTAAGAGGGGGAGCGAGCCTCATTTGGTTCTTCAAAGGCTTAGCTATGCACCGTTAAATAAATGTTTGGCGCTGAGTACAAGCTCTTTAGGCATCATTAGTGGCGCCACATTTAATGTGCTTAGTCATTGTATTTGCTAGCTGACTGAGTGACCCACTCACACCACTTGTGCTTTAAGCAAATAAGCGGTCAATTTATGTTTACCACCGTAATTCCTGTTTACCAGACTGTCATCAAGCAAATGCGATAACTCTCGCCATTATCAAGAGCACCGCTTCTATACTCCATGCTTTCGTTATAAATTATTGCTTTGTCCGTGGTGTTTGGGGTGTTCCATAAAAGTTCCTATAATTTCTAAGTCATTACTTCGCGAATTTTCTCTTATGTTAAAAGTGCAATAAAAATGTTTCACACTTTTTGTGTGAATCAAGAGCTGTACGTTGGATGTACGAGCTCCGGTTATAGTCGTAAAAACATTATGTATTGAAATTGTGTTCTAAAGTAACAACAGATCATTGAAAAATTTTAATTACTATACAAGTTGATAAAATGTGTAAGAAGTAGAAGCTAAAGGAATTATATGTGGTAGAGTTGAGTGCTATAAAAGCTCCTAAGGTGCTTCTACTGTCTATTCCATAGAATTTGTTTCTATAATGGAATTGAGAATGTTGACTAACACACAGGTGATTAAACGATTAAGTGGCTGCGCGTCTGTGTTGATGAAATGAAGTGGAAATAGAAACTCGTAGAGGTATCTACAAACCCGAGGGGTGGAAATATATTAGTATGTTTACAGCTGATGGCAATCCGAACCGACAAAATGCCAATGCGCTGCGTAAAGCGGACTCTTCTGGTGAGTCAAGCAAAGTCTAATGCCGCTTATGTTATAGAGTACAGAGTACTAGATTACAGCGGCTTATGGACAGAAGAGGAATGCATTTAAAATACGTACATTTTGTATGTAAATATCTAAAATTGTCAAATGCAGGCAGTTGATAGGCGTAAGTTGGCATTAGAGGTGTACAAAGTGCTAGAAGGTGAATAGCAAAAGGAACTGAAC
The DNA here is from genome assembly GCA_031772095.1 of Zeugodacus tau. Classification (NCBI taxonomy): domain Eukaryota; kingdom Metazoa; phylum Arthropoda; class Insecta; order Diptera; family Tephritidae; genus Zeugodacus; species Zeugodacus tau. The sequence continues at coordinate 10,724,968 of CM062651.1, read as the reverse complement.
AGGTCACTACTATGTAATCCTTTGTAGGTTTGTCAACTTTGAGGGTATTGTTTAGATTTATGTATGTATATGAAGCGAGTGAGGTCGACTCCTTTAAAATAAAAAAAGGCTTGGACAAGAGTGAGTTCTTGTTGCTGTCTGCTAGTACACGCGTCGAACACGTAACCGTTTTGAAGTATTCGTTAGATAAATGTTATGTTTTTAGGCTGGTAGTTATAGTTTAGCTAAGACCAAGACATAAAGACCGACACCAAATTTTCTACAATAAATAACTTCCCCACTCACCTTGAATCCCCGGGAGGCACCTCCGACACTGGACCAGAATTATTATGTTAACCATAACCGCCACCAATACGGCGCTCAGCTGCTGCTGTGGCTCTTCATGATGCAGATGGCTGACCGGGCGCTGGGCGTACTGTGGTGCAGGTCTATCGTGATCGGTCACCAAGCCAACATCTCCATTAATGGAATCATCAGTGGCTTTCTTAACTTATTTTTAATCCGCTGAATGATCAACATCGTCATCTTTACCGAGATCACATCATCAGGCTAGAAATAGAAAGTGGAATATTAATTTAGTTTATTTTTTCAAATACTTATTTGCCTTTTTAATAACATAATGCTATGTTTTTTAATCACAACTCACCGATGCGAGTGGTCCACTACTGTCGAGTATTATCGTAGCGCCGCCAACATTACAAGAGACACCCCTCGAGCATTGCTGCACTAATATGGGCTTCGTAAGTGAGTCGCATTTGGCGCTGAGTCTGCCATCGAACGATTTACATTCAACTCCACGCATTTGCAAGCCCTGCCCACAGGTTACCGAGCACTATGTGTGGGAGCAAAGGTACACATAACAACATGTAGTTAAGTGCAAGCCGCAGGGCATTTCGGAATGCTGTTGTGGCTGGAGTGGCGTGGTTGAAACCGCCATATTTAAATACCATAAGGATAGTTCGGTAGTTGTTTTTGTTGTTGGCAATTCAGCAAGCAAGTAAGATAAATCGTAAATGACATAAAATGATAAGGAATTATAAATTATATAAACGTGTTTGGCATTAAAATTTGCATAAAAATGTGTGTGTTCAAATATCATTGAACATGCATTATTTTATGCCTTAGCAAATCCGAGGAGCTACATATAAAACATAAATTTGTATACATAAATAAACACATAAACATATATGCATTAATATACAACAAACATACATTATATGTTGCACGCATACATGCAACACACATACATTTATATGAGGCACGCATGCATCTATATGCAACACGCATGCACTCAACTATTAATAAATAAACATATTTATATGTATGCACAAGATAACCTATTGGTTATAAAAATACATTGGGGCAATTGCTTGTGTGCATTTGAAATAACCCCTTATCGTGCAACATATAAAATATAGATATAGACATACACACATACACATATAATTAGTTCTTAAGATAATTCTAAAATTTGTATATAAGTAAGTAAAAAACCAAAATAAAACTAGAATGAAATCATTTCTCAATAAGGCTAGACTATCATTTATTTTCCCCCACCAGTGGTAAGAAATAATTGACACAGCTAGTCTTAACAGTGTGTATACAACATAGGTATGGTGAGTGGACTAATGGTACTTATGTGTGCTGTGATGTAGGCTTAGCCTAGTGTGTTTACAGCGGCTGCAAACACATTAAATACCCAAAAAATAACAGTGGAAAGAAGGATCACATATTTTCGTGGAAGATAAATACATTTGTACATACAAGCATAGTAATGCACAATCATAAACATATGTAAAAGCTTAGAACCCTCATAATTACAACTTGTTAAAGCAAAATACAGAGTTGCCAAATGGCTAGTCAAATATTTTTTTATGAATAAAACTATTTTAAATAAAACCGTTTACAAAACTTATTTCGATTAACACAAAGAAAATTTAATAATTTAAAAATATGGTTACCATATAATTTAATTACATTAATAAATACATATATAAGCAAGAGCCAGGCTCCATTGTGACAATATATGGGGCATTCTCTGGAAAAAAAGCCACTTGAAAAAAAAAGTTCTTTATTTTCTTTGGCAATTATATATCTTATAGTACATGTAAAACCTAAAATAAAACATATGTTTTTAGGTCTGTGTAACGCGGGGTTGCCATATTATAAGGGTCAAAGTTTTTGTAAAAAATTTTTGAACCGCCATAACTTTAAAACTAATGAACAGATTTTAAAACACCATGTGACTTTTTTGTACAGAATTTCTCAAACTTTGAAACTGTATATCGTAAAAATTTATAAAATTAATATTTCATAGCAAAAAATGAAAAAAAATTTTTTTTTGGAATTTTTAACAACTTATGCCCCCTTCGATTTTTTTCGAAAATATCTTAAAATGTTCCTTATTTCATCACCTTTTTACCCCCCAAAGGGAATTTTGGGACAGCAATATTTGTATGAGCTACAAATAAAAAACCAACTCAGAACATGATAAAAAATCATTGATTTATGCACTATTATTATCAGAATTTAGCGTAACCCAGGATTAACGACGTGGACGTAGCAGACATGTAATCCCTTTTTGTTTTTTTTTTATTTTTTAATATTTTTTTTAAATTTTTTTGTATATTTCAAATTTTTAATTTTTTTTTTTGTTTTTGTTTTTTATTTAAAATTATCACGTACTTGAATCTAATCTACGTAATCATTTAAAAAAAAAGCAAAAACCAAAAAAACAAACAAAAAAAAATTAAAAATTTTAAAAATACAAAAAAATTAAAAAAAAATATTAAAAAATAAAAAACAACAAAAAGGGATTAAATGTCTGCTACGTCCACGTCGTTAATCCTGGGTTACGCTAAATTCTGATAATAATAGTGCATAAATCAATGATTTTTTATCATGTTCTGAGTTGGTTTTTTATTTGTAGCTCATACAAATATTGCTGTCCCAAAATTCCCTTTGGGGGGTAAAAAGGTGATGAAATAAGGAACATTTTAAGATATTTTCGAAAAAAATCGAAGGGGGCATAAGTTGTTAAAAATTCCAAAAAAAAATTTTTTTTCATTTTTTGCTATGAAATCTTAATTTAAAAAATTTTTACGATATACAGTTTCAAAGTTTGATAAATTCTGTACAAAAAAGTCACATGGTGTTTTAAAATCTGTTCATTAGTTTTAAAGTTATGGCGGTTCAAAAATTTTTTTACAAAAAACTTTGGCCCCTTATAATATGGCAACCCCGCGTTACACAGACCTAAAACCATATGTTTTATTTTAGTTTTTACATGTACTATAAGATATATAATTGCCAAAGAAAATAAAGAACTTTTTTTTTCAAGTGGCTTTTTTTCCAGAGAATGCCCCATATGTAAATAATTCAAATTGAATAGTTTGATCCTTAGCTCGATGGAAAAGTATATTGGAAAGAATATCGCACTAAAAATTATTAAAATATTCGAACCGAGTTGGAACTAACGGGTGATTTTTTTGAGGTTAGGATTTTCATGCATTAGTATTTGACAGATCACGTGGGATTTCAGACATGGTGTCAAAGAGAAAGATGCTCAGTATGCTTTGACATTTCATCATGAATAGACTTACTAACGAGCAACGCTTGCAAATCATTGAATTTTATTACCAAAATCAGTGTTCGGTTCGAAATGTGTTTCGCGCTTTACGTCCGATTTATGGTCTACATAATCGACCAAGTGAGCAAACAATTAATGCGATTGTGACCAAGTTTCGCACTCAGTTTACTTTATTGGACATTAAACCAACCACACGAATGCGTACAGTGCGTACAGAAGAGAATATTGCGTCTGTTTCTGAGAGTGTGGCTGAAGACCGTGAAATGTCGATTCGTCGCCGTTCGCAGCAATTGGGTTTGTGTTATTCGACCACATGGAAGATTTTACGCAAAGATCTTGGTGTAAAACCGTATAAAATACAGCTCGTGCAAGAACTGAAGCCGAACGATCTGCCACAACGTCGAATTTTCAGTGAATGGGCCCTAGAAAAGTTGGCAGAAAATCCGCTTTTTATCGACAAATTTTGTTCAGCGATGAGGCTCATTTCTGGTTGAATGGCTACGTAAATAAGCAAAATTGCCGCATTTGGGGTGAAGAGCAACCAGAAGCCGTTCAAGAACTGCCCATGCATCCCGAAAAATGCACTGTTTGGTGTGGTTTGTACGCTGGTGGAATCATTGGACCGTATTTTTTCAAAGATGCTGTTGGACGCAACGTTACGGTGAATGGCGATCGCTATCGTTCGATGCTAACAAACTTTTTGTTGCCAAAAATGGAAGAACTGAACTTGGTTGACATGTGGTTTCAACAAGATGGCGCTACATGCCACACAGCTCGCGATTCTATGGCCATTTTGAGGGAAAACTTCGGAGAACAATTCATCTCAAGAAATGGACCCGTAAGTTGGCCACCAAGATCATGCGATTTAACGCCTTTAGACTATTTTTTGTGGGGCTACGTCAAGTCTAAAGTCTACAGAAATAAGCCAGCAACTATTCCAGCTTTGGAAGACAACATTTCCGAAGAAATTCGGGCTATTCCGGCCGAAATGCTCGAAAAAGTTGCCCAAAATTGGACTTTCCGAATGGACTACCTAAGACGCAGCCGCGGTCAACATTTAAATGAAATTATCTTCAAAAAGTAAATGTCATGAACCAATCTAACGTTTCAAATAAAGAACCGATGAGATTTTGCAAATTTTATGCGTTTTTTTTTTTTTAAAAGTTATCAAGCTCTTAAAAAATCACCCTTTAATATGTGTAGGTTTCTAGACTCGGGGTCATTGAGGTATACTATTTTGAATGTGCTCATGTATCTTGCCTCCCTACACAAAAAATATATTAATTAATATTAAATTCCGGAAAGAATACTTTTTCAACAAAACTCTTAAGTGATGGCAACCCCTTTTCTTACCAAAAATCAAGTCTACACCGCACGCAAAGTGGTTCACTTATATGCCTAAACCATATTATGTATGCAAATATTTTGCACGCCTGTGTCTACAAACAGATGGAATAGCATAATCCGTCACAAGCTAAACGCATTGAGGGTCTAAAGGATGTGACGTTGGAGTTTTTTACACTCAGCTGCCTGCTGAGGCGCATATACCACAGGAAATACACCGAGTGGACCTACGTATTTACATATATAGTTACTTTATGAAGAAAAAAGATATTAACATAAGTATGTGCTTATGTGGATACAAGTATTTTGGAGCACATCAAGTCTTAAGCAAGCGGACATGTCAGGATTTAGAAGCTTTCAATGAAGTTGGTTATGCTTTCGCGTGCGCCGTCCCAGAAGTTTAATATACAACAAACCCTCAGCTAACTGCAGTTCATCTCAACAAAAATTTATATGGAGACGCGTCACTGCCGCAGCGTAGAAAGGATTAGAGGGTGAGAGGATTAGAGACATGAGTAAGAACTACTTAGAAAAAGTCTATGTATGTATGTTTAGAGAATAAGAGACGAGGCAGCAAAAGGATGCATTTCAACAAGTGTAGCGCATCTGCTAGCTTAATATAGGCAGACAGCGCATTATAGAAGCTCGTCAGAGTCAACCAGCGAGTCATCTTCATCTCGTTGTAGTTAAATTACGTCAAAATTTGTTGTTGCTTTCTGCGACTCTTCGGTTACATTACAGCTCGAGTGTAATTACGTCATAAGACAACGGCAAACATTTATTATAATCATTTTCAGCTACTGAAGATATCTGTCGAACGAGAAGTGCCGGCTGTGTGCTAAGTGCAAGAGGACTCTCTGAAGAAGTTGTAATTACGCAGGCATGTAGTGAGTTGCTATAGCGTATTTAAAGTGTTTTGATATACAATTTGTACTTGCAATCGCTGCAGTTGTCAGCTTGAACTTACATTGCTTGTTGTAATTGATATATGGAGAGTATAGGAAGCAAAATTAACTTAACTTTGAGATTTAATAATTAGAATCTGACAAAACTTTTATAAAGCTGAGTTGGGTTGCATACAAAAACAACAAGGATGATATTCATAAATCGGAAGGGTTAAATAAAATATCATTATACGTGCTATATGTATCCAGACTACCAAAAGTTGGTCAGAATCAGAGTGAATATGATTTCTTACTTCCCCTTCCCCAGTTTTCAAAATCGCCTTGCTTTATGCACAATGAATGTTAGTCATCACAAATGATTACCCCTCTTAAAGTGTATGCGTGTAAAATTTTTCAAATTAATATTAGACTTTTAACCCAAAATTACAGACACATTGCTAAATTACGCCGAATAATCGAACCAACAAAATTGATATGTAAAATTAAAGTTTCCCACGAATGAAAGCAAAAACAGACGGAAATGAAAATTTCACAACATAAAAGAAAAGTTGAAGGATTAAAAATGTGAAAACAGGTAAAGGGATGAACTGTGAATTTTTTTGAAAAAAGATCAAAAAACATAGTACCTGGAATATTAAAACGATGAAAGAATTATACAAAGTTAAATGTGAAAATTATGTATAAGAACATTGCGGATGGATGACGGTAATTTCACGAAATTAGTTAAATTACCCGCACAACAACACAAACGGAAAATGGGTGCGATAAACGTTCAGTAGCAATTATGAATACAATAATGGACCCGCTGCTTGATGCGGTTCCAGCTGTGCACACAAGAGCTGCAAGCGCTTTGTGATAGTCTTCAAAGCGCTCGAAATGGAAAATACAAAAGCAATAAACGGTGTAAAGTGCGGCCACACAGCGGAGGTATTGGATGAATAAAGACCAAGTAAAGGAGCCTTTAGCCTTTCTTGTTGCTGTCGAATTTTTTATTGTTTTTTTCTTATTTCAGAAATTGCATTGTTGTTAGTTGGCTTTTCTTTCTTCTTTCTTGGCACACTGTAGCTATTTTATGACTCAATTTGCGCTTACCGTTGTCTTGATGGCATTATTCTCCTTCGCACAAACCACCATGCGCTCATGCTAGCCAGGTCCACAGACTGCGTGAACTCCAGTCTTCGGTGATCCACATGAAGTGAAATTAAAACAAATAAAGATATTTTTTTATGATAAAGAGTAGCAGTAGCTTGGGTGAAGAAAATATTATGGTGATAGTGCGACAGTGAATTCATTCATAAGTATCTTCCAGGGGTAGTAAGTCAAATAGCAAATTAAAGATGAACTTAAACATTTTATCAAATTATAACATTTTTATTGTAACTACCACCACATACAGATTAGAAAATAGGGTCTGTTAGTGGACTATATAGTCTAGCAAATGTTCGATGGTCATTTCGGGACTCATAGGTTAGGTAAAGTTTCGAGGCTGAACCTTACATGGTGCTTAAAATTTAAGGTAGTCCTTTGATCATGTTATCATAAATTTGAAGTGGTTTAAAAAACAAGCGTTATCAATTTCAAGATCACCATACAAATATTTCTCTATGTAACCTCACATAGCTGAATATGGTATTATTTACAACTGACCCAGTGGCCATAGGGAACTTTCTTATTATAAAAGTAGTTGCCACATATTTCTGCCCACTTTTTTTTTTAGGAATTGCATTGTTGCAAAATATCTTAGAGTTCTACAAAGTTATGCACTGCTTCAATCTACTCATATACACCTTTTCGTCTCAATATGAAGGAGTAAATCACACGAATATACACACCCACGCGTGCATAAGCATAGAGTATGACGTTGATGATACTGCCAACCAATACAAGTCCATATATTCAGCTGGCATGGAAACGATGCGGGAAATACTTTAGTGAGAGTGACAGTTGTGTTTTTATTGGTAAGTGAGGCGCTTGCACAAGAAGGCGCCAGTAGTTGGACATTTTTTCTTAACTGAGTAAATTTCAGAGCTGAGATGACGCGGTGGCAGTAAATGAAGTAGACTTAAAAAATCCATTCAACGTGTCGCCAATTTGGACAAGGACAAAATGAGTGTCAAGTAATGAGAGTTTGGAAAAACGCCATAAAAACTTAACGAGGGCAGGAAGTCGAAAGGAATATCTAGAAAAGGCCGTTAAAAATGTTAATATTGTCAGATAATACTGTTTATTAATGGAGGTCAGCGTTTATTATGTATACAACGCAATTACATTACGTATTTATACCCATGCTCAACTCATATTCAAATATAGTATATTTTGTAGAAACTGAAATCTTGCAGTAGCTACAATTTGAATACTATTAAAGCATTCGCTTTAACCTCTCTTAAACTAAGTTTTGTGGAAAAATATGCAAAATAAAAGTGAACAGAAAAAATTTCACTTCTTGAGCAAAACTCCCACACAAACGGTGGCAAGGAAGACATGCACTTTCGATAGTAAACAAGCTTTCGCTTGCACCGACTGACATAGAAGATAAAACCTTATCCCTTTCAGACCTGACACTAAACTACTGAATTTTTTTCCCCCATTTTTAGAACATACAGTCTTTATGTGATATTAAAACATATTCGCCATCTAAATTTTTGTGTTTCAACTTCCTTCTAGGGTTTCGAGGACCCGCACATTTGATGCATCTCGGTCTGATTTCGTTTGAAATAAACAAACCCACACATGTTAACTATTTAAACTTTTTATTTATTTTTTCGTGTGATAAATAGTGAAACAATTCTTTTTCTTATTTAAGCATAAATATACATCGCACTTGGTGCGTCGCGTGCGCGTACCTGACATACACTCTTTTGGTGCTGATTTTAGGTCAGATTTTTCTGGCCAGTGATTGATACCATCTAGCCGCTTTTCAGGGCATGGTTGGTCTGCTGGACGGTATCGTTTAGATGGTGGAGTTAAATCAACGTCGCCTGATTCTGATCCAGAGCACCACTCCACGTTCGTTTTAGTTTGATCTGCTACCAAAGCTTCTGTTAGCGCAAGCCGAAAACTTAGCAAATCGTGTATAGTCTTTGGTAGCATTCTAATTTCCCGACAAAAATTACGATACTCCATCCAAGCATTGCAACACGCTAAGTCACTGCCAAAATATCATCATCTGTAAGCATTTCTTTAAAATGAAATGCAAGAAAAAACACTTGTGTTTAGTTACTTAAGACCTGATACGCACAATTGATGCACTTGTTGAAAAGTACGGCTAAAACATACTTATTTTGCATTGAATCACTCCTATTCATTTTAAATATTAGAACTTACTATTTTTTTAGTTATAATATGCATTCTTCACTAGTTTTTCACTAATAATATTTTAATAATATTAAATACAACTTACTGCCGCAGCTCTCTTTGAAAAAATCGAAATACGACTTAAGAATTTCATCACCACGTGGATAACGGTAAACCGAATAGCGAAACAGTGTAAAAAGAAAAGGTACACAATAATCAGCACAATCGATGCATAACGGCCTTTTTAACATACGTGCATAAATAGTAGAGATATTGACATTGAAACTTGACCGCACAATTGATGCATCACGGTCTGAAAGGGTTATATTGCCAATGGTAACAAAAGAATTTACCTTGGAGGACAGGTGTGAGAGAAGAGAAAACAAATTAAATATTTTCTTCTAATTTCTTCTTCTAATCTTCTAATGTTAAGAAATTTGCAGAATTAGACAAAAACCAACAATAAAATGAATATAATCTGAGAAAAAGTTATGTAAAATGTGGAAGGAAAGATTAAAGGGATATGTAATGGGTAGTAAAATAAGACCACCCACAATCTTCTTTATCAATGAAAATGTAGTATCGATAAAAAAGAAAGACATCGACATACAAAGTGAAAGTGACGACAATGAGAATGGGTAGCGGAAGAGCGCGTAGAAGATATAATAAGGATAGCGTGAGATGGCATAACTTTTCTTTACCTGGCCTAATCTTTCATATAACAAGTAAGGAAGAGCTAAGTTCGGGTGTAACCGAACATTTTACACTCTCGCAATTTATTTATTTAACTTAATTAATATTATATAATACACAATTTGACCTACATATTCGTCATATATATTGTATAAAGTCCTTTGAAAGTTGGAAACCATAATATTAGGTTAGAAGCACCGAGGTCCTCATGTTCGATATATGGGGCCTTGAAAACCTATGGTCCAATTTCGGCGATTTTTAGAATGGGGCTGCCACACTATAAAGGTAGTATTTGTGCAAAGTTCTGCATCGATATCTTCACTAGTGCTTACTTTAAATATTGTAAAGTAAACGATTCAGATCATCTTCAAAGTTCTGGTATACAGGAAGTAGGCGTGGTTGTGAAGCGATTTGGCCAATTTTCACAACATATTATTGGGAGGTAAGGAAACTATTATAAACCAAGTTTCATTGAAATCGGTCGAGTAGTTCCTGAGATATGGTTTTTGACCCATAAGTGGGCGACGCCACGCCCATTTTCCATTTTGTAAAAAAATCTGAGTTCAGCTTTCATCTGCCATTTCTTATGTGAAACTTAGTGTTTCTGACGTTTTTCTTTAGTGAGTTAACCCACTTTTAGTAATTTTCAACCTAACCTTTGTATGGGAGGTGGGCGTGGTTATTATCCGATTTCTTTCATTTTTGGACTGTATTAAGAAGTGGCTAAAAAAAACGACTGCAGAAAGTTTGGTTTATATAGCTTCATTGGTTTGCGAGATATATATAAATAACCAATTTGGGGGCGGAACCACGCCCACTTCCCAAAAAAAATTACATCCAAATATGCCCCTTCCTGGTGCGATCCTTTATTCCAAATTTTATTTCCATAACTTTATTTATGGCTTATTTATGACACTTTATGTGTTTTTGGTTTTCGCCATTTTGTGGGCGTGGCAGTGGACCGATTTTGCCCATTTTCGAAAGCAACCCTCTCACGGTCCCAAGGAACATGTGTTCCAAGTTTCATTAAGATATCTCAATTTTTACTCAAGTTACAGCTTGCACGGACGGACGGACGGACAGACGGACAGACGGACAGACGGACAGACGGACGGACAGACATCCGGATTTCAACTCCACTCGTCATCCTGATCATTTAAATATATATAACCCCATATCTAACTCTTTTATTTCTTGGTGACACAAACAACCGTTATGTGAACAAAACTATGATACTCTGTGCAACAGGTTGCGAGAGTATAAAAATGTTTAACTATTTCCTTAATCAGTTCAATATAATCTAATAAACACTCTTAACTAAGCAAAACTGAAAGGGGCAATATTTCTGTAACTGAAAGCATAACTAATAAAATATTAATTTCGATAGTATTTTATTGGAGTTGTAAATTAAAAAATTCTCCTTAAATAACAAACAACAAAACATTTATTTACACCTCTCGTTTCCTTTACAAGGTGATATGCGGAAAGACATGTGGCAGTAAACACGAAATCCCACGAAACATATACACTTTATACTTTTTATACTCTCGCAACAAATGTTGCTAAAGAGAGTATTATAGTTTTGTTCACATAACGGTTGTTTGTAACACCCAAAACTAAACGAGTTAGATATAGGGTTATAAATATATGCCAAAGTGATCAGGGTGAAGAGTGGAGTTCAAATCCGAATGTCTGTCTGTCCGTCCGTCCGTCCGTCTGTGCAAGCTGTAACTTGAGTAAAAATTAAGATATCTTGATGAAACTTGGCACACTTATTTCTTGGCACCATAGGAAGGTTGCTTCGAAAATGAGCAAAATCGGACCACTGCCACGCCCACAAAATGGCGAAAACCGAAAACACATAAAGTGCCATAACTAAGCCATAAATAAAGCTATTAAAGTAAAATTTGGTATAAGGGATCGCACTATGAAGGGGCATATTTGGATGTAATTTTTTTGGGGAAGTGGGCGTGGCCCCGCCCCCTACTAAGTTTTTTGTACATATCTCGCAAACCAATAGGGCCATATAAACCAAACTTTCTGCAGTCGTTTTTTTAAGCCACTTCCTGATACAGTCCAAAAATGAAAGAAATCGGATCATAACCACGCCCACCTCCCATACAAAGGTTAGGTTAAAAATTACTAAAAGTGGTTTAACTCTCTAAGGAAAAACGTCAGAAACACTAAATTTCACATAAGAAATGGCAGATGGAAGCTGCACTCAGATTTTTTTACAAAATGGAAAATGGGCGTGGCGTCGCCCACTTATGGGTCAAAAACCATATCTCAGGAACTACTCGACCGATTTCAATGAAACTTGGTTTGTAATGTTTCCTTACATCCCAATGATATGTTGTGAAAATAGTCCAAATCGGATCACAACCACGCCTACTTCCCATATACCAGAACTCTGAAGTCGATCTGACTCGTGTACTTTACAATATATAAAGTAAGTACTAGTGAAGATATCGGTGCAGAACTTTGCACAAATACTATGTTAATAGTGTGGCAGCCCCATTCTAAAAATCGCCGAAATCGGCCCATAGGTTTTTAAGGCCCCATATATCGAACACGAGGACCTCGGTGCTTCTAACCTAATATTATGGTTTCCAACTTTCAATGGACTTTATACAATATATATGACGAATATGTGGGTCGAATTGTGTATTATATAATATAAATAAAGTTAAATAAATAAATTGCGAGAGTATAAAATGTTCGGTTACACCCGAACTTAGCCTTTCCTTACTTGTTACATATGTATGTATGCTATTTAGTTATATATGTAAGTATGATACGTACCTAATGTTGACTTCCATATAAAACTTCAGTGGAGGAGTTGCGGTTGCGTATGATTTATTTGTTTGGCTACGAACGAGTACAAACAACAATTCGTTTACAACAATGCGCAATGTTAGAAAAGTAAGTATTTTATGTGCCTTGCTTGTTTCGTTGTAGTCTGTTCGTATGTCTGGGCGAGTCATCCTTAACAAACGCAATGGAGTGTGAGTGTGTTTACGAGGTGAAAATAGATACACAGACGCACACTTTTATACAGAAATGAAAACCCAAAAACAGTAAACAGTAACAAAAAAATCATTTCAACTCTCTTAACTTTAGTCAATAGAAGCCTCATATCGAATTACAGCACAACTCTTTGCTGATGTGTAATTGCGGAAATTTTTTGTAGTCTTCTTATTGACAGAGGAATAAAATGCTGCAAAAATATAACACAAAAGTAAAAAAAAAATAAATATTTGTATTACATAACAGACGGAATGCCGCTTGACATAATAAATTACACTCTATCACGTCATTTGCGATGGCATTAGCGTCACCGTAGGCGCTGCCAATGACTTTGGCTGCACTACGAATGAAAATCGTTTCGCGTGCACGAAATTGCTTAAATAGCTTTTGTTTCATCTGATAGTCGAAGTAATTTTCAATTCAAACTTTCATAAGTTTGCACTCAATTATAATTTAACATCTTTGCACAACCAAAAGTAATTTTAGTTTTTCCCTTTTTCTCACTCTCCAAACACTCGCCCTTTATACACATAACGAGACTGCCCGTTCGACAGCGAGTCCCATCTTGAAAGTAGAGGGAGAGGTGGATATGTGGTCTAAACGAAAGCTAATGACATTGAAAATCTATATATGTAGTTTATGTTAGAATGAGCTCCAGACTCGAGTTTAGTGGTTCATGATGAATAGACAGATCTCACGATTAATTATTTTTCGAACTTTCTGGACACAAAATTTATTTATTTTTCTCAAACCATTCCGTACAAAAAGTTCTGCATTAAATCATAATCCAAACCCGTGACCGGCTCTAAAGGTCATTGCTTATCAAAGTTTGACTAGTTATGACTTACGATTTGGACGGATGCCATAAATTTTAGTTTACTTTGTGGGCGTGGTGGTTGTGTAACACTTATCTATAAACAACAATGTTTACAAATTTTCACGAATGTCGTGTGCCGCTCGTAATCATAAATATCAAGTAACTGACATTCGATTCCAACAAAATGGGAATCGTGGAAAAAATGGACATGAATGGCGCATCCTGAGGGATACATTTAACACCGCAGGGCTGCGGCAACGGTAAATGTTTGTTGCACACACAGGTTAGTTGCATACTCCACGTATTCGTAGTGTGGCGTCCACGTGTAGAGTGTGCGATCGTAAGGCACGTCATTGCAGGCGGAAGACTGACGCGCATGAAAGTCTTGTTGCTCCGGACACGGCTGCATATTGCAGATGCGATAACGTACGGTCACGGTGCAGAAATGTGGAGGTGCCAGCAAATAGGCTTCCTCAACCACATACGTACATAAATTTGAAATATGGATACTAAGGCTACTTGAAATATCACGGTACCAGTGCGGAAAACAGGTTTCAAATGAATTAGTTCTCTTAATGTACTTACAAATACATATGGAAATTGTAATAATTGTTTTCACTCACGTCAAGTTCATTGTCCAAATCGGAGGTGGTGTCACGTGTCATCAAAAGCTTGGCTGGTATTTAAACGCTTTACAACCGATGTATTCTCAATGAAAATTGTCATCTAAAAATAGAATAAAAATACGAAATTCAAATTAATATACAAAAATTATAGTAATTACATTAAAATGTCTTTTTTCATGTTGAAAAACTTTTTTTTTAATTAATAAAGAATTTAAAATTGTATATTAAACACATTACTATAGTGACATCAGCATACTTCGACATACATATACAGCAACTTAACGGGTCTTACTTGTTTTAATTACGCCGTTATTGTGCCATAACCTTTACATTTATTGCGCTACGTTGGGTTTTAGTGGTTGCTACTGTTGCTTCTGGATGTTGTTAAGGTTGTTATTGTTATTGTTGTTGGCTTTTAAATAATTGATTTTTGTCGTTTGCTGTCAACCAGTAAGTCAGTCACGTTGCTGCCATTTCAGATGCAAAAACGACTACCACCGAAGTTGAGGTAGGACTGACTCAGAAGCAAAGATATTTGAGTACCAGCAGGCCGGCGAAAGTTGCTAGGAGTAAAAACTGGTTCGACTGGCTTGACGCCGTCATGTTGAGGCGTTTTAATGCCGGATAAAACATTAACCCCACGTCACCGGCTGTCATTATTGCATGCAACGTGCTCAGCGAAAGCTGTGCTCAAAACAAAAGCAACAAAAATACAAATAAAGTAAAATAAAACAATGCTGTGACGTCTACAAAAAGGGTTCACCGTAGTTCGAGCATTTTAAAACGACAAAGTTAAGCAGAGTTAAGCCAAAAATGGAAGCTGTGGAATAACTACAAAGGTAGTGCTTTGGAGTTTAGTTGAAATCTGCATAAACTAAAATATATACTTATACAATGTACATAAAGAAGGTAAAAGGAAAGTAGACGTAATCTTAGCTCTTAGTCTTTCTTTACAATAATAATTTGAGATAGGTGGCGCTACTGCTTTAAAATTTTCTTGAAATATAAATACAATACATACAGACAATTATACAACGTATACATCTAAATTAGGCTGATTGTGATTATTTGTTATTGTTATTGCGTCATTCCATATTCTGGTTACTGTTATTATTATTATTGTTAACTGTGATAGACATTGATGCTGGGGAATTTGTTTACTTTTATTGAATTGATTATTATTCTCATATCCTTCCTTTTGGTGTGTGTGTAGAAGCATACTTTCCTACTGGTTCTTCGTCTTGCTTCCTTAACGTCACGGCTGTCACTTGACTCTCTTGCCTATTTCCGGTGATTAATATTGATTGCGAAAGTGTTTGTTGTAATGAGCCTAATCGGATCACAAAAGGCGAATATAATATATATGAATGTGGAAAATAAAAGAACTTTGGACGATAGTATGATAAGCGGAAAATAATATTTAAAATTTTGGCATATTTTTCAGGTCAATCAAAAGATCATTTTTCAAATACGAAGATTGTGTCAGGGCAGATGACGTTAATGGAATTTTGTGCTCACAGAGGCGGGTCAAGGAAAGATAAATGCCAAATATAGAAATTTTAGAAATATCTACGTCTTTGTGTTGGAATTATTGATTGAAATTATTTAGATAAAAATATACTTTAGTATGCTTCGTGTTCTTCTTATTTCCAAATAGTTCTTCAATCGAAAATTGTGATAGATAAGTCTCAAGTCTTACTATTGTAACTCAAGTCGGAAACTAAATGCCTAGGAATGACTATACTAATTCCCTTCAGATTTTTAAGTTTCTGCCACTGTTTTCTAGATCAGTGGCACCTGATTCCAATTCGAAACTGTACGTCGAAATTCCGGAATTAAACATACCACCACCAGAAACCTTGTCAGAATGTTGAGAAAATTACTTCAATTTGCGATGCATTCTCCTTGACTGTTACCAATAAAGCCATTTGCGCCCAATTTCATATCAATTCAAAGTTAATAAGTCATAAATTATTCATTTTCCTCAATGAACTTGCCACCATCACAGAAGAATGTTGAGCTCTGAACTCGCCAGAAACAATTTGCTCGTTTTATGGTGATTGATTCATTTTATGCAAGAACCTTAATGGTGAAATAGAAAAAGTGAATAAAAGTAAAAGCCTAATAATTTTTCAAAAAAGAAAAAAAAACATGATATTTACATGCATACACACAAGCATCACACGTCATTTACGCGAGTACTCAGAACCATAAATGAAAGACACCCCGAGTAACTTATACAGCAAGCAGCCATCAGCGGTACTCTCTGACATTTCAATTCAGCGCACGTCCTCTTGGAATTATTTTGCTTGGCTGTGCAGAAAGAAACCCGTTTCTGACTACTATTAGCAGTTCACAGCTCATTCAAGCTATCAGGCACTCCATTTGGTTGAAAACAAAAATCAGTGAGTTGTGAGTTGAAATGGAAGAGTATGTTGCAACAACAGTAACATTTACAACCCGTAAACATTTGTTGAACGACCGTGAACCAGCCGAATTGAAACTGCTGTGGCATGCAACAGTCGGCAGGCTATATGAGCACTACAAGTGTTGAATAAGAATTTTTGTGATTGCTGCCGACAATTGGAAATCTTACAGTGAGAGGCAACATAAAATTTATCTAGCATAAGCTCATCATTATGTGGGTAGAAAGGAAACGAAATTACAATCAACCAAAGTGAAGAAGGCTCCAAAGGAGAAGGACTGGTTGGCTGTGTTTGTAAATGTTGTGACCTAGGCTTTTTTGGTAGAGGTTTTATAACTTAAATATGTAGCACGTAATAAAACAGCAAATTGGTGGAAAACGAACGAGTCGTATTTGGTAGAATGATTTCTCAAAGGTCGACAGATTACCTTGGTTGTTTTTTTGTAGGAAACCTGTATTTGATATAACGACGCATGTCACAAATATTTATGAAACCCGAAAATACTTGTATATTCTCGGTAATTTTTCAACAAGCCCAACTCTAACGTGAACTTGAAAGAAATATATGTCAATGTTATAATTAGTTTTTCGTATTTAAAATATTTCATATATTTTATTTTCAGCGAATTTTACTTCGAATTTTAATACTTGACTGCGACCCAAAATTTGCCAATCCCACTTCAGCTGAAGTAAGGAAAAATTAATGTCAGTTGAACGTATGCAAGAGCATGTATAGCACATGTAACATATGCATAAACAATAAATCTGAGTCGACTCACGGCTGTGGCATGTTGCCTATTCATCTTACCGAGGTATGGGGTAGTCCTTTCAAATATACTCTTACCGAACTGTTGCTGGGTCTGTGGTGTGTTTTATACATACGTGAATGTTGTGTACGAAGGGCATCAATATATTGGCATACAGCACTTATATAGCCTCATTTACTATTCGAGTAATTATATATTTATGAGCTGAAACAGTTTCCATAACTCATTTTGCATGACTCTTCGGTTCAGCCAAGTGCCAAGTGTGTTGGAGAATGCAGAATGTGTCGAGAAGTTCAATAAAAGTTGGAAGCGGCGAGCGCAAAAGAAGACCGTTAGTAAGTGGGGGAAGAATAAGTAAAAAGTAGCGCTTCGTGGTGTACTTTGCCGGTAATAAGAAAGTGAAATAAAGAAAATATCACCGTAGTCTAAGGAATTCTTCTCCACTGTTTTTGTTTTATTTTCTCTTGTGAGTGTTCGGCAACATTTTCTACGAATGTGTCAGTTATTTATTCAAACGACAGTAAATGACGAAGGTAAAACGTTCTAAATATACTCGTGCAAACAACTATCTGCTTGGTTTACCGCCTATAAGTATGCAATGTAAATGCACACGCGCTTTATGCTTGTCCCTTTAAACAAATGGATGAAATAGAGAAACGGACAGACCCAGCGAATATTTGTAAGCGAATGAATGTTGTAGCCTTGACAAGGACGAGCAATTTAACATATGACATGCGAAATACACCCAGACATCTATATGTTAGCCTGTATATTAATATACTATATATGTGGCTACTTCAGCTTACCTAGAGATAGACGAGAAATAGAAATGTTTAACATAAAAGTCGATATTGTTTTGCTACTCTCCACACACCGCTTGTTCACCCGTTTTGATTGTTTTTCTTTGGCAGCAAGGGTACCAAGCGTTGCGCTGTCTTTCAATCTATTTGACAGAAATTATTTTGTCATTAATTTTCGATGAATTTCAATTGTATTACGCACAAACTTATAGTTAAGTCTATACATATAGATACGTATAATAATGTAGCTTACATAATTGAAGGCAGTCCAATAGAAATCCACATAACCGGGTAGAGAAGAGAACATGGAAAATATAATTAATAAATAAATACGTAATTAATAATATAAACAAGTAAGGAAGGGCTAAGTTCGGGTGTAACCGAACATTTTATACTCTCGCAATTTATTTATTTAACTTTATTTATATTATATAATACACAATTTTGCCCACATATTCGTCATATATATTAAATAAAGTCCATTGAAAGTTGGAAACCATAATATTAGGTTAGAAGCACCGAGGTCCTCGGGTTCGATATATGGGGCCTTAATAAACTATGGTCCGATTTCGGCGATTTTTAGAATGGGGTTGACACACTATTAACATAGCATTTGTGCAAAGTTCTGCACCGATATCTTCACTAGTACTTACTTTATATATTGTAAAGTAAACGGTTCAGATTGTCTTCAAAGTTCTGGTATATAGGAAGTAGGCGTGGTTGTGAAGCGATTTGGCCTATTTTCACAACATATCATTGGGATGTAAGGAAACTATTACAAACCAAGTATCATAGAAATCGGTCGAGTAGTTCCTGAGATATGGTTTTTGAGTAATTTTCAACCTAACTTTTGTATGGGAGGTGGGCGTGGTTATGATCCGATTTCTTTCATTTTTGGACTGTATTAGGAAGTGGCTAAAAAAACGACTGCAGAAAATTTGGTTTATATAGCTCTATTGGTTTGCAAGATATATATAAAAAACTTAGTAGGGGGCGGGGCCACGCCCACTTCCCCAAAAAAATTACTTCCAAATATGCCCCTTCATAGTACTTCATACTAAATTTTATTTCCATAGCTTTATTTATGGCTTAGTTATGGCACTTTGTGTGTTTTCGGTTTTCGCCATTTTGTGGGCGTGGCAGCGGTCCGATTTTGCTCATTTTCGAAAGCAACCTTCCTATGGTGCCAAGAAATAAGTGTGCCAAGTTTCATCAAGATATCTTAATTTTTACTCAAGTTACAGCTTGCACAGACGGACGGACGGACGGACGGACTGACAGACAGACATTCGGATTTGAACTCCACTCTTCACCCTGATCACTTTGGTATATATAACCCTATATCTAACTCGTTTAGTTTTGGGTGTTACAAACAACCGTTATGTGAACAAAACTATAATACTCTCTTTAGCAACATTTGTTGCGAGAGTATAAAAAGCACCGATCAACACCAAGAACGTTGTTGTAGGTATTATTACTAATATATCAAAGTAAACTATGGAGGATGGGACCATGTGTAGAAGTTCACGCAAGTGAGGAAAGTTTTTGATTGTCATTCACTTGGGAGTGGCCAGAAACGATTCTTCTCCACATGGTCCAAGCAGCTCACGACTTCCGGTTTTAGACCAAGTATCCTCTGGGTAGCCAACAGACATCCGTTTGAAGGCGAGCTAAAGTGAGAAGGCGAAGCCCGCTTATGCGGTTGTGCGTTGGGTTTGGGACCCACCACATAAAAACACCCCCCAATGAAAAATCTACGAAAGCCTCGGATGAGACACCCCCCTTTTGATGACGACCCCTGCAAACGTTTTAAGGATAATGATATAAGGGCATGCACCTGGAATGTCCGGACCCTTAATTGGGAAGGTGTCTCTGCCCAGCTGGTTGATGTCCTCATACGACTCAAGGCTGACATCACCGCCATCCAAGAAGTGCGATGGACGGGACAAGGACGGAAGAAGGTGGGTCCTTGTGACATCTACTACAGCGGCCATATAAAGGAGCGCAAATTTGGTGTTGGATTTGTGGTGGGAGAGAGACTCCGTCGCAGAGTCCTGGCATTCACCCCGGTGGATGAACGTCTTGCCACAACCCGCATCAAAGCGAGGTTCTTCAACATATCGCTGATTTGCGCCCACGCCCCAACGGAAGAGAAGGACGATGTGACCAAAGATGCTTTCTATGAGCGCCTAGAACGTACCTATGAGCGCTGCCCCCACCACGATGTAAAAGTCGTGCTTGGCGATTTTAACGCCAGGGTGGGTAAAGAAGGTGTCTTTGGCACAACAGTCGGAAAATTCAGCCTCCATGACGAAACATCGCCAAACGGCCTGAGGCTGATCGACTTCGCTGGGGCCCGAAATATGGTCGTCTGTAGTACCAGATTCCAGCATAAGAAAATACATCAAGCTACTTGGCTGTCTCCTGATCGAAACACGCGGAACCAAATCGATCACGTTGTGATAGACGGAAGACATGTCTCCTGTGTTTTAGACGTGCGTACGCTCCGAGGACCAAATATAGACTCGGACCATTATCTGGTCGCAGCGAAGATACGCACCCGCCTCTGTGCAGCAAAGAACGCCCGTCAACAAACACAAGGAAGGTTCGACGTCGAAAAGCTGCAATCGCAACAGACAGCCACGAAATACTCTACTCGACTTGCACTCCTGCTCTCTGAGAGCACTCATCAGCATCTCGGTATAAGGGAACTGTGGAACGGCATCTCAAACTCACTGCGTACCGCTGCAGCCGAAACAATTGGTTTTCGGCAACGACACAAAACAAGCTGGTACGATGAGGAGTGCCGTCTCGCAGCGGAGAGAAAACAGACTGCCTACCTCGCAACGTTGCAAACGACCACAACACGTGCGGGATGGGAGAGATACCGAGAGCTGAAGAGGGAAGCGAGACGCATCTGCAGACAAAAAAAGAAAGAGGCCGAAATGCGTGAGTACGAAGAGCTTGAGTAGCTGGCAGACAGAGGGAATGCTCGAAAATTTTATGAAAAAATGAAGCGACTTAACGAAGGTTTCAAGACCGGAGCATCCTCATGTAGAGACCAAGGTGGTAATCTGGTAACCGATGTCCAGGGCATACTGGGATTATGGAGGGAACACTTCTCCGACCTGCTGAATGGCAGTGAGAGTACAACACCAGGAGAAGGCGAACCCGATCCCCCAATCGATGACGATGGAATAGATGTTCCATTACCCGACCATGAAGAAATTCGAATAGCAATTACCCGCTTGAAGAACAACAAAGCAGCGGGGGCCGATAGATTACCGGCAGAACTATTCAAATACGGCGGCGAAGAACTGATAAGGTGCATGCATCAGCTTCTTTGCAAAATATGGTCGGAAGAAAGCATGCCTGACGATTGGAATCTCAGTGTGCTCTGCCCAATCCATAAAAGGGAGATCCCACAATCTGCGCCAATTACCGTGGGATCAGCCTCCTAAATATCGCATACAAGGTTCTATCGAGCGTACTGTGTGAAAGACTAAAGCCCACCGTCAACAAACTGATTGGACCTTATCAGTGTGGCTTTAGACCTGGAAAATCAACAACTGACCAGATATTCACCATGCGCCAAATCTTGGAGAAGACCCGTGAAAAGAGGATCGACACACACCACCTTTTTGTCGATTTTAAAGCAGCTTTCGACAGCACGAAAAGGAGCTGCCTTTATGCCGCGATGTCTGAATTTGGTATCCCCGCAAAACTAATACGGCTGTGTAAGTTAACGTTGAGCAACACCAAAAGCTCCGTCATGATTGGGAAGGACCTCTCCGAGCCGTTCGATACCAAACGAGGTTTCAGACAAGGTGACTCACTATCGTGCGACTTCTTTAACCTGATGCTGGAAAAAATTATAAGAGCTGCAGAGCTAAACAGAGAGGGTACCATCTTTTACAAGAGTGTACAGCTCCTGGCGTACGCCGATGATATTGATATCATCGGAAGCAACAACCGCGCCGTTTGTTCTGCTTTTTCCCGCATGGATAATGAGGCGAAGCGAACGGGTCTGGAGGTGAATGAGGACAAGACGAAATATCTCCTGTCATCAAGCAAACAGTCGGCGCATTCGCGTCTTGGCTCCCACGTCACTGTTGACAGTCATAACTTCGAAGTCGTAGATAATTTCGTATACCTGGGAACCAGCATCAACAACACGAACAATGTCAGCCTCGAAATCCAGCGCAGAATAACTCTTGCCAACAGGTGCTACTTTGGACTGAGTAGGCAATTGAACAGTAAAGTCCTCTCTCGACGAACCAAAATCAAGCTCTACAAGTCGCTTATCATCCCCGTCCTGATCTACGGTGCAGAAGCTTGGACGATGTCAACATCAGATGAGACGACACTAGGAGTTTTCGAGAGGAAAATTTTGCGCAAGATTTATGGTCCTAAGAACATTGGCAACGGCGAATACCGCAGACGATGGAACGATGAGCTGTATGTGTTATACGACGACATTGACATAGTTCAGCGAATAAAAAGACAGCGGCTACGCTGGCTAGGTCATGTTGTCCGAATGGACGAAAACACTCCAGCCCTGAAAGTGTTCGATGCAGTACCCGCCGGAGGAAGCCGAGGAAGGGGAAGGCCTCCACTCCGTTGGAGGGACCAGGTGGAGAGCGACCTGGTTACACTTGGGATCTCCAACTGGCGCCGAACTGCGAAGGAGAGAGAGAGATGGCGCACTATCGTCGATTCGGCTATAACCGGCTAAACGGTTGCAACGCCAATCACATACATATCAAAGTGAAAACGATGAAACAGCCTGCACTGAAATGGAGTAGATCCTTGAGCCCAACCTTTGCGCCTCTGTATTTAGAGGAAAATTATAAATAAGTGAAGAAACGGAGGAATAATACGATTTTCATACAACGAGTCTTTATTTCAAGGTTTCATAAGTGATGTTTTCCGAAACTACAAGCAAGGAATCCACCGTTACCGGTACAATGAATATAATCGCTTTACTGTGTAAGATAAAAACCCACTGACAATTCGAGCGAAGACACTTTGAGAAGCCTCCAGTGATTAACTAATTAAACCATGGCATGCAAACAAATAGAACAATAACAACGCAAAAGACCTAACTGCTGCATTAACTATTACCGTTATTTGGTTAAATCGCTTTTAGCATTTTGACACCCACAATAAATTGTTAAACCGCCCAAACAATAACTACAACTACACAGACTATTTAAGAGACACTTGTACGCCTATTAAATGGTCGGTGGACACCGTCATTGCCATCAACAAACTCTTAATGACCGAAAGTTATGTTAGTTGGACAAGTGCCTCAGGCCTCCTCTTGTGTTTGTTGGAGTGGAGGTGCATTCGTGCGGTATTAACAGCGTCGCCAGACGTTGAAATCCGCAGCTTATGTTCAACGCTTCGTTTCGTTTGCCGCATTTTCTCATAACTTTTTAGTTTTACTTTTTTGTAACCTTAAGAGTGCGAAAAATAAAAGGAAGCCCTATGCTACTTTACATTAACCGTTGAGCTAGTAGTCATTGGCTGACAATGCGAATGAATTGTCGCTGCCAATTTTCCGCTTTGCTCTCAGCCTACCGTCTCTCCAAGCGCGGAAAATGTCACTTGTACGCAGTTTTTTCTCCTTTGGTAGCCTCAGCATAGAGTAGTTGTAGTCAATGCTTTATTGTGGAATCTCTTTGTTAATTTGCTCTTTACTTTTTTAGACTGAAACATATACGACTGAATGCTTAAATTAAAAGAAATAAGTGAAAAAGAGAGAGCTAATTTCTGGCTAGAATGCCTTGCATAACAGAAATAATTTAAAGTATGGAAGTTGATTTAAAAAATATGATTTTGGAAAATATAAGTCATGAAACCGCTTTTCTGTTCATCAGTTCAACAAAACATTCAACAACTTTTTGGTATACACTTGTTTTGAGTATGAAGATTCACTAATATGAAGGTTCAGGCATCTACGCACTGTGTTTATTAGCGAGGAAATGTGGTCGTGAATTTAAAGCAAATACTTGGGCATCTTGCCTTAAAGTCATTTCCTATCACTTCTCTATCTCATCCACAAGCTTCGTAAAACTTTCGCACACAAAAAGTTCGAATATCAAAAAATTGCTTATGTCAATGCTTCACACTAATCTCAAACTTATGTAATCCATGCTCACGCAGTACACTATACGAGTATCCTTTACATAGCGATGCTGGCAAAAAGGCATTTTAAGTTCAAGTGCGTCGTTGCAGCAAGAAAACTTTGCATGGTGTTGCTTTTGAAGTAGACGGAGAGAGAACGACCAACAACCAACGGACATAGCGGACATAACGGACTAGCAGCAGCATTCTAATAAACCAAAAACAAAGCGTACAAAACACTTGAAATGGATGTCAATGGACTCGCACGCATAGAAGTAGTAATGAACATTCAGCGAAACGAATTGCACATGCAACGCATTTAAAAACTAGAAAAGCATAACAAGTTTTTGTTTTGTTCTCTAGTACACCAAGCGTTGTAAACGCAAAGTTGTTTTTGAACCTTTGATGTAAGTGCTCGTGGAGTGTTGCCATGTCGAGGCATTTGAACTTTACAGTTTCGAATTTTTTCATTATCCTTGAATATATGTACGCTTAAGCGCTGGCGCAACAACGCTTTAGTAGTCTAACAAAGCTCTCAGCACTTGAGTTTTTCATTGGTACTCGAGGAGCAGAATTTTGTAAGCGACTCCTACATTACTAGTAACTGTTTCCTTTCCAACTCAATTCGCATAATATCGTAGTTGTAATCGTTGTTGTTAGTTTTATGTTTTATATATTGTAAAAAGATTCAGTTTGCTATGAGTTTTTACATGCCAAGCAGTTATTAAAAAAGGGAGGATTTAAATAAATTTTTGGCGAAATTAAAGTTATTAGTTCGTATTTTACTAACCGATGGTACGACAAATGAGTAGATCTCTATTCTGTTTGAATATAGGAAATAAATAAATAGGATCATCTCACATATATCTACTAGTCTGAATGGTAATCCGAAAGAATTTTATTTCATCACACTTTCCTTTTCTATCCTGAGTTTAACTCCTTTAAACATACACTTTATCGTAAAGCTTTGTCAATGTATCGGTTCTAAGTGTTACTGTCATCCTTTCATCTCTACTCGTATTCCTTCATTTCCATTTTCACCTTCATTTCACTTTCCTTTATTGTTTTTACTAATCCAAATACCAATTTATGCTTCTACACCTGTCTGTTTGCTCATTGTGTGCCTTGCTCGAATAACACTCTGCACTCTTGATAAGGTAGATAAAGGTAGTGAGGTATGTAACTAGCTATATACATACATGCATACATATCATATCCATATGAAACAGTTTGCATATGTGTTTTGAGAGTGCACATCGCATGGTTAATTTGATTAATAGCCACACTTGGACAAATTGGTTTTGAGATTAAATCTTCGTGCAATCGTTAAAGCATTTAGTTGACTCGTGTTGTATGAGAACGAAAGGAGAAACGAGGTGACATAAATACATATAAAGCCAAAGTGTGGATTTATTCGTTTTAAATTCAGTGGGGTGGCAAACCACCGGATGCATGTTTTCCAAATGGAAAGTGAGAAAGACAGCTGAGGGAGCACGTACAAAATAACATTAAACGAAAGGGTGACTTAACCACAATTTATTGAATTCAAGAAAATGTTCTGTGGTAAATCAGCTCAATTTAAATCACCGACAACAAGAAAGCAAATAAAAATCAGACAAAGGAAGCGAAAGACAAACAGGAAGAACAACAAATTTTTAGGTCAATGGGTTGCGTGAAATGAAGCGTGCGGATTAAATAAAGGATGCCAAAGGTGTTGAAAGCAACAGTAATTGTTAATCTTTATTTGTTACCATAACAACACACATATATGTGTATATGTAAGCAGTGATTGGCATACCTTTTTGTTGAGCAGCGAGATAATGGCTTTGAAGTGGCTCCTCAGGGGCAATCGTAATTGAAATGATTTCTGCATGAGGAAGTGGATTTTGTGAAGACAAGGAAGGTCACAGATTCTTCTGTTCGACTAATTTGCAAATCATTTGACAAATTTTTTGTTTTTATATTTTTTATTTGCTTTTAGAAGTTGTTACGGTTATTTCAAGATATTGAAATCAGAAAGGTTTTGGAATTTTTGATATTTAAGCAGGGAAATCTTAAAGATTTTCGTTGTATAAGAGAGAAAGGACAATGAATAACATCGGAATTAGAGTGAGTAAGTGACACATTTTTTTATACAACATGGAACTAGTGCACTTTACCTTGATTAATTTTCAGCAATGAACCAATCTAAGCTCTCTCTTGGATTCCGTTACATACACGTAACTGGTATGAACAATCTACGAGGTAACTGTTACTCTAATTTTGTGTTCACTTTCAGCTGAATTTGCGTGCTCGCTATTAATCACTAATTAACTCAAAATTATTAAAGTGCCTTATAATTCTTCCCACTAACAATTATAATTGAGCAACAATTACACCTGATTGATTACTGATTGCCATTAAATATGGAAATTCATATACACACATAACTGAAACTATATACTGTTGCACACATATTTATTTATATAAATCAATTTCCCTTTCTTCTTTAACGCATCTCATTACAGTGAGTATATTTATCCAGCAAGCCATTCATAAATTCAAATTGCTCGGATTAATTACAGCAAATGGATTGGACTCGTTAGCTCGACACCAAAGGACAAATGATTAATTTTTCTTTTTAATTTGCCATCAAAAATCGGTCAGCACAGAAAAAGTAATGCAAAAAATTAATCAAATAAATTGCTAAAATAAACAGAGACATAAAGAGCACAAACCAAAGCATATTAAAAACGAAAATGAAAAATATTTCCTTTGGGCGAATGCTATTTATTCCGTAATTTCCTTGAAAAAAACAAAATGGCATTAGAGTGACCAGATGGAAGTTGTGGGAATAATTTGAAGAAATTTCATACTTGGAAAAAGATCATAAATGAGTCAGTAAGAATGGATACATCAGAGATAATTTAGAAGATGGCAAGACTTTAAGGTAGCTTAAAATTGGTATTACTTTTTATATGCTTTGGGAGACTACAAAAAGTTCATAAAATTCGGTAAATTCTTTGGTTGATCTGCTCAATTTTCTTCGAAAGCAAATATTTCAAATTGGTGGACATGGTGTCATAAATAATAGACTCATTATTTTCACCAACCAAAGGACCTGGTCGCCCTTAACAACACAACACTTTACTTCTTGCTACTCTGTCGTCACGTTCTGGTGACACAAGCCTGGTCACACTACGCTATTCACTTTCTTTCGTCCTTCTTATGGCTAAGCTTTAATATTTGATTTCCGTTTCTGCTTTTTTACTGTCGAAATTTTCAAAACACGCATAGGAATAATGAACAACTTTTTTCTTACATTTCGTTTACAATTGTCAAACTAGTTTATCACTTTGAAAAATTACGCAAATTGTTAAACAGCAAAGAAACACGGAGAGAAAATTGAAATTAATAAAAAAGAAAAAATATGAGAAAGGAAAAAGGCAACAAATGAAAAGTCAGCAATTGAAAAGACTAAACCAATACTTCATGTTGTGAATAAGTCTGTACTTGAAGGAGTATATAGAACTTCGGTAATATTTTTAATAAAAAGCCAATGTTGGGCATGGAAAGTTCAAAAAAGTTTCATCACGAAGAATCAGATAAAAATAATTGCACTTTTGGGTTCGAAAGAATTTCGTTAGTGGGCCTCAAACTAATATGAGAGGGAACAGTATTTACCATTGTAGAAAAGGGTGTTAACTTATTGTATATTGGTATATTAAATGCCAAGACCAAACTTTAGTTGACCAACTATACAATTAAGACATTAAAATTATCAAGGTTCAGTCCACTGGCCACCCAATAGGACGGGTAAGTTTCCGGTCAGGTCAGGTCTTTATTACTGTGAATTCATAATATGTGTTTCAACCATATCTTGATAATTTTAATAAACTTCTGATATTGGCCTAATGGATGGTTATACCCAGAAACACATTTTATTATTTAAAGGAATTGCATTTTGGTACATCTTGTGTCTCCAGAGCCTTTCAGAAGCCAGATTTCTTATCCTTTTTGATTTTGGATTTTTAAAGTAGGACAGTAAATGGATTGATAGGTATTTTGAATCTTAGAGTTCAAATTTAATTAAGAAGATCTCTAAGTTGATCCGCATTTGAAATTTCATCAGTTTGGAGGCCCATTGATAGACAAGGGTGGGTATATTAAAAGTCCATATTCTAGTATAGTGAATACGGGGTAAAACTTGACTTCAGGAGTCGGATCAATATTTCCAAGAATCAACTACGTTTATGTTGAGAAAATTTCAAGGCTTAGTATTCAGGGAGTGTCTATGATCAAGGATACACGATTCATCTTAATAACAAGCACCATTATTCAGAAAGAAACAAATTTTATAAACTTCTGATGACTATACATAAACCGTTATATTCGGTCATTAAATACTCAATTCGAATGAATTTTTAAAATCAAAGTCAATAATTTTAAAAGTTCGCAATTAACTTTAAACTCCTTAGTATTGAGATTGTACATTTGCGCTATAAAGCATACGCCATAGCGTCATTCCATATTCAACAAGTTTACCAATATGCCGGTCAAATAAATGCTAATGTTCACAATTTGCGGAAAAGTGCGCAAACCCACTCATTATAGTCGCATATTCGAGTGTAGTATGTTGTTGTTGTTATACAACTAACTCGGAATTACAAATAAATGTATTTTTCTTTCATAGCAAATTGATGGCAAAACTAATGGATTTGATTTATATGCCAGCAGGAGCCAGGAGTTACCACAAACTGACCTTTTCTTGCTCACACATACCATACATCCATATTATACGCGCTCTTTTGCGTTACAACTATTATTATTTACCGCTCAATCTGTTGGTGCTGCCTTAGCAGGCACACAAATTGCGATTTCCACTTCCGGCAAGGGGGAACAAATTACGATTAAGGCGGCAAAAGCAATAGAAGTGAGCAAAAGTTAGCGGCAAATACAGTTAGAGTCACTAACAGAGAGATTGAGACGCGAAGAGAAGCACAAACGAATTGTTGAACGAAATAGAATAGAAAACTCGGATTAATCGCGGGTAGTTGAAAGTTGCAAGAATAAATGAAATAGAAGGGAGCAAAAAGTCAAAGTGGGGTTGGGATAAATTGCATGAGGAAGGCAAATACTACTACTGAAAAGCATTTTTTGTTGTTGCTTACTGTGGAATTGAATGGTAATGGAGTTGTGAACATTTGCTGCTGACAAGGCGAATGCAAACAAACCGACTGACATGTAAACCGACACACAGAGACATATGCAAGTAGCGGTTTAAAGCAATAAAAAATAACCAGACGGATAAGCCTTTTTCAACTCAAAACCATCTGTTGTGGGTGTAAGCACAATATACATACATATGTACAAGCTTTGTATTTTCATGTTATGTATTCCGGCACGGGTGTGTGGCTGCCACAATTCGTGTTTATTCGTAGCAGGTGAAGAGGTTACGCTGTACAGGAAGTTAGTGCCACAAAATAAATGTGACTTTTTTTCTACTTAGGCGGCTGCAATAAATTAAAAAATATTTACTCAGACAGAGATGTTTGTGTTTACCCATACAAATACACAAAAAATTCAAGTTAGTAAAAAGTTAGGCTTACACAATGGCAGAAAAAGCTTTGCATCATTACTTATGCAATATTTTGTCGCTCCCATACCCTGGCAACAGTTTATCCAACAATAAAATTTATTGCATTGTTAACAAATGAATAAAACTTCTCCCATTTGCAGAGCAATTTAACAATTTTCACAGGATTCAACACCTTGTTGAATATTCCAACAATTCTCGTGCTTGGATTATTTAGTTATTTCTTCTTAATTTGTAAATGAATTTTGAATATAAGCACATTAGAGTAGTTTTCTGAATATCTTCTTACCAGAAATGCATTTTTGTATCCATTATTTTTATCAACATGGTTGTAGGATCATGATTTGCTCTGAAAATATAAATATGGCAAATATAAATAAGTAAGTTGATAAGTAAATAGAAATAAGTCATTGAATATAAGATGTATGAATTTAGTAATAATTTTCCGCGTAATAAATTATTTTTTATAAACATAACTTTTAATACCCTCAAAAAATGCAAAAATAAAATCAATAATTTTCTAGCATTTAAAAATTGTTATAACTCAACATTCTTTGCTATTATTGCGATTTAAGGATTTGTTTGCTTCACATTTTCCTCTGCTTGCTGTAGTGTTCCAAGTGCATATTGAAATTACCGCACAAAAAGGTGAAAATACCTGCAACCAAGCACGTCACGCAACTTGAATTCACGATCAACAAGAATCTCCGCTTCAGCTAGAAAGCTCATCAAAACCGCGAGTAGAAAATATACAAAAGTTACAACAAGTTACAAAAGACAACTATCGTAGAAATTCAAATTGAAAATCTTAGACTGAAGTTCTGGTATTCTGCATCTGGCTCATTAAAAATGCAAAATTCTTGAAAAGTGAACGAAGCGAAGTAATAAATGCAGCGACAATAAATATTTATACAAAACGACAAACTTTGCTTACAAATGACCTCTTATAGCCTCTATTGGCCCCGACTGACGGCGAGTTTTAAGAGGTGAAGTTCAATTTCTACAAGTAAGAGAAACCTCTTCTAATTATTTTGAAATGTCATTATATTGTGGAAAAGCACGAGTAAGAAAGGTATATTGAAAATGAAAAAAATATTATTATAGACATAGACAGAAAGAGAGAAATTTAATTGTACTGAACTTGCGATAGCGGTTGAAGGTGTTAGACATTTTTTTATTGATTTAAAAAAACGGAAGCTCAGAACACTTAATTAACAGGAAAGCATCATTATTACTTAAATGAAAGAGTATATGGCTAAGGACTTCGCACAATTAGATAAATAGTGCACTACAACTAAGACTCTGGACTTTAAAGTAGTACCTTGCGTGATCTGCCAAGTTTTTGCTTATAAACATATACGAAGACTGCTATATATATATATGGATTAATAATGAAAATAGGAATATTTATCAACGAAAATGGTTTTATTGGACCTGTTTTTGGACGACCTTCACGGAATTCGTCTTTGAGCGAGCGTCGGCCACGATTGAATTCGTTGTACCAGTTTTTCACAGTGCTATAGGATGGTGCGTCATAGCCATACAAAGATTTTAGTTCATCGATGCACTCTTGTCGCGATAATCCACGTCGAAAGTTGTGAAAAATGATCGCATGAAAATGTTCACGAGTTAATTCCATTTTTTGGCCGAGATGAATTTTTTAATTCCCTATAAATAAAACAATTCACGATTAAATGACAAAACGTTCTGCGTGATGTTATGCTAAAAAATGTCAAACTTTCCAATGGAAATGTCAGATTGCACCTGGCAACACTTAGTGTTGCCTAGGCCAGAAATATATATAGCAGCCCTCATATTACATATTTCCTGAACAGAAAAACTTCAAAGATTACCTATTATTTCGACATGAAAAAATCAACTGATCTACATGGGTTTTGTGTTTTTTTTTGTTGATATTTATAATATCTATAATACCATTTTGCAGACCTCATCTACATTATTATTCACTATTATTTTGTAAATTTATAAATACATTCTATAGTAGTATATTCTAGTAGTAATAGCAATATTTCTTACATCTCTTTGTGTATTTGTTTTTAGCATTTATATATCTTGCTTCCGTGTCGCTCTCAAATTAGCAATTCGACTAAATCGACGCATAATCACTACCTAATTTGTTGGATTTCATTTTGTGACTAAGAAACATATTTCAAACGGCGACTTGCGAGTTAAACTCAATAAGTCACTGAGTAGTTGTGAGTTATTACAATTCTAATATTGGGAATTGTATTGCAAATATATACGCCTGCTTAAACACACACAGTCGCATACATATAAACGAGTATTTCTACTATCAAAGTCAATAAAACTTAAGTGATATAAATGGAATACCTCTTAACGATATACTCGTATATGTCAGTATTTATATAAGTATGTTAAACTTATAAACTCTGTATTTGCTGTATAATTGGCACATTGGTAGTGTCGAGAAATTATCACGTGTCACAAATGTAATGAAGTGAAAGCACGCAAATTGCCAAGAAATAAAAATAAAGGAATAAAATACAAATGTAATCCAAGACAAAAAGCTAGAAGGAAATACAATGACACGCATACACTTGCAGCCAACAACAAAAACAACTTACTTGGACTCTCCTTAAAGCAAACTTTTGACTTAGACTATGTCTCTCGGTCGACTGACTTTACTGTTATGTCACACTGTGCGCCTGCGGTGATCTATAGACACCTTGCTGCTTATGAATTAAAATTACAGCATTTGGATACGTGGTGGACGGTGTTTGGTGGGTGTGCCTTCTAAAGCAATTGACTTACAGCACGATGCGTATACATCAACTTGACACAAAAGTTTTTAATGACCATGAAGTGTAGCGCGAGATATGCGTAGCACGCAAGTACTGCTACAAACTAAATAAAAAAAACACTTATACATCTGTACATATCTACTAAATTACGTGATTGCTTGCACTTTGTAAAGTTATGCCAGAGGCTCAGAGCGGCACACTAAGTCAATCTTATGCGCTCACACACTTAAATATGTATGATAGGTATACGAGTATTCTTCAGAAAACACTTAATGTTACTCATACGCACTGTCAGCCAAACAATTCAAAGTTTCAACTTTGTGCGTATGAACACTTTGCTAAATAAATAAGCAAAGAGAAGTAAAGAGAGGAAAACCATTATATGCTTAGCATAGCACAATATATGAATTTATGAAATGTAAACAATTGCTGAAAGCTCTCTGTGTACTTAGGTTTCCGACAATCTCACCACAAATCGGAACTTTACTCAACACAGACGAGAAATGTGAAAACAGTGTTGCATGCTGTAATATGATACACCACTTGACTTTCAATTGTGTGGAAAACAAAAGCAAATTTAACCGGGTGGAAATTTGTTTACAGCAAATGAAATTGCATAAGGATATTGCGTTTTGGCAAAAATTGATTTTTGATTTTAAAAAAGCATTTTAAAAAATTTCAATTTAAATAATTTAATATTTTTTGTTTAACAATAATTATTAATTTTATTAAATCAAGTTTGTAAAAATTTTATAATTATAAAACAAAACTATTCAATAATTTGTTTAAATATTACATTAAAATAATTATTAGTTCGAAAGTTTATTTAAATTATTGAAAGCAATTTTGACAAACCAACTCAACAGATTAAAATTTTCCATTCTACATTTAAGAATTGCATATATATAGCAATTATAAATATGAAATAGGGAATGTGAAAGCTTCTATTTTTGTACGTATAACCGCTTATAACATAGATAAGTAAGTATGCATAAACATGTTCCAGAATTCTCCGTAAGAAAAGTAAGTTAAAGTCCCACCGCAGCAGGCAATGACAGACAGCAGAATGTTAAATTACCAAGGAAACAATAAATAAAAGTGTGGAAAATTCCAAATGTCAGCGAAAAGTGTGCAAAATGAATGGAGACACATACTCTCATATTTATACACATGCTGTAGATATGTTTACTTGTTTCCTGCAGTGTGTGCTTATGTAAACACAGGATATGTGAATATGTTTAAACAGCTTTTGTGGTTACTTCTATTAACTGATGTGTTTGCCGTTGTTATCCTAGAAAAATATACCTTTATGGGAGGGGAATTGTGAATGAACACGATAGGGTGAGACTTCCTAGGTTTACATATAAGAGAATAACATTATTATACACAAAAATAGTTTATAATGTTTGTAAGATGTGAGACGTTTTACAATCAAGATTTATTATATTGAATAATAAAAAAGCACCATATTTTTACATTTGGGCAAATTTAAATAATTAATTTTTGTTATTTGCTTTTTTTTGTAATAAGAAAATTTTTTAAAATCGAAAATGTATATCCACAATACAGTTCGTTTTATTACATACCCTAATAGTATAATCAATAGCTGTCTTTATCACTTCCAGCATATACATATACATATAATGGACTATATATGAATGTTTCCATATCCTTCGTTTGAATTATTAATAGACAGCGAATAGCTTTTGACTTTTCGTTTGGTGTCGAGTCACTACCATTTGCCATTGTTGCTGTCAAAGTTATGTGGCACGAAAGGAATTAAGTGTTAAATATGAAACAAAAGTATGAATATTCATGCCATCGATATATACAGGAACATTACACTCTGAGTATAGTGCCTGTTAAACATTTCCGAGTGCATTTCAGTTCGTAAATGAAATGAATTTCATCCTCCTCTCAACTTGTAAGTATAACAACACAGCACTCCATTAACCCTAATATTTCATACAAACAAATTAAAACAGTTGCATACAAGTATGTAATATTTGTACGTTTCGCAATGCCGTTAAAGAGGTGAATGGCTCCACATATTGTTTGCGAAATTGTGTTAATTAAATATTAAAAATGAAAAGCGACAAGGAAATGCAATTTGCTAATGCATTTTTTATTGGAACAATGACACTATTTGCTCTCTTCTCATTGTTGTTGTATTGTTAAGTAAACAGAAGACATATTGGAATTATTATGAAATAAGTATATTCGTAACAGCAGATAATATGTTCATATTACATAGGTGAAATAAGCTTAATAGTGATTTCGAAAGTAATTTCGAAATGAGAAAAAATTCAAAGATACCAACTAATAAGTGAAATTGAAGCATTATTAATAAATTATTTTAAAGGTGGTATCCTATGGGTGATCCAGATAGAGATCAATAGCATATGACACTGTATGTAATAGATTTACTATGTTGGTCGTTTGTAATACCTAAAACTAATCGGAATAACGGAATCCTTTTCAAATCTTAATTTCTATGGACTACTTTATACAAAAAATATCGATATTTTAATGAAATAAAGAGATTTATCTTCCATGTGTATATAGACTTTCTGTATGTCGATAACTGAACACATTTGCAATAGCCGCAATGGTCCGCACGTCATGTCATTCACAACATAATTAATCAGTCAACCCCACTATTGAAGTGTACCAAAGCACAATAAAATTGAAAAAAAAAAATATATTCTATAATAACGGAGATTTAATTAAATTAAAGCAGACGTATTGCCCGATTCTTTGACAGTTTACTGAAATGCCCAACAACAGCAACAATAAATAAAATAACAAAAAAATTCGCAGTTTGTGCCAGGAGCAATGAATTATCCGCGACATGCAATGAAAAATGCAAACGAGTTGAATGGCAACTCTGCGCTAAAAACGCGTGGTTAACTAAATGAAGATTGATGGACAGCCGACGACAAAGCGCCAATTTGCAGGTTTGCTTTCAATTTTGTCCTCCTAATTATTATGGACCATCTTTTCACTCTTCGAAAGTGTATGTATGTTTACTTTTGTATATATGTAACTTCTACCTTTATATGTCAATCAACTTTACATTTTCTTTTTATTACAATCCACATTGCCCAGCGTATTTATTTATGGTTAACCCAAGTACTTGCATTAACGGGGCAGAAGCGCCAATAATTTCTAGACGATTAATTATTGCGAAAAATTTTCGAAAGAAAATTTTTATTATTTTCTTTGAATTGAAAAAAATAGGTTTAAGCTAATGTAATTATAAAGTTAGATAATTTAAGCAAAAGTAATGGTTAATAAGTAAGTAATAGTTTATAAAATTTGTCTGTTAAAGCCAAAACTGATCTTTGAGAAAAAAATAAATTATATCAAACCTTGTTCTTAACTTGTGGACAATGGTTTCATTAAAGATATTATTTATCATATCAACTATCGCAAAAGAAATCTTTATGATTACTTTCAATTTGATTAGTCTAACAAGTTTTTCATTACCTTATAGTGCGACCATTTGTCCAACAATTTACTACACAAATTAATTTAGTTTCATCTCATTGGTAGGGGCGATTGCAACAAGCATGACCAGCAATAAATAAAGTCAAACAGCAACCGGCAACATGTCTATGTCAACATACAAACATACTTATGGCGCAACAATGAACATTTGTGGAAGAAGAGTGTATTCAAATCTCAAGTTAGTCAGTGGATTAGCCAACAAAGGTAAAAGCAACAATAAAAATAAAGCGAAAAACAAAATGCGTTAAAAATACTTTGTTTTGCATATTAGCAGCCTGCACGCATGAAGTTGCGTTGAAATAGAAAAGCACACATATGGAATGTTGCTGAAGGATCAGTAAACATACAACCCCATACATACTTCAACGAAGAAAACCGGCTAAAAAATGTAAACGAGAATGAGTGCAACGACAAATACAAGAAGGCAACAGAAAATGAGAAAATATAGTGAGGTAGGAAAATATAGTAGGTATTGAAAAGGTTAGTTATCTTGTTGATTTTTAGCCTCTCCATATCAATATGATTTATCATGAGATCATTCAACTTTTAATTGTTTCCAAAGTTTCTCAGTTTACTGGCCGTCGGAGAGAAATTTAACAAAATACAGTTTTCGAAAATGGTATTTTGAGATATTTGTGGTTTACTTTCACTACTTAATTCAATTTAAAATTTAAACTTTAAACTTAAAGAAAGTTCTTTATTGTACGAATTATTTTTAAATTATTCAATCTTACCCTTGCAGCGTTCGAAGAATATTATATATCCAAGTTTAAGCGCGAAAAGTGACAAGTTTTAAAATCCGTGATTCTTTGCTAATCCAGAGTGAGAAAATAGTAACGCGTGTTTTTCCTTTCCTTTGGTTTTGGTGCCGTTATTGTTTTCAGTTTTAATTTTCACACTTTTGACTTTGCACGTACTTCCAGCTTTGTTTCTGCAGAAGACCACCAACTTGAAACTTTTTCACACATTTTACGACTTTGTTTTAGAAGAGAAGAAGATAAAAGCATTTTTGCACACATCCTTTTGAGAATTTCCACTTCTTTTCTCGATTTCTTTTATGATTCGCGTTTTATTGCACTTTTAGCAGTAACTGTTATGGTGAATATTAGATAAAGAAGATGGTGAAAATAAGCAAATGGAAAGGTAATGTAGTGCCTTTGTTGTATTGTTAGTGTTTTTTTTTTGTGTTTTTTGAGCGGTTATTTCCGTTGGTTGCACGCTTTGCTATATAAATACTATAAGGGGAACACATTTACTGATTATGCAAGAGGATGAAATACACTTTCACTGCACTTCCGTTTTCCGGCTTTTACTTCCATGCATACAACAACAACACACACACACGAATACACGGAGCACACAAGACTTTATGACGCCACTACGGCGACGGTGATGTAACTTTTTGCTGTTGTCGGATTTGCGAGACAGTTGTGAATCACTGTTAGTCCGCTATGGCACGCCGCATGTTTCGTGTGTTTATGAAATCTGCAAACACCTAGCAGACCACAACAAAAATTACGAGCAAAACAAACGGAAAAATAGACTAACGATTCTTGTCACAATTTATTTAAGTAGAAGGGGAATTCTTGTGACATGTGCAAAGCAAAAATAATAATTTGTACGAATAAAGGATGCACCACAGTGTCAACACGGCTGCGGCTGACTAGACGCTGCGCGACACAATGCACAGCATGTCCAGACGTAACGGCTTGAGACGCCAAGTGGCACTCGGAGAGTGGTGGAGAAGCAGGTGGAAGTGTCTGACGCAAGTATATGTTTAGATGGGTGTCGGCACGTGAATGGGGACAAGGCAAGGAAAGCGATTGGTGATGTTTTATAAGTGCGAATGTCTATCTGACATTTTATTTATATAATTGTTATTCAGGCGAATAAATGGCGGTTCTTTATACATTTTTTTTCATTTTGCACTTTTGAAAACGAAATTTAGAGTAGAACCACACTTATAGGCAGCCAATCCAATTTTTTATGTTGGCTAGTTTAGAATTTGCAACACTTTTCTACTATGCTTTCACTAATAATATTTTCTTTAATTTATTCTTAATTATTTTACTATATATTTAAACATATGAATATAAACAATTACCAATATGTCAAATATGAACTGCTCTGAAATACTATATTACCATATTCGACACACGTAAACACGTGCCACCACACTTATCCACCAAATTTAAACTATATTTAACAGCGGTCACTGCGATACTAAGTGCTGTTTCGGCTCAAATAAATACGCTAGGCAAAGCCAAATGCTCCACACACGCAATTGAGTGCATACGAGTAGAAATCCACCACACTTGCATGGCAAGTAGACACAGGGAATACAATAGCAGCCGAAGCGAGTCGGTTTTATGAAGCTCAACCCACCGATGGTTGGTTTGAGTTTATTGCTATCTGAAAAACCTAAATCTTGCTTGCTTTTCGACCGAAAGATACTTCGTTAGTCACCCTTTATAAATTGAGTGAATTCATGTTGGCAGTGCAATAAGTTGCAAACAACATGTTTCTGACAACATGAGTGAGTATTGTAATTATAAGTAGCGATCAACATGTTGCTGGCAGCATGAGTGAGTAATGTAATGATACATTAGCGAGCAACATGTTGCTATAAACATGACTGAGTAATGCAAATGCCACCGAAAGTTAATTGAAAATGTTATCTTTACATAACAGAACATGAAATATAGCATATAATGTATTGTATTATAAATTTGTCAGAATAGTCTACAGTGACAATCATATTTACAAAAGTAAGGAAGATGGGAGAGATGTAATTGAAACCTAATCGGCAGCGTGACAGAAGGTTCCAGGATATGACTTTCCAGAAGTTCTCACAAAAAATTATATTTTTTCTGGATCTGTTTTTCTGTCATATCGAAATTAAACTCCATTTTCTCCTCGCGATATTATTACCTAATATCAACAACAGAAAAACAGCTTTCCAATGTTTTAAATAGTTTACTCTTACTATTTACTATTTAGTCTACTTCTTCATATACCTCGAATATTAAAGAAAAGTGGAAAAAGTGCTAGTGGTATGAGTATATTAATTCAAATTTCTCATTAAACTTTTTCATTACATATATTCTTCTGGATGATTATATTTAATCACAGCGATTAATAATATAATTGCAGCTGCCAAATTCAATTGCTTGTACCCTTAAGTACTTGAAGCAAAATAAAGCGATTACATTTTAATTGAGTATACTTGTAGCATGCCTGACGATTGGAATCTCAGTGTACTCTGCCCAATACACAAAAAGGGAGACCCCACAATTTGCGCCAATTACCGTAGGATAAGCCTCCTCAACATCGCGTATAAGGTTCTGTCGAGCGTATTGTGTGAAAGACTAAAGCCCACCGTCAACAAACTGATTGGACCTTATCAGTGTGGCTTTAGACCTGGAAAATCAACAACAGACCAGATATTCACCATGCGCCAAATTTTGGAGAAGACCCGTGAAAATAGGATCGACACACACCATCTCTTTGTCGACTTTAAAGCTGCTTTCGACAGCACGAAAAGGAGCTGCCTTTATGCCGCGATGTCTGAATTTGGTATCCCCGCAAAACTAATACGGCTGTGTAAGCTGACGTTGAGCAACACCAAAAGCTCCGTCAGGATCGGGAAGGACCTCTCCGAGCCGTTCGATACCAGACGAGGTTTCAGACAAGGTGACTCACTCTCGTGTGATTTCTTTAACCTGATGCTGGAGAAAATAATACGAGCTGCAGAGCTAAATCGAGAAGGTACAATCTTCTATAAGAGTGTACAGTAGGGCGGGTCGATTTAAAAATCGTTCATTGCTCTGTGAAAATCGTATTCTAGGGATCAAAATAAGAAACTTTGCCGAAGGAACCATACCTCTAAAACGAATTTTGATGTCCCCCAATTTGGGTCGAACTTTTGGGTAGGGGAAAATTTTGAAAAATCCCACTTTGACCCATTTAGAGTGCTCCAATCGAGTCCAAATGTATGACCGACCCCCACTAACTTTGGACGGCCGATCCACCCATGCCAGTGGCACACCCCCTGGAACTCCACTGAGGGGTTCCCCATACAATCATTTCAAAAAATCACCATTTTTGGCCTTTACATGAAAAAATCAGCTAAATGGCTATGTTTTTTCTTTATTTTTATTTATGTATTTATTTATAATAATATCTATTTTTTCTCTTAAGAAATTGGTATCATCTAACCGTTTGCGAAGCACTTCTTGTCTGCATTTCTCTTTTTCTCTGCGAACTTTCGATTTATCCATGATGAGAGGTTTCCCATGCTTATCTTTAATTTTAAAATCTTGCAAAAGAGCGGTTCCCAATGCTGATGCTACTCTGTCAGGCACACCAAATCTGTCACATACCAAGGCAAAGTTAAAATAATCGTATCTCTCTGTGTATTGTGAACTTGTGCTTCTATCCATATCTTCTTGAACCGGTGGCGGTGCGTATATTGAATCATCGGGATCTTGGTATGTTGGCATTGATGACATAGACGTTGCTCCTTGCTCTTCAGTTTCCATCATAAATGCATTCATTGTTAGTCTTCTCTGATTATGTTGATCGTGCATGAACTCTTTGAGGCGTTCGGGAACCCAGCCGCATGAACATGGAGCTGCCTTCAAATCGCATTTACATGTTCCAATGTAAAAAATTGTTTCCAGAGATTTTACATACTCTGTAAATTGTTGGGTGTTGTTTCTCCTCTTGATTTGCTCTTGATACTTGTCAAGCAATTTATTCAATTTATTACATACACTTTTTTTCAGCATTATTTCCATACCAAGTTTTTCCCAAATTCCAATCAACTTATCTTGTACTTGAATAGTGAATGATTTATTGGAAAACTTTTTTTGTTCTGTTTTAGCATGTTCGCTTAAATAAAAATAATATCTCAAGATATCCAGATGGGTTGGTAAATTAAGATCAGTCAAATCAATAGACACACCAAAAACAGTAACATCATGCTTGGGTATATGACTCATTGGGTTTTCGATAGTTGTTGATGTAGTTGCTTCATCTTGCGGTGTAGAGGATGGTGGATTCATTGTAAACTTTTTGATTTGGAATGGTCACTTTATTATTTTTTTTGAAATACCATAGTGGTTATTGCTTTAGTTCTCCTCAATTTCAGAGGTAATAAGAATGAAATGGAAATTTCAATTCTATTTCAAAATTTGCCCCTACCCAAAAGTTCGACCCAAATTGGGGGACATCAGAATTCGTTTCAGTGGCATGGTTCCTTCGGCAAAGTTTCTTATTTTGATCCCTAGAATATGATTTTCATAGAGCAATGAGCGATTTTTTTGCCTCCCCACAAATCGACCCGGCCTAGTGTACAGCTACTGGCGTACGCCGATGATATCGATATCATCGGAAACAACACCCGCGCCGTTAGTTCTGCTTTCTCCAGACTGGATAAGGAAGCGAAGCGTATGGGTCTGGTGGTGAACGAGGACAAGACGAAATATCTCCTGTCGTCAAACAAACAGTCAGCGCATTCGCGTCTTGGCTCCCACGTCACTGTTGACAGTCATAACTTTGAAGTTGTAGATAATTTCGTCTACCTGGGAACCAGCATTAACACCAATAACAATGTCAGCCTGGAAATCCAACGCAGAATCACTCTTGCCAACAGGTGCTACTATGGACTAAGTAGGCAATTGAAAAGTAAAGTCCTCTCTCGACGAACAAAAACCAAACTCTACAAGTCTCTCATCATTCCCGTCCTACTTTACGGTGCAGAAGCGTGGACGATGTCAACATCCGATGAGACGGCACTAGGAGTTTTCGAGAGAAAGGTTTTGCGGAAGATTTATGGTCCCTTAAGAATTGGCAACGGCGAATACCGCAGACGATGGAACGATGAGCTGTATGTGTTATTCGATGACATAGACATAGTCCAGCGAATAAAAAAACAGCGGCTACGCTGGCTAGGTCATGTTGTTCGAATGGATGAAAGTGCTCCAGCTTTGAAAGTATTCGATGCAGTACCCGCTGGTGGAAGCAGAGGAAGAGGGAGACCTCCACTCCGATGGAAGGACCAGGTGGAGAGGGACCTGGCTTCGCTTGGAATAACCAATTGGCGCCAAACTGCCAGAAGGAGGGATGCGTGGCGCGCTGTTTTGGACTCGGCTATAACCGCGTAAGCGGTGTCTACGCCAGTCAAGAAGAAGAAGATACTTGTAGCATACATGTAAAACATAAAAAATCTAAGTAATACATGTACATGTATATATTTGCAAATATATTCACTTAATTTATAAGCAATTAATCATAAATTAATGACGCCAATATTGACACAAATGAGTTAAGTAAATTTAGGTAGAACAAGATAATTCCTATGACATGTGGCATTTAGTAAATAATAGAGCATATGAATAGATAGATAATTATGTAAGAATATATGCAAATTATTCAGAGCATTATGCAAATGGTATTTTATGGATTTTAATTTATAAATATATGGACCGGTATAACGATGAAAGTAGAAATGAATGTTCATATGTATACATATGTACTAGGATAAATACACATGTGTATATAAAATAATTGTGGTTTTGTTAGTGCGCTGATGGAAGTAATTTAATTTTAGTAAATACGCTTAGTGAAAACGATTTTCGTAATTGGCTTAAGTATTTAGAAAAATGAATTTATTAGGAATTTGAATCATGTTAAATATAATAAAAAAATGAATATAATTAGTGGCTTGCTGAGTTTAAAATTTCTAAAATTTCATAAAAAAAAATATTTTTAATTTATGGCAATATTATCACGTTCGCTTATCAATGCATACCCAATAGCTTAACATTTTCAATCCATACGTATATTTAGTATACAAAACCCTATATATTTTATTATTATTAAATATCTGTATTTGTAAACAAAATCTGATTAAAAAATTTAATTTTTATTCCAATTCAATTTTGCTATAAACTTTTAAGCTCAGCGAGCTTAGGTGATTGCAAATTAAAACAAATACAATCAAATAAATCCCATGAAATTCTGTAGTGGAATAATCACCGCAATTTTCTTCACTTTTAATCTGATTTTTTATTTTTTTGTATTTATGGAATATGAATAACGTTATTCGTTAAATGAACAACAACCAAAGTTATTATGGTGAAAGTAGACGTCAGACATAATCCAAAATGTTGTGGTCTCCATCACTAATATGTAATAAATTTAAACAATGCAATTACTCACTAAGCTAAATTCTAGCAACATTTATTGCATGACGTGTGTTGGGCTGAAATCACGGCTAAATACGCCAAAAATGCAACAATGTGATCACCCGTCAATGGCAGTTGTTGCAACTTTTTCTCGCGGTCATAATTAATTGCGCTCATTCGTTGTGCAGCCATTGCTTCACTAATTTTTCAAATTATACCTAAATTTCATTTATCCGCAACAATTAAAATCACATTGCTGCATAGACGATGTGTGCAAACAGTTGTTTAGGGCGAGCGAACATGTAATCAGATCCAACAACACCAATGGCAGACAAGGGTTAAATGTTATAATAAATGGATGATAATTTACTGTCGTCCCAATAGGACATTTGAAAGCCAAGGTATTAAGCTTTATTGCCTTTTAGAGTATAGAAAATATTAAATTAGAGAATGCTTGTTGAGAACTATATTTTATGTAAACCTCACTTATAAAAAGTAAGAATGAACAAGTAAGGAAGGGCTAAGTTCGGGTGCAACCGAACATTTTATACTCTCGCAAATTATTTATTTAACTTTATTAATATTATATAATACACAATTTGACACACATATTCGTCATATATATTGTATAAAGTCCATTGAAAGTTGGAAACCATAATATTAGGTTAGAAGTACCGAGGTCCTCATGTTCGATATATGGGGCCTTGACAACCTATGGTCCGATTTCGGTGATTTTTAGAAT
Organism: Zeugodacus tau; assembly: GCA_031772095.1. Taxonomy (NCBI): domain Eukaryota; kingdom Metazoa; phylum Arthropoda; class Insecta; order Diptera; family Tephritidae; genus Zeugodacus; species Zeugodacus tau. Next base: position 10,680,752 of record CM062651.1, on the reverse strand, counting down.
GGCGCTGCCACACTATTAACATAGTATTTTTGCAAAGTTCTGCGCCGATATCTTCACTAGGACTTACTTTATATATTGTAAAGTAAACGATTCAGATTGTCTTCAAAGTTGTGGTATATAGGAAGTAGACGTGGTTGTGAAGCGATTTGGCCTATTTTCACAACATATCATTGGGATGTAAGGAAACTATTACAAACCAAGTTTCATTGAAATCGGTCGAGTAGTTCCTGAGATATGGTTTTTGACCCATAAGTGGGCGACGCCACGCCCATTTTCCATTTTGTAAAAAACTCTGAGTGTAGCTTCCTTCTGCCATTTCTTATGTAAAATTTAGTGTTTCTGACGTTTTTCGTTAATGAGTTAACCCACTTTTAGTAATTTTCAACCTAACTTTTGTATGGGAGGTGGGCGTGGTTATTATTCGATTTCTGTCATTTTTGGACTGTATAAGGAAATGGCTAAAAAAAACGACTGCAGAAAGTTTGGTTTATATAGCTCTATTGGTTTGCGAGATATGTACAAAAAACTTAGTAGGGGGCGGGGCCACGCCCACTTCCCCAAAAAAATTACATCCAAATATGCCCCTTCATAGTACGATCCTTCATATCAAATTTTATTTCCATAGCTTTATTTATGGCTTAGTTATGGCACTTTATGTGATTTCGGTTTTCGCCATTTTGTGGGCGTGGCAGTGGTCCGATTTTGCTCATTTTCGAAAGCAACCTTCCTTTGGTGCCAAGGAACACGTGTTCCAAATTTCATCAAGATATCTCAATTTTTACTCAAGTTACAGCTTGCACAGACGGACGGACGGACGGACGGACGGACGGACGGACGGACAGACAGACATTCGGATTTGAACTCCACTCTTCACCCTGATCACTTTGGTATATATAACCCTATATCTAACTCCTTTAGTTTTGGGTGTTACAAACAACCGTTATGTGAACAAAACTATAATACTCTCTTTAGCAACATTTGTTGCGAGAGTATAAAAAATTAAAATAGCAACACACTCCCAAATCATTCCTACTGGGTGTTATTCGTACTTACAATTATTCGCATAATTTCATTCATACTTCTTTCATTATAAATTTAATTTCACCATAATAAATAGCGCACTGTTGCATGTTATTAACAATTTTTTGCTGCTTTATATAGTAAAACCAATTTCATTTAAATCAATTATTCTGTAGCGCCTTCTGCAAACACGCTGAAAGCTGTAAAATGCAAAATATTTGTATGCTATGTACCCGTATTCAAGCATAAGTAATGATAATGCGAAATGAAATTTTTTTATTAATGTTGCAAGCTTTTATAAAGAATTTAAAAGCACCACACTCATACTGAATGTATTTTATGCAAAAAAAAGTATTAATAATGAGGATGTTTGTTAATTATGTTGTTATTAATGTTGATGGCTTATTATTGAAAAGGGACAGGCAAAATTTACAAAAACTACACTAAAATAAATAAAAATAAAAAGTTTCAAAGTTACGAAACGTCAAGTCGCACTTATGTTGTGGTGTTGGATTGCCATTATTATATGCTGTATATATATCATATATACTTCATTGTCATTTGCTATTTAAGACGCATAAGGATACATAGTAAGGGAGTACTAAAGCAAAATTATTACATTTGTATGCACTTCATTTTATCCGGTCGTATCTGTTCAAATAATAAAACAACCGCTTGACTGGTCATAAATTCCGTAGAGCAATTAACAACATGTAATGATGAAATTTGTTATAACCATATTATTAAAACAGGTATATGTACACTCAAAGAAATTGAACTAGATGCTTGCTGAGGAATACAATGAACAAGAGTTCAATACAGTAATGGATTAAGTAACGACAAACTATATCTCTCTAACAATCACTCTGAAGAAAACAACTCACGCTGCATTTAATCTTAGTTTCACCAGACAAAGGACATACAAAAAATACAGACAAGTATATTACACAAAAGATTTACATGCATATAACAAATAAACAGCAAAAGTGTCCTCTTAACTCACTCATATGTCTTATCAACTCGATCTAATCGACGAGGAAGGTCCTAACTTTCAAACATTACACTAAACATTACTATTAACCAAACAACGAAACCCTAGCACGGTTCATTAGCGGTAATGCGGTAAGCACTTACAAAAACAACAAATGTGGAGAGAACAAAGTAAAGGCAACTCCTTCGAACCTGAAAAAAATGAATTGCCTTAAACCCGAAGTGGCAGCTTGAACCGACTAAATGGAGCAGAAACTCGTAGCAAGGAAGTCAGCCATGCGCCGACAACGAACCACAAGATTAAGTGTTTGTCCCTTTTTGGTTTGCTTGAAATTGATTTTCCACCCCAAACGACAATTAACGCCGTTGATGTTTAAAAGGGGGAACGCCCTAACTATGAGCAGGACAAGTTAAGCTTGACAATTTGCACAAATAGCCCACATTGTCAAAAAAAGTCAGGCACTTACCTTTGAAAGTACAAAGCGAAATGTGAAAGTAAGGTTATCATGTTCGAGTGCCGGCGGTGGACACCAGCAGGCCAAAACAAAGGATAGAAGATGTGAAATTTGTTGTGTGTTTATGACTGTCCTGACGTTTTGCAGAAACATATTGAATATGTGTTAGACTTAACATTTTCAGCAAACAAAATGTTAACGGACATAAATTTCTATGTAAAGGTGTGTGTGTAGCCGACTTAATTGGTAATTAACCCTTGTCAGGTGTAATAATTGTTCAATAAAGCTCATAATTCACAGAAGAAGAGAAAAAAGAGCATAGATGCAAATGCCAGCTGACTTTCTGCTATGACCAAGAGCAAAGACTGCTGTTGACAACAAAAACTCGAACTATTTTCATACTTGCAGCAATGCACAAACATACTCACAGAGTTACGTTAAGAAGGATGTGATAATTTCAAGTGCGCTGCATGAGAATATACGACCACTCACACGTACGCTGTATATCTACTGTATGTTCTTATGTACGTGTATGTATATTTGTATTATGTATTTAATATATAAATTATTATTGTATTATTGTATAAATTCAAGTGTTACACTTTGAGTGCACTCTATCGGTAAAACACTGTGGCCCAAGACAGGTGTGAGTAGCGTCCACAGCAGGCGACTTGTCAAATATGTCCTCTTTGAAGAACCCTACTTGTCCATTGCAGCAGGCGTTGGTCCGGCAAAACTTTCAAGTGCGGCAATGAATGTCAAAATGTCAATTACCGAAATGTACTTGTAACACTCGACGATGCTATTGCAAGCCAAACCTTACAGACATGTGAGAATACGAATGTAGGCATGATAACCCTGTAGGAAACAAGAGACTTGGAACAAGTGAAAGCTCAGAAAGGAGTTCAAAATATTAGGGAAGTCGTCAATAAATAAATGTTCACAAATCTTGGAGCCAGCAGGTTCATTCTTAAATTATCCTGTTATGAGCCTTCAACACAAATGTAACAACCGAAAATCAAACGAAATGTTAAAAATTTTTAGTATAGAAAATGATAGCACAGCAGTCAACCCATGTGGAGTATGAGGTGTTTGAGTGATAATAAATATTTTATTTATATTTAAATGTGACAGCAACCAAAATGAAACCCCAGTTAAAATCCCATAAGGTAGAGATGATATCAGTCAAATGGGCATGCGCATGGGTATAATTCATTTAACAGGGAGACGAGGATCAGAATGTCGGAGATGGAAATAATCGCCAAACACAAAATATTGAACTAAAATAAGGACAAAAAATAGTCCTTAAATGGAAGCCTTACTTTTGTCACAAAAATTGTGATAAAATATTTTCACAACGCCCATTGAGTAATTTAATCGAACACAAGAGACAACTGGGCAGTAAGTAGGTGTGCCGATATTATAAGAAGGAGGCATAAGGCTCGATACATACTCCAAACAGAGCGATGGAACGTGAACTCCATGAACATTTCACAGGTGACCTCTTTATGAGGGCAATGTACGAATTTTACCCAAACTCTGAGAAGAAGTTGTTTTTGCAGTTAAGAATAAGAGCAGCCGTCGGCCATAGTGGTGCAGGAGTATACGAGGGAGAATATTCTACAAAGGAATATATGTGTTTTTGAGTGTGTCAGTTCATGCTTAACATTCCAATTGCATTTAGTTCACTTAAAATATTCAGAAGTCATTCTATTATGGTCATGACTTGTACATAATTCGTAAGTATGTTTGTATATAAAGTGCATAAAAATATTTGTAGAGCATAAAGTCACAGTTGATGCTTTGGCAGTGTCGCATAAGGCAACTTCAATTTTCAATTGGCCGGCTATTTGGCGTCTGCACATCATTTGGCTGTGTCTCTCAACGCTACCTCTGCCGTATCGCAGTTCAACAGCAAAGTGGCAACAAAAGATACTCTGGTATAATCGAATTATTCCAAGAAGTTTCCATTTTCGACCAATTTTTTGTCGAATATTTGCTTTACTATATACACACATATATAACTACTTACCCATATAAAGATTATCTGAAGCGCTGTTGGATATATTTCGACTTGCACACGTAGTCTATTTCCTTCTTCTTAAAGGTTTTCGCATTTTATTATTATTTTTTGCATTTTTTGCGACTATTTGGCTGCTAAAACATATTTCAAATTGTTAAAGAGTGTATACGACAGAAAGGGTATAAAAGAGAAAATAATTGGCTGTAGAGAGGATATATACTAAATGTTGGTTCTAAATAGACTAATGTTAATTTGTAGCTCCCTCTTGATTTTACATATTGAGGGATTAGAAAAGTACAGAGTATTATTCACAAAAACGAACAAAGCTGTAGAGAGTTTAAATTTACAATCTAAAATATGTAATGAGAAAGTTGAAGCAGAAGGTTAAGAAGTTTAGATAATTTGGTATATCCAGTAAACAACTCATATAAATACAAACACGAGCTGAAGGAATGAGAGCTTAAAATAAAAACCTTGCTTGTCAGGAAAAAGGAAACTATAACCATCACTGGTCGTCACTTTCCAAAACAAAATTGTGGAGACACAATAGACTAAACTGACCGAAATCATAACTCATACAAACTCATACTTATACTTATTAGATAGGTAGTAGAATGCTTCGATTCATGGTTTTATGTATCAAGCTGTAAAGCTTGTATTATGTGCAAGCTGTAACTTGAGTAAAAATTAAGATATCTTGACGAAACTTGGCACAAATATTCCTTGGCACCATAAGAAGATCAAGTTCGAAAATGGGCGGAATCGGACCATTGCCACGCCCACAAAATGGCGAAAACCAAAAACACATAAAGTGTCATAACTAAGCCATAAATGAAGATATAAAAGTAAAATTTGGAATAAAGGATCACACTAGGAGGGGGCATATTTGGGTGTAATTTTTTTGCGGAAGTGGGCGTGGCCGCGCCCACAAATCGGTTATTTGTATTTAACTCGCAAACTAATAAAGCTATATAAACCAAACTTTCTGCAGTCGGTTCTCTTACATACCCCACCACACACCATGAAAATAGTTGAAATCGGATAATAACCACGCCCACCTCCCATACAAAGGTTAGGTTGAAAATTACTAAAAGTGGGTTAACTAACTAACGAAAAACGTCAGAAACACTAAATTTTGCAGAAGAAATAGCAGAAGGGAGCTGTACTCAGATTTTTTACAAAATGGAAAATGGGCGTGGCATCGCCCACTTATGGGTCAAAAACCATATCTCAGGAACTACTCGACCGATTGGAATGACATTCGGTATATAATATTTTCTTGACACCCTGATGACACGTGTGGAAAATAGATGAAATCGGTTCACAACAACGACAACTTCCCATGTAACTCAATTTTGAAATCCATCTTATTCCTTCACTTTATAATGTAAACATAAGGAACCAATGAAGATAACGGAATAAAACTTTACACAATTAGTGCATATCATCTCTGGTTTCACTTGTGAAAAAATTGTCGAAAACGGACCATAACTTTTCAAGGCCCCAGATATCGAACATGTTGAACTCAGCGCCTAAGGATAAATTTTAACCGAAAATATGGGTAAATCTCTCAGTTATCTCAATTTAATTCAAAGGAAATTGTTTTCTTCTAATAGTGTCCCTGTTCCAAAAATTATTAAAATCGGGTCATAACATTTCCATATACCTAATTATAGGTTTTTAAAAATACGGTGAGCTTTATTTCGCATATTGGTTAAATTTCTTCAATAAATTGCGAGAGTATAAAATGTTCGGTTGCACCCGAACTTAGCCTTTCCTTACTTATTAGAATTGAAATTGTATACTCCTATCAATGCGACTACACTATAGCTTGGCTAACATTGTATATCCAAACAAATATACTAAAATAAACTTGTAGACATATCCATAGCTTATTTTAAAGTCCATTAGGTTCATTCCAGAACATTTCATTAAACTCCACTTACTGAAATAGAACAAATACTAAAATATGCAAAAAATATGTGAAAAATTCATTTGGTGAGTAAACCGCTTGAATTGTCATTCGAATTTTATGGCAGATAGTTGAATTGATGCAGCACATGACGTATGAGTGACGAGTGAGTAAGTACATACTCATTCAATTCTGTGAATTCAAGACAAATAATACCAAAAACGTTGAAGAAACTACAACAAAGTATTGCAATATGTAAGCGAACGGCAGACGAAAGTGCACTAAAACGCTTGCCAATATGAGAATACTGCAGTCTCTTGCTGCAGTAGTTTGTTGAGAATTTGGCAAAAATTTCATTGAATTGTTTGGGTTTTGCTTTTATATTTACTGAACCGAATTTTCGAGTGAAAGACAGCAGACTAACTCAAGCACATTCTAATGGCGAGTGCTGTGAATGTGGGTACGAAAGTAAACCTTTTTAAGTAAAAAGTCCGTGAAAATTATCTTGAAAATAAACATTAAATAAAATATGATAGAGTTAACGAGATCTCAAAGTTGAAACTGTTATTGGTAGTTTCAAAAATAGCTTAGGGAGCTGAGATCTTTTAGTCGAATAGTTACATATTTTTCCTAGAATTGCTTAAACAATTTTTGATTGTTTAGATTTCCTACGAATTAATTTATTGATAAATGTCGGGTTTCTGGAAATAAAAAAAAATCAAAATTGATTAATATGCAAAATTAGCGAAAATTTTTTAAAACAGAGATCGCTTTCCTTTCCAAGTCAAACTTGGAATTTCTGTGTTATATGCTTTCTTATTCACCAAAGTGAAAATTTATTCAGAAGCGTAACCCTATTTTTAAACAATAATAGGCAATTTACAAAAACAAGAAGTAACCCAAACGGATCTGATAACGCTGTGTAGAACTAATTATATTTGAAAGTTTTATTCCCTCAACACTTGAGTACTTGAAGTTGAAGGCAACTTTGCCAAATGCAATGGTGGTCGCGAAGTGTAAATATATATGCACTTATATAAGTAAGCATGTATATAAGTCCTATTTATTTAAGCGTTGGCACACCTGCCAGTTCCGGCTGCCTTGTTGGCAGTTAAAGGCACCTATATACAAACAAATATCCTCCTGCTTGCCACTGTCACTGTTTGTAAGACTTTTTAGAGCGTCAACTTGTGTGTTCAAACAAAAGGCCGCACCCGCACCCATAGGCCGTACCCAAGCGCAGCATTAGTTTCATTCGAGTAAATGTGATTCAAACATTAATTGAAATTGAGGTAAACACACATTGTTGAAACCGAATGCGCTAGCGGCAAACCAGCGTGGTAAGATGTGTTACGCAGGCGCAGCAGTCACCAACAGGCGCTACGAAGTAAACTAATGGGTAGCTTCAGTTTAGCTCGGAGCTTGTTTGTAAGTGGCTGGCTTATGCTTTATGGACGTCATGACAAAAGCAAAGCAAAAAACCTAACTTTCACTATAGACGCAGCTACAACTACAACAACAAACTCACAATATTTTGTGAACCCTAGTAGAACCCATTGTAGTTCGTACCGATATTTTTGTTGCCTTTTCGCAGTTAAACAATCATCTCCCTCCAGTTTTTGCGCACTTCAACATTTCGCCTTAAATTGTGTGCCTGGAGCCCCCCTTTGCCTCAGCAACAGACTACCATTCACGATTTTGTGTATGGGGTTTTTTCATTGTTTTAGTTTTCAATATAATATGCTCATGTGTGAGCAAAAACATACATTTCGTTCCTTCATTTCTACTTCCTGTCGGCATTCCCCAAGCAACTCGACGAGGCTTGGGCAACCCCTACAACATCCCGTATGTGTTGCCAGACAAACAAGCCGGTAATAAAATATTATTAACACCCTGGGAATTGTGTAAATTGTGCATTTCCTACGAGTATTGTAGTTTCGAATTGCAGCTGAGTTGGCATTGAGGTTAACTGCGCCGAAATGAATGCCAGCTCACACTGAGCTATTGATATGATTTTTATTGCTTTTGTTGCTGTTGCAGGCAAAATTGTTTTGACGAAGTGGTGGAAACTGGATAATAAAGAAACAAAGTGTTTTAAAAAGAGGTTTATAGGTTAAGCTCACACGAAAGATAAGATAAGATGTTTATCTATAATATTATGATTTCGATCGTGTTAAGTTAAGTACAGGGCAGTTGACTACGTTGACACATTTTTTATTGAAAACGATCTTGCTTTTGTTTTCGAGAATTTATTTATTTATATTTTTAATCCTTATGAAATCTTCATTGCATCTCATTGACATTAAGCTTTCAACGAGTTTTATCGAGCGGATCAAATTAATTCTCATTGACATTAAGCTTTCAACGAGCTTTATCGATCAAATTAATTCTCGTAAGAAATCGATATCGTTATTGAAGATATCGTTTTTTTAATAACATAAGTTTACAAATTCAGGTCAACTTTTGGATCTGAGCAGATAAGAACGATTCTTAACTATGTTTGATATGCTATTTGTTGGACTCTAATACGTGAAACAGATACTAAACAATACAAAAGGCAAAGTTCCACCAATCTTCATTTCTGATATGTTACTTTTAAGTTAATAAAATGAATATTATTTGAAAAAAAAATCATAAAAAATTAAATTCTTGATTATTTCAAAAACTAGAATCAATCTTAAAAAACGAAATGAAGATTTGGATTCAGTGTCATCAATTGTCATAGAAACCACTTTTGGTTGCCCAGATCCAAAACTGTGTATACTTGTGTAATTGAATAATAATAAAGTGTAATTATTTTCCAGAGTCCAATAATGTTATACCGGAATTTCCCTTTCACTACTTTTGTTGCAGCCAAGTATCTTCTTTCTCACTAATAATTTAATTTCCCATCAAACTTCAAAAAACAAAACACCGGAATCTTAAGATAATTTGAAGAATTCAGTCTAACATGATTTTCTGTGTCGTTCAGCGCATTGTATTTGCACATCCCCAGGCAATGATTGATTATGATTAAAGGTAAACGAGTAAGAGTGGGTGTATAAACGCGTTGATATGAAGGAGAATGGTGAATGGCAGAAATACGCGTAATTTCGGCGTAAACCTGAGCGAAAATAAATAATAATAAAATAAATAAATACGTTGTAATAAATAGCAAGATTTCTCTGCTTTGAATAGAAAATGCCTGAATAAAAATATTCCCGGGATGATTCAGTGCGAAAATAAAAGTCCACTTGAAAAAGAGAAAAATGTATAATGAAAGTAGCAAATCAGTCATGCACACCACTTGGCGTATACACTCAATTACGGTTTGGAGAAAAAATTTAAGGTATTTTGTAGGTGTTTTCACGCGTGGTCTGAATTATATGGATGAGTCGTTTGGCGTTTTTCAAAATTTTGATATTTTGAATGTTTTTTTCTACAACATTGTTTGTTATCGTGGATTTCAGTTTTCGTTTGTATCATTTATTTTTTGAGTATTATTGACGACTTACGTTATATAAGATATAAAACGGGTTCGGTAAGAATTTCAAACAAAAAATTTATAAAATATGAAGAGCTGATCAATGGCAAAACATTACTTAAACTCGGCATATTCTCTACATTTTATAACACAAAAATATGTTCAGCAAAGTGAATATACTAAGAAATATCCTTCTCATTACATATTTGATGTGTAATCAAATTTGTGCGCCGCTGATTCGTGGTTAATTTTTGACTGAGTTCACATCACATATAAAATATTTAATTTGCTCTTTTTTTGTATTACATATGTATGTATCTACACCGACTCAATTTATAAAATATGCAACGGTTTAGCGCTCGCGAACGTTAACATTAAGTTGACAGGTGTGTAAGCAATGTTTCTGTAAGCGTATGTATAAATATGTATACGAGTGTGTATATGTATATTACTTATGTAGTTATCTTACTTTCGAGTACGCATTAAGTGCACTTAACGTTAATAAATTTGTTTAAGCTCCTAACTGTTCATGAACAAAGTAAACTGTCTATATCGACAGGGAGTATCTTTTGTGTTTAGGGCACATTTCTTGATGGAAAATATGATAAAATTATTAACAATAAATTTGACTCTTCCTTCCGTAACGAAAAAATGTAGATGCCACTGAGTTCACAAAAATGCGGTTAGAATTATATGTAAATGAGTTGCGAGTACTCCTCGATGTTCAGTTTGGGTGATTTTCTTAAGAAATGTGGAATATGTAATGAGAATGATAAATAGTTGAAGATACCAGTTAATTTTTTTTCTTCTGAGCTACTGAATGGAGTGAGTATAGAATATGTAGAAGGGAAAATGGTTGAAAAGTTGAACGGAATACTCTTTTGAAATACGTAATTTTAATAAATGACTTAACCATTTTTAAGAGATGCATTAGGATTTTTCCCAGTCGATGTCATGACATTTGGAATTATTTATGCATAGGACAAGTATACGCACTCTTCGCGAACTAAGTGTGGGCGGATCTTGGAGATTGCGAGAGAAAGGTTTGTTATGCTTTGCAAAAATAGGATCGATACCGTGAAAATAACTAAAGGAAGCTTAAAGCATTATTGAGAACCTTCCAATAAGTTTCTTCTCCAAATCAAAAATTATGAACCCGATAAATTGTTATCGATTCCTGTACAAAGGAGAATATTTCCGGATATCAGACTTCATAAGGTTCAACAGACTTATCAAGAGCTGCCGGCTGCGCAGAATATTTCAATAAATGAAATGAAAAAATTCATGACATCTCAATTTACATCGAATAACAGGGAAGGTTGGATGTGACAAGCAATCACAGTATTTTTAGTTGGACTAGAAATTCAATTTTCCAAAAACGCAGAAAAACAAGCAAGCGGATTGAAAATCGCTAAGAACAGTACTTAATTTCAATAAAAAATACCCATGAATATAAATATATGCTAATGCAAAAGCAGAGCACATGTGTCGGTTCCAGATTGCACCGATAGAACAAGAACACCACCAGAAAAACAGTGCACCAATATTTATGTTGACATGTTCAATTGCACAGCTTTTCAACGCTCACATTGGGAACGAAATCGAAGAACAATAAAAATTGAATGGCAAACGAATTTCAACAAAGAATCGGAACGTGCATGTGTATTATGGAATTGTATTAGTCAAACGACATGTGCAACATTTGAGTATGCATTGGCTGAGGCGTTTATGTTCTGCCACTTGCAGCTGTTGTTGTTATTGCATAAAATTTAGTTTTATTGTTGTTGTTGTTAATATGCTTAACACCATGTTGATAATTTCACTGAAACAAGTGTCATGTACGCCGAGCGACAGCCACAAGGGAAGAAGGAGCAGAAATATCGCAGCGCTAGTAATGCCAGGCAAGTGGCAACATGGCAACATCAGTCATTTGGCTCAAGGCGAAAGGAGCGCACGACACAGACATGTGACAAGACGGTTGACATATGCATAAATTTGTATATATTTTCTACACACATACACAGATGTATGTATACATATTATATACACTTGCCTGCCTGATATTGCTGAATTTTGCATATTGGTACAGATGCAAATATCCCGTCAACGTAACGCACGTGTTGTTGTCGTCGAGACTCACATATTTTCATGCTAAATTATGTTGCGGATCACAGAATATAACTTTGTGATTATGATATCACTTTGAAGCATTGAAAATTTTGCAACAGCCGTGGTAGTTATCGCGTAGCTGACACAACAACGTATGATGAAAACAGAGGTAAAAAAAATTTAAAATTACATGAGGCAGACAACTAAGCACATAAAAGACCGTCTTGAAATTAAAATGTGAATCAGCACATATTAGTGGGACTTACCAAGCCGAATCAGAATATTTTACTAGGTGATAAAGCTAAATCTATTTATTATCCTTTTCCTTGAAGGTATTGAAGTTTTCACACCATCAAAGTATTGAGCTCTGGTAAAAAAAAAAAATCAAAACACAAACAACTCGTGCTGAGAGCTGCATGAAACTGTTGCTAAAGTCTCGTCGGACAACTTGGACAACCTTCAATACTCGTTAAGAAAATCAAACACGCACTTGACCATTTAAGTACTTAAAGGTAGAGGCTAAGAGCGTGTGGTGACAGTAGTAAAGCAAAATTCCAGAATATGCGAACGAGAGAGTGAAGTTTTGTTTTATTTCATTTACCACAGACTGTTGCTTTTTTTCTATGTATGTATTGTTGTTTCATTTTGTTTTCGTACCATATATACTGTTATATTGTATATTAGTGTGAGTTTTTGTTGGCTTTTGCCCAAAGTTAACGCATTAAAAAGTTTGTAATCCGTGGCACATCATGTTTTGTACCTGATTTTTCTACAACAATTACAACCACAGGAACGCAGTATGATAGGGAAACCCAATGGCAGCTGCAGGCACAAGCAAGAAATGGCCAACTAAAAAGAGAGAGAATCAAAGAAGGTAATGGCAGGCTAAAGACAAACTAAGCATAAATATTTGGTTATAAAGACAAACGGTAAAACTTGTGAAAATTAAGATTAATTACTGTTGAGGCGAAAATTTGGGAAGACTGGATGAAATTACGAAAATTATCACCTTTTACAGGGAAATGCTTTAGAGTCATGGCTTTGCTTTTATTCATGTTTATTTTATTCATGACCAAAAAATGGTGAAAGATGGGTTCGAAGTTTACTAATTTGGAAACAGCGAAAGCAATATATATAAAAATTTCAAATTGAATGTGTCAAGACAATTAGTTCACATTTTTGGGTATCTCTATTAGCTCAGATAATATCATAGCAATTCGATAGATATCCATGTCGTTCGAAAAAATAATTTACAACTTCTCCCCTTGAACCCCTATCAGAACTATATTTTAATATACAAAAGGTCACTATTTGCACTATCTTCAGCTAAGGATTACCAAAAACAAAGAACGAAATTTCTTTATTTAATTTGTTCGTAAATTGCCTCGAAAACCGCTGCTCTACTTAAGCTTGAAAAACAATTTATCGGTCAAAGAACAAGCGACTGCCCACGAAGACGCAGTAAATATTTACAAAGAAGACAACAAAGGAGAAGTAATATCTGAAGAACAGCGCGCCACAGCCACCGCAGAAACTTTAACACTTGCTTACTCAGCGCGTACAAAATCCAATATAATTATTAAGACAGATAAACCGTTAGACATGGCTACCAACACTACACACAGCTGACAAAACACACCAAGCAAAATGGGACAAACCAATTTCAAAAGGCAAAAATAGGAGAGACATATATTTTTCATTTTCTCTGTCGCATTTTTCGGAGTTTATTCCTTGGTCTTCCTTGGAGGATGGGACCATGTGTAGAAGTTCACGCAAGTGAGGAAAGTTTTTGATTGTCATTCACTTGGGAGTGGCCAGAAACGATTCTTCTCCACATGGTCCAAGCAGCTCACGACTTCCGGTTTTAGACCAAGTATCCTCTGGGTAGCCAACAGACATCCGTTTGAAGGCGAGCTAAAGTGAGAAGGCGAAGCCCGCTTATGCGGTTGTGCGTTGGGTTTGGGACCCACCACATAAAAACACCCCCCAATGAAAAATCTACGAAAGCCTCGGATGAGACACCCCCCTTTTGATGACGACCCCTGCAAACGTTTTAAGGATAATGATATAAGGGCATGCACCTGGAATGTCCGGACCCTTAATTGGGAAGGTGCCTCTGCCCAGCTGGTTGATGTCCTCATACGACTCAAGGCTGACATCACCGCCATCCAAGAAGTGCGATGGACGGGACAAGGACGGAAGAAGGTGGGTCCTTGTGACATCTACTACAGCGGCCATATAAAGGACCGCAAATTTGGTGTTGGATTTGTGGTGGGAGAGAGACTCCGTCGCAGAGTCCTGGCATTCACCCCGGTGGATGAACGTCTTGCCACAATCCGCATCAAAGCGAGGTTCTTCAACATATCGCTGATTTGCGCCCACGCCCCAACGGAAGAGAAGGACGATGTGACCAAAGATGCTTTCTATGAGCGCCTAGAACGCACCTATGAGCGCTGCCCCCGCCACGATGTAAAAGTCGTGCTTGGCGATTTTAACGCCAGGGTGGGTAAAGAAGGTGTCTTTGGCACAACAGTCGGAAAATTCAGCCTCCATGACGAAACATCGCCAAACGGCCTGAGGCTGATCGACTTCGCTGGGGCCCGAAATATGGTCGTCTGTAGTACCAGATTCCAGCATAAGAAAATACATCAAGCTACTTGGCTGTCTCCTGATCGAAACACGCGGAACCAAATCGATCACGTTGTGATAGACGGAAGACATGTCTCCTGTGTTTTAGACGTGCGTACGCTCCGAGGACCAAATATAGACTCGGACCATTATCTGGTCGCAGCTAAAATACGCACCCGCCTCTGTGCAGCAAAGAACGCCCGTCAACAAGCACAAGGAAGGTTCGACGTCGAAAAGCTGCAATCGCAATAGACAGCCACGAAATACTCTACTCGACTTGCACTCCTGCTCTCTGAGAGCACTCATCAGCATCTCGGTATAAGGGAACTGTGGAACGGCATCTCAAAATCACTGCGTACCGCTGCAGCCGAAACAATTGGTTTTCGGCAACGACAAAAAACAAGCTGGTACGATGAGGAGTGCCGTCTCGCAGCGGAGAGAAAACAGACTGCCTACCTCGCAACGTTGCAAACGACCACAACACGTGCGGGATGGGATAGATACCGAGAGCTGAAGAGGGAAGCGAGACGCATCTGCAGACAAAAAAAGAAAGAGGCCGAAATGCGTGAGTACGAAGAGCTTGAGAAGCTGGCAGACAGAGGGAATGCTCGAAAATTTTATGAAAAAATGAAGCGACTTAACGAAGGTTTCAAGACCGGAGCATCCTCACGTAGAGACCAAGGTGGTAATCTGGTAACCGATGTCCAGGACATACTGGGATTATGGAGGGAACACTTCTCCGAACTGCTGAATGGCAGTGAGAGTACAACACCAGGAGAAGGCGAACCCGATCCCCCAATCGATGACGATGGAACAGATGTTCCATTACCCGACCATGAAGAAATTCGAATAGCAATTACCCGCTTGAAGAACAACAAAGCAACGGGGGCCGATAGATTACCGGCAGAACTATTCAAATACGGCGGCGAAGAACCGATAAGGTGCATGCATCAGCTTCTTTGCAAAATATGGTCGGAAGAAAGCATGCCTGACGATTGGAATCTCAGTGTGCTCTGCCCAATCCATAAAAAGGGAGATCCCACAATCTGCGCCAATTACCGTGGGATCAGCCTCCTAAATATCGCATACAAGGTTCTATCGAGCGTACTGTGTGAAAGACTAAAGCCCACCGTCAACAAACTGATTGGACCTTATCAGTGTGGCTTTAGACCTGGAAAATCAACAACTGACCAGATATTCACCATGCGCCAAATCTTGGAGAAGACCCGTGAAAAGAGGATCGACACACACCACCTTTTTGTCGATTTTAAAGCAGCTTTCGACAGCACGAAAAGGAGCTGCCTTTATGCCGCGATGTCTGAATTTGGTATCCCCGCAAAACTAATACGGCTGTGTAAGTTGACGTTGAGCAACACCAAAAGCTCCGTCATGATTGGGAAGGACCTCTCCGAGCCGTTCGATACCAAACGAGGTTTCAGACAAGGTGACTCACTATCGTGCGACTTCTTTAACCTGATGCTGGAAAAAATTATAAGAGCTGCAGAGCTAAACAGAGAGGGTACCATCTTTTACAAGAGTGTACAGCTCCTGGCGTACGCCGATGATATTGATATCATCGGAAGCAACAACCGCGCCGTTTGTTCTGCTTTTTCCCGCATGGATAAGGAGGCGAAGCGAATGGGTCTCGAGGTGAATGAGGACAAGACGAAATATCTCCTGTCATCAAACAAACAGTCGGCGCATTCGCGTCTTGGCTCCCACGTCACTGTTGACAGTCATAACTTCGAGGTCGTAGATAATTTCGTTTACCTGGGAACCAGCATCAACAACACGAACAATGTCAGCCTCGAAATCCAGCGCAGAATAACTCTTGCCAACAGGTGCTACTTTGGACTGAGTAGGCAATTGAACAGTAAAGTCCTCTCTCGACGAACCAAAATCAAGCTCTACAAGTCGCTTATCATCCCCGTCCTGATCTACGGTGCAGAAGCTTGGACGATGTCAACATCAGATGAGACGACACTAGGAGTTTTCGAGAGGAAAATTTTGCGCAAGATTTATGGTCCTAAGAACATTGGCAACGGCGAATACCGCAGACGATGGAACGATGAGCTGTACGAGTTATACGACGACATTGACATAGTTCAGCGAATAAAAAGACAGCGGCTACGCTGGCTAGGTCATGTTGTCCGAATGGATGAAAGTGCTCCAGCCCTGAAAGTGTTCGATGCAGTACCCGCCGGAGGAAGCCGAGGAAGGGGAAGGCCTCCACTCCGTTGGAGGGACCAGGTGGAGAGCGACCTGGTTACACTTGGGATCTCCAACTGGCGCCGAACTGCGAAGGAGAGAGAGAGATGGCGCACTATCGTCGATTCGGCTATAACCGGCTAAACGGTTGCAACGCCAATCACATACATTCGAGATATTAGTGACCACAAAAAATCGATACTTTAAATTGAAGTTAGGAAAAATAAATGTGTCGACGATGGTGGCCAGAAGCTTGGGTATTACGATAGTAATTGGTTATTTTATGTATTAAGTTTCTAAGCCACAAATTATGGGATCGCTTATTTACTTGGACGTCTTATTCACCAAAAGGCAAAAATAACAACTACAGAAAACGAAGCCACCAAAAGAGAGTGGGAAACACATGCACCGATAGATAATCGGTACTTTCGGGGATTTAGAAGTTATACCTGAGCACACATACAAAGGAACCCAACATATTTCATAATTGACGTGTTGGCTTGCAAGAGAAAACAAAAACAACAAAATAATTTTGGGATCATTTTCCTTAGGTGTACTCACAGTCAGTGAATGAAGAAATAACTTTGAACCGTACTAAATAAGTCTATACAAGGCGACTCCAACGACACAGCAAGGTGATTACATTGATTATATTATGCTCTGTTATGTTGTGGTGCGTTGTTAGCAGGTGAATCATGGGCGATGATAGGCATTCTTTCTTTTTTTTATTCCTAGAACAATCAAGTGACGTAGTAAACTTTTAGGTGTAAGCAATTTATTTTAAGGTACCGCTTTCGAGGCGGAGGAAAGAATTCGAGGAACACGTTCATAAAGTACAAGACAATCACCATTAAGTTAAACGAAGGCATTAACCGTATCCAGTAGACGAAAACCATGAGCGATAAATAAACTCAAAGTATGTAGATGAGGGCTGGGCAATTCAGTATGTGTTTATTTGAGATCATGAAGGGACAGACAACAAAAAAGAAGATACAAAATGGTACACTGTGATAATTAGTAAATATCTAGAAGCAATATATCGATTTAGGTTTAACCAACAACTAAAACCAACAATTTAATATATGATTCATGCTGACAGAGTTCGGTTTTGAAAGTGTAACATGATCAGTAGAGTATATATTTTCTAAGGTTTCTATCTTGACTCGGGTGCTTGAAATGTGTAAGGATATATAATAGAAGTCCCTGTTTAGTTCAAACTGAAATGATTTATATTGGCCAAAAGAGAGAGAAACCAAAAACAATCAAGACACTTTTCAAGAAAACCTCAAGTTCTAATTAAATTTGGCTAAAAGCAATTCAAGCATTCCAACACTCACACATTTAATGATGCTTAACAAAATGTTAACTTAACTTTTTCACAAGTCCATTACCTCTACCAAACAAATAAATAAATAAAATAAAACGATGTAAACCAATACAACCGAACCGTAGAAATAAAACACTTGCGGCGATGCAAGCCAGCAAGGAAGTAATAAAACTTGGAAAACCGCAAAAGTAGACGGACGAGTCTAGTCAAGCACGGACAAAATGAAGAAGAAACAGAATGGTAAACATTTGATTGGACAACAAGTAGAGTACCATGACAAATATAGAAAGAAGTTAAAGAAGTTAAGTAAGCTACCGAAACTCCCTAAAAGGCAGCTGTATTATAAAGTGATCGCAATTAATATGCCACATACAACATTCCATGACAATAAAATGGAGGCAATAAAATACAACAACAGAGGCGACAACAAAAACAATTAAATCGAACTGATTGCCAAAATCACTCAAAGTGACTGCGCTCCACTGACCACAAGCAGAGCTGAATGCATAAATTAATCATTCTACTCTACTCTGATGGTAAAGAGCCAGAGAGGCAGATGTTAAGACGGGTGAACACACAGATGTGTGCTTCTTAAAACACAAATGTCAAGTTAAAACCAACAACAGCTAGTGCAGCAGTAAGTTTAAATTGAAATTGATCGATACACAGTATTGAAACTTAAAAAAGGACCATTTGTAAATTTCCTAACGAATATTGAAACATTTATGTACGCTTCAATACGCTTAATATACTTAAAATAATTTTGAATATATCCAAAACAGAAATAGTGACTATGCTCTTACGCTTTTCTAAAACAAAAACTCGTCTATGCAAAGTGACGATAGGAAAAGTTTGAGACATAAGTAATAGCTAACGGCAATTTCGAGAAAGTCAAATATGAGCAACTAGCTTATGACAATCAATGAATGGACGATGCAGAGCAGAACAGAAGCTCAGACTAATATACTACGATGCAAGTGGCAAGTGTGTATATAAATTTCCACGAAATCGTTGCAAACTCCGGGGCATCAATGCTTTGTCAACGAAGTTAGAAGTATACGAGTGATTGGAAAAACGTTATAGAGGAAGAGATGAAGGAGAGAGAGCAAGTTAGTGGGTCGAAAAACTTAGAGCAACTTTTAATTTGTTTCCAAGTTCGAGAGTTCGAACTTTTCGCTAGCAGCCATCACATGTCCTTACCAGTATATATGCATGTGGTATATAGGTCTTTCACACTAGTGAAAGAATATGAAGACTTTCACATTACTGAAGCATATCCATGTGTAAGGACGTACGAGGTTTTGAAATGAATGTATTTTATGATTTATGATTTATATAGAACTGATACCGATTTACATATATACAAAGAGAAAGTATTTAAAGGAATATACAAATATAAATTATTTCCACAATATCACGTTGGTTATTTTAATTTGTGAATCTTTTATAAATCAGTCGGTCATGTATCAGCAAATAGTAAATGTTTGAATGTTTTCTATTTTGAAACACAAACCCACTTATTTCAATCGAAAAATTATTATATCTTTAATATTGTTAGCAAATTTTATATCAGTGTAGTTTTCAAACAGAATACTCAGAAAATTTATTTTAATGTCACATATTTACTATTGTAAGTCAACCAGTTATCACTACATATGCAAATATATATACCCATATATACGAGTAATAGCTAGACTAGTTCCGCCATCATCGCCATTATGACAGCCAAAGTAACTCAAAATGTAGTCGTTTTCTATGTGTAAAGTTTTTCTATTAAATTTATGTGCAAACAAAATATTAAGTGGATAGTGCACGGGGTGAGAGAGGCAATAAAGTTGAGCTCAAGAAAAAACTTAGTGCATACATTTATGAACATACACAGCTACACAACTGCACTGATAACCAATTGCCACAGATCAATACAGAAGCGAACATAGTTGTAGAATATTTATGTTTGCGTCCGCACGAAAGCGATTAAGTCAGCTGACAACTTAAGTTTGCTAAGTGCAAAGTGACAGGTCAGCTTAAATGGAGTGTGAATAATAGCAACAACAAAACCAATCCAAAATAGTAAAAGTATTGTGAAATATGTGCAATAAATATGTGATTGACCCACTGAGTCGATAATTGTTGGTCATCATTCCACAAAGCTAAAAGATATCAAGAATTTAATAAAAATAAAGTTCTTATAGCATTTTCGCACATCCAAATTAATTGTTACATTAGATACATTAAGATTATAATTGAGAAACCAGTTTTTGCTCTTCGCACTGTCGGCTACTCGGCTGTTATACATTTTTGTTTTTGCTTTTCATAAGAAGTTGATAAGTTTCATCAACTAATTGCCACACACCACAACCATTATTTCCAGCAGCGACATCTATCGTCCAGTTATTTAAAACGTGGACAACGACTCGCAGAATTGTATTGCAATTTCAACTATATTTGTATTCGTTTAAAAATTGAAAGTAGATGTTTACCTCGTATCGTTAATCGATCTAAATAAGTGCTTCAATCGAGCAAAGGCCGCTTAATTAATCAATTAAATCCAGTGCGAAAAGGCTAAGCTTGTTAGAGCTGAATTCTAGTATACAGCTATAACCGAAATGTTACTGACTAGGGCAGATATACATTTTATAATATAGAACTGGCAGTCGCTTGATCGATGCTATAAATGAACTATTTTAGGACGTTAAAAACTGAAAATGTGATATTTTGCGTACAGCATTAGGGTAAAACGGGGTCAGGTAAGCGTTTAAATTTTAAATCCTTCTCAACCTGTATAAGTTTAGTCTGCAACAAACAATCATGAACGTAGTTCTATTATAACTTAATCAAAAATGTAAAAATGTGCAATAATCAATTTCGTTCCCATTTGCAAATGCAAATCAAAAACTATCAATATGCAAATAACTGTGGTAAATATAAATTATTACATTGAGTTTACAAGCATCAGCAGTAGAGGAAAACGCCTGAAAAAAATGTCAATGTACATTGCACAAAAGAGTGCCGTCGAGTGAAAGCGAAGCGATAATGTGGAAACACGGAAGAAGAGTAAAAAAACGATTTGTCTGTATGTATGATGTAGTGGAAAATTATCGCAATGAAAGACTGCTGGTGAGCAAAAACAATTTTTTATTAAATTGCCTGTCGACAGCACGCATACGCAAACACAGACAGAAACGTATTCGTTAAGCACCGTTGAACGTCAACAACAATGGCGAAACTACAATAACAACAGCACTATGACATTATTGCTTCGGCTAACGATGGCGTTGATGGTAGTGTTGCTGACAACAGCATAAGCAATAAAACTTCGTTATGTGCAAAGTGCTGTGAGTGCGCCATGGCGTATACGTAATTATAAATTTGCAGTTGAATTCGATTTCAGAACAATTGTTGGCCAATTGCAACTGCAATTGTCACATGTACACATTTGTGCCAACATTTCCAATGCAATGAGTTTGCTAAATATTTAAATGGAACAAATGGAAGCGTTAATGTCCCAGATGTGAATAAATATGTATGTTATATTCATACATTTAAATATACATACATACATTTTTGTATCTCGACGTGTCGGCAGTAAATATACCCATTGGAATACTCAAATATCGACAGCAACTCTTGAAAAAAAACGGGTTATCTAATTTAGCATAATTAATTTATTTGTTTGTTTCCAAGGTATAGGATAGGTTTAGGATACTCACTGCCCTCATTAACACCAAATTGCAAATTCCTTTTATACCCATTTCAGTGAGCACATGAAGTCTACTATTATTCATGGAGCACCAAGTAATTTAAGTAGTAGTAGTAATAGTTTAAGTAGTAGTAGTAGTAATTTAAGTTGCCGTTTGTCAACACTGGAGTCTGGGTCAGTAGTACCGGGAATCTCGCACATATAAATCAACGAAGCAACTGGGCCAAATAAGCGAAGCGGCGTGGACACAAATGGAAGGAAAAAGTTAGTTGACCGACGGATTGCAAAGGGATTGGCTAGAAGTTAAGTGGCATAGAAATGCGTCAGACAGAAAGACTGCGTGTGAGTGAAAAATAATTGTCGAGATGACAAATGCTGGTCCTAACTTTATTCATCATTTTTGATGTTCTTTTTTTCTTGTAACCATTTGGTAATTAATTATTTGTATTATTGGTACTTAATTATTTGTATTATTATTTCTGTCCGACTTAATTTTCTTTATACTCGGCCGCAACTCACAAACTAAGCAAAGACATTTAACAAGAAAAAAATTTCCATAAAAAAATCCACTTTGAATAATTTGCGTTTTACATACGCATCTATCAAATGGTCGTACTTAGCGTTACTGTCAGTTTAATAAATAGGTCAACCTCGTTAGTCAGCGGTTAAAACGAATGCGAATTGCCTCAAGTCGTATAAACAGTTAGCGGTGCGTTACTGTGCAAGTGAGCGGAGACAATCGTACAAACAAGCTAAATATGTATACCGACAAACATTGTGCTAACAGACGAGCATTTCGTTTATGGAAGCTGTCCACTTGCAATCTTCCACTCGACTCCACGAAGCGCAGCAACCACAGTTAGTGCTTACATAAGGATGAATGAGCAAATGAATTCTTGTGAATGTCCCTACGTTGTTTGGCTAAGTGATGACATCGTTTGCGAGAATAACAAGCGTTGACCAAACGACTGACAGCGGGAAGATATGTATAATGGAAAGAATGCTGTGGGCGGTCGACAATGGCAAAAACCATATGACTTGACTAATGCCTATGTCGACATGTGGCCAATGTGTTTTTTTCCTTTTTGACTTGTGCAGTTGAAATCATATCTCGGAATTCAACTTTTCAGGCTGCGCACGGTCAGTTCAAGCGTCAAATTGATGCAAATACAGCATGGATGCCGATGAGAATAACCATAGCAAGAGGTATAAGACACACTATAGAAAAACTTCAAAAAAAATAGATCACGATACTTCTGGTTTAACTGAAAAGTGAATCATAGGTTAACTTTAGCACAACATTCATATTACTGATTTAGTGATCCTTTACTGAGGCATTTTTATTTATAACATACAATTTTTGAAAAAATCATAAGAACGTACGTATTATTATAAAGAAACGATATGTCAACCTATTACCCGACTACCGAATAATTTACGACCACCTTGACCTCAACGAAGCTTGCACGACCAGAACACAATTTTACATAGTCACACACAACCGAAGTAGACACATATTCACCAGCTGAAAGCCAATGCACTTAACATTAGCTAAGTCAATCTGACCGCCAAAAGCAATTGGATGATTTAGTAGACTGAGTGAACATATGTGTTTCTGTACGCTTTAATAATGGCATTGCGCAGCAGCAAAGCCTAGACACCTGCTGAGAACTTGACCTACCACACACTGTCAAACTGAAGATTTACAGCTATTTAAGATAACAAATCCATTACGAGTATTACAATCTGCTGCAGTGAGTAACGAGGGAAAGCATAGGCGACAGAGCTTAATTGCTTACAAGTAGTATGGAATATGTTAAGCAGAACAGGTTTGGCGTAGCTGGTATGCTGATTGCACGACATAGAGGTTTGTGAGAATTTTGCAAAGTAGAAAATTAAAACCCAGATATATTTAGAAATTAGTTGTAGTAAAAAGATATACATAGTAATTAAGGAATACTAGATTAACGATAATACTTCCAACACAACGATAAGCAAAGAAAAAATAAACTTCCAACGAAATTAAAAGCAGGCAAACCGTGTAGAGAAACGCAGTGAATGAAAAGTTGCAACTAAGGCAGATACAATGCGGAAACGTCTGTAATGTATACTGTTTGTCCTTACAACCCACAGGATGGCTGACTTGTTTGCTAGCTCTCTGGGTAATTGGCTCTGATGACAATAAAGGAAATTAGAATTTCAATTAAATGGTTCCATAGATATGCAGCATGTTTGTGTGTACGTGCAGGGTGTTCAAAGTAAATGCCAGTTTCATTTGAATTTTCCCCACTTTCGTGTTGACCCGTAGGCAGTACAGACAGCTACTGTAGGCTAGGTTTCGAAGGGGTTTGTTTTTTGCACTGATGCGTTCGTATAAGTTTATGTGTGTGTTATTACTGTGGTGCATCGATATCAGCATAGGAGCGGGGTCGCAGTCTGTTGAACGTTATCAGTGAACTTAATGTTGTATGCACCTCCCAATCTACACATACATGCACACATATATTTTTTCACACTACGTTACACCATTTAAATTGTTCACTAGCTGGAATAACACTTTGGTTGTATTACACAAATATATATACCAAACTAAGTAAGTTAGGATGGAAGAAAAATGTGCGCATCCAGATTTTTATAAAAGAATGAGGATCTATATATCTGACAGATAGATATTTTTATAAAAAGCTCTTCTCCATAGATGACTCAACTTTGTACTTTGCTCACCCTTTCTTCTCAATAGTAAAGGCCAGCTCTGAGGGAACTGTGAAGATTCTGTTTAGCGTACCCTAAATTTTGAGAATGGAAAATGGAGACCTTACACAACGATGAAACGAATTAATGTGTTTCGAAGGCCTAAGACCACCATAACCCAAATAAATTCGAGTGAGTGTGATTGTATTTTTGGTAACCCACAAAGGTGGGTAAGGGTGTATATGTGTGAGCTTGTGGACCGCGTGACGTGTTTCACCTGACCACCACTATGGCCATGCGTATTCACTCTGAGTAACGTCAATTAATGTAATTAATTTTCGAACACTGTGTATAAGGTTATATGGTGTGTATCTACGTAAGCCAACAACAACTGTGATAAAGTCAAACTTTTTCGGCACCGTATCCTATTTTTTAGGGGTATGAATATGTACTCAGTGTAACAGCAGCCGCCGAACGAAATAACGGTGTATGACTAACTGACTGAAAGCCGAACTGCACTGGCTTGACTGAGTGACACTTTCGACGAGCACCACACAAAAGTTATCAAATGTACCATCCACGCTCGCCACGAATGCCGCAAAAAAGAAGATGAAAGCCGGGTTACACACACACACACTCAAAAGTGTGAAAAGCTCTTTCACATTTGGCAATCAGGGTCAATCTGTCATACAGGTAAAAGGTGCGGGAAAAAGGTAACCAATTGGAACCCCACGAAGAAGCGCTGGATTTGTTTAAAGGGTGGTGGTGTAAAGCATATTGTATGTACGGACGAATATTTATAAACCAAATTCCCTGAAAGTAATTTCATATTTTGTTAGTGCACCGACACATTTTAATCAAATTTATGTGAAATTTCGCTACATCGAATGGCACTTAAGCTTCAGTGACATGTACTTTTCGCGATGATGTTAAAAAAATTCCAAAAAAATAGTTAATATTTATTTTGAAGAATTATGGTATTTTTAAATTTTTGGGGATTCCGACTTTAGATGTGACTTTAATCCAAAATTGTACAGAACCATTGCTTTAAGTGCTTATGCAAGTTTATATCACTTGAAAATTCCTTCTGGCTTTTATGCACCAATAATATTCACCACAAGACTAAAGAGCTGTCAACCCTTAGAACTGCGTTGAAGGAGCATGAGAGCTCGTAAATTTTTCTACTTATCCTTTTCGCTTCTTTTCAACAAGCCAACACATCGAAGCATGATTTCTTTTCATTTACCACATTGAGTACAACTATTTTTTGCTATTAATACAAATATATTTACAACCACTTGCCATTGGAGATTATTCACAAGAAGTAGAGTTCCCTGCGTATACTATTTATTGCTAGGTTTTATGAATTCTCATAAAAATATTCCCTCCTTTATAGTTATAGTAGTCCATATATTTCTATTTACATTATTACTAACGATTCAGATTGTACTACGACTACAACTATATAACTTAGGTCGCATTTATTTTCATATCTCAAAACCCTGATATGATGGAGTTAAAAGGACCTCGGATTCGGATTCAACGATCCAAAAACATATAGTCAGGTTTTAACACCATTATTTTTTTGTGTGGCTGTGTAATTATTCCATTCGATGTGAAGTATCTCAAGCTATGCATTTTAAAACAACTGCAGTCGTGTAATTAAATTCGTGAATACCACTCAGTGGATGGGGAGTCAGAGCCCAGTTGAAGCAAAATATCATTTACTTTAGAAAATGCCTATCTTAAAAGTCAGGATCGATCGAGAGATTGCGAATATATCACTCTATTCCTATAAACAAGTTACAAGATTTATTAATATAAATGTGTTCCGAGTCAAAATGTAGGAATGATAAAAATTGTAAATAATAAACGTTCTACACCCCGGTATTCATCTAAAATCTAAGTGAGACATTTGATTGATTTTGTCGGCTATTGTCTGTACAGACAATTAAAACTACCTTTCCATAAAATATAAAATTTAATATATAATATTCAGAATCTATAAGTTTTAGGCCAATGATAATTATCAAAACCAATTCAAAGAGGTCAACAATATAAACTTTCTAATAACAAATCAAAATTCTAATGCATATGTGCGTCCTTTTTAAAGGACACTAAGTCAAGTGCCACTTCGCTTTTTGACTTCTTTGCAGAAAGTAAAACATATGAAGAAATAAAAAGCAAAAGAAGCAAATAAATAAAAACAAAAAGAACCATCGCACTTACCCACTCAAAGTCCTTTCAGTTCTGTGGCTTCAAAATTTCCAACAATTTTCTGCTGACATTATTGCTGTTTAGCTGGTAACGGTATTGTTGATGTTGCTGCTGCTGATTTTATTATAACGGTGGAAAACTTGTTATCAGTATTGTTGTTGTTGCTGCACGCAAAAGTGTGACCATTATGAAGTTGAACAAGTTTGCTAACTCAAGCCGTTGGCTATGGTCAAGCCGTTGGCTATGGTTGTTGTTGGCTTTTTCGTTTTCCTCATTGTCAGTTGCTTATTGTTAGCATGGCTTTCTTTTCTTGGTTGCTACATGCATATTTTCTGCCAGCTCTTCTGCCACCTTTCGCTCTTCGGCGCTCTGCTAACAAAAGAAATCCTACAGCTCAATCGTATTTCCTGAACCAATTTGTTTGCAAATAATATTATCGAAACGCAATGCGAAGAGCAAAAAAACTATGCGATTATCCTTTTTGCACACTTTTCGCAGTAGCACGTGGCCAAGATTCACTGCTCAACTGAAGAGTGTCCAGTTTGAAAAATTGGGCTCTTCGGCTGCCAGCAAGCATACTGCTGAGGCAGCTCTGTAGTTCGATGGGTTTGACTAGCTGAATGAATGCGACCACATCTCTGTGGGTAGGGAGAATACAAGTGCCTTGAAAGTGTGTATGCCCTCTTCCACTCGTAGCACTTTTCTTTCTACGCACCGCTATAAGGTTGAAGTAAACATTGAATTCTGGTTAGCCGCTTGGTTGGCTGCTCGCTTGTTGCCTATAACCCCGTCGTTCGTCTGTCTATTTGTTTGTTTATCAGACCGTTTGTCAGCCGCCAGCGTATACAATGGCGTTTAGTGGCGAATCGTCGATGGTAAAACTTTTGCAAATTTGCATTTTCATAAAAATAAGATTGCTGTTGAGTAGGCAACAGTGCGAACGGAGGAAGTTTGCGTGCGTTGAACGACGGTTTATCTGTGAACCAAAAATGATGATATGCATATGTACAGTAGAGGCCCGCTAATCCGGACACGTCCTAATTCGGATTCCACTGTAATCCGGATAGGGTTAAAAAATTAAAAATTTCTATTATGTCCCTTGTAATCCGGACCGACATTCTCTATCCGCATTCTCTAATCCGGATCACATTTTTATTATACACTACATTCGCTTTTAAACTTTGTTTCACATTCGCTCACACACTTTATTTGGCCACTTATGCGTGCGCTTTATTTCATACTTGTCGAACGGGGAATACCCGAATAAGTATGAAATGCGACAGAAGAAAGACTTTCACAGTTTTGCATCAAAGCGACATCAAAATGGTCACACAAAACGTTAACTCTTGCGGAAAATTGCAGCTGTGCTAAATGGTGTAAGTGGAAAACTGCTAGCTGAAAAATATGGTGTCGGGACATCCGCAATTTCGGACATAAAAAATAAAGAAAAACTAAACAAGTAAGTTCTCGTTTTTTATACCCTCACCGGTTATATTACAGCGCTGATTTTTGTTTAGCTTCTTTGCAAATAGCGCCGCTGATTCAAAGAATAGGAAGGTGTTCTGGGAACCAGACTACACAGAAATTGAGGATAAATTATATAATTGGTTCCAATCTCAACGAGAAAGACATATAACTGTCACAACATATATTTTAAAAGAAAAGACTGCTCAAATTCACGCCCAATGTTATGAAAACAAAACATTATCTGCCAGCAAAGGATGGCTTTATAGGTTTAAAAGTAGACGTGGTCTTTAAAATTAAAAGTGGTTGGAGAGAAACTGTCTAATGACTCATCTGCCGTAAAACCTTTCTACAGAAGTTTTCTGAAAAAATTAATGAGCTGAAAATTTTGCCGCCTCAAATATATAATGCAGATGAATCCTTATTATTTTGGAAATTACTTCCTGATCAAACATGGGTGTCTGCTGTAGAAAGAAGTGGTCCAGGGAGAAAAACCTCTAAAGAGAGAGTAACATTTCTTGCTTGTGCAATCGGTGATGGCACACATAAACTTAAAATCGTTGATAATGCTTCTTGTCGCGCATCGTTTGCGCAGCTTACGAGTGATGATGGTCAAATTATAACCATATTTCTTCCACCTAACTGCACAGCTCTTATCCAACCAATGGACCAAAACGCAACACGTTTGACCAAATTGTATCATCGCAAAAGCCTCTTGGTGCATACCCTGTCTTTGGAAGAAAATTATGTTTCCAAAGTCATTAAAAATCTCACAATAAATTATGCTGTTTTTTTTGCTTGCGAATTCTTGGGACAAGCTGTCGTCTTATACAGTAGCAAAATGTTGGCAAAAAATTCTCCCTATTCAGGGAATAACGATATAGTTAATACCGAAAACAATTCCGATGCCGACGATCCAGATCCAGATGATAGCGTTTTTCTGTCTGTTCTCAAAGAAAAAATGGACGTCACAGCGTGAAGATGCACAAGAGCTAACAGAAATCGGAGCTTTGTTGCAGAGAATGATAATAACAATCATCAACTGCCACAATCTGAAATTAGTGAATGGCTTATTGGAGATAATGACCATTTACCACTCCATAGCGACGACGATTCCTCCGTTGAAGAGATCGAAAACAATGAACCAAAAGCTAAACATGAAGACGCTATTAAAAGCACCAGCACCTGTATACAATGGTCAGAGGAAAATAACGTTGAATCGGACAGTTTGTGTATTCTTAGAACGCTATGGCAGCGAGCGATGGAGGCTAAACAAAAAAACGTTTGCAAAACAAAATTAACCGATTTTTTCAATTAAATTTATATTATACCGCTTAATATATACAAATTTCTAACGTTTATTTTCAGTGGATTGTTTTAAGTTTTTTTTTTGGAACATGTGTATTATTTGTTATAATAAACAAACAGAAATTTATAAATATTTTTCTTAATAGATAGTTCTGATATGTCTTTGGTAATCCGGATTCCCTTATATTCCGGATAGGGGCCGGTTTTAATTGATCCGGATTAGCGGGCCTCTACTGTATATGTTTCTATGTATTTTTATTTGCATATAGATACAGTAGTAGTATTCCAACCGTTTAACGGTGTTCGCTTCTTGTTGCTAGTTGCTTAAGGCTCACAACGACAACTTATCATTAATATGCAAATAAACAACGGGAAGTTAACCGCTACAATTTGCACAATTTTGTGGGCAAGTGATAAACAACAACTTGTCTTTGTGATTTACCAGAAGCTACATTAGTGTGGTTCAAATTTTTTGAGTATCTAAAGTTATTGGTTTCAGTGCCAATTTATGAAGTCAAAAAAGTCAAAATATATTTTAAAAGGGCCTTTGAAACCCTCAAGTTAGAATCATTTTTTTTAATTCCACTTTTATTAAATATGAAAGTGAACTGAACCACATTAATGTCTATATAGTGGTTTTCTGTGTGCCTACGCCTACAATTTAATAAGCAATATTTTATTTTTCATTGCTTTTGTAATATTTTTAGTTTATATCACGCATAAACATCAAAGCAACAACAACGTTAGTAAATAGTTGGCTATAGCCCTTAGGGTAGGAAACAATGGTAGTTTACAGAAAACTGTAAAAAAATAATGCAAAATCATACTGGAAAATATGTAAATTTCTACAACCCAATGTTAACTACTTACATAGTTTGAAGCTTAGTAAATCTTGTTAAACACTAGAATTATAAAGAAAAATGGCAAAGAGCAAAGCTGAACATAAATATTGAGGGATATATTACTTTACCTTAATTTATATAAATTTGTTTAAGATTCATTTGATTTTGTATTAAAAGCAATAAGAACATACTACTAATATTCAGAGATTTTAAATCAATATAAAATAAAACAAGTAAGGAAAGGCTAAATTTGGGTGCAACCGAACATTTTAGACTCGCGCACTTTATTGATGATATTTTATTAAGATAACACACAATTTGACCCATATATTCGGCATAAAGTCCACTAGAATAACGAAAATTATTTTATATTAAATATGAGCGTTGAGGTAATTTATGAATCGATTTCACTCACTTTAAATTAGAAGGAAAATAAGTCTTAAAGTATCAATCTTGAATCTTTCTTCTAACAATAAGTACATAACACCAAAATAAATAAACAACAAACAAAATAAATTGAAGCTACCGTAATTGTTTGCTGAAAAAAAGTCATTGCAAATTTACTTAAAATCTGGTAAACAGTTTGGGTTCGTTAGGCGTGCTCGACACTCACCTTGTGGTTCTTAAAGCAATCCATATAAAATTAAGAAAACATTTTGACTTAAATTAAATTTGCAAAAAAAGAAGTCTTTGTGATTTTAGGTCACCCCAACTAAGGAGTACTGAGACAAAGGTAATGGAAGTTGAATTCATTTAGGTGCTGCTTCACTATTGAGACGCATTTGCATTACTGAATTAAAAGCATTTTGTCGTAAGACGAAAAAGACAGGAAGTTAACAACAAAAAATGCAAAAACAATGAAAGCAACAACAAACACAATATTAATGCATTTCGTTAGATGTTGTTGCCCTGATCGCTGAAATGGATTTACTTTGGAAAATGAATGTTCTAACTGCTTCTGGCTCAACTGTGCACCGCCGTCGACTTGGTTGGTTAAGTTGAATTGGGCGACGGTTCACTGATTACAGCGGATCTGGCGGCGCTTTTGTGGATTTAGACACTTAGATTTATCTGAGTATTTAGTTCGACGGTTTGTCTGTCCATATGTCAGTCAATCTATTTAACTTCAAAGTGCGTCCATAGACAGATAGTGCAAAAGAGTGAAGGCGGGAAACCGGCAATGCTTGCATTTGCTCGTGAAAGAAGATTTATTCTAATGACCAACTTAGTACTAGAACATAAATTGAGCGCGCTTGGTGCGCACAAATGAGCTTCAGTGAATTGTGGTACAGGGTGGAGATTGCAGGTGTGCGAACTAGAAGGGTAGGATGTTTGACATAGTGAGTTTGACCGTAGTCTCGTGGATGTGGGATAATAAAGAAGTATATGCCAATATGTAGCACGCCATGTTTTACACTTTTTTTCTCTTTTATTTTTTAAGACATTGTTTTCATTTGATCCTTATTTTCAAACAACTTTTTTTCGACTACACCTACATATAAAACTCGATTTACATGTGTCTATTTTGTTGTTTGAAAATCGCAATATTCCTTTGATGAAATACAAATCCATTTTTGAAGTGCAATCGAAAGCCTCCAAAGCCGAAAAGGAAAGAAATGAACAATGAAAGAAAAGAGTTAAGAAGAAACAAAAAGTGAAGTGTTTATTGTTTTACATTTCCATCTATCACTTTTGACATACATTCTTGGCAGTGCTAGTTGCATCTTACTACACTTGAACGCATTTTATACAATATTGTTTTTGCCTTTCCTTTCAAACACTTAGCTAGCATCTGAAGCTAGAGATAAAAATCAAGTCTTTTTAGAACAAAATGCTTAATTTTTTGCGCTTCCAATGGTACAAATATAGAGTACATATTGTATTTTTACAAACATCTTTTGATTTGGGCGACTGAAGCTGACTTTGCTTCTCTCTTGCATTTTCGGCTGTATGTGTCAAATTCAGTTCAGTGTTGCAAATTCGACTATGGTCAAGATGTTTTCTGTTGAATATACATACATATGTATATTGAATTTCATTTCATATTTCTCGTCTCAAAGTCTGACTATAAGAAAATGTCGATTTAAGGGTCAAGTTAATTTCGAAAATGAAGAAAAATTATTGAAAAAGATTCTGGAAAATAAACGTACAAAAACCATTTGCTTTCCATGAAATACTATTATTGTTTTGAACATTAACTAGAATGATACGGTAGTCTTTACACAATTTATTGAGCTCTTAAATGAAAGTGCTGACATAACCGAAATGCGGTCATATAAAATCTACTTGAATGGAATTTGGCGATTTCATGCGGCACCATAGAGACATCTAACGAGTTCATCCATAAATTATACAAAAATAGGAGAACTGAAAACCATAAATTACCACAAGTTTCGAGGAGGAGAATCAATTTATTGAGGCGTCGACCGCCCCCTTTGACCTCCCGAGCAATAATTGGTACTGTAACTGACATGGAAAATGACAAAATAACCAAAAAGAAAGAATTAAACAAATTTGGACTTAGATCATTTTACCATTGGCGCCACATAAACGCTTGCCAGACATTGCCAACTTGTCGCATGTACATGTCAAAACCATACAAATACGCATACACTATACATTAATATTCGCGCATGTTTCTGAAATATTTATCTTCCTTGCAAACAATATCACACTCATGATTTAATGAAAAGTCAAATTAAGTGTCTGTAGCGTCTGTCTGGCGTTTGACCCAAACGCCTTACTTGCCCCTATAAATGATTTGAAGTATAGACAATGCGGAGACACATTTTTACAGTTCTCACTTGGTTTTTCTGATGATTCAATACAATTTGCTTTTAACATTTTCTAACAGTCAGAGTTATTGTTTGTGTGCGAATGAGTGATTTTTTTGCCCAAAGCATTAAAATGTTGCAAAGTGAAATGGTTTGACATTTTCATTGATATGCTGGTCGCTGCTAAATTGTTAAATGAAATTTGTTGTATAAGATTGGAATAGTCGCTAACCAATAGTGAATGGTTCTAAAAACATTAGAGACAGAGATTAGCTATCATTAACGAAGACTGCAGCCCTTAAGTTTATTGAAGTCTGTAATCTATATTCTCCGACGCTCAATTAAATTCAAAAAACCAAACATAAGCTGGAAATGCTCTTATCTAAATTACTTTTGTAAAATCTCTTGCCAATATATATGTATGAATATAAGCGGATTAAGATGTGCATATACGTACATATGTATAGAGACAACAGTATATAAGCAAGCTTTGGAAATAGTAAATGGAAATTAAAGTTTGCATATTGTATTTGCGGTAGTGGTCAGCAACTGCAGTGGTGAGATAGTGCTGTTCCCGTGTAAATTGACAAGTTGCTGCTGACATTTTATAAGCGTCCATACGGAGATTCGGTTATGTGTGCTCAAGCAACCACTTGGCAAGCTAGATGCCTCAACAGCTGAATCCCTCTATACCTCTGCATTTCAGCGAGCTTGCGTACGTGTGTGTGGGCTACTGTTTGTTCGACAAACAATACAATTATTATTCCAACAAAGCTTACGAAGATTGTCTTGCTGTGAAGCTACTTAAACATGCAAGTCGATTGCAACAATCGAAGACACACATATATAAGTATACATATGTATATGGAGTGTCTCTTAATAAGCAAGTGTCCAGTTCATTGTTAGTTCGTTCAGATTAAATTAGAGCTGTGTGGTAGGCAAATACAAGGAAACACATACTCACATACGTTGTTTTGTTTTAACATTTTGTGGTTAATATGCTATATAGGATGAGTTGCGGCAGCGTTTTAAACTCTGATATGCAAATTGCATAAATTAAGCCTTTTGTTTTTGTTGTTTATTATTGTAAACATTTCGTATGTAGATTCCATTCATTTAAACATTAGGTTGTGGTGAACATGAGATGTGTATAGGTGAGTTGTGATAGATCGGAGGAATACATTTTCTTCAGCAAAATCAAAACCCAAGTCGAATTTGTAATGACTGTAGAGAAATTGTTTTTAATTGAATCGGGAAGACTTTCGCCACATTTTATAAATGTATTTGTATATGCAAACAAAATAGAACGAGTGTGGGACGTCCACGTCCTTTAGCAAGGTGACTTGAAAAATCTTAGTAGTATACTTTCACCTTTTCAAAAAAAATTTCGATTCTTCCATGCATTTTGATTAATTTTTGATCCACTCTTTAAAATAGAAAATTCACAGAATCGTTTGGTAACAAAGCGGTTAAAATTTTATGCAATTACCTGAAGTGAGTATTTCACTCACCAGCCATTGCCACCCATAATTGTCAGATAGAAAAAAACTGGCAAATAGGTTAAACAAATTTGAAATCTCAATCGAAGAGAGAGCATTCAGTATAGTGACACACATACTTATAACATACTAAACCCCTTCATTTCCCACTGTACCATCATACATTAATAGCTAATTGCAATCAATTGATTGGAGCGTTGAAAGTCGATGGAAAAATTAAATCGAAAAATATTGTCGATTTTCCATAATCTTTGTAGTTGAAATCACCGGAGGCATCATTCAACGACGATTACAAATAACTATTGCAATATTATTATTATTTCAGGACGACTGTTACTCATACGCAGTGTATTCCAATGTTCCTGCAGCATTATAAATGTTTTATGTAGCCGCTGGCAAAAGAAATTTTCTTTGAGTTTATTAATAGTTACTTATGTATGTAAATGCATATGTAGGTTGATATTGATGCAAAAATTAAGTAAACACTGTAATTAAATGGTGGAATGCTTAAATCAGAGAACTATATTTTAACAGAATTCGATGGTAAAAGTTATGATTGAACTCAGCAATTAAGTTGCACTTAAAACTATTTGGAAAAACATTAGTTAATTGAAGTTATAATAAAATTCATTAATCGACATATAACATCACTTTCCTACTTTCAAATTATTCTGCTGAAATGATGCGGAGAGAGCGCGCACTGTCAAAGTAGAACTGCTTTACCGACAAGTGAAAGTTCGAAAGCCATTCACAATCACAAAGTGCGTTTAGCTTTTATTGCATTCGAAATCTGTTACGGAATTCGCCGTACGGAGTGGTGGACTCGTGTTACGATTTTAAATATGAACGTTCTATAATTCAACATGCAGCACAATAAATAATGCGTTATTTTCGCCTTACATTCAAATATTCTACTTACCACAAAAAATACATTGAAACGCCACCTGATCCAAATTATAAAAAATTACATATTACAATTACATATTTTTTTTTATAAAAATAATATATTTTTAAGTTAACTCATACTTTTAAAAATGTGATTTCTAATATTTATATAGATTCGATGTTGACAATCATTTTTGATTTCACTTTGCTGTGCGAAAGACGAAAGTGATTACAAGTGTTGATATAACGGTTCATAGTTTGCTTGGCTCTTCTCTGGCTGAGCATCAGATTTTGTATTGTATAATGGTAGCACCCGCAGATGTGCATCTCTGATCCATGATGAAGATTGAAACACCAAACTGCTCTTCACGCCAATTTTCATTTCGATAAATTCTGTAAGATGGAAGATAATAATTTCTTACAATAAAATGGGTTTTAAGTTGTTATATACAAGATATATTTGTAGTGAATATTATCTTGAGTTCTTAGAACCAGAAAAAGTCGCTGGGGATCAGATATGGACATAATTTTATGATATCCCTGTCCACATACTTTTACGGCAATGTTAATTTTGAGGATTTCGTGCGGATTTCGTCTCTTTTTCTCTTTTGGCCGTGCGTTAATTACGTTTTTTTAAATTTTATTTTCGAAAGGACTAAATATTCAATATCTATCAAACCAACTATTCTATACCTAATAATCGAATTATATCCTACAGCTGAAATAACTCACAATCGCTTTACTGCCTCAAATATGTATCCTTGTTTGCAAGCAATTATGAGGTTTATAAAATTATATTTTCCATATTTATTTATATACGTATGTATATACGTAGTTTGTATACGCACGCATACACACGTAAATAGCTTTGCATAAAGTCATCTATAGTTAGTTAGTTTTCAATTGCATTTGTTGTTTGTATTTATTTGCTTTCATTGAATTTATTTGATCGCGCTCGTTCAATCACTCAAATATTTATTTTATAAATAATAGATTATTAAGCAGTAATTTGCTTGGCTGGCAAATCATATGCTGCAAATGCTGGTTTTTGGTTTGATATACATATTTTTGTGTGTGTCTTTAATAGCATATAACATTTCATGAATTGGTATGGCGTGCTTTTATTACCGTTATTATTATTATTATTTTTACTTTGCCTCGCTTTTGCATCAATGGCTGGTAATCCGTTAAATATTTGCTTTTATTTGCCTTCGTTTGCATTCTGTGTTGTTGTATTTCTGCTTGTGCTTTGCTTTTGACCTGTAACCTTGACTATACACCTTTGCTTTGCCATGGCAATGTTTGTTGTCGTTAACTATGTAATCTAGACAAACTCATGGAGCGAACATTGCGCCAATACCGTGAAGTGATTATTATACAGTACTGTATTTCGAGAACTTGATAAAGAGACTAATATTGAAGGTAAAGTACTATCTCTAAGGCATAGACGATGGACAGAAACTTTCGACAACAATTTCATGTATATAAAAATCAGATTATGATCTAAGATCTTGAATAAAATATTAAATACATATTACTGTAATATTTTTGTATTTTTTGAAATTTTGGTTAATTTCTATAAAACTAAAAATATATAAACATGTGGCAACTCTTTCTTTAGATAATTTATTATTATTATTTTTTAATTTATTGAGCCCTTTAATATTTTAAAATAGGTGGCAACTTTCTCACTTTTTTCAAACGTAAATTTTGAAACACTAACAATATTTATTTCGAAATATGCAGACTTCAGCATTTCTTTAGTTGAACTATGTACGCCACTGCGCGTCATCGTACCTTCCTATATGTTATAAATAGTGGCGTTTTGCCAAATTATTGGAAACCAAATTGTACAACGCTTACAAGAAAATCATTGCCGCTCCTCTCCGAACATTCCGACCAATCGCCAATGCGCCATTCGTACGTGACATGGTTGCTCGTGGCCGCCGCAGCTGACTCCGTCTCCTCATGCTTCTGCCATCTTGCGTGCGGTGAATGTTCCAAACGGCTTTGCCAATTGTTGACTGCGTTGTTGTTGTAATTGTGATGTCACTTATATGGTCTGTTGCTTCCAGTTCGTGCCACTCATTGCCATCAGTGTTGATGGTGCTGCTGCTGCCTTCTCTCGTGTCTTTTACAGCTGTAAGCGATGATGAGGCAAATGCATCTGACGTTGTTAGGGTCAGTAGATCTTTAGCGTCGGTTTGCGGTCGCAACGGCTTGTCCTGTTCGAAATTTTCCAAATCGATGTCGAATTGTAGATCCTGGTCGAGCAGCATGTGATGTCCTCTCGAACTACCAAATTCTGAAAAGGCAACAAATGTTGTGGTGGCGATTTTTTGTAAATTGAAAAATAGAGAGAGAAAGAAGCAAATTGGAAAGTGAACGGCCTAAAACGTTCACGATTCTTTTTTTTTTTTGTTTTTTGGAAAGCCAAGCAGCCTATGTTCAAAATAGCGGAAAATCTCCAAAAGTTGAGCTGAGTCCAGTCTCAGGCGTCATAATGTAAAGTATGAGGCATGCAACACTGTCTAAGCGTCAAGCAAATTTAGTATACTTAAAGAGTTCAGCTTATATCTGTGTATTAAGTATGTGTATATCACATTTCATTTAAAATTTTTACGTCGAGACAATACAATGGCACTACCAGTACAAGAGTTGCTGATTTCCCACGAGTACGCGGCGTACCGATAGGTTCAGTGGATGCCGGTATTGGTTAAAATGCGAAAAGGACCAACATTACTAAGAATGCCGGCAAATTCATGTAAATTGAACGAACTCGTTGCTGTTGCCATTTTGCTGCATTTGCATTGTGAAGTAATTATGCATTCATTGAGATCACGCGGGATAACATGGCACTGGGATAGTTGCTGCAGGCAAACAGTCACTTTTACAAATTTCGACTGCCAGGGTAGGCGCGTTCAACTGATCACATCAGCAGCACCACCACCAGTGTGAATTGTGTCAAACATTGTCAATATTGGCTCATATTGTATGCCACAAGCGGGTATATATTCAAGTATATTCATATGCAACATTCATCAGTATACTCTTATGTATATGAATTGCTCATATAGAGAGCATGTGGAATAAATATCTAATTATTGATGCAGTTGCCAGCCAACTACCTGTGCAAATTAACTGCAATTGTGTAACGAAAATGAGCAATAACTTTGTAATTTTTCTCTCCTACCTATGGGCGACAAGTGGGTCCCAGCGTGTTTTGAGTTAACAACTAGATAAGTGCTATAGATGATTGCATGGAAATGAGCATTGATGCCTGCATACCCATACTATATGGAAAAGTTGACCCATAGTATATAATATGAAATGAGATTATATAGTAGCTATATTCATGTTATAGTCAGATTTTCACAAATGTTTAACTCCCTTAATAGATTGATGAGTTTTAGGACAGTTTTTTTCATGTCAAAAATATTTCTCCGGATTTGAAATTGGTTACTGCTAAAACTCGATTTGCTTTAAAATTATAATCTACTAACATATTACACACTAACTTTAATCCATGTCGAAAAAGCGTATAAATTATTTAGTGTTGAAATTTTAATTGTGCAACTCTGGCGAATTATGCAAAATTTAATAGCATTTGGCGTTGAAAAATGTTACCGCGACGTTGGCGTGTGTATTTGTTTGCTAATACAAATGACTATCCACGATAATCCGCTTAAACCATATATAGAGGTGCACATACATACGGACATAAATATCTAAAAATTTTCTCAGATTTTCTTCATCAGCATGTCTGCCAGTACATCCCAAGCGCAACGCAACCAGCCGAAGCCGTCGATGATGCTGAAGCGACTTTAGTTGCCATCATCGCCAACGTTGTTGCTATTGCTATTGTCATTTTGAGTTTGTCGGCGCGCTTCACTTGCTAAATGTGTCATTTGAGACCCGGTTGATACGTAGATGCAACGTTGACTGCCACACTGTATACTTAGCTCTAGCTAATACGTTCGCAGTCCTATGACACAGTTTGCTGTTTGTGTGCATTTGCATTTAAGAAATTGCCCGTACGCACATTTGCCATTTGACGTTTCACACTTCTATATATATGGCATGTGCGAGAATTTCCACTGTGGATTTAGCATTTAACAGTTCGGATGGAACATTTATGAAATGAATTAATGTAGATTATAGCAATTTAGTCAGTTATGGCATTTAAATTATTAAGAAATAAATGTTTAAGTTTGTATATGCATCAGTGTGGTATAATGATATTTAATTTGGAGTGTAGATAATGATTTATTCGATTTTTCAGTAAAAATTAGTGGTTGCTTGTTAAGCATCTAAATTAATTTTTATGATGCATCTAAATTTTTATTTAAAAAATGCAATATTATTACCAGCATTTGGATATTTATGCCAAGGGAACACATATGCATTTACATTAGTGTAAAAAAAATATTTATATTTGTCAAAGAATACTTTTGTCTTTTTACTACATATAACTTATACACCAATTAAATATTTACGCTCTAATTATCACACCTGCAAAATAGCCAAAGTAAAATTATTTTTTAAATCATAATGAATTAACGAAGTATAACGTTTGATAATTACAGACACTTTTGCAAAACTATGTGATAATTATTTTAAGTTGTTAGAAATTATGCGCTAATTGGGAAGCACATATATTAAGTTTTCCCTTACAACAATAAAAAAATATATATTCTTGTACGAATGAATAATCTTCCACTTGGATCACATTGCGTATGAGTAACATTTAGTACTACCTCCACCAGAGGCAACAAAACTTCAAAAAACTCATTATCTAGCTTTCACTCGCTACAATAACAACACCTATACACATTCCAAGCATTTTTCATTCCTTTACGCCTTGTCATTCAAACAACTTAGCTTTGGAATGGACTCACTTTGACACTATGATAGATTCACAGCGAGCTACCGAGTGCGCCAAAACTGCAGCAGACGTACACTCTTCCAAATATAGTTGACTAAAACTCGCCTGCACTCTCTTTGATTGCAGTTGGCAGCTCACATGGCTTTCGTAGAAAGCTCGCGCTAGTTAATTGGTTAGTGGTCTGCTGCTACTGCTACAAATATGCCTAAATACATACATACATCTATACATCTATGATGCGCTCTCCGCTAACACTAACAACGTTTTGCATTTGGAAGTTTATAAAATAATTGAATTGACTTGCGGTTGGGCGTATATTGACGTCACTGATGCTGTGAAAACAATGAAAATAGCTGCAGTCAAAGGCATTGGCGATTTGGCGATTTTCGAATATGTAACATGTGATCGAGGAGGTATTTCATGTAATAATTTTGCAGTATACATAGTTGCCACGGTGACCAGTGCAGAGCAGCTACTTGATTGCATTCGAACCATTCATTCTTTACATGGCTCTTTGCGTTCTGCAAGCGCCGATTACTGGATGTGAATGAATGAAAATTATTAATAAATTTGTGGCGGTCGCATGGCAGATAGCGACGTGGTCATATACTCGACTGCTGCACACACATATACAG
The DNA here is from genome assembly GCA_031772095.1 of Zeugodacus tau. Taxonomy (NCBI): domain Eukaryota; kingdom Metazoa; phylum Arthropoda; class Insecta; order Diptera; family Tephritidae; genus Zeugodacus; species Zeugodacus tau. The sequence continues at coordinate 10,639,717 of CM062651.1, read as the reverse complement.
TACTTCCTCATATTCACCGACCGCTATATCATGTAGCAGGCGATTACAAACATTCAGGCAAATAACATTCTAATTTATGTATATGTTCATGCCAGATGAACACGACCCTCGTCTAAATACGAAACTCATCTAAATACGAATTAAAGGACAATGCAATACTGATCAACAGCGCCAACATAACCCGCGAATATTCACAACAATAAGAAGACAACCCAAGAAGAAGAAGCAAGGAAAACACATGGACAGACGAAAAGGCGCCAACACCGGATCAACCCAACACAACAGAGGATCATCAATTCATCGCGGGATTACCCACCCAAATCAAAGGTTGTATTTATAACTATTGTTTACAATTAATCCCTAATTGTAAATTGTATGATCTAATAACTTTAAAACCCACTCATTTGAATCACTAATACACACACACATACATTGTATATCATATACCCCACTCACCCAAATACACAAAATTATTTTATATAAAAAACTCATCATCTTATTTTATTTGGCACACCGGAAACTCAACGTCGAATACATCGACAGTATATATGTGTGTTAAACTACAATTATCGCGGAATGTTTATCTTGGTATGCGCTTTATGCAATGCCATATATATTGATGTTCACTTCCGTTTCCTGTTGTATAGCGTATGTCATACTTGAACGGTTTTTGGCCAACAATTCGAATATGTTTTAGATACCATTGCAAGGTTGTTATGGTGAGAATGTGTTGGCGTAACTAAAATGTATGCATTTTTGGCATATTTTACACGCCGATAAATTTCCGGGCACAAAATTCTAGCTCTAGTAATTGCTTTATCGAAATTTCATTGAGCGAGTTTTTTCTGTTACTTTCAAGCTGAAAATTTATACACAAATATTTCGAAAGGTAATTGTGTTAAGGAAATTACATTTAAGGGCTGCTATGAAAATAGTATTGAAACATTTTCTAAGAAATTAAATTATTATACACGAAATAACCTATTCAGTATGTTTGAATTTTACTTCACAAAGATTACAGTCAATCGAATACACAATTGGTATAATTTGGAAAACATACTGGCTTAATCGATTAAATAAGAATAGCATGAACTGTTATACCACATTAATGATTGATTGGAAAGCAGGGAAGTAGTGAACCAAAGTAGTTGTTTACCAGTTGCAAATAATTTTTTTTTTTGATATACATATAAATAAATGCATAACTAATCAATTCCACAATTGGCTAACTATATTTAACAGCCAAATACCTGCAAAATAAATCAATTGCAACTATTTTGCAAATTCATTTTGAATAATGCAATAAACAATTCAATTGGCAGAAAATATCTATAGAAATAGCTATAGGCGTACATATATGTACAATGTATTTGACCAACGGTTGTTAGAACATACATATGCGCATGGGCGTATGAAAGCATGTGTAATGAAATTTGATTGCACTGATATTGCAGTTGCTTAATACGCCTAAGTAATATGATAGCTTATTTTCATGCAATACAAGCATACATATCAACATACCTATACATTTATGCGTATGTGAGAATGTGTTTGTGAATGTAATTGACTTGGTATTTGTGCTAGCGTTGGCGCTTACTAAAAAACAACTATGCAATTTCACAAATGATATTTCTGCAGTTGATTTTATTGTTTGGAGTTATGCAGTGAACGGAATATGCTATTATGCAGATATATTTATATATATATGTGTATATATGCATATGAATTGATGCAAACGTAAATGCAATAATCATTAATTACTAGCTTTCATGTGAGCTTTAACGCGTATTATTTGTTTTGTCTGCGAAGCTCAGCTCAATTGATAAATTGTAGAACAGTAACTGCTATGCTATTCTGTTATGGGGAGATTGTTATGATGTTATATATTCAGAAGTTTTAATAACCCATATCTACAGTACAATTTATTGCGGTGAATTAATCTGACTCTGTATGCCAATACTTAATATCATAATAAGCATCGATTAAGTTTAAACAATGAAATATTCATACTGGGATCCCGAAATAAAATGAAAATATTTGAATAAATCGTTGAAAGGTCTACAACATTGCTTCCGCCGTTTCCCAATAGATGTCTCTCTAGGGTCAAGCACTGGTCGATTAAATAATTTTTTTTTGTTATATCGATGTTGGACTTTGTGTCCACATTAACCCAACAAAATATTTGTAGAGATCTGTTTGCATCCCAAACTTATTCTCTACTGAAAATGTCACTTTTTTGAATTCCAAGAAAAGTGCGGCTGAGGCTCATCGACATTTGTAATCGTTTTTTAAAGCAACATTCGCCATGGCTTTTAAACAACCTTTTTGAACTATTCTTCAATGGAAACATAATAGAAGCTGGTATCAAATAAATGGATTTCATTTATATGCCGCTTAGCAGCTCTACTAAATTTATTTAATTTATTATTAGTATTATTTGCATATGCACAAAGGTGATATTTAATTGTTGGTTAAACAATAAACAAATATTATATATATATTCATACTTAAATTTTCACGTAAGTATTTTACTGTAGACTACATTTTGCAAATTTAATGACAATGGCATTCATATTCAGACAAAATGGCACACATATTCTTGACTGACAACTGCTAATTAGATTTTCAAAATTTCTGTCGAAACTTAATTAGTTATCTGGTCTTCGGCTGACACTTGATTTGTTTAACCATTTGTATATATTTGTTGTAATTAAGTGGGGTTATAAGTTTAATTATATTCATGCTAATTTCATATGTAATATACTATATACATAAAATACACGTATATGCAAACCAGTATACTTGCAATACTTCAAGTGTTTGAACGAAAATTAAACAAAGACCAGACAAGGCGGACGAATTTTACATATAGAGAATTTATAATAAAATTCATTAATTTTAGTCCATTCAACACACACACATACTATATAAGTACTCGTATATTCCTGTATATAGATACGAAAGTGCATAACGACACCGTTTAATTCATTTAACATATGGTTATTTTCGCTAACTGTGCTGTAAATTATATGACTTAATTTCTTATTGTTACTGGCGCTCAGAGAGTTAATATATAATATTTCGGATTTTCACTCCATTTTCGTTGCTCTATATAATGTGGGGTTTTGATAAAGTGCGTCCAATATAACCGCAGACAACACCTTAGAGCACCCCACACACTCATAAATGAATTGCAACAGTTGGTCGTGTTGTTAGCGGGTGCAAACCGCTTGCAACAAAGACAATGTCAGCAACAATACGTGTGAAATGCGGTTAAAGTCGCGTATTTAGTAAATTTTTTTATTTACATAATTATACATATATTATACATTTGTATATTTGTAGTAAAGCTAAACTGTGTTTGGGGCAACAAATGGTATCATGGTATAAAAACAGCAAAACTTCCACAAGCATTTATGTAAATAGGGAAAGGGTAAGCGCGCATAATACTTAGCCAAAGTACTAGTTATAATGGGACAATTGCGCTGAATTGCTACAAAAATTACCCGCCGGGTGGCTGTCATAAATTTCGCGTTGCAATAATTCACAAATATAAGCACATCCGTGCATACAAATATGCATAGAGAAGTGATCTGTATACAGGCAGCACCACAGTGGCAGCTTAACGGTGTTCCGAATGTATGCATGCCACACAAATAGCTGCAGCCATTGTGAGTCAAAGTAGCCGCCAGGCACTCCATTATCTTGCCAACTGTATGAATATATGAACATATAAAGATATGAGCGCCATAAAAGCTCAACTGAGATTCGGCGAGATCTGGATGTGTTGCCCTGTACACACACACTCGCATAGCATTCATGAAATAACAAATAAGCTACAACATCATTTATGAAAATGTAAATATGCATCTAACTTCACTCACTCAGTTAAATACAAACACACAGATATTTTTGCTTGTTTGTTAGTGAATGGATATAAGTGGCAGCATGCCAACGCTGGTTGCCTATGGCAATTGAATCTAGATATTTTGCATTGTATAGTGGAAAGGGCATTCACACACACATATCTACTTATCTTCATATGTAAAAATTAAATCGCGTTTTACTTATACATCTTCTTTTTCTTTTTTTCGACTTTTTGTGGCAAAACTTCTCAGCACATTATTTGCAGTCTTGCATAACTTCATTAAATATTTGTATTAACCCACTTTTTGAATTTTATTGTATCACTCAGATTTTTTCGTGCCACTTATTTTGAGGGCGAATGTGGCAATAGTTACTTATCCGCATTAAATTAAAATTGTAGGGTCGGTGGGGAAATATGATTTTTCTTAATTATTATTTCAGTAGTTTGCTATTAACATTAAATTAAATATTCATCGACTTTTGATACTGTATGACATCTCTTTTCTGAACAAAAACTTTTTTTGCACGTTGTTATTTCCAATATAGCGACAGTAATATAAATAAATAAATTTCTCCACTTGCGCAATCAGTGCAATGAATGGAAGTATTTTGCAGTATTCACAGCACAACATTTTGTGTATTATGTTGCGAAAATATTTGGACAAAAATTAAAAGTTATTGCTGTGCAATTACGAAATTGAGTTGCAAGTGCTACAGAGTGACGAAACAAGAAAAAAGCACCAAGCAAAAAATGAAAAGAAATATATGAGTGGAAAATTAACAGCACGGTGCTATTTTATACACGCGCTCTAATATATATGTAGCGAATTCATGCAAATGTACATGTACATTGACACATAAATAAGCAGCGATGCACACATAGTATGTTACTCATACGCCGTGAGTTCACTATACAATTACAAGTACATCTACAACACTTTTCGCTGTATTTCATTTATGTCAGCAAATTCACATGCTTAACTTTGACTTTTCTCTGCAAAGTTTCTCTTTGTGCAGCCAAGTGCTGCCGATACTCACTAACTCAGTTATCAATCAACCATTTAAAGCAGTCCATTTGCTAAAATTTCTCCAAACTTCAACATTTGCACTGCAGCACAGAAGAAACTTTTCAAAATAAATGTTCTCACTTGAACTCTTTTCGCAAAAACTTGGCTTCAGAAAAAGTAGCGAAAGCAATGTGTATTTATGTATTGTACGTGTTTATTCTATACTTGTACATATAAAATCTTAAACCCACATGCTCACTTGACTGTAAAGCTAAAAGCTATTCAAACAAAAGTACAAAATTTCAGCATAATTATTTTATTTCAGCTAAATGAAGTAAATTAATATTCAATTAACCTATTACTAGTAACATTAATAAAGAGCTTTGATTAGTGATAGAATTGTCGAAATCAAATAAAGAAAAAAACATATTATATGGAAATAACTAAATTTAGTGGATTTTTAGGTCATGGAATAGATTATATCAATTAAAAATTAAGGAAAATAAAAAAATATTTGATACATTTTTCGATCAATTGGTTAATGAATAATATTTTTAAGAGTAATAGTATTTATTAATTACGTATAGATAGTTATATATTATAAATGTCGTTAATTACGCTATTAATCTAATTGATTTTAATTAAAATTTGATGATAATCAAAAATATATATTTCATTTGGCGTCTTTAATACACAATAGATCCCAAAATATAAATTTTAGCCACTTTTGTTTTTATTAACCCCACCACCATCAAAACAGAAAACCCGTTAGAAAAAATAGACATACATATACGCATTTAACCTAGTTTGCCTAGTATCTGGTTAATGCAATGTTTCGTTGTATCCCTCCACCGAAGCGGCCACGCAACCGATACAATTTCATACAATGAGACCATTGCAACTAAATTTCGCTTCAAATTTTATGTTTCCATCTTTTTGTGTGCACCAATACACGCGCATGCGCTACTCATTAGAAACCGCACACAGCCGTTGCTGCCCACCATTTGACTGCGAACGAAGTTGTTGAATACTTGCGTACTTTTATGCGTTTATATGGAAGTGTGAGCGAGCGAGTGCTCGAAAAGTAACATGGAAACTAGGATAATGTGTCTATGCGAAGCCTACAAACGAGGATAATCGCACGATGCACGTACACAATTTTATGTTTGTGTGGTACTATTGTGCTGAACATAAGCCTGCTTATTGTTGTTTCCGTGCTACATTTTAGCGTTCTTGTGAAGTTTGGCAAGAGTAAATTGTTCATGTAGACTTGCAAGGCCACGCTGAATTAGAAGTTGTGTGTGTGCGCCACTGTTTTTGTCTGGCAATAAAATTGTGGGTGTACAAATACATACGAGCACATAGTTATATTGTACAAATATATTTAAATTTTTTTATATTTCCTTTAAAGCGTACATAGCGCATACGCAACTAAAGAGGAAACCATGCGGAACACCATGTCGTATGAGTAACTTTTGGAAGATTTGTTTGTAGTGTTTAGATTTATCATACGATAGTTTAAATTGACTAAATTGCATGCAGGCATATGTTTTTGTATATCTGTCAGTATATGAGTATGTCTTTTAAAAATAAATATATATACATACTCCACATGTTGTACTTGTAAATCACTTAAGTTGTGTGTGCGTTTTTCGGTTGTAGTCGCCCAACACACACATGACAGGTACATTGTTGTCCAAATAAACGTGCTCGCGTATTTTATATTGTTAAGAAAGTAATTGTGAAAACAAAAGTAGTGAGAGAAAAAGAAACCCAAAACGGAAAATGCTTATAATAGTCATAAGAATTTTTGTTTTTTATATTTTTACTCTCAGTTGACTATTTCTTATTTGCATTCTGTGCATTCATGCTCTGAACACTTTGCTGTGGTTGGTATTTACATCGTTTGTTGTTATTGTCGTGCCATGCAAATACGGCAGAGAGACTTGTGGGACCCTCTTCTATCCATTAGATGCAACCCTGTCAACTACTCTACAAATGGGTCTGCATATTTGACATCGCCGCTGCATCGGTTGCTTGGATGGCAGCATGCGCCTGTGGGTATGCTATTGTTTGCTAACTGGCGCGTAAATATTATTCTTTTCATTTTCAACTATTCTGCTTAGATTTAGTTGCCCGCATTTTTATACAAGTATTTGTTTATTATTTGCAATTTTTTGATATTCTCAGTTTTATTTTGATTTGCATTTTGCTGTTTCCAATTTTAATATTATAATGGCAAACGGCTGCAAAGGTATGTTTTGTATGTAGGGGTGAGTCTTTGCAAAGTGTAACTGCGTTTTTTAATTTTTTTTTCTGGAAAAAATTGTGCAGCTTAATTGACCAGAAAATTTAAATAAAGAAATTTGACCGCTGCAGTTCTAGAGAGTGTTTAGGAACTATAAAAAAATTAAAGAAATATTAGAAAGAGTGTGCAGATATAAAAAAGCTTTGTAGGAATGTGAATAGATTCTAGAATTTGAGATAGAGAGAGATTCTTTACTTGTAATCAACGTCCCAATCATAACAATAAATTATTTCAAAAAATCGCAGAATTTGTTTCACATAAATTAACAACTTCAAACAAATTGTTATTAAATTTCATTATTTTACCGCTATAACTTCAACCACAAATACTTCCTGCCGTTGAAAGTTATATTAAAGTTTTCTGCTATGGTTTCAATTATAGTTTCTGTTCCCGTCTCAATTTCACAGATTTCACTTCACCACCTAAAAGGAACAACTTTTACACTTACCCTTACAAAAGCAGTCGAGAGAATTCCTTAGTAGAAGCAGAGTTGTTTTGTTATCGTGTGCACTCAAACAACTCAACATTGTACTTTTATACACTTTGGTATGTAACTGTGTGTATATGAGCAATTGTTGCGAGTTTTCGACGCCATAACGGTTTATTAATCCAGTTTTTGTTTTTAAATTTTGCTTTCCTCGCAATTGTATTAACGTTCTGTATTTTATTGTTGTTTTCATTCATCCTATATATTCATTTCGTATTTTTTATGAATTTTATCCCATCCATGTGAAATGCAGTCGCAATCGCAAGCTTTTATGAATATTTTCAGCGTTTTCTCTTTCTAGAGGTGTTGGCTGTTGCCAGCGCTTGCTTTTCTTCCGCACTTTGAGTGGTTTTAAGTTCCACTTCATTTCGGTTTTAGTGCACTGTGCTCTTGTTCCTCTCAGTTATAGTTGCAGTTGCCTTTTTCTGTGTCGGCAACAATTTTAATACATTTTTGCATTATTACATCGCTTTCTGCGATACTAAGTGCTTAAGAGAATGTTGCTTGTTGTAGATTTACAATTCCGCATTTGGTAAATACATACCTAACTACATCATTGGTTTTCCATATACATTTATCAAAACATTTCTTCATCGAGATTTTGTTGCTCATACGTAGTGTTCAACATTAATTTCTTTCTGATACTATGTATGTATGTTAAATAAGTAGGAGATTAGTTCCTGAGAAATTGCTAAAATACTAAAATAATTTACAACTTTTGAAAAGTTTGACTGAAAAATATTTGGAATTCTATAAATAATTGATGCAAGGGAAACAACAACAATGTACTAAATGTCGCTGATATTCGGTTTGTTTGGTGGTTACCCTATTCTTCTTACGTTGGCGGCTAAACTGACAGACAGAAATAAAAAAGAAAGAGAGAGAACGTTTGGCTGACTGCTTGCCTGACAACTGACAATTTGACCGACAACTGGTTGTCTCTACTTTTCATTGTTGTACTACTTCTCTATTTCACTACTGTGTGGGCATTTTCCACATCAACTTCTCCACGTTGGATCAGCTCACTTGCAAATTGCTGAGTAGTGGCTGTATGGCGTCGCTAGTAGAACATTGGCACGACTGCCGAGGCAACACTCTGGCATCGTGTAGCAAACGAAGAGGAAAACTATCAAATTACGTAAAGTTGATAAATATTGTTGTCCACAATAACTATCCGTAAATCCAATACATTCCAACAAATAACTGTCAAGCACAATCAGTTTCGGTGTACGCTGGCGAGCAATTATTGTTACATTGTAGTTATCTTCAGTTTGTGTAAATATCAAAGAAAAACTCAGTATGTCCGTTGGCTTACCACAATCTCAGTGATATTGCTCTATACAGTTTTTGCACGATTGGAACGTGATTTAACATGCTCCTTGCTGCTTGCGATGAGTATTTTGAGAGCTGGAAGCACTGTAAATACGCAGAAATATAATTTAGGATTGCTTTTAATTTGAAATATATCTCTAAAGGTGATAATATTAGGAAAGCCCTTATTTAAAGGTTTCTTGTCAGTTCTGAAACCCATCAGTCAAGTAATAAGTGTTTTGATGCTGTAATGATTTCATTAATGTACTGTATTATGTCGCTGTCATACCGGATTGTCAAGATTCTTAAGGGTTATCTTGGAACTAGCTTCCAGATCTAACAATTGTAGATCTCAAATGCGTATTGTCAAGGTGTAAGTAGCACCTACAACCCTTTAAATTTTTTTAACAATTATGTCAACTTCTTCGCTCAAATTCGTCCATCCAGCCATTCTATAATATCCTAAATTCATTCCACTTTTTTTCTTATCCACTTATTTGTTTTAATTCCCTATTGTGCTCTCAGAACTTAAGTATCCAACACCCTACACTTTCATTCAAACGCAGGATGCTAAGTACGGATAACACAAAGCGAGCATCTGCGTTGATGGCTCCAGAAAAGGGAAAGCTCAAGTAAGCAGTAAACACAGAGAGATTGGGTATTAGAAGTGGATGAGATTGAATGAAGCGAAGCGAGGCGAAGCCAAGTGAACTCACAGGATGTGTGCAGGTGACTAAAAGCGACAAAGCAGATAAAAAATATCTAAACAATATGTGATTTGCAGTCACCGTCTTGAGCTCTTTGCAGAGGGAGAGCAAAAGTAATATGGTAAGACAGCAAATATGGAATTGGGCCTGTTTTCCACAATACACAATATTCTATATCCATATTTGTATGTATACGTAGTCTTAATACATATGGGAAAATTTATGAAATCCTTCAAGTGCATATCTTTGTATTTTCACGTAGCTGCTGCAAAGGATATGTGACGAGCACACTTGTGGATTTTGTTAAAAGGTCCAAACTCATACTCACTCTTGTTTATGTAAGGAGGAGATTCGTTTGTAGTGCTTGTATGTGAATGTGAGTCCTTTTTCCATTTTTAAGGCAACAGCTGTGCTCTGTTTTTGTTCCGACATCAAGAGGCAAATGTCAATTTCGTGTGAAACCAATGTGCATCTACGAAACACATGGGAGATATACTGCTAATATGGAATATATTTGTGTTGAGTTTTAGCTGCACTACTCACTAACAAAACAAACAAGATTTTGTACTTCAGAACGACAGGTCATATCATTCGGTCAACAGCATTTATTTGTATAACAGCAACAGTTACTGGTGGCTCAACAAATATGTAGGCCAATGCTCCAGTGTAGTCTTAAATAGTCTTGTCCTGAAGACATCAAACTTGGGTAGTCGAATGCATGGAAATTTTCATTATTTCAATTTGATGGACGCCACAAAGGACGTTAACGCCATTGAGTGACCTCGGTTAATGTATTAAGTGGGCCATAATGTATTTGATTTTACAAAGCTAAATCTTCGCCAAATTGTTGAAGCACAAAACCAAGTGAAACCCTACGTTCTCAGTTAGTTATCTTTCTTAAATGTCAAGCAGACTTCTTTGTCGCTTAAAGCGTCCGTGTTGAGTGTAAATGATGTGCACTCACTGATTATTGCTATTGTTATAGTACATTTGAAATGAAATCTGAATTATTTTATTTCATTTCCACAAAAAGAATTGCGCTAATAATTTAATTTGCTTGTCAAAAATGTTGTCAAAGAAAAAATAATTCTGGCATAAAAGTAAAATGAAAGAAAATAATCTGAAATATGTTGAGACAATTGTAAAACGGCCGCGAAAACAGTAACGCGTTTGGTGGCGACACGACGACGCGCCACAAAGTCTGCTCTACGCCATGCTTGCTGTCAGCGGTAAATAAATTGGCAAAAATCTCTGAAATAATAAAAATGTGAAACAATAACAACAGCAGAAATACGAGAACAGTTTATTATCGCTCCGAATTCGGCCTACCACACATGCAAGATCTCAAGCAGGCAAGGAGGCTGGTTGGTAAGTGCAAAACCGATTAAGCACAGTGGTTAGTAATAGATCAAATTATAAGTAAATATTGTCAGCAATTGAACAAGCATTTTTTTTTCTAGAAAAACTAATATAATTATTAAATACAAATTTGTGAATCGCGTTGCCATAAGTTTAAAATAATTAACCCAAAAAAAGTTGAAATAATAACAGAAGCTATGCAGAATGAGCGTTAAAAAGTATTATTTCGAGAATTCACTTCACTAAAGTTCAAATATCTGTTTACTTTATAAATCGATAAGTCCCATAATGCAAAGATGCACAGCACCTAAAAGGCGACCTACTTTCTTCCACGAGCCAAATAATATGCCTCGTTGGCGCAGGATATTCGGTTCTCACAGCAGTCGCAAATAAGTGTAATCAACATTTTTACAATTCGAAGAGTGGGGCAAATACGAGCGGAGGTGTGGGGAACGTGTAGGCAACGGAAATATTTGCGGTTTATTGGTTAGATTTTGTGGTTTGTCCTTTGGCGGCAGGCGGCAGCAAATAATGGATTAGCTGTTGGTGACAAATTCCACTGCCTAAATGGTACAACAATATCAAAGCAATAACACCATCAACAGTATATTATAACATTACATGGTAAAGACTTTGCAAAACTCTAAACACTATTCTCAAGTTTCAAAGAAAGATTCATCAAGGCACAGGCGGACAAGCTGAGGAAAATAAAGCAACAACAAAAACAATTCGGTTAATTGGTTTTATATGTCACTTTCATTTGTCAATTAAGTGAATTTGATTTGTTATTATTTTTGTTTTCCCTTCAATGTCTTTCACACTATTAGTAGAATGAACTTTTCAAATACAAAAAAAAAATATACATATATATTAAGAAAGCACAAAATAACAGTTAAGGCAACAGCAAAGAAAATTACATTTCTTGTCTCAATTATTGTGTCCATTTGGACGCACCTAATGCCCCATTGGTTGAGGCATAATGAAGCTTATCTGCAGCACTTGATCGTTTAAGAGAGGTAAGCTGAGTACAAGCTGTTTAGGGATCATTAGTGGCGCCACATTTAATGTGCTCAATCATTGTATTTGCTAGTTCCCTGGCTGACCCACTCACGGCACTTGTCCTTTCAGCAAATAAGCGGTCATTTAATGTTTGCCACCGTAATTTACTCTCTCTCCCTCTGTTTACCACACTGTCATCAAGCAAATGCGATAACTCTCGCCATCATCAATGAGCCACCCTCTTATACTCCATGCTGTCGTTAGAATTTATTGGTTTGTCTGAGGTGTTGGGGGTGTTGCACAAAAGTACCTATAATTTCTATGTCATTACTTCGAGAATTTTCTCTAAGGCAATGCAATAAAAATGTTTCCCAGTTTTTGAGTGCACCAAGTGTGTTGCATGCCATAGGCACGAGCTCGGGTGACAATGGGACAAAGGTAAAAACATAAAGTATTGAAATTTTTTGTACTAAAGTAAAATCAAATGATTGAATAACTGTTACTGCTATACAGGTTCATAAAATGTGTAACTAACGTAGTCTATTCCGTAGAATTTTTTTCGATAATGGAATTGAGAATATTGACTAACGCACAGGTGATTAAACGATTAAGTGTCTACGAGTCTGTGGCGATGAAATGAAGTGGAAATAGAAAGCCGTATAGATATCTAAAAACCAGAGGGGTGGGAATGTATTAGTATTTTAACAGCTGATGGCTATCCGAACCGACAAAATTCCAATTCGCTGCGTAAAGCGGACACGTCTGGTGAGTCAAGTAGAGTCTAATACTGATTATGTTACAGAATGGAAGTAGATTACAGCGGCTTGCGGACAGGAGGAATGCGTTTAAAATACTAACATTTTGTATGTAAATATCTAAACTTGTCAAATGCAGACAGTTAATAGGCGTATGTTGGCGTTGGAGGTGAAGAAGGTGCTAAAAGGTGAATAACAAAAGGAACTCAGCAACTATATAATCCTTTATAAGCTTGTCAATTTGAGGATAATGTTTGGACGTATGTATGTATATGAAGTGAGTGAGGTCGACTCCTTTAAAGTAAAGGAATAAGTTATTGTTGCTGTCTGACAGTACACACGTCGAACAAGTAAAATAGAAAGTGGAATATTAATTTAGTTTTTTTTTTCAAATACTTATCTGACTTCTTAATTACTTAATGCCATATTTTTAATTCGGGAATCCACTGCTGCGGAGTATAATTGTACCGCCGCCACCAACACATGAGACCCTAGTCGAGCTCAACTTCATTGATATGGGATTCGTAAGTGGCTTGCATTGACGCTGACTCTGCCATCGAAGAACACTCCACGCATTTGCAAGCCCTGCCCACAGGTTACCGAACACTTTTTTAAGAGCAAAGGTACACATACAATCATATATGGAAGAAAAAGCCGCAAGGTATTTCGCAATAGTTGAGTTGTAGCAGGAGTGGCGTGGTTGAAGTCATCAAGTGACAGCATATTTAAATATTTAAATGCCATAAGGAGAGTTCAGTTGTTGTTTTTGTTGTTTGCACGGCATCACCGCAAGTGAGATAAAACGTAAATGACACAAATGTATATAACATAGGTATGGTGAGTACGCTAAGCACTGTGAAAAAGTCAAAATTTTATGCAAATTCATACACTCGAAAAAGAACAACGGAATTAAAGATGTGGGCAGGAAAAGTACACCAAGCACTCTTGATGATGGTCTAAAGATGTGTGTGTCGAGACATACTCGTACTTGTACATATGTTTGAATAGGCTTAGCTGTAAATATGTACACTTCAGCGACTGCAGACGCATTAAATGCCAAAAAAGTAAGGGAAAAGGGGCTCACATATTTGCTTGTAAAATAAATTCATATGTTTATAAATGTTCAGTAATGCTGTCTAAACATATGCGAAGGCTTAGAACCCACATAATTACAACTTGTTAAAGCAAATATACAGAGTTGTCAAATGACAGGCTGACAAATATTTTTTTATGACTATATATATATAATATATTTATATGAATTATGAAAAATTAATAATTCAAGACAATAGTTGCCATATAACTTAATTACATTAATAAATGATATGGTTTAGAAATAAGGCTCCATGTGGCAATATATGTAACTGTGTAGACAAAGTGGTAGCCAGAATATTATGATCCTAGCTAGATGGAAAAGTATATGGAAAATATTCTCATACTAAAATTTATTTTAATCTGCGAACAGAGTCGGAAATAATATGAATAGTCGGTAGGTTTCTAGGCTCGCGGTCATTGAGCTTTACTATGTTGAATGTTTTCTTTTATCTTGCCTCTCAACACAAAAAATTTATTAAATAATATTAAATTCCGGAAACAATAATTTTTCAACAAAACTCTTAACTGATGGCAATCCTTTTTCTTACCAATTATTAAGCCTACACCGCACGCAAAGTGGTTCACTTATATCCACAGCCTAAACCATATTATGTATGCAAATATTTTTTACGCCTGTGTCTACAAACAGATGAAATAGCATTAAGTCGTCACAAGTTAAACGCAATGAGGTTCTGAAAAGGATGTGACGTTGGAGTTTTTTACACACAGCTGCCTGCTGAGGCGCATATGCGACAGGAAATACACCGAGTGGACTTATGTATTTATATAGTTACTTTATGAAAAAAGACATATTAACATAAGTATGTGCTTATGTGGATACAAGTATTTTGGAGCACACCAAGTCTTAAGACTTGAACATGCCGGGATTTAGAAGCTTTCAATGAAGTTAGTTATGCTTTCGCGTGCGCCGTCCCAGGAGTTTTATGTACAACAACCCTTCACTCAGCTAACTGCAGTTCATCTTGACAAATGTTGACTACTTAGACGGAGATGCAGAAGCGTAGAAAGGATAAGAGAATTTGTAAGCACGGGTTAGAACTTCTTAGAAGAAGTCTATGTGTGTTTATGGATAAAGACAGAGCAGCATGTTTTTCAACAAGTGCGGCGCGCATATTGCTAGCATAATGTAGGCAGACAGCGAAGTTTAGAAGCACGTCAATGTCAGCCAGCGAGTCATCTTCATCTATCTGTAGTTAAAGGACGTTTACATTTCTGTTGCTTTTCGTGACTTTTCAGTTGCATTTCAGCTAGAGTGCAATTACGTCATAAGACAACGGCAAACATTAATGATAAACATTTGCGGCGATTAAAGTTACCTTTCGAACGAGGAGTGCCGGCTGTGTGCTGAGTGTAATTGAACTCTCGGAAGGAGTTGTAATTACGCGAAGATATGGTGTGCTACCTAGCGTATTTAAAGTGTTTTGATATACAATATTGTACTTGCTATCGCTGCAGTTGTCAGCTTGAACTTTGCTTGTTATAAGTGGGAGTATCTAAAGGAAAATTAATTTAACTTTGAGACTTAATAATTAAAGTCTGACAAAACTTTTTTAAAGCTTAGTTGAGTTTTCATAAATCGCAAGGATTACATAAAATACTATTCTAAATGTTTAATGTATCTAGACTACCTAAAGTTTGTCAGAATCAGTTCGAATATGGTTTTTTGCTTCTCCTACGAAATTACCTTACTATATGCACAATGAATACATTGTATTTCCCTCCCTTAAAGTGTACGCGCGTAAAATCATCCAAATTAATATTTGGCTTTTTACCAGCAACCCAAAATTACCCATGAATTGCTTAATAATTTTATACTACACAATCGCGTAAGCGGAAATGATGAAATGAAAGCTTCATACTAATTAAAGCGCAAGCAGTCGATATGGAAAAATGTTACAACATAAAAGGAACGCTTAAAAATGTGAAAACAGGTAAAGAGATGAACTGTGAAATTTTTGGAAAAAAGATCAAAAAACATAGCGGAAGCAAAAAGCGGGTGCAACACGAACTTTAATGCTTTCACCTCTTCCACAAAAGCGCACACACACATTACAATATTATTTAATATTACTCACTCTAGTCCACTCTTTCACCTTCCATGTTGGGCATTTCTCAATCATGCAGGGCTCCTGTGTGACTGGCTTTGGCGTACGACATCTCACATCCAGTACCTAAAAGGGCGAACGCGATTACAGAATTATACAAAAAGAAAATTGCGGATGGCTTGCGGTAATTTCACGAAATTAGTGAAGTTACCCGCACAACAACACAACCGCAAAGTGGGTGCGATAAACGTTCAGTAGCAATTATAAATTCAATAATGGTCCGCTGATTGACGCGCTTACAGCTGTGCGCACAAGAGCTGCAAGCGGATTTTGATAGTCTTCAAAGTGCTCGAAATGGAAAGTTCAAAAGTAATAAACTGTGTAAAGTGTGGCAACACCGCGCAAGAGTACGCGCTGAGTAAAGTGCATGAAAAGGAACGCCAAACTGGGTATGAATAATATGTAACTTGTTTGTTGTTGTTTCTTTATATTCTTTATTCTTTCTTGCTATACTGTTTGCTATTTTATGACTAAATTTGCGCTTACCCTTGTCTTGAGGCCATTATTCTCTTCTGCACATACCACCATGCGCTCACGATAGCCAGGTCCGACTGCGTGAACTCTAGTCATCGGTGATCCACCTGAAGCGAAAATAAAAACGAAATTAAAACCATTTTTTTTTTCTTATAAAATGTAGATACGAAAGTTTGGATGAAGAAAGTAGGAATGAGAAGTGCGAAGTCGCTTAGGGTAGTAGATGAAAAAAACATTGAATAAGAACTTAAACATTTTAACGGGTTTTTATTGTAACTACTAACCTATTTAGATAAATAGGTCGGGCCATTAGGTTAGATATCAGAGCTGACCATTTCGTGACACTAAAACACATACAAAATTTGTGGAGACGGCTAATATCAATTCGGCCCACAAAAGGTATAACAACAACAACAAGGTGTTTTAATCTTAGGCTAACAAAAACTGGAAGTGTCAGGTTAGTTTAGGTTAGGTTAGGTTTGTAGGCAGATCTTTGCAAAAACACAGAAGATCTAACTTATACAGCTTAGAGCGCTGTACATTGTGATATCAGTAAAACTCCCTTTGGATCAAAGACCATTAAGATTCAGCAAAACGCTTGGAATCCGTTACGAATTTCTTTTTTCTAATGTCGATTCCAGCCAATTCGCTAGGATCGCCGAAAAAGGTCCTTTCCAGGTGTTTCAACCTCAGTCTGGCAAAAGCTGGACAATGAAGAAGGAAATGCTTAGATGATTCCATCTCGCCTTCCTCCATACAGCTTCGGCAACTTGCATCTGCCACGATCCCAAGTCTCACCGCATGCGTACCCATTGGACAATGTCCAGTAAGTACACCAATGATCGCGCTGAGATGGACCTTGCCCAGAAAAAGCAGTTGAAAGGATCGCTTACGCTCCACATAGGGCCAAAAGGACCCCGCCACTACACAAGTGCTGGTTGTTGACCAGCGTTTGGCATGAGCTCATGCGTAGTCTGCATGTCCAGCGCTCTTGCGCAGGTGGACCATGGACTATCAACGCGATCCCATTCCGACGTCATTGTAGCTAGGGTATCCCTTGCAAGCTTGTCCGCTTTACAGATACCAACGATTCCGCGGTGACCAGGTACTCACACTAGTTGGATAGCAAAATAGCTGGAAGCTACTGAAAAGGATCTGAGACACTCCTAGCCAGTATTACCACTCTGCTATCGGAGTGAATACATACCTCTCTAAAAGAGGTCACCATACGGAGCAGTGCGTCCACTGCTACTTTGATCGCAGCGACCTCTGCTTGGAAGACACTGCAGTGGTCAGGTAGCCTAAAGTTGGTGTTGATAGAGAGCTTAGGGACAACTTTGACCAAAAATTCTAACTTCACAGCTCCTGTTTAAAAGATCTATATTGGCCAGAATGACCTTAAAGCTGCGCAAGTATTAAGTTATATACTAAAACCATGATTTCTAGAAGTTTTGTAATATTTATCGGTCTTTCCAGAGTACAAGATGGCTCAACGCTCTTTAGTAAAATTTGGCATCATTTGGTGGTAAGTAGTTCGTTAAAATATTTTGTATAACAATTTAATGATTTAAATAAAAATGAAAAAATAAAAAAATAATAAATCATGTGAATATTATTTTCAAGGCCTTTTCATTTCTCTTATTATCCACCTGTTTGTCTCACCATCAAGATTCTTTCTCTCTGTACCCACACAAAGCATAAATGACTGAATATCAAAATATTTGCAACTGACCCAGTGACCATAAAGAACTTTCACATTACAAAAGTGGTTACCACATATTTGGACTCACATTTTGTTTTTGTCTATTGCATTGTTATTCTATGAAGTTAGGCACTGCTGAAATGCAGTCATATGCGCCCTTTGCTCTCTGTATGGCATCTATATACATACATAAATAGATATATGCATTCATATATAGAAACAAATATGACGTTGTTGTTACTGCCAACCAAAACAAATCCATATATCCAGCTTGCATTCAAACATGACAGGAAATTACGCTAAGAAAAACGAGTTCGGTCATAAAACCTTAGTGAAAGTAACACTGGTGTTGTTGTTGGTGGGTGAGACGCTTGCACATGAAGGCGTTAGTGGTCGAACATTTTTTCTTAACTGAGTGAATTTCAGATCTGAGGTGACGCGTTGGCAGTAAATGAAGTGGACATAAAAAATCCATTTATCGCGTGACAACAATGTGTCCACGGACAAAATGAGTGTCAAGTAATGAAAGTTTGGAAAAATGCCATAAAACTTAACACAAGTAACGGCAGGAAGGAAAGGAATGCACAGAGAAGGCCGTTAAAAATGTAAATATTTTTAGATAACACTTCTTATTAGTGGAGGTCAGTGTTTACTAGGTATCCAACGCAAGTTAGTAGTGCCATAAATGATTAATATATTTATACTCATTCTCTCTTTTATACTCGTATTCATATTCGTACTTCAAATACTGTAAATCATTAAATCTATACTCATTACATTACATACGTATTTATACTTATGCTCAACTCATACTTAAATTTAGTATATTTTGTGGAAATTGGAATCTTGCAGTAGTTACAATTTGAATACCATTAAAGCAGATATCTTCAGGCGCTTTAAATTTAATCGAACGACTAAATTTTGAGGAAAAATCAAAAATAAAACTGGTGGCAAGAAAGACATGCACTGCCGATAGTAAACAAGCCAATGGCAACAAAACTTTGCAAAACTTATCTTGGTGGACAGGTTCTGGCCATTAGTGACCATTGAACAAGGAGTCCCTAACTTTTACGCCAGTGACACTATTCTGACACACCGGTTGAAACATCTTATAGCCTATGGGCGAAAAAAAAGAGAGAAATAATTAAATTAGAAGAAAATATATTTAATATGTTGAGAAATTTGCACAGTTAGACGAAAATATACTATAAAATATAATATGTAAGGAAACGTTAAAGATATTTAATAGGTAGTAAGATTAGACCACCCACAATCATTTCTATCAATGAAAGTGTAGAATCGATAAAAAAGATAGACAACGACAGAAAAACTGAAAGTGACGGCAATGAGAATAAGTAGCGAAAGAGGGCCGGTGATGGCGCCACGGAGCAGACTTAGAAACTCAAGCACGACGAACGCCACAGGCGACACGGAGGCATGCAAAGTCATTGTAGAATGTAAGCGCTTAAGTGGCTGCGCTGCAATGACGATGTGCGTAGTGATGGCAAGCAAAAACGTTTTTGACACTGGAACAGACGAACGACTATGGAGAGAAGAAGCAGAAACTCAGTCGGAACAATGCAATGTATGTAAATATGTATACGAATAGCCTCATCTACATATTTCAGACTTGCTATCAAGCTGTAGACAGCGAAGCACTACCGGAACAGCACGCGCTCGCTCCCGTCTTTATTGAATTATTGGGTAGCGCTAACGAAATAGCTAGTTTATATCTATGTACAGTAGTATACATGTTTGTGTGTTCCGACTTGCATCTAGTGCACCGCCCCGGCATTTATTGAGAATGTATGTGACAGGTAGATGCAGGGAAGTACATCACGTTGATGACACACTCCAAGCAGATTTGGAATCAATATGTTGTCTAGCTGTGCGAACAGCGTGAGAAAAGGTATTTGAGTGGCATGTAAGACGTTTCGTCCATACACACTGACAGGTTTATATATGATTCTATAGTATCCCTATAGGATATTGAATTTTAAGACCAATACGAATTGCTTACGTTATTTCCAGAAAACTAAACCTAAATCTATATCCGAGGTTCAGTAAAGTGAAAAGCTCAAATTAGTTTTTGAGAAAGTTACCAACTACTAGAATTTAATTGAATAAAATTCAATTCACCTCAAAATAGTAAAATAATTGGCTATATGGTCTTCAAAAATACCTGAATTTTAATATATAAAGAATGCTGCACGACGGAATTGTAAATGGAATACAGATTTCCTCTCGAATGGCAAGCACATGATTTACTTTGCAAGAACGCGATGATAAACTTTTTTTTGCAGCAGACTCACTTGAAAACAGTGAAGGCATAAACAGGTAGAAGTTTTGCAAATCAGCGCGACATTATACGATATAACTCAACCTCAATTGGCATATGAGTAAGAGGGATGAAAATGGTTTACATTTGCATATTTACTATCCTTTCTGCAAAGCATATCCTGCGGTAGGTTAGTTCATCCTATATTTGATTTCATGGTGCTTATAAGCGGAAACTTATCAGCGTATTTACATACATACAAATATATGCCACACACTCAACTCAGAACTCTCCTCATTTCACATGTTCGTCGTTTTATTGGAAATTATTACACAGCAATTTTCTTTAACGTGATCTGATTTTGACATATTCTACTTATAATCTCAGTTAAATTTCAATTAATAAGTTAGTTTCAATAACTTATATACGAATTTACTTATGTATTGTATTGTGTATATGTATATCTCGATTTGTAGGAAAGAATACTGAAGTTTATAGACCAATGTCGTCTGGCTCTTATACTTATGCTGATGAGTGTTTAATCTATGGAGATCGTCTTGAATTGTATCTGAATGAATATACAATAATTTCTTTCCTATGATAATAACTAAATATGTTTGACAATATTACAGTTACCAATTTCCTCGCTTTCCATCCTTCTGTAATGACCTTGAGACACCCTAATAAAAAACATAAAGTTGAAAGCATTACCGTTGACTAAGCTGTGAAAAATCGAATATCACACCTCAACGCCATTTATCAGTGTGCATAGCTTAGAGGAGCAAATACAAATTACAACAAAACCCAGTGCAATAAAGCTTTAACTTGAGTAGCTACTGGCAATAATCACCAAATCAGACATTCACTGGCTTTTATGCTTCAGCAGCATATCCAAGGGATTAATTAGGGAATATGCGAGGTGACAGTGTGTAAATTCCCGTGTTTATTAGTATTATTTCAGCGCTTTTGTGGTGGAATTATCATTGAGGGAGTGTAAGGGAATTTCGAATGTGCGAAGGGAATTGACAATTTGCGTAAAGAAGCAAGAAAGTTATAAAGAAGGCGAAAAGTTGAGGCGACAACCCGTCGGAGGTATTATTAAAAGGAAAAGTGTTTATATGCATGTATGTGTACAATATATATTTACCATTCACATAAGTGTTTGTTTTCAAGTATTTGCTGCGCATTGGGTATCAGCTGTTTGTGGCTCTTTATCTCCCGACCTTAACATTAAATATTCGTGTGTACGACTCTTCTGGAGACATTTACTACTGTGAGCAATTGTGTTCAAGTCGCACCTGGCGTATGAGTAATCTTAAATGTATTTGGTAAGAGAAATGATTGATTTTCTGTGTGGTAAATTCAATTACAGACAGCTTACAATCGATTAAGAGTTGTCTGGCGGAGTCCCATTTCGTTTCTCATGAGTAAAAAACTTCGAGGATAAAGGAAAAATGTATGAATATTTATTTATGACGAGTACCGGAAGATAATGTTTGAAATAAACTTTGGAAAATGGAGTATATTAGAAAAAATGCTTCCAGAGACCTTCTAAAAATAGACGGGGAATATTCGAATCAAAAAATAAAATAAATTGGTAATACAAATTTTAGCCGAAAGCTCCTCAAAATCTCGCTACCTTTCAATAACATTTGTCTTTCCACTTTAGAATCACTGACTGTATGCCTGGTGGCCGAATTGCGAGCACGTGCAATGCCACACATAACTTTTTCACTTAGTAGCCTCGATCAGGTGGCAAGAGGAGGTATTTCTGTATTTTCTTCGACACATCCATATTTGAACACACACATGACGAACTTTTATTGGTGGCGAAAACGAAAAGCTTCGGGTAGTCAAAGTTTACTGCAGACACTTGATTTGAGCTCCTTTGAGTCGGATGCCATCATCCAAGGAACCAGATGAAATATTGGCCTTTATTACGGTAAATTGAGGTAATAATTTGCGAGCACATTGAAGTGAGATAACATTGTGATGGAATTGTAGAGATAAATATATAATAAAAATGATATAAATGAAATATACAAATAATAATAATAATAATAAATATAATAAAGTATATAGTATTAAAATATTTAAAAAAGACATGTGGAAAATAATAACCACCGATTTTTATCATAGTCGATTTATGTATTGATGGAGGAATAGATAAAAAATAATGGCTAGACAAAAATTTGTGTATATTATATTTCATAAATCAGTTCCACATCTAATAAACACGCTTACTAAACAAAAATGATTTGAGACTCATTTTGTATCTAAACAGTAATTTGGATAGTATTTACTGCAGCTGTAAATTATAAAGTTTCCCTTAAATAACACCACATTTATTTACGTTTCCCGTTTTATTTTCAACGTGATGTGCGAAAAGATATGTAATAGTAAACACGAAATGCGCTGAAAGGCCACATAAAGTGCTTTATTGTTATTCGAAAGGCACTCGAAAGCATACAAACCCATACATACCTACAGACATATTTTGGTTGGTGTGTACACTTGTCTGAATGCGATGATTTGGGGTGTATGTGGTTGCGAATGATTTATTTGTTTGGCTACGAACGTGCGTGAACAACAATTCGTTTACAACAATGCGAAATATTAGAAAAGTAAGTATTTTATGAGCCTAGCTTGTTTCGTTGTAGTCTGTTCGTATGTCTGGACGACTCATCTTTACAAGCGCAGTGGAGTGTGAGCGTGTTTATGAGGTGAAAGTATATGTATATACATATGTATGTAAAAAGTAAATATCGGTATCGCATAACAAACAGAAAACGGCTCGACATATTAAATTACATGCCATCACGCCATACACAGTGCCATTGCCGTCGGTGCTGTCCCTGACAATTGGATTTTATTCTCATACAACCAAGAAAGTTAAAAATGTTATATGGTAAACTCTTGGTTTACGAGTAACGCTTTTCTGATATACTTACATATCAAAATAAAAAATTATTGGTTATTTTTAGAACTTTCAGGACTCAAAATTTATTTTTTTTTTTTCAATTTGTCTCAAACCCTTCGGTACACAAAGTTCTGCATTAAATCATAATCGAAACCCGTGACGGGTTCTAAAGGTCATTGCTCCTGAGTAAAGTTCGACAAGTTATGACTAACGGATTGGGAGAATGACATGCATTGGGTTTACTTTGTGGATGCAGTGAATTGTATGACATTTTTCCAAAAACAACAGAGCTTACACAGTTCCATGACTGTCATGTGCCGCTCGTAATCATAAATTTCCAGTAACTGACATTCGATTCCAATGAAATATGAATAGTGGAAAAAATGGACATGAATGGCGCATTCCACCTGATGCACTTAACACCGCAGGACTACGGCAAGGGTAAATGTTTGTTGCACTCACAGGGAATGTAGAATGCATACTCGCGTACTTCCCATGTTATTGCATTATCACATTCACCCGCAGGTTAACGGGCATGGCTCCACGTAGTTGTAGTGCGGCGTCCATGCATAGAGTGAGGAGAGTGGGCCACGTCATTGTAGGCGGTACACTGACGCGCATGAAAATATTGTAACTCCGGACACGGCTGCAATAGCCTACGCTCTCGCCCTTGTAGCCGTTTATGTTATAGCAGCGGTGTATTTGTTGCATAATGCACTATTAGAGAAGAGGTCCGGAAAGAAGAAACGAGTAGTAAGAATCTATACTCTGTGAAAGAATCACCACTTCCCCAAGCCAATTTGATTTTGGAAGGACACAAACTGAAAATATTCAAATAAATCATAACCAGTGATAACTTAAGGCACCTAATGGTGGTGTATACTGGTAAGAGTATTTTTTTTTTACCTGACATTCCACTGTGCTACATTAATCAACACAAACATTTTTTAAATACAATATTTAATTTCATTCACTTCAGTTTCATTCTTCAAGTCGGATACTGGCATTGAGTTTTTTCGCCACCGATCTATTCTCAATAAAAATGGTCATTTAAAAATAGATGAAAAACGATATGCAAATGAGTACACAAAAAGGACGATAATTACACAAAAATGTTTATAATAAGCCGAAAAAAGGTGTTTATATTAAAATAGTAAAGAATTTAATATTTTCACAATGGCATCGAAAAAAATATGTAAATTCAGCGCATTACCATGCTGCCACAAGCACACATAGCCATGTGTAGCAACTTAACGGATCTTTCTTGCTGCTATTAATACCTTTATTGCGCCATAACCCTTACATTTAGTACGCTACGTTGGGCTTTAGTGGTTGCTACTGTTGCTTCTGAATGTGGGTAAGGTAGTTATTGTTGTTTGCTTTTAAATAATTGATTTTTGTCGTTTGCTGTCAACCGGTAAGTCAGTCACGTTGCTGTCATTTCAAATGCAAAAACGACTACCACCGAGGTTGAGGTAGGACTGACTCAGAAGCAAAAATATTCAAATACCAGCAGTGCCGGCCGGCGAAAGTTGCCACGGGTATAATCTGGTTCGACTGGCTTGACGCCGTCATGTAGAGGCGTTTTAATGCTCGATAAAACATTAACCCCACGTCACCGGCTGTCAATGTTGCATGCAACGTGCGGAGTGAAAAATGTGCACAAAACAAAAGCAACAAAAAAAACAAAAATAAAATAAAATTCGAGGAGTTTAAGCAACGCCCAAGTTAAGCAGAGTTAAGCCAAAACTGGAAGCTATGGCATAACTACATAGGTAGTGCCTTGGAGTTTAGATGAAATCTGCTTAAGCTTAAATATATACTTACACCATGTGCATAAAGAAGGTAAACAGAAAATAGACGTAATCTTAGCTCTTATTGTCCCTTTACAATAATAATACTGCTTTAAGATTTTCTTGAAATATATATAAATACAATACATACAGACAATCATATAACATATACATTTAAATTAGGCTGATTGTGATTATTTGTTATTGTTATTGCGTCATTGCTTGTTATTTGAAATATTCTGGTTACTGTTATTGTTATTATTTGTAGCTGTATTATTGTTAACTGTGATAGACATTGATGCTTGGGATATTGTTTACTTTTATTGAATTCATTATTATTCTCATATCCTTCCTTTTGGAGTGAGTGTGTACAAGCATACTTTCCTACTGGTTCTTCGTCTTGCTTCTTTAACGTCACAGCTGTCACTTAAATTTTTTGCCTACTTCCGGTGATTAATATTGATTGCGAAAGTGTTTGTTTGTAATGAGCTTAAGCGGATTGCAAAAGACGAATATAATATACATATAATATATGAATGTGGAAAATAAAAGGATCTTGGCACGACAGTATGATAAGCTGAAAATAGAACTAACAAATGGAAATATTCAAATATTTGACATACTTTTCAGGACAAGGTTGTGTCAGGACAGGTCACGTTAATGGAATTTTTTGCCCACAGAGGCCGGATCAAGGAAAGATAAATGGCAAATAAAGAAATTTCAGAAAAATCTACGTCTTCATATCTGAATTATTGAATGAAATTATTTAGATATAAATACATTTTAATACATTTCATGGTCTACTCATTACCAAATAGCTCTTGAATCGAAAATTGTGATAGATAAGCCCCTCAAGTCTTATTACGAGTTTAACTCAATTCCTAAACTAAATGCCTAAGGAATGACTATTCTGATTCTCTTCAGATTTTTTAAGTTTCTGCGATTATTTTCTAGATCAGTGACACCTGATTCCAATTCAAAACTGTACGTCTAATTTCCTGAATTTAACATACCACCAGAAACCTAGTCAGAATATTGAGAAAATTACTTCAATTTGCTATGCATTCTCCTTGACTGTTAACAATAAATCCATTTGCACCCAATTTGATATCAATTCAAAGTTAATAAGTTACAAATTATTAATTTTCCTCAATGAACTTGCCACCATGTCAGAAGAATGTTGAACTCTGATCTCGCCAGAAGCAATTTGCTCGTTTTATGGTAATTGATTATTTTTAAGCAAGAATCACAACATTTCCTTAATGGAGAAATAGAAAAAAAAGACCAATAATTTTTCCAAAATAGATAAATTATATAGGCTTCAATACATACACATAAAGCTCAAAAATCATTCACGCTAGTACTTGAAACCATAAATGAAAGAAACCCCGAGCAAAGTATACACCAAACTGCCATCAGCGGTCCTCTTTAACATTTCAATTCAGCGCACGTCCTCTTGGAATTGTTATTTGGCTTGGCTGTGCAGGAGGCACACGCTCTTGAACTACCAATAGCAGTTCATTGCTCATTCAAGTTTCAGGCACTTCATTTGGTTGAAAACAAAAATCACAAAACCAGTGGGTTGAAATGAAAAAGTGTGTTGCAACAGCAGTAACATTTACAACCCGTAAACATTTGTGGAACACCCGCGTTAACCAGCCGAACTGAAGCTGCTATGGCATGCAACAGTCGGCATCATACATGAGCACTACAACTGCTAAATAAGAATTTTTGGGAATGCTACCGACAGCTGAAAATCTTACAGTGAGAGGCAACATACAATTTTTTCTAACATATATGTATATGCAATCATTATATGGGCAGAAAGAAAACGAAATTACTATTTGAGTATCCATTACAGAATTAACCCATTGCAATCAGGCAAAGTGGAGAAGGCTTCAAAGGAGAGGAACTGGAAGGCTGTGTTTTGTGGGTAGCATAGTTTATGTGGCCTAGGCTGTTTTTGGTAGAGGTTTTAGTACTTGAAGTTGTTGCACGTAATGAAACAGCAAATTGGTGGCAAACGAGCGAGTGGTATATGGTAGACTGATTTTACAAAGGTTGCCAGATTACCTTGTTTCTTTTTTTCGAAGGAAACCTGTATTTGCGATATTCCAATGCTTGTCACAAATACTTATGAAAACAGAAAATACTAGTCTATTCTCAGTAATTCTCTATCTTGTGCTTGAAACAAATAGACACAGTTATATTTAACTTGTCGTATTTAAATTACTTTAAATATTTTATTTGCAGCATATTTTATTTTGAATTTGAATACTTAATTTAAAGTCTCTCGCTCCCCCGGCGGTTTCGAGAAATAGTTGTTCACCGATCATGTAGCGACTGAGATCCAAAATTGTCCATACCAATCGTATATTTTCCCAATTCAGCTGAAGTAAGGAAAAATTAATATCTGTTAACGGGGTGCAAGGGCATGTATCGCACATACAACATACGCATATACGATAAATCTGAGTAGAGGCAAGGCCGTGACATGCTGCCTATTCATCTTACAGAGTTATGGGGTAGCCCATTCAATTGCGCTATTATCGAGCTGTTGCTGGGTCTGTGGTAAATGTGCTTGATACATACATGAATGTATACATGTGTAAATGTATATGTGTACGAAGGGCATCTAGATATTGGCATACAGCACTTTGCCTCATTTACCATTCGGTAATTATTTATTTATGAGCTTAAACAGTTTCAATAACTCATTTTGGATGACGCTTCGGTTCAGCCAAGTGCCAAGAGTGTTGGAGAATGCATAATATGTCGAGGAGAATAAGTAGAAAGTAGCGCGTCGTGGTGGACTTTGCCGGTAATAAGAAAGTAAAATAAAATAAAGAAAGTATTACCGTAGACAAAGAAATTGCTAACTAACTTACACAGTGTTAGTATGATTGTAAGTGTTTCTTCTCCATCGTTTGTATTTTCTGTTCCCATTTTCTACGAATGTGTCAGTTATTTATTCAAAATGACGAAGGTAAAACGTTCTAAATAGCTTATACAAACAACTATCAATGTGCTTGCTTTACCGCCTATAGGTATGCAATGTAAATGTACACGCGCTCTCTGCTTGTCGCTTAAAACAAATGAACGAAAGAGAGAAACGGATAGACCCAGCGAATAATTCTGAACGAGCGCATGTTTTAGCCTTAACAAGGAGGAGGTAATACACACACATACATGTAAATATATATGTATATGTAAGTCGATAGATTTATATATATGTGTCCATTTCAGCTTACCTAGAAACAGACAAAAAATAGAAATGTACGACATGAAAGTCGATATTGTTTTTTCTTTCGCACTCTCCACACACCGCTTGTTCACGCATTTTGATTGCCTTTCTTTGGCAGCAAAGGTACAAAAGGTTGTACTGTCTTTCAATCTATTTGACTGATATTATTTTATCATTAACTTTCGATTGGTTTCTGTTAAGTTTTGTAGGATTTCACACAAACTTATAGTTATGTCTATTTATATAGTAATGTAGCTACAGTAATTGTAGGCAGTGTAATTCAAACAATCGGGTAGAGAAGAGAATAGGAAAAATATAATTAATAAATTAAGGTGTGAAATGAGTCGGCTTAGCAGGGCCTTAGTATAAGTGTGCTTTAATCATCATAGTTTTCTAATAAATTTGAGTCTAGTTATGAGGCCATAAAAATTAAAAAAATTTCAAACTTTTTTTTTTAACAAAATTAGCCCGAAGGACAATATCGTGAAATATACCTTAAATAATTTGCTTGCTGCAAGATTGGCAGTCCTTAGTCGGATATGTTGTTCCGGTAAGGTGACTCGACTATCTTGGGACCATCAGAGCATCTTGTCTCGGTAAGGAAATATTATGAAAATATTCTGCATTTTCGCAGTGAATCCGATTTTCAATCTATGAGAGATATCAAAGAGCCTTGCTGGGTAACCGATCAATACCAAGAACGTTGTTGTAGTTATCATTACAGATACGATATGATTCTACGATTTCATACAACCGACTTTTATTCGTTATTCAAAGTTAAATTTTATATAGTCCAGGAAAACTTGTAATTTCTTTACGGTATAAGGAGCAAACCCAATGAAATTTCGACCGAAGACACTTTGAGAAGCTTCCAGCGAATAACAAATCAAAACATACCAGGTATTCAGGTAAACAAACAAAAATGCAAATGCAATTACACTACGGACCTAACTGCCGCATTTACTATTACCGTTATTTAGTTAAAGCGCTTTTAGCATTTTGACACCCACAATAAATTGTTGAAGACTCCAAACACAACAACATTCACGCCCGCCTAAACAATAACTACACCAACAAAGACTATTTAAGAGACACTTGTACGCCTGTTAAATGGTCGGTGGACATCGTCACTGCCATCAGCCAACTACAAATGACCGAGAGTTATGTAAGTTGAACAAACGTCTTCGTCTGTGTTTGTGGGTGTGGAGAAGCATTCGAGCGGTATAAACAGCGCCGCCAGACGTTGAAATACGCAGCTTATGTTCAACGCTTCGCCGCGTTTGCCGCATTTTCTCATTACTTTTCATTTAGATTTACTTTTTTTAACCGTCCGCCAAAAGAGTGAAAAATAGAGGGAAGCCCTATGCTATTTTACATTAGCCGCTGAGCTAGTACTAAATGGCCGGCAATGCGAATGAATTGTCGCTGCCAATTTTCCACTTTGCTCTCAGTCTTCCGTCTCTCCAAGTGCGGAAAATGTCATTTGTTCCTCAGGTTTTTTCTCCGACTTGTGCAGCTTGTCTAGTCGGCTGGCAGTCTGGTTGGCTGCTAACAACTTGCAACCGAACAAATGTTCCAACAACAAAAATAACAACAATAACCTTTAATAGTGATTAGGTTATGGGCACTTATGTCAGTTAAATGGCCTCAGCTTAGAGTAGTGGTTGTCAATGTGTTGTTGTTGCCTTTGTATGTCTACGCTTACAATTATTTTCCTCTTTAATTTCTTTGGTCCGAAAAAATACTATTGAAAGCTTAAATAAAATGAAATGAGTGAAGAGGAGAAAACTAATTTCTGGCTAAAAAGTCATGTAATGTAATGTGTCATTGTCATTTAAAGTATGAAGTTTGAATTAAATAATAGATTTTAGACAAATAAAAAAATAGAACTAATTTTCGGTCCATCAGTTTAAGAAAACAATTAAAATATGTTCTAATTTTTGGCAGTATCCAATTGTTGTGAATTTAAATAAATTTAATGAAAATAAATGGATATCTTGCTTTAAAATCCTTCCTAACGCTGTTTCATTTCATCCAAAAGCTTCGTAAGACTTTTGTAGGCACACAGTTCGAAGATCAAAAAATTGCTAATGCCAATGCTTCATACTATTCTCAAACTTAAGTAATCCATTCTCACGCTGTGCGCTTTACGAGTATCCTTTACATAGCGATGCTAACAAAAAGAAAGTTTAAGTTCAAGTGCGTCGTTGCAGCAAGAAAACTTTGCATTGTGTTGCTTTTGAAGTGGACGGAGAGAGAACGACCAACAACCAACGGACATATGTACTATTCGCAGCATTCTTATAAACCAAAAACAAAGCGTACACTAACACTTGAAATGGATGTCAATGGACTCGCACGCATAGAAGTAGTAATGAACATTCAGCGAACGACTTGCACATGCAACGCATTTAAAATCTAGGAAAGCATAACAAGTTTGTATTTTGTTCTTAAATACATCAAGCGTTGTAAACGCAAAGCTGTTTTTGACCCTTTGACATTAAGTGCTCGTGGAGCGTTGCCATGTCGAGGCATTTGAACTTTAATGTTTCGAATTTTCCATTATCCTTGTACATATGTACGTTTAAGGACCGGCGCAACAGCGCTTTAGTAGTAAAACAAAGCACTCAGCACTTGAGTTTTTCATTGCTACTCGAGGAGCAGAATTTTGTAAGCGACTGCTACATTACTAGTAAGTGTTTGCAACTCAATTCGTATAATATCGTAGTTGTAATCGTTGTTGTTAGTTTTATGTTTTATATATTGTAAAAAGATTCAGTTTGCTATGAATTTTTACATGCCAAGCAGTCATTAAAAAAGAGAGGTTTTAAATAAATTTTTGGCGAAATTAAAGTTATTAGTTCGTATTTTACTAACCGATAGTACAACAAATGAGTAGATCTCTATTCTGTTTGAATATAGAATAATCTCACATATATCTACTAGTCTGAATGGTAATCCGAAAGAATTTTATTTCATCACACTTTCCTTTTCAATCCTGCGCTTAACTCCTTTTGACAGACACCTTATCGCAAAGCTTTGTCATTGTATCAGTTCTAAGTGTTACTGTCATCCTTTCATCTCTACTCGTATTCTTTCATTTGCATCTTCACCTTCATTTCACTTTCCTTTATTGTTTTTAGTAATCCACATACCAATTTATGCCTAAACTATTCTAAACCTATCTGTTTGCTCATTGTGTGCCGTGATCCAATTACACTCTGCACTCTTGATAACAAAGGTATTGAAATTCCATACATGCATACATTTGTATATATCGATATTAACGTGTATATGTATGTTTATTGTGTGCACATCGCCTGATTCATTTGATTAATAGCCACACTTGGACAAATTGGTTTTGAGACTAAATCTTCGAGCAATCGTCAATGCTTTTAGTTGACTCGTGTTACACGGAAAAGGAAAGAAAAACTAAAAGTACGAGTTATATGTATATATATATATGAACGTTTTCCAAATGGAAAGTGAAACAAACAACTAAGGGGGCACGTGCAAAATAATGGTAAACGAAAGGATAAAATATTTTGTGGTGAATCAACCGAATTTAAATCACCAACAACACGAAAGCAAATACAAATCAAACAAAGGAAAGGGAGGACAATCAGGGAGAGCAAGTAAGAGCAACAAAGTTTTAGGTCAATGGATTGCGCGCAATGAAGCGTGCGGGTTAAATAAAGGATGCCAGAGGTATTGAAAGCTTCAGTAATTGTTGATCTTGATTTGTTGCCATAGCAGCTCGTATGTATGTATGCATGTAGTGATTGGCATACCTTTTTGTTGGTCAGCGAGATAATGGCTTTGAAATGGCCTCAACACCTAAGGGCATTGGTAATTGAAATTTATTCTGTATGAGGAAATGGAATTTGTAAAGACAAGTAGGGTCACAGATTCTTCTGTCAGACTAATTTGCAAGACATTTGACAAATTTTTATACTCTCGCAACAAATATTGCTAAAGAGAGTATTATAGTTTTGTTCACATAACGGTTGTTTGTAACACCCAAAACTAAACGAGTTAGATATAGGGTTATATATACCAAAGTGATCAGGGTGAAGAGTGGAGTTCAAATCCGAATGTCTGTCTGTCCGTCCGTCCGTCCGTCCGTCCGTCTGTGCAAGCTGTAACTTGAGTAAAAATTAAGATATCTTGATGAAACTTGGCAGACTTATTTCTTAGCACCATAGGAAGGTTGCTTTCGAAAATGAGCAAAATCGGACCACTGCCACGCCCACAAAATGGCGAAAACCGAAAACACATAAAGTGCCATAACTAAGCCATAAATAAAGCTATGGAAATAAAATTTGGTATGAAGGATCGTACTATTAAGGGACATATCTGGATGTAATTTTTTTGGGGAAGTGGGCGTGGCCCCGCCTCCTACTAAGTTTTTTGTACATATCTCGCAAACCAATAGAGCTATATAAACCAAACTTTCTGCAGTCGTTTTTTTAGCCACTTCCTAATACAGTCCAAAAATTAAAGAAATCGGATCATAACCACGCCCACCTCCCATACAAAAGTTAGGTTGAAAATTACTAAAAGTGGGTTAACTCACTAACGAAAAACGTCAGAAACACTAAATTTCACATAAGAAATGGCAGATGGAAGCTGCACTCAGATTTTTTTACAAAATGGAAAATGGGCGTGGCGTCGCCCACTTATGAGTCAAAAACCATATCTCAGGAACTACTCGACCGATTTCAATGAAAGTTGGTTTGTAATAGTTTCTTTACACCCCAATAATATGTTGTGAAAATAGGCCAAATCGCTTCACAACCACGCCTACTTCCTATATACCAGAACTTTGAAGACAATCTGAATCGTTTACTTTACAATATATAAAGTAAGTACTAGTGAAGATATCGGTGCAGAACTTTGCACAAATACTATGTTAATAGTGTGGCAGCCCCATTCTAAAAATCGCCGAAATCGGACCATATGTTTTTAAGGCCCCATATATCGAACACGAGGACCTAGGTGATTCTAACCTAATATTATGGTTTCCAACTTTCAATGGACTTTATACAATATATATGACGAATATGTGGGTCAAATTGTGTATTCTATAATATAAACAAAGTTAAATAAATAAATTGCGAGAGTATAAAATGTTCGGTTACACCCGAACTTAGCCCTTCCTTACTTGTTTTTATTTGCTTTTTGAAGTTGTTAGGGTTATTTCAAAATATTGAAATCAGAAAGGGTTTGGAGTTTTTGTTATTTAACAAGGAAACATTTTAAGATATTCGTTGTATAAGAGAGAAAGAACAATGGGTCATTTCAAAAAAGCTGAAGGTTAACTAATTAATTACAGCAAATGGATTTGGCTCATTAACTTGACACCAAAGAACAAATGATTAATTTTGCAAACAAAAATCGTGCAGCACAGAAAAACAGAAGCAAAATAACATAAATCAAATAAATTGCTAAAATAAGCCAAACCGAAGCATGTAACATGCTTAAAAAGGAAAATGGAAAATATTTTCTTTGGGCGAATGCTATTTATTTCGTAATTTCCTTGAATAAACCAAAATGGAAAATGGAGTGACCAGATGGAAGTTGTAGGAACATGTTGAAGAAATATTTAATTCCTTTTTCTGCTTTTACTTCATGCTTGGAAAAGGATTATAAATGAGTCAGTAAGAATAGATACATCTCAGAAAGATTGTAGAAGATGGCAAGGGCTTAAAGACGCTTAAAAGTGGGATTACCTTTTAAAAGTTTGGGACACTACAAAAAGTTAAAAAAAATTCAGTAAATCCTTTGGTTGATCTACAAATATTTCTTCCAAAGGAAATTTTTAAAAATGGTAGACGTGGTGTTATCAATAATTGATTAGAACACTATATCTTTTGTTACTCTGTCGTCACGCTCTAGTGACACAAGATTGGTCACACCACGCTACTCACTTCCGTTTGTCGTTTTTATGGCTAAGTTTTGCCATTTGATTTCTGTTTCTGCTTTTTTGCTGTCGAAGTTTTCAAAACACGCATAGGAATAATGAAAAACTTTTTGGTTACATTTCGTCTGCAATTGCTAAACTAATTTATCATTTTGAAAAATTACGCAAATTGCTAAACAGCTAAGAAACACGAAGAGAAATTTTAAATTAATAAAAAAAGAAAGAATCGGAGAAAGGCAAAAGGCAACAAATGAAAAATTCAGCAATTGAAAAGGCTAAACCAATACTTCATGGTAAGAGTATGTTTGTACTTGAAGGAGTATGTAAATAGAACTTCTGTAATCTTTTTAATAATATATCAATATAGGGCATGCGATGTTCGAAAAAGTTTCAACACGAATAATCGCATACAAATATTTGCACTTTTGAGTTCGAAAAGAATTTCGACAGGGGCTCAAATTGATATGAATTTTAAATTACTAAGGACAAATTTTTGTTGACCAACTATACAGTCAAAGCCATTAATACTCTCAAGGCTACGATCGACTGGTCGCCCAATAAGAGGGCCAAGATAAAAAATAAAAATACTGACCCAATCGTAGGTTATACACAAAAATTTATTTATTTTATTTTTTTAAGAAAATATTTATTGAATAAGAAGAAATTTTCAAAATTAAAATCAATAACTTTCAAACTTCACATTTATTTGTGTATTTGTGAGATTGTACATTTGTACTATGGAGCTTACAGTGTACCATTTAATATTCAACAAGTTTACCAACATGCCGATCAAATGCGTACTACTAAATGTTAATGCCCATAATTTGCCACAAAAGTGCACAAACACTCACATCGATATTATACTCGCTTTGCGAGAATATTATGTTGTTGTTGTTATACAACAAACTCGGAATGGCAAATAAATTTATTTTGCTTTCATAGCAAATTGATGGCATAACTAATGGATTTGATTTGTATGTCAGCAGGAGCGAGTTGCCACAAACTGACTTTTTGTTGCATACATACATACTATTAATACATACATATTAACATAAATGTACATATTATACTCATTCTTTTGCGTTACAACTATTATTTTTTACCTCTCAATCTGTTGGTGCTGCCTTAGCAGGCACACAAATTGCGATTTCCACATCCGGCAGGCGGAACAAATTACGATTAAGGCGGCAAAAGCAATGGAAGTGAGCAAAAGTTAGCTGGCAAATACAGTTAGAGCCACCAACAAAGTGATTGAGATGCGAAGAGAAGGACAAACAAATTGTTGAACGGAATAGGGATAGAATAGAAAGCTCAAATTAATCGCGGGCAGTTGAAAACTGCAATGAAATGTAGGAGTCGAAGAGGGCTGGGAAGTGTTAGTGGTGCGAAATTGCATGCTACTATTGCAAAAAGTCGAAGAGAGGGCTGGGAGGAACTGCATGAGGAATGCAAATACTACCACTCAAAAACATTTTTTGTTGTTGCTGGCTGCGGAATTGACTGGTAATGGAGTTGTTAACATTTGCTGTTGACAAGGTGCTTGCAAACACACCGACTAATATTAAAACCGACACACACAGACATATGCAAGTAGCGGTTTGCAGCAATAA
The DNA here is from genome assembly GCA_031772095.1 of Zeugodacus tau. Lineage (NCBI taxonomy): Eukaryota > Metazoa > Arthropoda > Insecta > Diptera > Tephritidae > Zeugodacus > Zeugodacus tau. Next base: position 10,603,752 of record CM062651.1, on the reverse strand, counting down.
AAATTAGCCAGACGGATTAACCTTTTTAAACTCAAAAACAGCTGTTGTGGGTACATGCATACATATGTACAAGCGTTGTGATTTATATTGTGTATGCCGCTATGTAAGTGTGGGTGCCACAATTCGTTTTATTCGTAGCAGGTGACGAGGTTAAGCAGTGCAGGAAGTCATCGCCACAAAATAAATGTGTCTTTTTTACTTAGATGGCTGCAATAAATTACAAATATTTACTCAGACATAGAGATGTTTGTGTTTACACATACACAAATAAACGAAATCGAGCTTGTTAAAAATTACGCTTACACAATGGAAGAAAAAGCTTTGCTTGTATTTGCATCATTACTTATGCAATATTTTGTCGCTCCCATATCCTCGCAACACTTTATCCAACAATAAAATTTATTACATTGTTAACAAATGTATAAAACTTCTCCCATTTGCAGAGCAATTTAACAATTTTCACAGGATTCAACACCTTGTTGCATATAGTATTTCAACAGTTCTCGTGCATGGATTATTTAGTTGATTCTTTTAAATTTGTGATTGAATTTTGAATATAAACATATTAGGGTAGTTGTATGAATATGCACTTACCATGATTTGCTATCCATATTAATATTATAAATGCGAAAGTAACTCTGTCTGTCTGTTACTCTTTCACGCCTAAACGGCTGAACAGACTTTTATGAAATTTGGTATGGTGATAGATGATAACCTAGAAATGGTCATAGGCTATAAATAACCACGCCATCGTTCTTAGGGGGTAGGCAGTAGGCAGATAACTAAATTGAGTTAGTGATTTTTAGTCGTTTTTGTTGGTTGGTTACCTAAAAACGGATATAAGATCAAAATGATCACGCCATCGTACTTAGGGGGTAGAAAGTAGGCAGAAAATTGAATTGAGTTAGTGATTTTTTTATGGTTTTTGCTGGGAGTTTTGCTCTGTCATGTTCCGGACGAAGTCGCGGGAAAAATCTAGTAATTTATAATTCCTTTGTGTCATTTACGTTTTATCTCACTTGCGGTGATACCCTGCAAACAACAAAAACAGACTCCAACCATGCCACTCCTGCCGCAACTAAACTATTTCGAAATGCCCTGCGGCTTGTTCTTCCATATAACTATGATTGTAGGTGTACCTTTGCTCTTAAAAAGTGTTCGGTAACCTGTGGGCAGCGCTTGCAAATGCGTGGATATATCAGTGAAGTTGAGCTCGACTAGGGTCTCATGTGATGGTGGCGTCGGTACAATTATACTCGGCAGCAGCGGATCCCTGAATTAAAAATATGGTATTAAGTAATTAAGAAGTCAGATAAGTATTTGAAAAAAAAAAACTAAATGAATATTCCGCTTTCTATTTTTAGTTTGATGATCTCGATGAAGAGGACGACGACGATGATGATGATTCAGCGGATGAGGAAGTTGTTGAGAAGGCACCTGATGATTCCAGTAATTGGGATGCTGGCTTGGTGACGTAGCACGACGAATCTGCATAACAGTACGCTCATCGCTCGGTTAGTCATCTGATCCAGAGTCGGACGTGCCTTCCGGCGATCCAAGGTGAGTGGGGAAATTATTTATTGTAGACAATCTCGGTCTTTATGTCTTGGTCTTAGCTAAACTGTAACTACCGGCCTAAAAACATTACATTGCCTGCATTTGACAATTTTAGATATTTACATACAAAATGTATGTATTTTAAATGCATTCCTCTTCTGTCCATAAGCCGCTGTAATCTAGTACTCTGTACTCTATAACATAAGCGGCATTAGACTTTACCTGACTCATCAGAAGTGTCCGCTTTACGCAGCGCATTGTCATTTTGTCGGTTCGCATTACCATCAGCTGTAAACATACTAATATATTTCCATCTCTCGGGTTTGTAGATACCTCTACGGGTTTCTATTTCCACTTCATTTCATCGCCACAGACTCACAGACACTTAATTGTTCAATCACGTGTGCGTTAGTCAACATTCTCAATTCCATTATAGAAACAAATTCTATGGAATAGACAGTGGAAGCCTAAGGTGCTAAGATTCCTATACTTGTGTTTATCTGCGTCTGAATTACTTAACACATGTTATTTATATGCGTGAGGTTAGTCCGCAGACTTTCTTTGACGCTATATTAACATTCTTCCCTATACTTGGCTATTTATATGTATATATGTGAATGTATTTGCAAATGTCTTTTATCATAATGTCTCAATTTTTGATTATGTTTTTTGCTGTTTTTTACTGAACTTCTGTTTCTATTCACGATGCATGCATTTTTATGCCCACTTGCTTGTCTCTTAGGAAATGGCGTGATTGTGCCTTCATTTAGTTGTCTTAGTAATTTCAGTCAAATAAGAAAAAGATCTTTCTTCTGAGAACGAGGTTAGGTGTCTGAATGACATAACTATTTTATAGCACTTAACTGTTCCGCGTACGAAATGGTTAGTTTTATACCACTTTCTACTTTTATACAATTACAGTTTTTCAATCATCAGGTGTTACTAAAGTACACAAATTTTAATACTTAATATTTTTACGACTGCACTGGATCTCGTTCCTCGAACGTACAGCTCTTGATTCACTCAAAAACTGGGAAACATTTTTATTGAATATTTAACGTAAGAGAAAATTCGCGAAGTAATGAATTACAAATTATAGGTACTTTTATGCAAAACCTCCAACAACACAGTCAAAACGAAAATTAAAACGAATGCATGGAGTACAGGAAGGGAGCTGATGATGGCGAGAGTTATGGCATTTGCTTGATAACAGTGTGGTAAACAGCAAACTGAATTACGGTGGTAAACATTAAATCACCGCTTATTTGCTCAAAGGACAAGTGCCGTGAGTGGGTCAGCCAGTGAGCTAGCAAATACAATGACTGAGCACATTGAATGTGGCACTACCAATGGTCTCTAAAGAGCTTGTACTCAGCGTCAAACATTTATTTAACGGTATACCTTTAGATCACAAAATAATAGTAGCATTATTATAGTGATTGACCAAGCGCTACTCCTCTACAGCGATCAAGCGCTGCAGATAAGCTTCATTATGCCACAACCAATGGGGCATTCAAACGGACACAATAATTGAGACAAGAAATGTAATTTTCTTTGTTGATGCCTTAACTGTTATTTTGTGCTTTCATAATATGAATTTTTTTGTATTTGAAAAGTTCATTCTACTAATAGTGTGAAAGACATTGAAGGGAAAAGCAAAAATAATAACAAATCAAATTCACTTAATTGACAAATGAAAGTGACATATAAAACCAATTAACCGAATTGTTTTTGCTGTTGCTTTGTTTTCCTCAGCTTGTCCGCCTGTGCCCTGATGAATCTTTCTTTGAAACTTGAGAATAGTGTTTAGAGTTTTGCAAAGTCTTTACCATGTAATGTTATAACATACTTTGATGGTGTTATTGCTTTGATATTGTTGTACCATTTAGGCAGAGGAATTTGTCACCAACAGCCAATCCATTATTTGCTGCCGCCTGCCGCCAAGGGACAAGCCACAAAATCAAACAAAATCTAACCAATAAACCGCAAATATTTCCGTTGCCTACACGTTCCCCACACCTCCGCTCGTATTTGCCCCACTCTTCGAATTGTAAAAATGTTGATTACACTTATTTGCGACTGCTGTGAGAACCGAATATCCTGCGCCAACGAGGCATATCATTTGGCTCGTGGAAAAAAGTAGGTCGCCTTTTAGGTGCTGAGCAACTTTGTACTGTGGTACTTATCGATTCATAAATGAAACAGAAATCTAAACTCATAATGAAGTGAATTCGCGAAATAATACTTTTTAACGCATATTCTGCATACCTTCTGTTATTATTTCAACTTTTTTGGGCTAATTATTTTTAACTTATAGCAACGCCATTCACAAATTTGTATTTAATAATTATATTAGTTTTTCTAGAAAAAGAATGTGCTTGTTCAATTGCTGGCAAAATTTGTTTTTAATTTGATCTATGACTAACCACTGTGCTTAATCGGCTTTGGAATGACCAACCAGCCTCCTTGCCTGCTTGAGATCTTACATATGCGGTCGTTGGAGTAGGCCAAATTCGGCACGATAATAAACTGTTATGGTATTGTCGTCGTTGTTATTGTTTCACATTTTTATTATTTCAAAGATATTTGCTAGTGTAAATATAAATATGGCAAATATGAATGAAATAGTTGATAAGTAAATAGAAATAAGTCATTGAATATAAGATGAAAATATTTGTTAATAATTTTTCGGCTACTAAATTATTTCCTATAACCATAACTTTTAACAACGTTTTAATATTTAAAAATAAAATCAATAATTTTCTAGCATTTAAAAATTGTTATAACTCAACATTCTTTGCTATTATTGCGATTTAAGGATTTGTTTGCTTCACATTTTCCTCTGCTTGCTGTAGTGTTCCAAGTGTATACTGAAATTGCCATACAAAAAGGTGAAAATACCTGCAACCAAGTACGCCACGCAACTTGAATTCACAATCAACAAGATTCTTGACTTCAGTAGGGACGCTGCTCATTAAAACCGAAAGCAGAAAATATGCAAAAGTAACAGCAACAATTGTACAAATAGCAATTGCAAATTTTAGGAAACCCACAAACTGAATTTCTGATATTCTGCATCTGGCTCATTAAAAATTCAAAATTCTTGAAGAGTGAACGAAACGAAGTAACGAATGTAGCGACAACAAATATTATACAAAACGACAAACTTTGCTTACAGAATGACCTCTCATGGCTTGGCAGTCAGTCGTTGTTGAAGTTTTAAGAGGTGAAGTTCAATTTCTACAACTATCAGAAACTTCTTCTAATTATTTTGAAATGTCACTACGTCGGCGAAAAGGACTAGTAGGAAAGAAATCTAGAAAAGTACGAAATATCATTATAGAAATAGAGAGACAGAGAAAGAAATTTAATTGAAGTTAACTTGCGAGAGCGGTAGAAAGGGTTATTTTAACTTTTTTATTGACTTGAAAAACGGAAGCCCAGAACACTTAACTAACAGGGAAGTGTGATTCCCTTGCATCGTTATTATTTGAATGAAAGAGTGTATGACCAAGGACTTGGCACAATTAGATAAATAGTGCACTGCAACTAAGACTTTAAAGTAGTACCTTGTGTGATCTGTCGAATGTTTGTCAATGCACACGTATTATTTCCTGAATAGAAACACTTCAAAGATTACCTATTTTTTGAACATGAAAAACCCAACTTTCCTACGGAATCTACAGTTCCTTTTGTTAGAATATATAATATCTACCACATTGTAGAGAGTTTTACCATTTTCCAAACCATTTCTACCGTACTATTCACTATTATTTTGTAAATTTATTAGTACATTCAAGTGGTAATAGCGATATTTCATTACATATTTTTGTGTATTTGTTTTTAGCACTTATATATCTGGCTTTCGTGTCACTCTCTAATTAGTAGTAATTCGACTAAACCGACGCTTAATCACTATTTAATTTGTTGTTCATTTTATTTGTGGATAGGAAACGCATGCCAAACGGCGACTCGGCGAGTTATGCTCAATGAGTCACTGAGTAGTTGTGAGTAATTACAATTCTAATGTATTGAATTGTATTGCAAACAAGACTGTCTACTTAAACACACATAGACACAATCATATATACAAGTAAATCTACTATCAAAGTCAATAAAACTTTAGTGACATAAATGGAATGCCACTAATCGATATACATATGTATGTTGTATATGTGAGTATACGTGTATAAGTGTGTTAAACTAACTCACTTCTTCCTGCGCTCTCGCTCTCACTAGAATATGAAGCTCAAAACCCTGCTAATGTCAATGTAATTAAATCCGATTGCACTGACTAATTGGCACATTGGTAGTGTCGAGAAATTATCACGTGCCACAAATGTAATGAAGTGAAAGCACGCAAATTGCCAAGAAATAAAAATAGAGAAATAAAATACAAATGTAATCCAAGACCCACACACTTATAGCCAACTACAAAAATAACTTACTTGGACTCCCTTAAAGCAAACTTTTGACTTAGATTAAGTCTCTTGGTCGACTAACTTTACTGTTATGTCACACTGATCGCCTGCGGTGATATATGGACACATTGCTGTTTATGAGCTATAATTATACCAACTGGAGGTGTCAGAAGGGCAGTAGGTGTTACTTGAAGCGTTGACATGCGGCAATATGCGTGAACATCAACTAGACACAAAGTTTTTAATGGCCATGAAGTACAGCGCGAGAAATGCGTCGCACGCAAGTACTGCTACATACTGGAAAAAAACACTTATACCGTACATATCTACAAAGTTACCTGATTGCACGCGCTTTGTAAAGTTATGCCAGACGCACAGAGCAGCACACTAAGTCAATCTTATACGCTCACAAACGTAAATAAATATATATGATAGGTATATGGGTATACTTCACGAAACTCTTAATGTTACTCATACGCACTGTCAGCCAAACTATTCAAAGTTTCAACTTTGTGCGTATGAAAGCTTTGCAAAGGATTGTATGTAGGAGTAATTGTAAATGTGTGAAAAGCATTTTAGAAAAGTGAATAAAGGCAAGTGTGAGAATTCATGAAAAATAAATAAGCAAAGAGAAGTAAAGAAAGAAAAACCATTACATGCTTAACATAGCACAACATATGAATTTATGAAATGTAAACAATTGCTGAAAGCTCTGTGTGTACTTAGCTTTCCGACAATCTCACCACAAGTCGGAACTTTACTCAACACATCCGAGAAATGTGAAAACAATGTTGCATGTTGTAATACGATACACCACTTGACTTTCATTTGTGGGAAGCAAAAGTAAATTTAATAGGGAGCAAGTTTGTTTACAGCAAATGAAATCTAGTAAAGCGATAAATGTCAGGAAATTTCATTTTGCTAAAAATTTATGAATACAATTTCGAAACGAGAAAAAATTCGAAGATACCAACTAAAAAGTGAAATTGAATAATCAATTATTTTAAAGGTGGTATCCTATGGGTGATCCAGATAGAGATCAATAGCATATGACACTGTATGTAATAGATTCAATATAGTGAACATCGTTTCAACATCGTTTGTATTACCTAAAACTAATCGATAATCGATCGGATATCGATATTTTAATGAAATAAAGAGATTTATCTTCCATGTGTATATCAGAGAACGGCTTCCGTTGAGCGCAAATATGTTCATGCACAAACAATACCCGAACTATCAACCCATTCGGCTCAAGCGCTCAAAATGGCATTCGTGAATATATTCGCTACTGAGCTAAATTCAGCTCAATTGCGGTAAATTCGTTTGCTTGCTGAGTTTATTCACGCTCGTGTTGAAACAGCTCTACCCAGGCGTTCGCTCATTCGGCTCAACAATGATCGTGTTGAATGAAAACAAGCACACAAAAGAGCAAACTCAACGTCTATGAGCAAAGTCAGCGGGTATGAGCAAACTCAACACATATGAATAAACTCACTGTGCTTGAATAAATGCGCAACCAGCAGCGCTACTGGTTTTGTAAAATCCGTTGGCACACACACATGCATATATACATATATATACGTACATATATAATTGTATATGTATACCAAAGAACTGCAAAACTTACTTTTTCCTTGAATCAGCTCATACGCAAAAGTTTCTATTCACTTCCAATCACTGAGCGAAAGTGAGCTAAAACTTTCGTGAAGTGAGCGAACGTGAGCTAAACATTTCGTGAAGTGAGCAAACGTGAGCAAAGTATTTCGGACCGAAGGCTCACATTGTACGCGAATGAGCGGTGCGGCAACATGAGCTGATTTTTACTCAACGCTGTGCTTCGCTCGGTGATTGGAATTGAATAGAAACTTTTGCGTATGAGCTGATTCAAGGAAAAAGTGAATTTTGCAGTTCTCTGGTGTATATAGATTTTCTGTATGTCGATAACTGAGCAAATTTGCATTAACCGCAAAGTCCCTACACACGTCATGTCACAAAGTATAATTAATTAACTAATTAACCCACAAATTATGCACGACGAACTGGAAGAGTGCTGTTATTGGTATTGTTGTTGTTGCCACTAACTGCAGCCATTCAGTAAATCAAAGCTAACAAGCGAACGCATAATCTGCTGATGCAAGCTATTAATCGGTTAACCCCCACGACAATGCACAATGAAATTGCAAAAAAAAATATTTTATTATAAGAGAGATTTAATTAATTTAAAGCAGATGTATTGTCGACGGCAATAAGTCGTTACGCCACATCAAATTCCCGATTCTTTGACAGTTTACTGAAATGCCCAACAACAGCAACAATAAATGAACAACTATAAAAAAGTATCAATTTGTTTCAGGAGCATTGGATTATCCGCGACTTGCAATGAAAAATGCAAACGAGGTGAATAGCAACGCTGCGCTAAAAACGCGTGGTTAACTAAATGAAGATTGATGGACAGCCGACGACAAAGCGCAAATTCGCGGGCTTTCAATTATGTCCTCCTAATTATTATGTGCCATCTTTTCACTCGTCTAGAGTGTATGTATGTTTGCTTTTGTATACATGCATCTTCTACCTTTATATGTAATTGATTTTACATTTGCTTTTTATTACAATCCACATTGCACAACGAATTGATTTACGTTTAGCCCACGTACTTGCATTAACGGGGTCAGTTGAGTGAAAAAGTGTGTGACAGACAACGCGAAAATTTTCTAGACGATGAATTGTTGTGAAAAATTGTCGAAAGAAAACTTTATTATTTTCATTGAATTGAAAAAATATTGAGGTTAGGTTTCGGCAAAAAAAAAATTAGCAAGAGGAATGGTTGATATACTAAAAATTGAATTGGTTAAATATATTTTATAATCTGTCTGTTAATACCAAAACTGCTGAAAGATCTGTGAGGAAAAATAAGTTATATTAAACAAAGTTCTTAAATTTTAGGCAATGGTTTCATTAAAGAAATTATTTAGCATATCAACTATCGCAAAAGAAATCTTTATGATGTACAATAACACATTTATAGTAAAAATAAAGGAAATGAATACATTTAAAACATTTAAAAGACAATTAATACCTTCAAATAGATTAGTTTAAAAAGATTTTCATTACCTCATTGTGCGACCCTTTGTCCAACAATTTACTGCACAAGTCAATGCTATGTAGGAAAATCAGCAAATTAATTTGTTTACTTCTCATTACTAGAGGCGATTGTAACAAGCATGACCAGCAATAAGTAAATCAAACAGCAACAAACAACATGTGTACATCAACGTACAATAAGCAAACATACTTATGGCTGAACAATGAAAATATGTGGAAGAAGAGTGTATCCAAATCTCAAGATAGTCAGTTAGTTAGCCAACACGACTTATATACGTTTGATAATATACAAAATACATACTGTGTATGTCCATATGTCAAAGAGCATGATGTATCCACACTTACAAGCTTCTTATTGATTGTGCAACAAAAACAAATATACATATGTACAATCATATAAGAGTCTACTTATGCATGTTTAAGCATATACTTCATTGTTTGGGTAATCGCGTTTAAATAATTTCAACATCGCAAACAGATGGCTGAAACGAACACACTCAACTATTAACAAGCTAGCCTCTGCATATGCTGCAAATAAGTTGAAGCTTATGCCATTTGAAGAGGCGATAGAAAAAAGGAAAGACGAAGAGAAAAACCAAACAATATGTTAACAACCTAAATGTCGTGAATTTAATTAGCCAGCAAAGGCAAAAGCAACAATAACAATAAAGCAAAAACAAAATGCGTTTCAAGTTTTCCAACACTTAGTTTTGCCATTAGCAGCCCATGCGTGTGGGTGAAGTTGAAAAAAAAAGCACACATATTTCCATAGCTGAAGGAGCAGTAAACACACATCCACATACATACATACTTCAACGAAGAAAACCGGCAAGAAAACGCAAGCGTGAAAAAGTACAACGATAAATACAAGAAGGCAATAGAAAATGAGAAAATAAATTGAAACCGCAGTGCCGGGCGGTGGCAAGAATACCGAGACTGCAGCAATAACAACTGTGGCAGCAACAAGATGTGGCAGAGTGTTAAAAAAGTGAAAATTAAAACCAGTAAAAGTTAACAGCTGTGACACACTTTGAGTTTATACCAGTAGCTTTTCAGGAAGCACACGTATCTACACAAACAACTACTATAAGATGATAAAAAGACACGCACAAATATGTGATAATGTGTGTGAAAATATTGCACATGTGTGCAAGTGCGTCTGCAGTAACTTCATCCTTGAGCTTGAAATAAATCTTCGCATGGATTCGCAAGTTTCTGATACGTTGCAGTGATATGGCTAAGGATGTATTGTACGGAGTTGCCACAGCGACAGAAAACATCTTTATACTGGAAAAGTCAAAAAACTAAAGTAAAGAAAGGTGCGAAGTTTAATAAAACAACGGAAAGCACTTTAAGCAAATATATATTTTAGCTTCATTAGACTTTTGCTATGAAACGACACATTATAATTCAGATTCCTTCCAGCAAAATGTCTGGCATTCGTCAACCAACCAACGATTAAATGTTATTTATGCTTAAGATTTAAATTAATTAGACAACGAGAAAAAGGTTTTTTCAACTTCAAAGAAAGTATTTCATAATAAGACATAAAAACGTAACATCGCTGGAATAATGTAAAGTTAAAGAGAATTTGACTTCAACTCCAACCCTTTCTGACAACTTCAAGTAGTAGATAAGTATCATCCGCAACCTGCAATTTATCTTCCAAATTTTTTTCCAAACAGGCAAAGGTTCATCATATAACTCTTGTTATATAGAATTACTATATAATTAGAATCTACGAATCTACCAGGGGATAGGATCACATATCCCTTAAACAAAAAATCTATTATAAATCACAATTGAATCTTTAATTTCGCGAAAGTTTAATGAAAACTTGGTCAAAATTGTTGTCAAGCTTTAGTTAAACATTTTCCACGCACTTATCTCAATTCCACAAAAATCCAGCTCATCGCATTCTAATTGGACAACGCAAACTTCCAAATTTTCATCCAACTTAAATTCCATTTCCTCCTCACCAATTTGGAAAATCTATCCAAACAAAACTTTAGAAAAGCCAAGAAGTTTCTGGCTAGTCTCAGGGCGCACCGTGGCGAGTTAAACTAGTTTTAATTCGTTTTGCCGTGGCGAAAAGTTTCCCACATTTTTGAATTGCTAAATAAATGAAACAAATAAAGCTGCGAAAGACAAATCAGTGGCGAAAGAGAAACAAAAATAAAATAAGAAGAGGGATACCAAAAGTTCGCGTTAAATTGCGTGCTTGTCGGTGCCGTAGGTGTCCTGTAGACGTTACATAACGTAGTATTGCCAAAAATTGTGAAAATCTATTATTGTAACAAAGAATATACGAATAGTTTTAAGCATAACAAATCATTTGAACCCGTGCCCGTAGTAAATGTATGTCCGCAGTAATCTACTTTAGAGTTTTAGCCCATTTGGTCGATTAAAGACAGCTACTTGAAGTTATCCAATAAACTGAAAGCTGTTGTACTTATGAGGAACTTTTTGAAATCCAAAATATGTATGGATGCTTTAAAACATACCATTTTCCCTATATTATATTAGCGACGTGTTTTTTATAAGGATTCCGGAGGAAAATTCCCCAGTCAGTTTTTCAGTTTTTGTTTTATATTATACTTCTAAAAGAATAATGAATAGTTCCTACACGTACTAGTCCAAATTTCGTAATTTCTTTAAATGTATTAATATTAAAATATTCTACCGTTACAATGTCTGCATTGCAAGTTAAAAACGTTTCCCAGAGTTATTTCCCAAATCATAAACTTTTTCAATTAAAATTTCGTGTTGCACTTGTATTGCGAACGTGTTTTAGCACGGGGAGTTGTTGAATTCGAACGCATTGCCAACAAAAACCGTTGCTCCCGAAGTCGTTCCGAGGTCGTTTGCAGTCGTTGTAACGTATGCTTGCCACTATTACTGGTAAAATGCAGTAAGGCATCGCAAGGGAAGCGGAAAGTTTTGAATTTTGCCTCAGCCACCTGCCGGTTCAGGAAGTCATAGAATTTGATGTTATCCATATGGCAAGGCGGAAGGTTGGAAAAGTGTTAACGTTATGGCTAAAGTAAACAAAGCAAATGGTGGCATTATAGTCGAAAGAAAATTTTATAAACTAATTTATTTACAAAGTTATGGCGAATGAAAAAAAGGGCAGATATTGAAAAGGTGAGTTATTTCGTGGATTTTTAGCCTCTCCATATCAATATGATTTATCATGAGATCATTCAACTTTTAATTGTTTCCAAAGTTTCTCAGTTTACTGGCCGTCGGAGAGAAATTTTAACAAAATATAGTTTTCGAAAATGGTATTTTGAGATATTTGTGGTTTACTTTCACTACTTAATTCAATTTAAAATTTAAACTTTGAACTTAAAGAAAGTTCTTTATTTTACGAATTCTTTTTAAATTATTCAATCTTACCCTAGCAGCGTTCGCAGAAGATTATATATCCAAGTTTAAGCGCGAAAAGTGACAAGTTTTAAAATCCGTGATTCTTTGCTAATCCAGAGTGAGAAAATAGTAACGCGTGTTTTTCCTTTCCTTTGGTTTTGGTTATTGTTTTCAGTTTTAATTTTTACACTTTTGACTTTGCACGTACTTCCAGCTTTGTTTCTGCAGAAGACCACCAACTTGAAACTTTTTCACACATTTTACGACTTTGTTTTAGAAGAGAAGAAGATAAAAGCATTTTTTCACAAATCCTTTTGAGAATTTCCTTTTCTTTTCTAGACTTCTTTTATGATTCGTGTTTTATTGCACTTTTAGCAGTAACTGTTATGGTGAATATTAGATAAAGAAGATGGTGAAAATAAGCAAATGGAAAGGTAATGTAGTGCCTTTGTTGTATTGTTAGTGTTTTTTTTGTGTTTTTTGAGCGGTTATTTCCGTTGGTTGCACGCTTTGCTATGTAAATACTATAAGGGGAACACATTTACTGATTATGCAAGAGGATGAAATACACTTTCACTGCACTTCCGTTTTCCGGCTTTCACTTCCGTGCATACAACAACAACACACACACACACACGAATACACGGAGCACACAAGACTTTATGACGCCATTACGTCGGCGGTGATGTAACTTTTTGCTTTTGTCGGATTTGCGAGACAGTTGTGAATTACTGTTAGTCCGCTATGGCACGCCGCATGTTTCGTGTGTTTATGAAATCTGCAAACACCTAGCAGACCACAACAAAAATTACGAGCAAAACAAACGGAAAAATAGACTAACGATTCTTGTCACAATTTATTTAAGTAGAAGGGGAATTCTTGTGACATGTGCAAAGCAAAAATAATAATTTGTACGAATAAAGGATGCACCACAGTGTCAACACGGCTGCGGCTGACTAGACGCTGTGCGACACAATGCACAGCATGTCCAGACGTAACGGCTTGAGACGCCAAGTGGCACTCGGAGAGTGGTGGAGAAGCAGGTGGAAGTGTCTGACGCAAGTATATGTTTAGATGGGTGTCGGCACGTGAATGGGGACAAGGCAAGGAAAGCGATTGGTGATGTTTTATAAGTGCGAATGTCTATCTGACATTTTATTTATATAATTGTTATTCAGGCGAATAAATGGCGGTTCTTTATACATTTTTTTTCATTTTGCACTTTTGAAAACGAAATTTAGAGTAGAACCACACTAGAGTAGAACTTACACTTAGAATTTGCAATACTTTTCTACTATGCTTTCACTGATAATATTTTCTTTAATTTATTCTTAATTATTTTACTATATATTTAAACATATGAATATAAACAATTACCAATATGTCAAATATGATCTGCTCTGAAATACTATATTACCATATTCGACACACGTAAACACGTGCCACCACACTTATCCACCAAATTTAAACTATATTTAACAGCGGTCACTGCGATACTAAGTGCTGTTTCGGCTCAAATAAATACGCTAGGCAAAGCCAAATGCTCCACACACGCAATTGAGTGCATACGAGTAGAAATCCACCACACTAGCATGACAAGTAGACACAGGGAATACGATAGCAGCCGAAGCGAGTCGGTTTTACGAAGCTCAACCCACCGATGGTAGGTTTAAGTTTATTGCTATCTGAAAAACCTAAATGTTGCTTGCTTTTCGACCGAAAGATATTTCGTTAGTCACCCTTTATAAATTGAGTGAATTCATGTTGCCAGTGCAATAAGTTGCAAACAACATGTTTTTGACAACATGAGTGAGTATTTTAATTATAAGTAGCGAGCGACATGTTGCTGGCAGCATGAGTGAGTAATGTAATGATAAATTAGCGAGCAACATGTTGCTGGAAACATGACTGAGTAATGCAAATGCCACCGAAAGTTGATTGAAAATGTTATCTTTACATAACATAACATGAAATATGACATAGAATGTATTGTATTATACATTTGTCAGAAGAGTCTACAGTGGCAATCATATTTACAAAAGTAAGGAAGATGGGAGAGATGTAATTGAAAACTAATCGGCAGCTTGACAGAAGGTTCCAGGATATGACTTTCCAGAAGTTCTCACAAAAATTCTTTTTTTCTGGATCTGTTTTTCTGTCATATCGAATTTAAACTTCATTTTCCCTCGCGATATTATTACCTAATATCAACAACAGAAAACAGCTTTCCAATGTTTTAAATTGTTTACTCTTACTATTTACTATTTAGTCTACTTCTTCATAAACCTCGAATATTAAAGAAAAGTGGAAAAAATCGCTAGTGGTATGAGTATATTAATTCAAAGTTCTCATTAAACTTTTTCATTAAATATATTGTTCTGAATACAATGCAGCTAATTTTATATGTATACGGAGTGAATTGTGGATGATTATGTTTAATCACAGCGATTAATGATATAATTGCAGCTGTCAAAGTCAATTGCTTATACCCGTAAGTACTTGAAGCAAAATAAAGCAATTATATTTTAATTGAGTATACTTGTAGCATTCATGTAAAACATAAAAAAATCTAAGTAATGGATTGCATATGTATATATTTGCAAATATATTCACCTAATTTATAAGCAATTAATACATAAATTAATGACGCCACAATTGACACAAATGAGTTAAGTAAATTTAAGTAGAACAACATAATATGAAAAGTCCTATGACATGTGGCATTTAGTAAATAATAGATCAGTTAGATAATTGTGTAAGAATATGTGCAAATTATTCAGAGCATTATGCAAATGGTATTTTATGGATTTTAATTTATAAATATATGGACCGGTATAACGATGAAAGTAGAAATGAATGTTAATATGTATACATATGTACTAGGATAAATACACATGTGTATATAAAATAATTGTGGTTTTGTTAGTGCGCGGATGGAAGTCATTTAATTTTAGTAAATACGCTTAGTGAAAACGATTTTCGTAATTGGCTTAAGTATTTAGAAAAATGAATTTATTAGGAATTTGAATCATGTTAAATATAATAAAAAAATGAATATAATTAGTGGCTTGCTGAGTTTAAAATTTCATTAAAAAAAATATTTTTAATTTATGGCAATATTATCACGTTCGCTTATCAATGCATACCCAATAGCTTAACATTTTCAATCCATATGTATATTTAGTATACAAAACCCTATATATTTTGTTATTATTAAATATCTGTATTTGTAAACAAAATCTGATTAAAAAATTTAATTTTTATTCCAATTCAATTTTGCTATAAACTTTTAAGCACAGCGAGCTTAGGTGATTGCAAATTAAAACAAATGCAATCAAATAAATCCCATGAAATTCTGTAGTGGAATAATCACCGCAATTTTCTTCACTTTTAATCTGATTTTTTATTTTTTTGTATTTATGGAATATGAATAACGTTATTCGTTAAATGAACAACAACCAAAGTTATTATGGTGAAAGTAGACGTCAGACATAATCCAAAATGTTGTGGTCTCCATCACTAATATGTAATAAATTTAAACAATGCAATTACTCACTAAGCTAAATTCTAGCAACATTTATTGCATGACGTGTGTTGGGCTGAAATCACGGCTAAATACGCCAAAAATGCAACAATGTGATCACCCGTCAATGGCAGTTGTTGCAACTTTTTCTCGCGGTCATAATTAATTGCGCTCATTCGTTGTGCAGTCATTGCTTCACTAATTTTTCAAATTATACCTAAATTTCATTTATCCGCAACAATTAAAATCACATTGCTGCATAGACGATGTGTGCAAACAGTTGTTTAGGGCGAGCGAACATGTAATCAGATCCAACAACACCAATGGCAGACAAGGGTTAAATGTTATAATAAATGGATGATAATTTACTGTCGTCCCAATAGGACATTTGAAAGCCAAGGTATTAAGCTTTATTGCCTTTTAGAGTATAGAAAATATTAAATTAGAGAATGCTTGTTGAGAACTATATTTTATGTAAGCCACACTTATAAAAAGTAAGAATGAAAAATTAAAATAGCAACACACTCCCAAATCATTCCTACTGGGTGTTATTCATACTTCTTTCATTATAAATTTAATTTCTCCGTAATAAGTAGCGCAGTGTTGCAAGTTATTAACAATTTTTTGCTGCTTTATATAGTAAAACCAATTTCATTTAAATCAATTATTCTGTAGCGCCTTCTGCAAACACGCTGAAAGCTGTAAAATGCAAAATATTTGTATGCTATGTACCCGTATTCAAGCATAAGTAATGATAATGCGAAATGAAATTTTTTTATTCATGTTGCAAGCTTTTATAAAGAATTTAAAAGCACCACACTCATACTGAATGTATTTTATGCAAAAAAAAGTATTAATAATGAGGAAAATATACGTATGTTAATTATAACTGTACATGAACTACGGGGCATTGATGTTGATGGCTTATTATTGAAAAGGGATAGGCAAAATTTATAAAAACTACAACAAAATAAATAAAAATAAAAAGTTTCAAAGTTACGAAACGTCAAGTCGCACTTATGTTGTGGTGTTGGATTGCCATTATTATATGCTGTATATATCATATATACTTCATTGTCATTTGCTATTTAAGATGCATATGGATACATAGTAAGGGAGTACTAAAGCAAAATTATTAAATTTGTATGCACTTCATTTCATCCGGTCGTATCTGTTCAAATAATAAAACAACCGCTTGACTGGTCATAAATCCAGAAGGTCAATTAACAACATGGAATGATGGAATTTGTTATAACCATATTATTGGAAAAGGTATATGTACACTGAAAGAAATTGAACTAGATGCCTGCTGAGGAATACAATGAACAAGAGTTCAATACAGTAATGGATTAAGTAACGACTATTATTATTTATATTTACTATAAATATTTACATGCATATATCAAATAAACAGCAAGTGTGTCCTCTTAACTCACACTCTATGTGTCTTATCAACACGATCTAATCGACGAGGAAGATCCTAGCTTTCAAATATTACACATTAACCAAACAACGAAACTCTAACACGAATCATTAGCGGTAATGCGGTAAGCACTTACAAAAACAACAAATGTGAAGAGAACAAAGTAAAGGCAACTCCTTCGAACCTTAAAAAAAAATGAATTGCCTTAAACCCGAAGTGGCAGCTTGAACCGACTAAATGGAGCAGAAAATCTTAGCAAGGAAGCCATGCGCCGACAACGAACCACAGGGTTAATGTTTGTCCCTTTTTGGTTTGTTTGAAATTGATTTTCAACCCCAAACGACAATTAACGCCGTTGATGTTTAAAAGGGGGAACGCCCGAACTATGAGAAGGACAAGCTTGACCCACATTGTTAAAAAAAGTGAGGCACATACCTTTGAAAGTACAAAGCGAAATGTGAAATGAAATCCTTAAGGTTATCATGTTCGAGTGCCGGACGTGGACACCAGGAGGCCAAAACAAAGGATAGAAGATGTGAAACTTGTTGTGTGTTTATGACTGTGCTGACGTTAGCAAAAACATATTGAATATGTGTTAGACTTAACACTTTCTGCAAACAGAAGGTTACGGACATAAATTTCTATGTACAGATGAGTGTGTAGCTTTTTGGATAGTCTTTAATAGTGCATAGTGTTCAATAGTGCACATAATCCACAGAAGAAGAGAAAAAAGAAGCATAGCTGCAAATTCCAGCAAAGGCAAAGACTGCTTTTGACAGCAAAGAGCCGAACTTTTATTCATAGTTACACTTTTTGGTATCTTGTGGGCGTATTCCAAAATACTTGCACTTGCACCAATGCACAAACATACTCACAGAGTTACGTTAACAAGGATGTGATAATGTTAAGTGCGCTGCATGAGAATAAATATACGGCCACCCACACTACATACCTATGTACATATGGACGTGTATGAAAATTTGTATGAATTATTATATAAATTCAAGTGTTATACTTTGAGTGCACTCTATCGGTAAAACACTGTGGGGCCACAGCAGGGGTGAGTAGTGGCCACTGCAAGCGAACTTGTCAAATATGTTCTCATTGCTACTTGTCCAATACAGCAGGCGTTGGTCCGGCAAAACTTTCAAGTGCGGCAATGGATGTCAAAATGTCAATTACCGAAATGTACTTGTAACCCTCGACGATGATATTGTAAGCCAAACCTCACAGACATCTGAGTATACGAATGTAGTCATGATAACCCTGTAGGAAACAAGAGACTTGGAACAAGTGAAAGCTCAGAAAGGAGTTCTAAATATATTCAATAAATAAAATTTCTCAAATTTTGGAGCGTGCAGCGTCATTCTTATATTATCCTTTTCCGAGCCTTCAGCACAACCGAAAAATTAAACGAAATGTTAAAAATTTGTATTATAGAAAATGATAGCAAAGCAGTCAACCCATATAGAGTATGAGGAGTTTGAGTGATAAATATTTTATTGGAAAATGTGACAGCACAAAAAATGAAACTCCAGTAAAAATCCCATACGCTGCCTCTGCCGTATCGCAGTTCAACAGCAAAGTGGCAACAAAAGATTTTCTGGTATCATCGAAATATTCCAAGAAGTTTCCATTTTCGACCAATTTTGTCGAATTTACTATATACACGCATATACATACACACATATACAAGTACTTAACCATATGAAGATTATGTGAAGCGCTGCTGGATATAATTTGACTTACGCATTTAGTCTATTTCCTTCTTCTTAGAGTTTTTCGCATTTTATTATTATCATTTTTTGCATGTTTTTTGCGGCCATTTGACTGCAAAAATATATTTCAAATTGTTAAAGAGTGTATACGACAGAAAGAGTATAAAAGAGAAAATAATTGGCTGTAGAGAATATATATATATGTACTGAATGTTGGTTCTAAAAATACTAATGTGAATATGTAGCTCTTTTTTGTTTTACATATTGAGGGATTAGAAAAGTACAAAGTATTTTTCACAATAAAGAACATGCCTGTAAAGAGGTCCAATTCAGAATCTAAAATATAAATGAATATAATTTTATTTCAATTAATGAGAAAGTTGAATTAGGAAGCAGACGACTAAGAAGTTTAGATGATATGGTATATCCAGTAAGTCATATGAATACGGACACGAGCTGAACGTATGAGAGCTTAAATAGAAACCTTCGGTTGTCAGGAAAAAGAAACTATACCCATCACTGTTAGTCACTTTCTAAAATAAAAATATAGGCACAATAGCCAGAACTTACCGAAATCATAACTCATATAAACTTATACTTATGTATACTTATCAGATAGGTAGTAGAATGGATCGATTCATGGGTATAGCCTTACTGCTAAAATATCCTATGTGTTTATTTTTTTATGACAAAAAATGTTTCTCAGTCTTGAATACTTCGAACACGAGCACACTTGCTTATGCAATTTTTCTCATAAACTTCATTTCCCCGTACCACAAAGCAAACAACCAAAATGTCAATGAAAATGGTGGTCGTATATTACAACATTTTCATGGGCAAAGGAATCAGCGTTAATCCATAACCATGATTTTATGTATCTATGACCAATACTAGGGTATTGTACAAACAAACATTGGATTGATGGACTAAAAATATTTTTTTATGAGCATTCAATTATGTGTTACTCTGTTTGTGCTCGATCAATGTACTGTGTGGGCGAATATTGCCGCACAAATCGACTTATTGCCAACCACTTTAATTGCAATAATCGCAATGATATCCTTAGGAAGGACGGGACTCGTTTCATGCCTCGAAACCAGGATAGTGGTTGTCGTACCGCAATGTTTCCGAGAAATTGGATACGCATGTATATATGCCTATGCACTTTCCTATTTATTTTTGTGTACCAATGAAATTGCTGCGATTATATTTTTATATGGCAAAATATGTATGTCTGAACTTTTACAATGCTGGAAAATCGTGATTTGGTCGCCACATTTTCTAATTTCTGCAGCTATTATTTATTTTCATTTATTTAGGTTGACTTTGTGGCGAAAGCTTTTAGGAACTGAAATTATATACTACTATCAATGCGACTAGTACATACATATGTAGCGAATAAAATAATTTTATACTTTCCGGTGAAATTGTCAATAATTTGAGGTCACTTGAAGCAAGTGGAATTAACCGACCAATATACTGTGTAAACTAGATTACGTTTTACTAAAATTAACATTTAAAGCATGTTGATATAGTCGAACTAGTTGCTAAACTCATTCATTGGTCTTAGAATCGGACTAGTTGTAAAGTAACTGGTAGAAATTAAACTCCATATAAAGAACTTTAATTTTTGTATTTTTTATTAAGTAAACCAATACAATATATTATAAGTTTTATAATAAAATAAAAAGCACCTCGATTAATTCTCAAATGGTTTTCAATAAATTGTTTAGACACAATTGATTTTATCACAAATCTTTCCTCTTTTTTGTATCCAAACTGTATATTTATTATCATAAAGAGAAAAACAATATAGTGGACACTGTCAAATTTATACCAAGTGAACCAGAAAAAACTTTTACTGGGAAAATCCGCATACAGAAAAAATTTTAATTTCTAAAATCTTGTTTTACACATATTTCACTCAATTTAAATTTATTTATAATTCTTTGCGCCTATTTAAAAAACATACATACATTCCAGTGCATTTAATTTAACTTCACTCACTCAACTAGAAAATTTACTAAAATATGCAAAAAACATATGCAAAATTCATTTGGTGAGTAAACCATTTGAAATGTCATTCGAATTTTATGGATTTTTATTTTAATACATTCTACAATTTCAGAGAAATTAGACTTATAATCAACTTAAAATTCTAGCAGACCGTTGAATTGAAGTAGTACATGGCGTATGAGTGACTAGTGAGTAAGTACATACACACAGCATCAGGTGAAGGCAAGTCATATAAAACCAAAAACGTTGAAGAAACTACAATAAAATAATGCAATACATATGTATAAACATATAAGCGAACCGCAGACGAAAATGCGCCTAACCGCTTGCCAGTATGAGAATACTGCAGTCTCATGCTGCAGACGTTTGTTAAGTGCCTACGAATTTTGAAAAAATTTAATCGAAATGTTTTGCTTTTAATTTTCCTTAATCGAATTTTCAATAGAAAAACAGTAGACAAAATCAAACTCATTCTCATTGAGAGTATTCTGGAAATAGGCACGAAAGTAAGCCTTTTTGAGTAAACAGTCATCGGAAATTATCTAGAAAACAAAAATGTTTAATATCAACACTTCAATTATCTTCATTCTCTCCTCAAACTGAAAGTATTATTCAACCTTTGGATTTCTTTTATAGAAATGAATTAGATTATTCTTTCGTAGCTGAGGTTATCAATGGTTTTTGCTAGTTTTTAGGTGGTTACAGGTGGTTTCAACCATGAGAAATTCAGTTTGAAATATTTTTAATGAATAATGATAGAGTTAACGCGCTCTCAAAGTTGAAACTGTTATTGATAGTTTCAAAAGAAGCTTAGGGAGCTGAGATCTTTTAGTCGTATAGTTCCTTTCTTTTCTAGAACAATTGCTTAAACAATTTTTTATTGTTAAGATTTCCTACGCATATTGATAAATGTCGGGTTTCTGGAAATTAAAAGATAATAATTAAAGATGATAAATATACAAAAATAGCGAACATTTTTGAACACAGAGATCGCTTACATTTCTATGTCAAACTTCAAATTATTGTTTTATATGCTTTCTTATTCACCAAAGTGCTAATTTATGTAACCCTATTTTTAAACAATAATAGGCAATTTACAAAAACAAAAAAAAATTAAATCTCTTAACGCTGTGTAGAACTAATTATATTTGAAAGTTTTATTCCCTCAACACTTGAGTACTTGAAGTTGAAGGCAACTTTGCCAAATGCAATGGCGGTCGTGAAGTGTAAATATATATACAGCATGTGAGGTTGTGCATAAATCCTATTTATTTAAGCGTTGGCACACCTGCCAGTTCCGTCTGCCTTGTTTGCATTTAAAGGCGACTAGGTACAAACAGCTTGTCACAGCTACTGTTTATTAGATTTTTTAGAGCAGAAAATTTTGTGTTCAAACAATAGGCCGTACATTACCCAGCGCGGCATTAGTTTCATTTGAGTCAATATGATGTGAAACTTTAATTGAAATTGAAATAAACACACATTGTTGAAGCGGAACGCGCTGGCGTGTGGCGGTAAACAGCAGTTAGTGAGCGGCAAACCAGCGTGGTGAGACGTGTTACGCAGGCGCAGCAGTCACAACACTTTTACTAGTCAGTCAGCAAATAGGCGCTACGAAGTTCGAATAAACTAATGCGTAGCTTCAGTTTAGCTCGGAGCATGTTTGTAGGTGGCTGACTAATGCTTTACGGGCATCTACAACTACAACAACAAGCCCACAAAATTTTGAGAACCGTAGTAGAACCCATTGTAGTTCGCACCTCCATTTATGTTGCCTTTTAGTTAAACAATCATCTCCCTCCAGTTTTTGCCATTGCACTTCAACATTTCGCCTTAACCCTCTAACCGGCCAATTTTTTTTCGATTAAAAAACATTATTTTTTCATAGTTTTTGGCTAAATAAAACATACGTTAATGTTAAAAGGTAAAAAAAAATCTAAATTTACCTTCCAGGTGAGAAAATATGTTGACGGCCAAAAGGCGGACCTGCCTGGTAACGTAATAAAAATCTTTTATTAGAGGATGATTTTACATTTATATAAAGCACAAAACATAATAGAATAGATATTTACCTAGATGAGAACATTTTTGTTCACGCAAATCATGAATTTTAACGATTTTGTAGTATATTAAAAACTCCACTTGATACACAAATAATTATTTTACACACTTTTCCAAAAATTTGACTTTAGCACTCAACGATTTGCAATTAAATGACGAATGCTTACTGTAATTTGTTTCAATAAGAGAATTGTGTTGTTTTCTGCTGATATTTACCGTTAGAACAGAGATCTGAAATATAAGAGCTGCATAGCAACATATTAATTATACACCGTCTAAAGGCAGGCTCGCCGGTTACAGGGTTAAATTTTGTGCCTGGAGCCCCTTTTGCCTCAGCAAGAGACTACCATTCACGATTTTGTGTATGGGGTTTTTTCATTGTTTTAGTTTTCAATTTAATATGCTCATGTGTGAGCAAAAACATACATTTCGTTCCTTCATTTCTACTTCCTGTCGGCATTCCCCAAGCAACTCGACGAGGCTGCCACCCCAACAACATCCCGTATGTGTTGCCAGACAAACAAGCCAGTAATAAAATATTATTAACTCCCTGGGAATTGTATAAATTGTGCATTTCCTACGAGTATGGTAGTTTCGAATTGCAGCTGAGTTGGCATTGAGGTTAACTGCACCGAAATGAATGCCAGCTCACACTGAGCTATTGATATGATTTTTATTGCTTTTGTTGCTGTTGCAGGCAGCATTGTTTTGACGAAGTGGTGGAAACTGGATAACAAAGAAACAAAGTGTTTTAAAAAGAGGTTTTGAGGTTAAGCTCACATGAAAGATAAGATAAGATGTTTATCTATAATATTATGATTTCGATCGTGTTAAGTTCAGCGCAGTTGACTACGTTAACACACTTTTGATTGAAAACGATATCGCTTTTGTTTTCAAGAATTTATTAATTTATATTTTTAATCCTTATGAAATCTTCATTGCATCTCATTGACATTAAGCTCTCAACGAGCTTTATCGAGCGGATCAAATTAATTCTCGTAAGAAATCGATATCGTTACTGAAGACATCGTTTTTTTAATAATTGAATAATAACAAAGTGTCCAGAGTCCAATAATGTTATACCGGAATTTCCCTTTCACTACTTTTGTTACTTTTTTTGCAGCCAAGTACCTTCTTTCTCACTAATAATTTAATTTCCCATCAAACTTCAAAAAACAAAACACCGGAAGCTTAAGATAATTTGAAGAATTCAGTCTAACATGATTTTCTGTGTCGTTCAGCGCATTGTATTTGCACATCCCCAGGCAATGATTGATTATGATTAAAGGTAAACGAGTAAGAGTGGGTATATAAACGCGTTGATATGAAGGACAATGGTGAATGGCAGAAATACGCGTAATTTCGGCGTAAACCTGAGCCAAATAATAAAAGAAAGAAAAACGTTGTAATAAATAGCAAGATTTCTCTGCGTTGAATGGAAAATGTGGAAAATGTCTGAATAAAAATATTCCCGGGATGATTCAGAGCGAAAATGAATGTCTAGTTGAAAAAGAGAGTATAACCAAAGTAGCAATTCAATCATGCACACCACTTGGCGTACACAATCAATTAAGGTTTGGAGGAAAAATTTAAGGTATTTTGTAGGTGTTTTCACGCGTTACGTTAATATTAAGATATAAAACGGGTTCGGTAAGAATTTCAAACAAAAAATTTATAAAATATGAAGAGCTGATCAATGGCAAAACATTACTTAAACTCGGCATATTCTCTACATTTTATAACACAAAAATATGTTCAGCAAAGTGTATATACTAAAAAATATCCTTCTCATTACATATTTCAAGGGTAATCAAATTTGCGCGCCGCTGATTTGTGGTTAATTTTTGACTGAGTTCACATCACATATAAAATATTTAATTAGCTGCGCGTCTGATGGAAATTATATCTCTCTCTTTGTATTACATATGTATGTATCTACACCATCCATTAACTGACTCAGTTTATAAAATATGCAACGGTTTAGCGTTCGCGAACGTCAATTTCTTGTTTGACGTGGCGTATGAGCAACAGCGGCAAATATATTCAGGAAAATATAAAAAGTGGGAAGGTAAAAATGTGCAAATTAAATTGCCTTAACGATGCGTTGGCATTTCTAATTACAGTGCAAAATAAAGACACATTTCACAAGGAGAAAAAATGTGCGCTGCTTCGAGACACGTCGCCAACGCTTCGTCACTGCCAGAAGAAACATACGCTTACTCGTATGAATTATTTAGTACTTGAAAGTGTTTGACCAAATGTAAGTGGATGGGTGTGGGTTAAATTAATTGTGGCTCTTGCGTGTGGCAAATATATTTGACTAAGTAGATGTGCACTCTTAAACTCACTTTTAAACGTAAATGTTTGCAAAAACGTTACCTTTTTCATGTGACGGTATTTATGCGCCCAAGTGCAGGCATACTTGTGGTAAAGCAGCTCATTGAGTAGGCGCACCGCTGACTTGAACGGGTTGATAAGTAATTAAGCTGACAGGTGTGTAATCCATGTTCCTGTAAGCTTATGTATAAATATGTATACGAGTTTGTATATTTATATTACTTATGTAGTTATCTTACTTTCGAGTACGCAGACAGCAAAGTAAATTGTCTATATCGACAGGGAGTATCTTTTGTGTTTAAGACACATTTCTTGATGGAAAATATGATAAAATTATTAACAATATATTTGACTCTGCCTTCCGTAACGAAAAAATGTAGATGCCACTGAGTTCACAGAAATGCGGTTAGAATTATATGTAAATGAGTTGCGAGTACTCCTCGATGTTCAGTTTGAGTGATTTTCTTAAGAAATGTGGAATATGTAGTGAGAATGATAAATAGTTGAAGATACCAGTTCATTTTTTTTCTTCTGAGCTACTGAATGGAGTGAGTATAGAATATGTAGAAGGGAATCTGGGAAAATGGTTGAAAAGTTGAACGGATTATTCTTTTGAAATATGTAAATTTAATAAATGACTTAAACATTTTTAAGAGATCCATTAGGATTTTTACCAGTCGATGTCATGACATTTGGAATTATTTATGCATAGGACAAGTATACGCACTCTTCGCGAACTAAGTGTGGGCGGATCTTGGAGATTGCGAGAGGAAGGTTTGTTATGCTTTGCAAAAATAGGACTGATACCGGATATCAGACTTCATAAGGTTCAACAGACTTATCAGGGGCTGCTGGCTGCGCAGAATATTTCAATAAATGAAATGAAAAAATTCATGACATCTCAATTTACATCGAATAACAGGGAAGGTTGGGTGTGACAAGCAATCACAGTATATTTAGTTGGTCTAGAAATTCAATTTTCGAAAAACGCAGAAAAACAAGCAAGCGGATTGAAAATCGCTAAGAACAGTATTTAATTTCAATATAAAATATCTATGAATATAAATATATGCTAATGCAAAAGCAGAGCACATGTGTCGTTGCCAGATTGCACCGATAGAACAAGAACACCACCAGAAAAACAGTGCACCAATATTTATGTTGACATGTTCAATTGCACAGCTTTTCAACGCTCACATTGCGAACGAAATCGAAGAACAATAGAAATTGAATGGCAAACGAATTTCAACAAAGAATCGGAACGTGCGTGTGTGTATTATGGAATTGTATTAGTCAAACGACATGTGCAACATTTGAGTATGCATTGCCTGAGGCGTTTATGTTCTGCCACTTGCAGCTGTTGTTGTTATTGCATATAATTTAGTCTTATTGTTGTTGTTGTTAATATGTTTAAAACCATGTTGACAATTTCACTGAAACAAGCGACAGCCACAAGGGAAGAAGGAGCAGAAATATCGCAGCGCTAGTAATGCCAGGCAAGTGGCAACATGGCAACATCAGTCATTTGGCTCAAGGCGAAAGGAGCGCACGACACAGACATGTGACAAGACGGTTGACATATGCATACATTTGTATATATTTTCTACACACATACACAGATGCCCTGCCAGCCAGGCCTAACCACTTTCCCCTCATGTTTCTTCAATTACTAACACCAACGCACACGTTTGGGTTGTTTTGTTTTTGTATTCGTACGTGTGAGGGGAATAGTGGTTAAAAAACTCACAAGCAGCTATGCTGGCCTGTGGCAAACTCACCACATTTTTTACCACTTTTGTGGGTTTAAAAAACTTCGGTTTAACCAGCTTTTTCACCACCTTTGGCTGGCAGGGTGTATATATAAAATACATGAAGACCCGTATGTAACACAAGAATGTCCAGCAAAGGTGAAGAAAACGCAGGAAGGTGTCAGGTGTATAAAGTTTGCAGAAAATATATACAAAGATATTCCAGTTCAAGCTAGAAAACAATTGCCATAATGTATGCATGAATGCCGGTCGACTGTCTGACGATAGTATGTGCACCCATTCTTATTCCTGAACATAAAGTATAGAATTTAGTAAAAAAATTAAAAAGTGCTTAAGTAATGAAGGGGACTAAGAATTATATAAGGGCGTCTTCGCAGAAAATCGATTTGATTAAGCTTTGTTAAGGATTATATTTTCAAGACTACTTATAGATAAGAAAAAGGAAAATTCATACAACTAACCAATAAGTAAAGGATTGCAACTGGTCGCAAGGTTAGTCGAGTTGCTTTAATTTATTAGGACTATTGTACCTTTACATCTCGACCCATATAAATGAACCTAGTTCAGAGAAATTTCGTTTGTATTCCCAAATTGAAATATATCATTCGTATTATCGAATAACAATAAAACTTGATTGAAATATACCTATATAGAAATTCCATTCTATTATGCTCTATGCTCTGCAAATTCAAATATTTATCTTTTAAGCATCTCAATTCATAAGCAAATACATAGTTTTATCTAACAACAGTAGCCAGATATGTAACACTCAATTGAACATTTGCAGCAAATCGGCAATTGTCTGCCGACTTTAGTGAAACAAATAAAATGTAACACAACTCCTACTTCATACAACCCACAAGATATGCACCCTCGGAATACATTTCGACAGGTGAATTTATCAGTGCTATCGATACATAGTTGGTTATAAGTACGTATACATTGGTTAATTTAAACGCCTCTTTCAACCATCCATAGCAGACCAAGCTGGGCAACCGAAAGGCTGTATGTCTTGCATTTTACGCTTCAATTCACTTCAGAGAATGTTTCTCTATTTACCTGGCAAATGAAGCTCATGTGTGCGAGGCAGTTACAGGAGCAGCAGCAAAGTAGCTGGAGTTGCAATGTTAACACATACAAACGTTAAGAAGCAGCGATGAGGCGCTGATTTATAAGGATGCAAATGAGATGAGACACGGTAAGAAATGTATGGATTTTTTTTCAATAATTTAAAATTGGATCAATAAGGTACATTGCTAAAAGAATTGTTGAAAATATGGATTATTCCCTTAACTTATTTAAATATTGACAGCTTCTGCACACTTAGAAAAACTTCTCAGAAATGATATAAATGTTTCTAGAAAACACTTTTATTATTTACCAAATACTGTTGAACTTCCATAACTTGAACTTCCATAACTTGAACTTCTATAATTCGAAGTTCTCCATAAATCTTACTCTTGTATTGGCAATAGAAGTCAAATTTCATACAAATTACCTTCCATAACTCGAAGTCTCTCTAATATATATATTTGGCGTAGGAACCGCTTTAAGCGATTATAGCCGAATCCACCAGAGCGCGCCACTCATTCCTCCTTTTTGCTTTTTGGCGCCAACTGGAAACACCAAGTGAAGCCAGGTCACTTTGCACTTGGTCTTTCCACCGGAGTGGAGGTCGTCCTCTTCCGCGGCTTCCTCCAGCGGGTACTGCATCGAATACTTTCAGACCTGGAGTGTTTTCTTCCATCCGTACATATGACCTAGCCAGCGTAGCCGCTGTCTTTTTATTCGCTGAACTATGTTAATGTCGTCGTATAAATCGTACAGCTCATCGTTCCATCGTCTGCGGTATTCGCAATGTTTAGAGGACCATAAATCTTGCGCAAAACCTTTCTCTCGAAAACCCCAAGAGTCGTCTCATCGGATGTTGTCATCGTCCACGCTTCAGCGCCATACATCAGGACGGGAATAATGAGCGACTTATAGAGTTTGATTTTGGTTCGTCGACAGAGGACTTTACTTTTCAATTGCCTACTCAGTCCAAAGTAGCACCTGTTGGCAAGAGTGATTCTGCGTTGGATTTCAAGGCTGACATTGTTGGTGTTGTTAATGCTGTTTCCCAGATAAACGAAATTATCTACAACTTCAAAGTTATGACTGTCAACAGTGACGTGGGAGCCAAGACGCGAGTGCGCTGACTGTTTGTTTGATGACAGGAGATATTTCGTCTTGTCCTCATTCACCACCAGACCCATACGCTTGGCTTCTTTATCCAGTCTGGAGAACGCAGAACTAACGGCGCGGTTGTTGCTTCCGATGATATCAATATCATCGGCATACGCCAGGAGCTGTACACTCTTGTAAAAGATTGTACCCTCTCTATTTAGCTCTGCTGCTCGTATTATTTTTTCCAGCAATAGATTGAAGAAGTCGCACGATAGTGAGTCACCCTGTCTGAAGCCTCGTTTGGTATCGAACGGCTCGGAGAGGTCCTTCCCGATCCTGACGGAGCTTTTGGTGTTGCTCAACGTCAGCTTACATAGCCGTATTAGTTTTGCAGGGATACCAAATTCAGACATCGCGGCATAAAGGCAGCTCCTTTTCGTGCTATCGAAGGCAGCTTTAAAATCGATAAAAAGATGGTGAGTATCGATTCCTCTCTCTCGGGTCTTTTCCAAAATTTGGCGCATGGTGAATATCTGGTCCATTGTAGATTTTCCAGGTCTAAAGCCACACTGATAAGGTCCAATCAGTTCGTTGACGGTGGGCTTTAGTCTTTCACACAATACGCTCGACAAAACCTTATATGCGATATTGAGGAGACTTATACCACGGTAGTTGGCGCAGATTATGGGGTCTCCCTTCTTATGGATTGGGCAGAGCACACTAAGATTCCAATCGTCAGGCATGCTTTCTTTCGACCATATTCTACAAAGAAGCTGATGCATGCACCTTATCAGCTCTTCGCCGCCGTATTTGAATAGCTCGGCCGGTAATCCATCGGCCCCCGCCGCTTTGTTGTTCTTCAAGCGGGTATCTATTCCATCGTCATCGATTGGGGAATCGGGTTCGCCATCTCCTGGTATTGTACTTTCACTGCCATTGAGCAGGTCGGAGAAGTGTTCCCTCCATAATCCCAGTATGCTCTGGACATCCGTTACCAGATTACCTCCTCGGTCCCTACATGATAATCTCTCTCTCTAAGTCGAAGTTTTTTTGTGGATTATGGTGGAGTTAGGGAAGTTCAACTGTATCTGGGATTAAGAGTTTAGCTTAGGTATCACTTAGAAAAATTTATTAAATTTATTTCATCGCATTTTCAGTCTAGTCCAAGCATCTAAAAGCCTGTGATTGAAGGATTTTGACGCTGCATCACTCAACCGTCAATTATCACCCACACATGCTCCTGCCAAACTATGCATAGACTTACCGGCTGCTCATAAACTAACGTAAAATAGCACTATCCCATTAGCTACGCTTTTCCAAGCTGATATAAAACGGTGTTTACGCCGTTTGATGCAACATACACAATAGAGGAATGTGGTGTGATTGGTGTCTGTGTTGCTAAGGCTGATGCTCATATATACATATTATATACACTTGCCTGCCTGATATTGCTGAATTTTGCATATTGGTACAGATGCAAATATCCCGTCAACGTAACGCACGTGTTGTTGTCGTCGAGACTCACATATTTTCATGCTAAATTATGTTGCGGATCACAGAATATTAAATTATGATCACGATATCACATTGAAGCATTGAAAATTTTGCAACAGCCGGAGTAGTTATCTCGTAGCTAACACAACAACGTGTGCAGAAAACAGAGATAAAAAATTTAAAATTACATGAGGCAGACAACCAAGCACATAAAAGACCGTCTTGAAATTAAAATGTGAATCAGCACATATTAGTGGGACTTACCAAGCCGAATCATAATATTTTACTAGGTGATAAAGCTAAATCTATTCATTATCCTTTTCTTTGAAGGGATTGAAGTTTTCACACCATCAAAGTATTGAGCTCTGGTAAAAAAATAAAGTAGATCAAAACACAAACAACTCGTGCAAGAGCTGCATGAAACTGTTGCCAAAGTCCCGTCGGACAACTTGGACATCCTTCAACACTCGTTAAGAAAATCAAACACGCACTTGACCATTTAAGTACTTAAAGGTATAGGCTAAGAGCGTGAGGTGACAGTAGTAAAGCAAAATTCCTGAATATGCGAACGAGAGAGGGAAGTTTTGTTTTATTTCATTTACCACAGACTGTTGCTTTTTTTCTATGTACATATGTATTGTTGTTTCATTTTGTCTTCGTACCATATATACTGTTATATTGTATATTAGTGTGAGTTTTTGTTGGCTTTTGCCCAAAGTTAACGCATTAAAAAGTTTGTAATCCGTGGCACATCACGTTTTGTACCTGATTTTTCTACAACAATTACAACCACAGGAATGCAGTATGATAGGGAAACCCAATGGCAGCTGCAGGCACATGCTAGAAATGGCCGAAGAAAAAGAGAGAGAATCAAAGAATGTAATGACAGGCCAAAGACAAACTAAGCATAAATATTTAGTTAATAAGACAAACGGTAAAACTTGTGAAAATTAAGATTAATTACTGTTGAGGCGAAAATTTGGGAAGACTGGATGAAATTACGAAAATTATCACCTTTTACAGGGAAATGCTTTAGAGTCATGGCTTTGCTTTTATTCATGTTTATTTTATTCATGACCCAAAAATGTTGAAAGATGGGTACGTAGTGTACTAATTTGGAAACTACAGCGAAAGCAATATATATAAAAATTTTAAATTGAGTGTGTCAAGTCAGTTAGTTCACATTTTTGGGTATCTCTATTAGCTCAGATAATATCATTGAAATTCGATAGATATCCATATCGTTCGAAAAAATAATTTTACAACTTCTCCCGTTGAACCCCTATCAGAACTACAAATACAAAATATACAAAAGGTCTTAATGCACTATTTTGAGCTAAGGATTACCAAAAACAAAGAACGAAATTTCTTTATTTAATTTGTTCGTAAATTGCCTCGAAAACCGCTGCTCTACTTAAGCTTGAAAAACAATTTATCGGTCAAAGAACAAGCGACTGCCCACGAAGACGCAGTAAATATTTACAAAGAAGACAACAAAGGAGAAGTAATATCAGAAGAACAGCGCGCCACAACCACCGCTGAAGCTTTAACACTTGTTTACTAAGCGCGTACAAAATCCAATATAATTATTAAGACAGATAAACCGTTAGACATGGCTACCAACACTACACATAGCTGACAAAACACTCCAAGCAAAATGGGACAAACCAATTTCAAATGGCAAGGGAGTTTATTCCTTGGTATTCGAGATATTGGTGACCACACACAATCGACTGCTGAGCTACTTTAAATTGAAGTTAGGAAAAATAAATGTGTCGATGATGGTGGCCAGAAACTTGGGTATTACGATAGTAATGGGTTATTTTATGTATTAAGTATCTAAGCCACAAACTATGGGATCGCTTATTTACTTAGACGTCTTGTTCACCAAAAGGCAATAATAACAACTACAGAAAACGAAGCCACCGAAAGAGAGTGGGAAAAACATGCACCGATAGATAATCGATACTTTCGGGGACTTAGAAGTTATACCTGAGCACACTAACACACATACAAAGGAACCCAACATATTTCATAATTGACGTGTTGGCTTGCAAGAGAAAACAAAAACAACATAATAATTTTGGGATCATTTTCCTTAGGTGTACTCACAGTCAGTGAATGAAGAAATAACTTTGAACCGTACTAAATAAGTCTATACAAGGCGACTCCAACGACACAGCAAGGTGATTACATTGATTATGTTATACTCTGTTATGTTGTGGTGCGTTGTTAGCAGGTGAATCATGGGCGATGATAGGCACGTTGGCGACATTGATTTTTTTCTTACATTATTTCTTTTTTTATTCCTAGAACAATCAAGTGACGTAGTAAACTTTTAGGTGTAAGCAATTTATTTTAAGGTACCGCTTTCGAGGCGGAGGAAAGAATTCGAGGAACACGTTCATAAAGTACAAGACAATCACCATTAAGTTAAACGAAGGCAGTAACCGTATCCAGTAGACGAAATCAAGACACTTTTCAAGAAAACCTCAAGTTCTATTTAAATTTGGCTAAAAGCAATTCAAGCATTCCAACACTCACTTAACTTTTTTACAAGTCCATTGCTTTCAACCAAACAAATAAATAAAACGATGTAAACCAATAAAACCGAATCGTAGAAATAAAACACTTGCGGCGATACAAGCCAGCAAGGAAGTAATAAAACTTGGAAAACCGCAAGAGTAGACGGACGAGTCTAGTCAAAAATGAAGAAGAAACAGAATGGTAAACATTTGATTGGACAACAAGTAGAGTACGATGACAAATATAGAAAGAAGTTAAGAGTAAGCTACCGAAACTCCCTAAGAGGCAGCTGTATTATAAATTGTTCGCAATTAATATGCCACATACAACTTTCAATGGCAATAAAATGAAGGCGATGCAACTCAAATGGACTATATTCGACTGTCGATTGTTTTCAGCAGTAATGACAATAAAAACAACAATATCTAAAACAACAGCTCCAGTCGTAAATAAACAACAAAAATAATTAAATCGAACTGATTGACAAAATCACTCAAAGTTTCTGCACTCCACTGACCACAGAGCTGAAGGCATAAATTAATGTTTCTACAAAGATGTTAAAGCGACAGACAGGTAGATGTCCAGATGAGTTGATAGATAAATGAGATGATTAAAACCAACAACAGCTATTGCAGCAGTAAGTTTAAATTGAAATTGATCGATGCCAATACTGTGAAACTTACAAAAGGACCAGGTGTAAATTTCCTAAGGAATATTGAAATATTTATGTACCCTTCAATACGCTTAATATACTTAAAATCATTTTGAATATATCCAAAACAGAAATAGTGACTATGCTCTTACGCTTTTCTAAAACAAAAACTCGTCTATGCAAAGTGACGATAGGAAAAGTTTGGGACATAAGTAATAGCTAACGGCAATTTCGTGAAAGTCAAATATGAGCAACTAGCTTATGACAATCAATGAATGGACGAAGCAGAGCAGAACAGAAGCGCACAAGAACCAAAAGCGCCAATGGACGGTCAGACTAATATAGTACAGCCAGCTAACGATGCAAGTGGCAAGTGTGTATATAAATTTCCACGAAATCGTTGCAAACTCCGGGGCATCAAAGCTTTGTCAACGAAGTTAGAAGTATACGAGTGATTGGTAGAACGTTATAGAGGTAGAGATGAAGGAGAGAGAGCAAGTTAGTGGGTCGAAAAACTTAGAGCAACTTTTAATTTGTTTCCAAGTTCGAGAGTTCGAACTTTTTGCTAACAGCCATCACATGGCCTTACCAGCATATATGCATGTGGTATATAGGTCTTTCACACTAGTGAAAGAATATGAAGACTTTTACATTACTGAAGCATATCCATGTGTAAGGTCGTACGAGGTTTCGAAATGAATGTACAAAGAGAAAGTATTTAAAGGAATATAGAAATATAAATTATTTCCACAATATCACGTTGATTATTTTAATTTGTGAATATTTCATAAATCAGTCGGTCATGTATCAGCAAATAGTAAATGTTTGAATGTTTTCTATTTTGAAACACAAACCCACTTATTTCAATCGAAAAATTATTATACATATCTTTAATATTGTTAGTGAATTTTTTATCAGTATAGTTTTCAAACAGAATACTCAGAAAATTTATTTTAATGTCACATATTTACTATTGCAAGTCAACCAGTTATCACTACATATGCAAATATATATACCCATATATACGAGTAATAGCTACACTAGTTCCGTCATCATCGCCATAATAATTCAAAATGTAGCCAAAGTAATTCAAAATGTAGTCGGAAAAGTTTTTCTATTAAATTTATGTGCAAATAAAATATTAAGTTGATAGTGCATGGGGTGAGAGAGGCAATAAAGTTGAGCTCAAGAAAAAACTTAATGCATTCATTTATGAACATACACAACTATACAACTGCACTGATAACCAATTGCCACAGATCAATACAGAAGCGAACATAGTTGTAGGATATTTAAGTTTGCGTCCGCACGAAAGCGATTAAGTCAGCTGACAACTTAAGTTTGCTAAGTGCAAAGTGACAGGTCAGCTTAAATGGAGTGTGAATAATAACAACAACAAAACCAATCCAAAATAGTAAAAGTATTGTGAAATATGTGCAATAAATATGTGATTGACCCACTGAGTCGATAATTGTTGGTCATCACTCCACAAAGCTAAAAGATATCAAGAATATAATAATAATAAAGTTCTTATAGCATTTTCGCACATCCAAATTAATTGATACATTAAGATTATAATTGAGAAACCAGT
Organism: Zeugodacus tau; assembly: GCA_031772095.1. Taxonomy (NCBI): domain Eukaryota; kingdom Metazoa; phylum Arthropoda; class Insecta; order Diptera; family Tephritidae; genus Zeugodacus; species Zeugodacus tau. The sequence continues at coordinate 10,568,024 of CM062651.1, read as the reverse complement.
TTTTGCTCTTCGCACTGTCGGCTACTCGGCTGTTATACATTTTTGTTTTTGCTTTTCATAAGAAGTTGGTAAGTTTCATCAACTAATTGGCACACACCACAACCATTATTTCCAGCAGAGACATCTACCGTCCAGTTAGATTACTACTATTTTATCAATAAATACCGCCAAATTTAAAACGTGGACAACGACTCGCAGAATTGTATTGCAATTTCAACTCTATTTGTATTGGATTAAAAATTGCAAGTAGATGTTTACCTCGTAATCGATCTAAATTAGTGCTTCAATCTAGCAGAGGCTGGTTAATTTATCAATTAATTGCGAAAAGGCTATTAGCTTGTTAGAGCTTAATTCAAGCAATCACTTGATCGATGCTATAAATGAAATATTTTTAGGACATTAGAAACTGAAAATGTCATATTTTGCCTATAGCATTGGGGTAAAACGGGGCCAGGTAAGCGTTTAAATTTTAAATCCTTCTCAACCTGTCAACATTTAGTCTGCAACAACCAATCAGATACGAAAATACAAAAATTGGTAATGATCAATTTCTTTCCCATTTGCAAATGCAAATCAAAAACTCTCAACATGCAAATAACTGTGGAAAATATAAATGATGCTTAACGAACACGTTTCTGTCAATGTTTGTGTGTATGCGTGCTGTCGACAGGCAATTTTCGCATTGTGATAAGATTTTGTTTTTGCTCACGAGCAGTTTTACATTGTGATAATTTTTTTTTTCACTCTTCTACCGTGTTTCCACATTAACGCTTTGCTTTCGCTTGTGGGTAGATTGACATTTTTTTCTAGCATTTTCCTCTCTACTGCTGTTGCTTGTAAGCGCATCGTTGAACGTCAACAACAATAACAAAAGCACGATGACATTATTGCCAACTGACAACGCTTCGGCTAATGATGGCGTTGATGGTAATGACGCTAACAGCAGCACAAGCAACGAAACTTCGTTATGTGCAAAGTACCATGAGTGCGCCATGGCGTATACGTAATTAAAAATTTGCTGTTGAATTCGATTTCAGAACAATTATTGGCGAATTGCAAATGCAATTGTCACATGCATACATTTGTGCCTATATTTCCAATATAACGAGTTTGCTAAATATTTAAATGGAACAATTGGAAGTGTTAATGTCCCAGATGTGAATGCATATGTATGTTATATTCGTACATTTAAATATACATACATAGGATACTCACTGCCCTCATTAACACCAAATTGCAAATTCCTTTTATACCCATTTCAGTGAGAACATGAAGTCTACTATTATTCATGGAGCACCCAGTTCTTTGTGGTTTTGTGCCTAGTAATTTAAGTTGCCGTTTGTCAACACTGGAGACTGGGTCAGTAGTACCGGGAATCTCGCCCATATAAATCAACGAAGCAACTGGGCCAAATAAGCGAAGCGGCGTGGACACAAATGGAAGGAAAAAATTAGTTGACCGACGGGTTGCAAAGGGAGTGGCTAGAAGTTAAGTGGCATAGAAATGCGTCAGACAGAAAGGCTGCGTGTGAGTGAAAAATAATTGTCGAGATGACAAATGCTGGTCCTAACTTTATTCATAATTTTTGATGTTCTTTTTTTCTTGTAACCATTTGGTACTTAATTATTTGTATTATTATTTTTGTACGACTTAATTTTCTATATACTCGGCCGCAACTCACAAACGAAGCAAAGACATTTAACAAGAAAAAAATTTCCATAAAAAAATCCACATTGAATAATTTGCGTTTTACATACGCATCTATCAAATGGTCGTACTTAGCGTTACTGTCAGTTTAATAAATAGGTCAACCTCGTTAGTCAGCGGTTAAAACGAATGCGAATTGCCTCAAGTCGTATAAACAGTTAGCGGTGCGTTACTGTGCAAGTGAGCGTAGAAAACCGTACAAACAAGCTAAATATACCGACAAACATATACCGACGAGCATTTCGCTGGTGGAAACTTCCCCTCAACTTCACGAAGCGCAGCAACCACAGTTAGCGCTTTCATAAGGATGAATGAGCAAATGAATTCTTGTGAATGTCCCTGCATTGTTTGGCTAAGTGATGACATCGTTTGCGAGAATAACAAGCGTTGACCAAACGACTGACAGCGGGAAGATATGTATAATGGAAAGAATGCTGTGGGCGGTCGACAATGGCAAAAACCATATGACTTGACTAATGCCTACGTCGACATGTCGCCAATGTGTTTTTTTCCTTTTTGACTTTTGCAGTTGAAATCATATCTCGGAATTCAACTTTTCAGGCTGCGCACTGTGTTGAAGCATAAAATTGATGCAAATACAGCATGGATGCCAATGAAAATAAGAGCAAGAGGCTTTATGACTATTTGGCTAGCATAAACGTTAATAATTTGTAATAAGACACACTATAGAAAAACTTCAAAAAAATAGATTATTATACTTCTGGCTTAACTGAAAAGAGAAGCATATGTTAACTTTAACGCAACATTCATATTACTGATTTAGTAATCCTTTACTGAAGCTTCCTTAAAACATAAAATAGAAATAGTTGCGTTATTATTAAAAAGAAACGATATGTCAACTGAGATTACTTCTTATCTATCATCTATTATCTTGAGATAATTATATATACTTTAAGGCACAACTACCAGCAGCCTATTGCCCGACTACCGAATAATTTACGAACACCTTGACCTCAACGAAGCTTGCACGACCAGGACACAATTTTACATAGTCACACACTACCGCAGTAGAAACATATTCACTAGCTGAAAGCCAATGCAGTTAACATTAGCAAAGTCAATCTGACCGCCAAAAGCAATTGGAGATTGAGTGAACATATGTGTTTCTGAACGCTTAAATAATGGTTTTGTGCAGCAATAAAGCCTTGACACCTGCTGAGAACTTGACCTAATTCACACTGTCAAACTTACAGCTATTTAAGATAACAAATCCATTACGAGCACTACTATATGAGGCAGCGAAAAACGAGTGAAAGCATAGGCAACGGAGCTTAATTGCTTACAGTAGTATGGAATATGTTAAGCAGAACAGGTTTGGCGTAGCTGGTATGTTGATTGCACGACATAGAGGTTCGTGAGAATTTAGCAAAGCAGAAAATTAAAACCCAGATATATTTAGAAATTATTTGTAGTAAAGAGATAAACATAGTAATTAAGGAATACAAGCTTTACGATAATACTTCCAACACAAATTAGTAAATGAAATTAAAAGCAGCAAACTGAGTAGAGAAACGCAGTGAATGAAAAGTTGCAAGTAAAGCACATAAAATGCGGTAACCTCTGTAATGTATACTGTTTGTCCGTACAATCCACATGATGGCGGGCTTTCTTGCTACATAGCTCTCTGTGTAGTTGGCTCTGATGACAATAAAGGAAATTAGAATTTCAATTAAATGGTTCCATAGATATGCAGCATGTTTGTGTGTACGTGCATATTGTTCAAAATCAACGGCAGTTTTATATATATACAGCACAGACAGCTACTATAGGCAAAGTTTCGTAGGGGTTTGTTTGTTACACTGATGCGTTCGTATAAGATTATGTGTGTGTTGTTACTGTGGTGCAGCGATATCAGCATAGGAGCGGAATCGCAGTCTGTTGAACGTTATCAATGAACATAATGTTGCATGCAGCTCCCAATCACTCACACATTTCTTTGAACAGAAGCGCTTAGGTGCATACGTTAGACTTCTGATTTACACATATATTTTTTCACACTACGTTACACCATTCAAATTTTTCACTAGCTGGAATAACACCTTGGTTGTATTATATAAATATATGTATCAAAGTAAGTACGTTAGGATGGAAGAAAATGTACGGATCCATCTTTTTCAAAAGAATGCGGATCTATATATCTGACAGATAGATATTTTTATGAAAAGCTCTTCTCCATAGATGACTCAATATTATACTTTGCTCACCCTTTCTTCTCAATAGTAAAATCCAGCTCTGAGGGAACTGTGAAGATTCTTTTTAGCGTACCTTCAATTTTCAGGATGAGAAAATGAGACGACGATCAAACGAAGTAATATGTTTTTAAGACCTAAAATTGGGTAAAATTCAAGTAATAATAAGCTTAATTACTTGAATAGCTAAGCTTATAAAACATTATTTGAGGTAAGATTGAACTAAATGCGACGTTTCCATTTTCTATGCGATGTTTTTACTACATTTTGGTCCCTTATATTGAAGTAGAAGTTAATGAGATATAATATATGATTTCATGGTGCTTATTGGTGCATACAAGACCATCCTAATGCAAATAACTGATTTATACGTGACCTCCTGGCCTACCAGCTAACCCACCCTATTATAAATAAATAGATAGCTCACATTTACATTTTTGGTAGCACACAAAGGTGGGTAAAGGTGTATACATATGTGTGAGCTTGTGGATCGCGTGGCGTATTTCACCTGATCACTATGACCAAGCGTAGTCAAAGTGAGTAACGTCAATTAATGTAATTAATTTCCGAACGTTGTGTATAAGGCTATATGGGGCGTATATACTACGTAGGCAAGCGTAAGCCAACAACAACTGCGATAACGTCAAACAACCAAAAACTATAAACAATTTCAAGAAAACCTCAAGTTCTAATTAAATTTGCTTAAAAGCACTTCAAGCATTCCAAGACTCACACATTTAATGATGCTTAACAAAATGTTAACTTAACTTTTTCACTAGACCATTAACTGTAGTAAATAAAACAACAAAAGCGAAGCAAACCAATAAAACCGAAACCAAATCAAATCATATAAAGTACCTACGGCGATAAAGCAGGAGCTGCCGGAAAGGAAGCAATAAAACTTTGAAAACCACAATAGCAGGCGGACGAGTTTAGCGAAGCATAGAACAAAGAAGAATAAGAAGAAAATCAGAACATTTGATTAGACAATAAGTAGACTATGATGATAAACACAGAAGAGTCAATGACTTGGCTCGCAATTAATATGTGGTATGAATATCAATGATGCAATTCAAATTGACTAAATTCGACCATAGATTGTTGTCATCATATTGACAATAACAGTAAAGCAAAACCAGAGGCGACAACAAAAACAATTAAAGTGCACTGATTGATAAATCATTCAAAGTGTCTGCGCTATACTGACCACAATCAGAGATGAAGGCATAAGTTAATGTTTCGACTCTATAACGATGGTAAAGCGACAGGCAGACGCAGTAGCTGTTCTTAAATTTAAAGTCATTGATGTGAACGTGGTCGATATTGACAACATCTGTACAACAATTTCAGAAATTTCAGATATATACTTTAACCTAAATTTGTTTTAATTAATATAATATTCGAAAGATGCCTTCACTAGTAGCCTTATATTGTCCGGTCTTAATACGGTTAGTATTTTAGTAATTTATATATTCATACACTAAATGTCTCGAACCACCAGCTTTAATTGGTTATATCTGTTAATAAATCATTATAAGCAAAGTTGTTTCAGAACACCTAAGGACATGTGATCGTAAAGGTCTGTCAGTAAGCGATTTGACGTCTCTTAGTTACTGAGAATTCCTTTAATACCACTTTCATAGAATACATACATATGTGTATATAAACCATTTGCTATTTGTTCTCAAATGAATTTTCTTAAAATCATTTTCAATAAAATCAAAAACTAATAGTGACTATACACTTATACTTTTCGAAAATAACACACAAACATGTATACATTTTAGTTTTTGTAAACTCATCAACGCAAAGGTACGACAGGAAAAGTTTCAGTAGTAAGTAATATCTAACAGCAATTTAGAGAAAGTCAAATATGACCGACTAGCTTATGACAATCAGTGAAAAGACGACGCATAGCAAAATAGAAAGACAGAACAGAAGCGAACAGGAGCCAAAAGCGCCAATGGACGGTCAGGCATACAGTCAGTCAGCCAACGATGCAGGTGGTACTTTCCGTTCGCTTGTGTGTATGTAAATTTGCAAGGAATCGATGCAAACTCCAGCACCTCAAAGCTTTGTCAACTAAGTTAGAAGTAGACAAGTGATTGGTAGAACATTATAGAGCTGTAGGACCAGAGGAAGAACAGGGAGCAAGTTAGTGGGTCGAAAAACTTAGAGCAACTTTTAATTTGTTTCCAAGTTCTAGAATTTGAACATTTTGCTAACAACCATCACATGTCCTTGCCAGCATATATGCATGTCATTCACACTAGCCAAAGAATATGAAATTTCTTATATATTTAACAAGGTCATTGAACTTTTAATCGTAATAAAGTTATACATAGATTCCTGGATGCCAAAGCTCATTAAACTCACTCAGATTAAGAGAAAACGTAGTGCACACATTTAACAGGAGACACGGCTACATATTTGTACTACTGTATAGCCAATTGCCACAAATCAATACAGAAGCAAAAATAGTAGCAGAATATTTATGTATGCATGACAGCTGACAGCTTAAGTTTGCTAGGTGAAAAGCGACAGGTCTGCTTAAATGAAGTGTGGATAATAAATAACAACAACAAAACAAATGCAAAGTAGTTAAAGTGTTGCGAAAGAAGTACAATAAACCAGTGATTGGCCCACATGACGCGATTATTGCTAACCAATATTGCACAAGACTGAAAGCAATCTAACTGAGAGAATTTTTCTTTTTCAAAATTTTTAGGTTATGCTATACTTGAAATGGATTGGCATTGGTGTTTTTTTATCTCCAGAAATCAAAGCCACAAAAATAAAATGTAGCTAAACAGCTCTCGTTTTGTCACGTTTGCATTTTTTCATCGATAAGTCAATAAGCCTTGGCGTAATTTAAATTTTAAATTTTATTTCAAATTGGATCCTGAAGCAGTAGTGTGAGCAGTGTATATGTGTACTAATACATAATGAGCCTATAAAAACGTAAATTAGATCAACAAATCAAACTCTAATATTACTCTGTACATTTCTCCAACCGAAGGTAAATATCAATTCCTTCCTCATTTACAGATGCAAATCAAAAACTCTCAATATGCAAATAACGGTTTGAGAAAGAAGAAACTAATAAAAGTGAAGCACAAACTGCTCATCGTATTGCATTTACAAGTATCAGCGGCAGTGCAAAACTCTACAAAACCACTCAATGAAAGTGAAACCTAAATGAAAAAGTTGAATCCTGGCAGAAGAGTGAAAAACGCAGTGTTTATATGTATGTATGTGAGTGTGGAATTTATGTAGTAAAAAATTGTCGCAATAAAGCGCTGCTCGTGAGCGAGAAAAAATTTATGTCATTTTGCGAAAATTGACTGTTGAACATACACACACACACAAAGTGATATACTCGTTAAGCCTCGTTGAACGTCAACAACAATGGCGAACAACAATAACAACAGTATAGTGACTGTATAAGAATTAAACAAACAACAGGAACTGCGTTTCAATGTGACCTGTCGTCACGACTTTATTTTTAGCACTCAATTAAGTCCGCAAGGAGCGGCAACTATAAGCCTGCTTGTCCAGTAGGCTTATGTACAAAAGATGCAATAATAATAACTGCGCATCAATAGGTAATGCACTTTATGTAGGTGCGAATAGATGCGCTTATACTTAACATGTAAATATGTATGTAGACTAATTATGTTTCGGGAGTAGAGCATACTCATGCTAGCGGTGTGCATATATACAATAGGCTGCAGTCAGCGTCGCTGACATATGTACGTACATACGTATGCATATATGTCAATAGCTGAATGCAAATAACAAAAGGGAGAAGAAATAACGCTACAATCAGGCGATATTTGTCCATAGGCATAGCGTTTGCAAACTTAGATAGGGGATTATACCCTATACAATATCCAAATCTCGAACAGTGACATTATTGCCAACATGACAATGCTTTGCCTAACGATGGCCTTGATGATAGCAGCGTTGACAGCGGCACAAGCAATGAAAACTTCGTTATGTGCAAAGCGCTTTGCGAGCGCCGTTGCGTATACGTAATTAGAATTTTGCAGTTCAATTCGATTTCACAACAATTGGTTGCGAATTGCAAATGCAATTGTCTCATGAATACTGTGACTATATTGAATTGCATGTAGGGCAGGATTCCGAAAAATGTAAAGGGAGCAAATGGAAGCGTTAATGTCTCATATAGAAATACATATGTATGTATGTAAATTTTTTTGCTTTCAGACGTGTCGACAATGATTATACACATTTGGAATATTCAAATATTGGTAGCAAGTTTTTAAGCAAACATTTAATTTGTGGTGGAAAATTTTTTATTTAATTTAGCATAATTAATTTTTTTTTAGCTTACTGCCATTACGTAAGTAAATTAAAACTCGAATGATTTTATTTTATACTACCATATACACACGTACATCACAATACATTTCGTTAAAAGTAAACTCGACGTATTGGTCAGACTGGTAGGCTATTGGATGGAAAATAGCTTTGTTATGCTAATACTAGAGGTACCCATTGTCACTGTGCTATTTATTTTACATATAAAAAGCTTCAACTGGCCACAAATCGTGAAATAATGTGTGTAAGTCAACAACAATAATTGAACATGTCTCGGCCCAAGCAGAGCTTTTATATTATTACGCGACCTATACGCCAAAAAATTAAACTGTCTATCTGGCAACTATAACAGATTAAAAAAAACATATTTCACACACATAAACATCAGCAATCTACAGTTGTTACTAATACATGTCCTGCGGTTGAAAGTCATATTCAAGCAAGCTTCATCATCATCGTCATCCCATCAACGTTCCCAACAACACATAGTGCTACGAAAGCTGATGCATTGGCAATAAATAGCCGGGTTCTCTCAATGGAGACAACACACAATAACTGCAGTACAAGCAAAATGAATATACGAATGAAATCACTTTTCAAGCAACAATAGGAAAAAATACTCATAAACATGAACATGAAAACATGAAAAATCAACAATAACAACGTAGTGGTATAAACAAAACACTTGTTATGAGTCCAATTACCAATTTATTACTCCAATTACCCGGAACTCTGACGGAATTTGCTGAATGATCAAACAACCAACTAACCGGATACACACCTAGAGGGTTTGATTCAATTATGGCGAGTAGGTTGATATGGAATAAAAGAGAGAAAATTGAAACCAAAAATCTGTGGGAAGCAAGCAAAAATTCCCAGTTCAAAAGAGCAAGGGTCATCAGTACAACTTATGAAATCTATGAACATTACAATTAGTCAAGAATTCAGTTCTCGTTCTAAAAATTGTGAATGCCTTATTATTATAGAAATCATAAATAATGAACAAGGAGTTCTATATGACGGAAAGACTTGAATTTGAGGTTACCACAGTTTAGAAACATAAGCGAATGAAAAATCTCCAACTAATTTCTAAATTTCAACATATCCATCCAATTGAACTCAGAACATTTACCTGCACCATGAAATAGAAAAACGAAGCAACAAAAATACCGTAAAAGTACAATAACAAAAGCTAGCAAAAGTCCAATCGCAATCACATGTTTGCATGCCGCCGAGCGCACAACCAAACCCTTCATGGTCCAGTTGATGGCTTGATGAAAGTTAAGCCGTGCTAAGCTCACCCATTTACTCGGCTGGCGATAAAACCATAGTGTTACGAAAAATGCTGGAAAACTGAATAAAAATACACATTGCAGGAAAAAATCTAATGTAGTTGCACAAAAACAAAAATGCGGCAACATAATAACAAACAATGAAGTTGTAAACGGCGTTGACCAATAGCACAATGATGGACAACAAAAATAATTAACAACATCCGTAATGGAGGAAAATGAGCGCTAACACAACAATTAACAAAGGTTCAAAATAACAATAAACAAAGACTGTAACGACACAGTTGAATTGCAAGTAGAACTCAAACAGTAAATCGAAAAATTAGGTTTTGGAATTAAAAAAATAATAAACAAACTAAAAGCAAATTCATTGCATCCGTTGTGGGTTACTTTTGTACGATAATATGATAGGAAGATAATTGAAGTTTTTGACAAGAAATCGGCAGCAATTAGGTTTCAATCGCATCTAACAGTTGGATTTTCTCGAAAGATTAATGTAATATTTATCGTATTTACGATATTGAAGGCATCAATGAATTTTTTGTAGTTTAGATTAAAATATAAAGCTATAAACCTATACTCACATATACGACATAATTCACGAATACCAAAGGGATCTAAAATCCTAAAAGATCTCTGAATGCTCTGATAATTTGCATAAAACTCCAAAATTAAATTACTACCAAATGATAGATTCCTTTTATTATCACTTTAATGAATGACATAACTATTGAGGTCATAATATATTATTCAGAGCTATTAGCATTTCGCATTGAGATGTCCACAGTTCCAGCACTTTTTCACCATGATTGTACAATGAAAATGTAGTTGTCGAGTTGCGTTATTTTAACTGGCGTTTGTCTACACAGGACACTGGGTCAGCAGCAATGAGAATAACGCACATATAAAGCAACAAAAATCAATAGATCAGCTAACTAAAGCGGCGTGGACACAAATGGCATGGAAAAATGAGTTGACAGACAGGTAACAAGTTGGCTGAAAGGCATATAAATGTGTTCGTTTGTAGATTGCATAAAGAGTACGAAAGAGAGGGAAAATAAAATTGCTAAAATTATATAAAGTCTTATTGTACTTTTAAATTAATGGCATTCAATTGCTGCTTGTCGCCTGTTTGTGGAAATGATAATTGCTGTATATATTTTTCTCTGGTAACCATTTCTATTAATTATTTATTAGTATTTGACATCTTTACTACATTCCGACTGACTTTTCTTTCAAAAGTCGAAACAAATACCGTAGTAATTTAAGAGTAATGAAAAGTAGAGAATTTTTATCAAACAATTTCCAAAAGATTTCACATTGAAAAAGTGGCGTTTTACATTCTCATCCATCTAATGATCGTACTTGGCGTTACTGTCAGTTTGACAAATGGGTCAACTCCGTTGGTCAGCGATCAAAGCGAATGCGAATTGCCGCAAGTTATATAAATAGTTAACGGTGCGTTGCGTTGCAACTGAGCGGCGGCAAACTAAAAACCAAGCCAAATACACAGACTTGCATTGTCCCCATAGTGGAGTATTTCCTTGTTGAAAACTGTCCATTTTTGTTCTCCCCTTGACTCTACGAAAAACAGCAACCGCAGTCAGAGCTTTCGCAAGAATGAATGAGCAAATGAATTCCGAAGAATGTTCCCGCGTTGTTTACAGTAAGTGATGACATCGTTTTAAGAAATAACAAGCGTTGACCAAACGGCTGCCAACTCAAAAGAAATAATAGAAAGAATGCTGACGACCGGCCGACAATAGCAAAAATCACGTTACTTGTCTTATGCGTACGATAGCAGGAACAAATCACGAGGTTTATATATATGTGCTTATAGGTCTTTTTTGTTTATATAGTGGCTACATGGCTCAGACCCAAACGCACACTCACAACAACTGGTAATAGATATCCCGGAGTTCTATATAGTAGCTGAATATTCGAGGCGAAATTGTATGGCGACGCTTGGCAGTCAAACAATTTAGGACTCGGATATAAATTAGCGCATTCTGCCTTCCACGCTGTAAACTATATGTGAAGAGAAGAGATAATCTACTAGGGTGCGAGGGTAAGTTTTGTCTCTGAAAGACATTGACATTGAAATGTTAATAGGTAAATCATGATATTAGAAATTATTAAGGGAAGAGGAATTCTACTGAATTTTGGGGGAAGTTTTCTCATGCTGAGATGTATAATCCTGGCAGCCACCCTCGTAAATGTGTTTTTAATTATATATTATTTCCGCCAAGAAGCCACAGTTCCCTTTCCAATGCCTCATTTTACATTTTTGACTTAATTACCAATTTTACACAATACTGTTTCTTCTGGGTTGTTCGTTAGTGTTTGTCTTTCATTTTGCTTTGAAACTTTTCACTATTAAATTAAAAAAAAAAATACGTAAGTACATACACATAAACTCACAAAATTATTATTCACTAAGTTATTTCCATTCGGAACATACCATTACAATGCTTTAAATAATATTCACTCTTTTGTACACAGACCAATTGAATTTATATCTGTAAGCGTCATCTCGCCAGCTCATTTCCCGCGAATATTATTAAATTCCAACTTGCAACTTTACATATCATAATAGGTATCATTTATGAGCTATCAATTTCACTTCATTTCCAACGGATATGCATTCGCGTACTCAGCTTACTCGGGAGCAACTTATCGTTCGTGTTGCCTGACGGACTTGGTAGTAACTGTTAGCTTTCGGAGTTGGTGTGTGTTTGCGTCAGTAAAACATCACGTAAGCCATTGATCAAATCTACGCGACAAACAATTGAACAATAGTGAACCAAGCTCCAGCCCGAATGAAGTGTGAGCTTTGATATACAAAATTAAGAGCAAGTAATACGTATACCAAACATTTCAAAAATTTTAAACAAAAACTCCGGCAAGCTTGAGAGCAGCACGCGCCAATTCGCCGGAGAGATGGAAATGGAACTGAAGATGAATTTGTAGTCGCATTGGTCACATTGTTGGCGTCATGTCATTGCCGGAGATCGAAGTAATGAAGTGAAAGTAGTTGATGATGCCAAGCAAAGCATAAAAATAGGAAATAGACGTTGAAAAAAGGTAAGCATTGTTGCAGACATATTGAAGAGACACTCATCAAGAGAGCGGGGTGAGAAGCGGGCCGGCAAAGAGAGCTGACTTTGAATCAACTTCTAGTTCATTTGGAAGGATAGAAGAAAATGGTAATGTGAAGTACGGCTGCTGTGGTGATTAAGTTTTCCCTTTGCAAAGGAGTCGCTTTAATTTACCAATGAGTTTTTTAAACTTAGTGCTTGATTGAAAATTACATCATTAAATTTGAATTAAGTGAAGAGAAATTATTTGTTATCTCCTATCTCGCCGAAAATAATTGTCTATAAAAAGAAAGCGATCAACACGTACAATACGTTTAAACAGCATACAACAGCCTACTAACCGACTACAGACTAATTTATGACTTCCTTGACCTCAACAAGGAGCTCGTTTTACATGGGCACAATTAGCTACACATGGTCAAACAGCAGCACGGCAGGTGTACCTTGACCTACCGAAGGATAGTGCACTTAACATTGCCCAACTTAGCTCACCACCAAAAGCAATTCAACAAAGCGATGAGGAGAGTACAGGAGACTGGGTGACCTTATGAACTGCTGAACGGTTAGATAATGGTTAGGTAAAGCAATAATACCTCGACGCCTACTGCCAACCTACCTCACACTGTCAACCTGAAGATTTACAGCTATTTGAGGTAACTGTGCTATGCTATGAGTACTATCATCTACTGCAGCGAGTTAGAGCGTAGCGGCTTCATTGAGTATAAATAGAGTGGAACATGAAGAGTGGATAAAGGGATGGGGTAGCAGGCGTGCAGAAAGCACAACATAGAGGTTCTTAAGAACTTGGCAGAGCAGAAAATTAAAATAATATATATTTAGAAATTAGTAGGAGTACATAGATAAACATAGAAATTAAGAAATATAAACTTAACGATAAAACTGTCAGGGCAACTAATTTAAAGCGAGCACACCCAGCAGAGGAACACATTGAATGGAAAGTTGCAGCTAAGGGAAATAAATTGCGAAACGTTCTGCAATGAATACGATGTGTCCTTACAAACCACACACTTTCTGGTTTGCTCGCCAGCTCTTTGGCTAGTTGGCTTCCGATGGCTGGGAAGAACAGAAATTAGAATTTCAATTAAATGCTTTCATAGATACGAAGGATGTTTTTGTGTATGGGTGCAAGGCTTTCAAAGTCAATGTCACTTTCAAATGACTTTTCTACACCTGTTCATCAGGAGTCAGCACAGACAGCGAGTACAAAGGTATGCTACAACATGCAGAACATGCTACTAGAGCTTTGCTTATTGCAATGACACGTTTGAGTAAGAATGTATATGTGTGTTGTTGGTCTGGTGAATTTGCTTTCAGCGTCACTATCGTTCTCGTATCTGTGTCACAGTCTAGTGAACGTTATCAATGCGCCAAATGTTGTATGAACGGCCCGAACTTTCGCACAGTTGCCTGAATAAGAGCATACATGTTCGGCTCCTGCTGCATTAATAATAATAATCAAGCCAACGTAAATTTTTCACGCTTTACATAATACCGTTATCCTTTTTGTATGCACATTAGGGTGGAGTAAAGATGAAACATGGTAGAATTGTTTAAATAAAATTCGATTTACCTTATGGACCAAATTAAACATAAAGTTGAAGGAATATATCACGTTTTCTTGAGTGTGCTGGCGCTAACTAGTAAGTGTCAGCTTAGTCACTGAAATTCAGAAAGAAATAAATCGTTAAAAATGTCCGTATTTAGTACGCCATTTTGTCCTGGAGACGAAAGCAAACACTAGATAGTCAGTAAATTACGATAAATTCCTATCATCACGACTTTTTTGACCTATCCTGTTTTTCGGAAGACAAAAGCGCATTATTACCAAATTATAAGATAATCAAAGATCAGAACTAATAGTCATAATAAAGAGCACTCATTATCTACTGTAAGAAAAATGTAGCCTGGTCCTCAGAATTATCATAGCAGAATTATCAAGCACTAGCATATTCGGTCCCCATTATTTTGAGATGATGCTCTGTATTTCAGCATTCTAGAACACTTTTTCACGATCACCTTAATGCAAATAAATTTCAGCGAGTGCGCTTGAATTTTTGGTAACCCGCAAAGGTGAGTAAGGGTGTATGCAATGTGTGAGTATTTGGGCCGCGTGGCGTTTTTCACACGACCGCTACTATGACCAAGCGTATTCCATGTGAGTAGCGTCAATTACTGTAATTAGTTTTCGAACATTGTGAGCGTACATACTATATGTGTGTATAATGTTGCGCATCCATATAGGGAAAGTGTAAGCAAACAGCAACTGCATAACGAAAAGTGGACGAAAAAAAGTTTTTCGGCACCGCACCATATCTGACCGAATGAAATAACGGTGAATGGCTAACCGACTGAAAGCCGAACTGTTTTGACTTGGCTGAATGACACGTTTGAAGAGCACCACACAAAAGTTATCAAATGGACCAATGACACTCGCCGCGATATTCACAAAAAAAGAAAATGAAAAATCCGGTTATACACACGCACACACTCACAGAAAAAAGCGAGGAGCTAGTTCACATTTGGCAATTAGCTTAATTCTGGCATTCAAGTGAAAGGTGTTGGAAAGCGGTTTTTCCTTTTTCTTTCATATTTGGTTAGTGCACCGACACAGTTTAATCAAATTAAGTGGAAATTTCACTACATCGAATGGGTGCTTCAGTTTCAGTGGCTTTTTGTTGTTGTGATCCATAATTTTCATGGTCTTATTTGAAAATTTTTGAAATATATTAGCTAAAATTTAGTTTACAGAAGAATTTGCGAATTGATGAATCAGCATTTGGGGGGTGATGCTTTAATTTAACTTTTGAGGCAGAAAAAATTTTGATTTAATTTAATGTTAAAAATTCAGAGAAGTTTTGAAAGCAAAGAGGAGAGTTTCTGAGTGCGATGCTGCAGTTATTATAATAACTTTCACAAATTTTTACCAGGAGAGATGTATCTTCTTGCATTTTAATGTTTTCTTAATGTTTATCGCTGGACAAACAAATTTAATTCTGTAGCTCTGAAAAAATTAAACTTGTGTTGGAAGAATAAAACATACCTAGTCCTACAAATATTCATGAAATTACGCAAACAAATGAAAAGGATTTGCTATCAAGCCAGAACATTGAAGCATGATTTGTCTTCATTTACCACATTGAGTGCAACTATTTTTTTATTAATACGAATTTATTTACAACCACTTGCCATTGAAGATTACTAAGAAGAAGTGGAGCTCACTGTATATACTATTTACTACTACGACTTTTACGTTTTATGAGTGCTTTCAAAAATATTCCCTGCTTTTGACTTACGATGCAGGTTGCACTGCGAGCTCTTACTGGCATCTACCATATAAATGACTTAGTACTTTTATGTAGACTGCCATCTACTACTTATTTACTGCCTCTTTAAGTGCTATTGATTGATGCAGTTTATTATAGCGACGCTTGTGCTGTACCTACTTGTAGCTCGTATTTATTATCGTCCTTTTAAACCATTCGTTGACTACATAATACTGACAAGGGAAGACTGGGTTCGTTGGTATTAGACAAAATCCGATAAAATATGTAGTTATAGGTTTCTACTGTTTAAAGGGATTCAAACAAATTTTCGATTTCAAACCTGTGCAAATATGATAAACCTCAGCAAGAAATATAGCAATAACAAAAAATTTCTGAAAATAAATAAACAAAAAGTCATCCTCACTTAACCGCTCAGAGTCTTTTCACTGCAGTGGCTTTAAATGTGCAAAGTAGAACAAGTTTGCTAACCCAAGCCGTTGGCTATTGTCAAAGCACAACATATCTGTCATTGTTGTTAACTTTTCCATTTTTTCTCACTTTCAATTGTTTATTGTTAGCACTGCTTTCCTTTTTCTTGCATATTTTCAGCCACTCTTCCACATTACTCGCTCACCGCTGTTAACAAAAGAAATCCCACAGCTCAATCGAATTTTCTGAACCAATTTGTTTGCAAATCATTTTATCGAAGCGCAGCGCGAAGAGAAAAAAATAGGCGATTATCCCTTTTGCGCAACCAGTCCTTTTCGATGCCAATCTGAACTGACTGGGAACTCAGTTAGTAGTGCGGTGCTCTTCGACTGACAGCGTGCGAACAGTACATGCATCACTGTGATTCTATGGGTTTGACTAACTAACGCGGCAACCTCTGTCGGTAGCGAAGACCCGACGACCATTAGGTTGAAGTACCAGCACTTGAGTGTATATGTGATATGTTTGTGTGTCCTTTTTCATTCGCAGTGCTCCTGTTTTGTAGTAAATATGGAATTTTTTTTAGTCTCTTGGTTGGCTGCTCGCTCGTTGCCTATAATCTCTCAGTTTGTCTGTTTATCTGACCGTTTGGCAGTCGCCAGCGTACACAATGCCGTTTAGTGGTGAATCGGTGATGGTAAAACTTTTGAAAATTTGCATTTTTATAAAAAATATGATTGCTTGTTTGAGTTTTGAATATATTGAGCGTCTTTGGGATGATCTGTGAACAAGAGAGGAAATAATGTGATAAAAAGAGGGTAAGTTAAAAATGATAAAAAAATAAGTTTAAACAAGTAAGGAAGGGCTAAGTTTGGGTGTAACCGAACATTTTATACACTCGCAATTTATTTAACTTTATTAATATTATATAACACACAATTTGACCCACAAATTCGTCATACATATTGTATAAAGTCCATTGAAAGTTGGAAACCCTAATATTAGGTTAGAAGCACCGAGGTCCTCGTGTTCGATATATAGGGCCTTGAAAACCTATGGTCCGATTTCGGCGATTTTTAGAATGGGGCTGCCACACTATAAACTTAGTATTTGTGCATAGTTCTGCACCGATATCTTCACTAGTGCCTTCAAAGTTCTGGTATATAGGAAGCAGGCGTGCTTGTGAAGCGATATTATTAGGAGGTAAGGAAACTATTACAAACCAAGTTTCATTGAAATCGGTCGAGTAGTTCCTGAGCTATGGTTTTTGACCCATAAGTGGGCGACGCCACGCCCATTTTCCATTTTGTAATAAAATCTGAATGCAGCTTTCACCTGCCATTTCTTATGCGAAATTTAGTGTTTCTGACGTTTTTCCCTAGCGAGTTAACCCACTTTTAATAATTTTCAACCTAACCTTTGTATGGGAGGTGGGCGTGGTTATTATCCGATTTCTTTAATTTTTGGACTGCATTAAGAAGTGGCTAAAAGAAACGACTGCAGAAAATTTGGTTTATATAGCTTTATTTATTTGCGAGATAAATACAAAAAACTTATTTGAGGGCGGGGCCACGCCCACTTCTTCAAAAAAATTACATCCAAATGTGCCCCTCCCTAATGCGATCCTGTGTTCCAAATTTCATTTTAATAACCTTATTTATGGCTTGGTTATGACACTGTATAGGTTTTCGGTTTCCACCATTTTGTGGACGTGGCAGTGGACCGATTTTGATTTCGAAAGCAACCTCCTCAGGGTGCCAAGGAATATGTGTTCCAAGTTTCATTAAGATATCTTAATTTTTACTCAAGTTATCGCTTGCACGGACAGACGGACAGACAGACAGACGGACAGACGGACGGACAGACATCCGGATTTCAAATCCACTCGTCATCCTGATCATTTATATATATATAACCCCATATCTAACTCTTTTATTTCTTGGTGACACAAACAACCGTTATGTGAACAAAACTATGATACTCTGTGCAACATGTTGCGAGAGTATAAAAATAGTAAAAACAATTTTCGGCTTTAGTGGATTAGACTGCCCACTTCGAGTGACATGCGAAAAGGTCAGCAAGTGCTTCAGTATACCGTAGTAAAAGGCCAACAATTTATCGACGTTTGTTGTTGTGGTTAGTCGGTTAAGGGTCACATGGAGAATTTATCATTTATACGCACATAAACTACATAGAAATTAACAATTTGTTACCCACTTCAATGCTATTGCTACAGAATTACTGAACTCCTATATGTACTGTGATCTAACAAAACCACTGAACTTCTCTATAGCTACTGTGATCGAAATCAAATTACTGAACAGCAATTGCGATTGTAAATCACTGATATTTACAAAAATTAATAGCAGTTGCTATATGCGATTTTTCAAACACAGTTAAAAATCACCGGTAGTGAAATATCGCTCAACACTAGTATTTACGAGAAACAAATAAAACTTTATTTCAGGTAAAGAATGATTAACGAATTTTGAAACTCCATATATAGAGCTCCCTGTCAAAATCCTTATGTATTCTAATCCAATTGTATAACAGTGTATAAATTCTATACATTGAACTATTATTCTATACATTGAACTATTATTAAATTCGAGAATAAACTGGAGCACCATAATGTTTGTGAAGTAGTTCTATGTGCACACCAACAATTTTATATGCAATATTTTACCTTTATTGCTTTTGTGATATTTTTGTTTATATGCCGCATTAACATCAAAATAGCAACAGCAAGCCAGTAAATAGTCGGGTATTACCCTTTGGGTAGGGAACTATAGATATATGTATGTATGTATACAAACAACTTTTTATCAAATAAAAAATTATAATGGAAAATATGTAAATTTCTGCAAACTAAAGTTAACTACATAGTACTGGGCTTAGTAAGTTATATGCTGAACAATAAATTATCAAGAGTAAGATGGCTAAAAGCAATGGATAATATAAACATAAAATAATTAATCGGGCCAGTTTACTTCATATAAAGTTATTTAATCCTCTCATGCCCGAATTAAAATGGGCGAAGCTAACATTTTTTTAGATCAGACTGGTTCATTAGTTACAGGGTGTTGCATATAGGCACAAATTAAATTATTATAAATAAACTAAACACTTTTCTCATGAAATTTTTTATCTATCTCTTATCTTTAATTTTTTATTTAGTTCACTTTCTTTTAAAATAAAACAATTATTTTTATGTTTTAGAAAACTTTTTGTATAACCACTTTTGTATAACTTTTTCCGCGAAACGATTTTTGCCTATTTCTCTCTGCGGAGAACGCCTACTGATTGAACACGTGCACAGCTCATAACAAAAAAAAGTAGCTATAAGCTTGCACAACACAGTTCTACATAATTGAAAAAACCGCTGGTCAAAAAAATTAAAATGGCGGGAACTAGAAGCCGGTAAGTACAATGTTGTCTATAGGTAACATTGGGC
Organism: Zeugodacus tau; assembly: GCA_031772095.1. Classification (NCBI taxonomy): domain Eukaryota; kingdom Metazoa; phylum Arthropoda; class Insecta; order Diptera; family Tephritidae; genus Zeugodacus; species Zeugodacus tau. The sequence goes on along the minus strand of CM062651.1, from coordinate 10,548,206 downwards.
ATGAAAGGGTTAAGATTTATTTTATTTTGAATTGACGATAATAAAAAAATCTATAAACATTCGATATTTCTTAAATTAATATTAATACATAATCATATATATGCTGAAATACACGAAGACCAATCTTAAGAAAATGACGTTCTAAATCTTCATTGATAAATCAGGATAATACAGTGATAGTACTCAATACACAAGACCCACACTTTTTTAAGTCAATCTAACTGAAGAAAAGATAGACAAAGGCAGCCAAATTCAATCCAGCGAGACTACACCTGCATCAACTTTGCGTCGCATCTGCAAAACAGACTTAAAAGCATTTTGTTGTAAGACAGGATTTTGCTAGCATACTTCACAGTAACCTCTAGCAAGAATAATAACAAAAACAATATTAATTAATTTCGTTAAAGTTACTTTGGAAAATATTTCTGCCTTGTGGTATCGTAAGACCATAATAGTAAAGTGGATACCTGCCAAAACTGTTCAACACGCCATACCAGTAAACTTACCAGCGTGGGCTGACTGTAAATGGATTATAAGTGCAGTGGAGATGTGGAAGTGTAGTGGAAGCATTATCTCCCTGATTACAGCGGGTCTGGCGGCGCTTTTGTGTATTTAGACACCTAGATTTAGATTTGAGTATTTAGTTCGACAGTTTGTCCGTCAGTCAATCTGTTTAACTTCAAAGTGCGTCCATAGACAGATAATGCAGAAAAGTGTAGGCGGGTAATCGGCAATGATTGGCATTTGCTCACGAAAGAAGATTTATACAAATGACCAACTTTTGTCATAAATTGAGCGCGCTTGGTGCGCACACTGGGCTTTATTGATTTGCGTATTCTTAGTGGCGTGACGAGATGTTAATATGGTGCTAGCAGAGTGGTGCTAGCTGGGAGATGCTGGTATGCGAACTAGAAGAGTGGGTTGTATGACATAGTGAGTACCTTAGTCTCGTTGATGTGTGATAATCAAGAAGGAAATGTCGATATATGACAGGTCATCTTCACAACGTGTTTGACAATTGACATTTTAATTCTTATATACACATTTACGGTTAAGCATTCCACAACTTCAATGTTGTACACTTCACCCACTTCACCCACTTATCTCTTTTACTTTTTTAAGAAATTTTTTTCCTTTGATCCTTATTTTCAAACAACTTTTTTTCGACTACACCTGCATATAAAACTCCATTAACGAATGGATCTTTTGCTGTTCGCAATATTCCTTTGGCGAAACATAAATCCATTTTTGAAGTGCAATCGAAAGCTTACAAAGCCAAAAAGGAAAGAAATGAACAATGAAAGAAAATAGTTAAGAAAAATCAAAAAAGTGAAGTGTTTATTGTTTTCCATTTCCAACTATCACTTTTGAGATACATACTAGGCAGTGGCAGTTGTATCTTACTGCACTTGAACGCATTACAAACAATATTGCTATTGCCTTTCCTTTCAAACACTTAGCTAGCGTCTCAAGCAAGAAACAAAAGTAAAGCCTTTTTAGATAAAAATGCATTCTGGGTCGTAAGTTTTAGCGCTTCCAATAGTATAAGTATGAAGTACATATTGAATTTTTACAAACATATTTTGCTTAAGCGGGCTTAAGCTGGCTTTGGTTCTCGCCTGTGTTTTCGGCTGTATGTGTCAAATTCGTATTGTTCGAATGGACGAAGGTGCTCCAGCTCTGAAAGTGTTCGATTCAGTACCCGCTGGTGGAAGCCGAGGAAGAGGGAGACCTCCACTCCGATGGAAGGACCAGGTGGAGAAGGACCTGGCTTTGCTAGGTATAACCAATTGGCGCCAAACTGCTAGAAGGAGAGTTGCGTCGCGCGCTGTTGTGGACTCGGCTATAACCGCGTAAGCGGTGTCCACGCCAGTCAAGAAAAATAAGAAGATTTCTCAAATTCGGTTAAGTGTTGCAAATTCGGCTATGGAGAAGGTGTTTTCTGTTGAATGTACATGTATTAAATTTCCTTTCATATATCTCGTCTCAATATCTGACTATAAGAAAATGCCGATTTAAGGGTCAAGTTAATTTAATTATAAAAACCATTTCCTTAATTTTTTAAGCTATACTAATATAGAATGTATGTCTTTGTTCCATGAAATGCTATTATTGTTTTGAATATTGACTACAATGATTCGGTACTCCTTACACAATTTATTGCGCCCTTAAATGAAATTGATAATATAACCGAAATGTGGTCATATAAAATCTGTTCGAAAAGATTTTGGCGATTTAATGCGGCACCATAAAGAAATCTAACGAGTTCATCCACGAATTATACAAAAAGAAGACAACTGCAAACCACAAATTACCACAAGTTTCGAGGAGGATAATCAATTTATTGAGGCGTTGACCGACCTCTTTGACTCCCCTATCAATAATTGATGCTGTAACTGACATGGAAAACGGCAAAATAGCAAAAAAAAAAAAATGTGATTGAGATCATTTCGCCATTGGCGCCATATAAATGCTTGGCAGACATTGACAACTTACGGCATACACATGCCAAAACCATACATATACGCATACACTATACATTAATTATCGCGCATGTTTCTGGAATATTTATCTTCCATGCAAACAATATCACACTGAAGCTTTAACAAAAAAGTGTAAAAAAGTGTGCGTAGCGTCTGTCTGGCATTTGGCATAAACGCACTAGTTGGCCCTATAAACGATTTGAAGTGTAGACAATGCGGAGACACATTTTTACAGCTCTCACTTAGTTTTGCTGATGATTTAAAACAATTTGCTTTTAACATTTTCCAACGGTCACAGTTATTATTGGTATGCGATTGAGTGCTTTTGTACAATGGTACATATGATTAGCATATAAGTAGTCCTCATTGCCTCAAATCATTAAAATGTTGCAAGTGAAATGGTTTGACATTTTCATTGATATTATTGAGTAAATTTTGTTGAAGAAACTTTGAATAGTCACTGACCGAAAGTAATTGACCTTTAAATATAACATTAAGTAAATTTTTATGAATGTACGAATTATGGGTCAACTATCATAACTGCCATGAGGCTCTCTTTAGAGAGCAGCTGGATCATTTGTCATTACATTTTCTGTGATCGAGTAATAATGTAATTTCTTTAAAAATTTGAAAGTAAGAACAATATTCTAACAGAGATTAGCTATCATAAACAAAGACTACAGCCTTTAAGTTTATTGAAGACTGTAACCCAGATTCTCAAAGTGCCTCAACCAAATTCCAAATACCACAACGAAACAAAAGCTGGAGTTGCACTTATCTAAATTGTTTTTGTAAACTCGCTTCTCAATATATATCTATAATATATGTGACTTAAGATGTGCATATACATATGTATATAGATAATAGTATATAACAAGCCTTAACATATAACAATTAAAGCTTGCATATTGTATTTGCGGCAGTGATCAGCAACTGCAGTGGTGAGATAGTGCTGTTCCCGTGTAAATTGGCAAGTTGCTGGTGACATTTTATAAGCGCCCATACAGAGATTCGATTCTGTGTGCGCAAGCAGCCACATGGAGACTGGATGCATAGCTAAGTCCCTCTATACCTCAGCTTTTCAACAAGCTTGCGTACGTGTGTGTGTGGGCTACTGTTTATTCGGCAAACAATGCAATTATTAATCCAACAAAGCTGACGAAAATTGTCTTACTGTGAAGCTACTTAAACCAGCAAGTCGTTTGCAATATTCGAAGATACACATATATAAGTATACATATGTATATGGAGTGTCTCTTAATAAGGAAGTGTCCAGTTCATTGTTAGTTCGTTAAGATTAAATTAGAGCTGTGTGGTAGGCAAATACAAGCAAACACATACTCACATACGTACATAATAGGCCACTTGCGAATCCTTCTTTGGATTTTGTTGTTAATATGCTATATAGGATGAACTGTGGCAGCGTCTTAAACTCTGATATGCAAATTGCATAAATTAAGCCTTTTGTTTTTGTTGTTTATTATCGTTAACATTTCGTATGCAGTTTCCGTTCATTGAAACACTGTGGTGAACATGAGATGTGTGTAGGTAAGTTTCAGTCTTGAATTGGTTAGGTGAGAGAATGGGTGTGAAAGGAAAAGTGTGTTTTAATAATGGAATGAGACAGTAAATTCCTCCGATTAATACTACATAAAATGCTCAGTTCAAAAAAGTCTAATACAAATTAATTACCCACTTCCAAATGCATGGTGATCAATGAGTATAATTTTTCAAAAAGCTTTCTTACTAGAACATTATACTTTTTTCGAGGAAGTTTATGCCGTGAGGCATCATACAATGACGATAACAATTGCCACGATATTATTATTGCATGGCAAGTCTACAAGCGTTACTCATACGCAGTGTATTTAAATACTGAGCGTGGAAGTTGGTTTATGTAAATCATAAAGTTCTTGTATTTGTATGGCCACAGGCACAAATCAGAAATGGTGTTGGTAGTTGGTTGCAGCATAGAATAGGGCGTTCAACTACAGCTTGACCGCTTATGTAAATCCATATTTACAACAAAGTCTGTAGAGCACACTGGATTATACTACATCACCATTAGACAAAAGCTAAAGATATTTGCTTTATGATTCCATAAATACATACATTTCTGTACAGATATTGATGCAAACTTAAGTAAACGTTGAAATTAAATTACGGAATGCTTAAATTAGAAAAATATATTCGAACAGCATTTACTGGCCAAACTTACGGAACAACTATAAGAACATGCGGTGATTACAGATTCCTTGTGAGTATTGATTTTGAAGTACATATATTTCTTAATGATGTTAGAAAATGGTCCTTGTGATTATTTTGGAATTTTTATACTCTCGCAACAACAAAGTTGCTAGAGAGTATTATAGTTTTGTTCACATAACGGTTGTTTGTAACACCCAAAACTAAACGAGTTAGATATAGAGTCATATATACCAAAGTGATCAGGGTGACGAGTAGATTTGAAATCCGGATGTCTGTCCGTCCGTCCGTCTGTCCGTCTGTCCGCCTGTGCAAGCTGTAACTTGAGTAAAAATTAAGATATCTTGACGAAACTTGGCACAAATATTCCTTGGCACCACAGGAAGGTTGCTTTCGAAAATGAGCAAAATCGGACCACTGCCACGCCCACAAAATGGCGAAAACACATAAAGTGCCATAACTAAGCCATAAATAAAGCTATGGAAATAAAATTTGGTATGAAGGATCGCACTATGAAGGGGCATATTTGGATGTAACTTTTTTGGGGAAGTGGGCGTGGCCCCGCCCCCTACTAAGTTTTTTGTACATATCTCGCAAACCAATAGAGCTATATAAACCAAACTTTTTGTAGTCGTTTTTTTTAGTCACTTCCTACTACGGTCCAAAAATGAAAGAAATCGGATAATAACCACGCCCACCTCCCATACAAAAGTTAGGTTGAAAATTACTAAAAGTGGGTTAACTCACTAAAGAAAAACCTCAGAAACACTAAATTTCACGTAAGAAATGGCAGGTGGAAGCTGCACTCAGATTTTTTTACAAAATGGAAAATGGGCGTGGCGTCGCCCACTTATGGGTCAAAAACCATATCTCAGGAACTACTTGACCGATTTCAATGAAACTTGGTTTATAACGGGTGATTTTTTTGAGGTTAGGATTTTCATGCATTAGTATTTGACAGATCACGTGGGATTTCAGACATGGTGTCAAAGAGAAAGATGCTCAGTATGCTTTGACATTTCATCATGAATAGACTTACTAACGAGCAACGCTTGCAATTTTCAGTGAATGGGCCCTAGAAAATTTGGCAGAAAATCCGCTTTTTTATCGACAAATTTTGTTCAGCGATGAGGCTCATTTCTGGTTGAATGGCTACGTAAATAAGCAAAATTGCCGCATTTGGGGTGAAGAGCAACCAGAAGCCGTTCAAGAACTGCCCATGCATCCCGAAAAATGCACTGTTTGGTGTGGTTTGTACGCTGGTGGAATCATTGGACCGTATTTTTTCAAAGATGCTGTTGGACGCAACGTGACGGTGAATGGCGATCGCTATCGTTCGATGCTAACAAACTTTTTGTTGCCAAAAATGGAAGAACTGAACTTGGTTGACATGTGGTTTCAACAAGATGGCGCTACATGCCACACAGCTCGCGATTCTATGGCCATTTTGAGGGAAAACTTCGGAGAACAATTCATCTCAAGAAATGGACCCGTAAGTTGGCCACCAAGATCATGCGATTTAACGCCTTTAGACTATTTTTTGTGGGGCTACGTCAAGTCTAAAGTCTACAGAAATAAGCCAGCAACTATTCCAGCTTTGGAAGACAACATTTCCGAAGAAATTCGGGCTATTCCGGCCGAAATGCTCGAAAAAGTTGCCCAAAATTGGACTTTCCGAATGGACCACCTAAGACGCAGCCGCGGTCAACATTTAAATGAAATTATCTTCAAAAAGTAAATGTCATGAACCAATCTAATCTAAAAAGTTATCAAGCTCTTAAAAAATCACCCTTTAATAGTTTCCTTACATCCCAATGATATGTTGTGAAAATGGGCCAAATCGCTTCACAACCTCGCCTACTTCCTATATACCAGAACTTTTAAGACAATCTGAATCGTTAACTTTACAATATATAAAGTAAGCACTAGTGAAGATATCGATGCAGAATTTGCACAAATACTACGTTTATTGTGTGGCAGCCCCATTCTAAAAATCACCGAAATCGTACCATAGATTGTCAAGGCCCCATATATCGAACATGAGGACCTCGGTACTTCTAACCTAATATTAGGGTTTCCAACTTTCAATGGACTTTATACAATATATATGACGAATATGTGGGTCAAATTGTGTATTATATAATATAAATAAAGTTAAATAAATAAATTGCGAGAGTATAAAATGTTCGGTTACACCCGAACTTAGCCCTTCCTTACTTGTTGAGACTGAATTTTTATAATCTTGTTGAAACCTCACAATTGTTGAACTTAGTTGCTGTTATAATACTATTTTAATGCCAGAATAAACACTTAAACCTCTTTCTCAATACGTCGCTTACTGTGCGTTATAAATGCAATTCACTAATCGAGCAATTACTTTGCTTTCCTACTTTTAAATTGTTCTATTCAAATTATACGGAGAGAACGCCACTATCAACATAGAACTGCTATACCGACACGTGCAGTTTCGAAAGGCATTCTCAATCAGCACAATAGCTTTTATTGCATTCGAAATCTGTTACGGCGAATTCATACGGACTGGTGGACTCATATTAGCATTTCGAATATGAACGTTCTTTAATTCAACATGCAGCACAACACATGCGTTGTTTTCACCTTATTTTCAAATATTCTACTTACCAGCAAAAAATCATTGAAATGCTTTTTGACACAGATTATTAAAAGTGTTTCGTTTCTTTTCTATGAAAATACTATATTTTCTAAATTAACTTATACTCTAACAATTGTGATTTCTATTATTTACAGAGGTAGTCAAAATTATTTACACATCGGGCGTTTTTTTACATGTTTCACAGAAAAAGCTTTCGCTTGTTGTTGTTGTTGTCGCAGGGTAACAAAATGCTATGTTGTTGTAAACCTTGATCTATTCCCGAACGAATGACGTCGGTTTGGCAAGAATAGCTAGAAATATGGCGGAGAAATAAGCAAATGAACTGAAGACTCGCAGTAGTCAAAAGTATTTACACACTTTTTTTTTGCGTCAAAAGTATTTACACACAACATAAACTCTATTATCCTGTTCTTATTTAATGATAGCTTTAAAATTTTAATGTTCAGTATAAATTCCTATTCTAAAGCGCTAACTTCATAATTGGTTACATTACCATTGGCATTAATACCAGCCTGCTTTATGGTCCGAATTGATTCAACCCAATTGTGCGCTAAGTTAACTGTTAATTTTGACCAAATGTCGGTAATTTCGGCGTTTTCGGTTATTATATCAATTGTCCTCTGATATTTAACAAAAGACCAAACATTTTGACTAAAATTTTGGTGAGGGATGTGCGGAGGTCAACTTGATTTGCTTCATTTAAAACTTTTGTAGGTAAAGATCCTTTATGAAATGGAGCATTATCCTGTTGTAAAATGTAGTCAATAGTTGGAAAAGGCCGACAGACCACTATAATTGCATGGTCATGTGAATTCTAATATATCCGGATGATTTAGGGTCTCTAAATTAGTACCAAATCTCCAAAACTGAAGTAAAGAAAATTCCCCCAAAAAATCATAAGGTCACTCCCGACTCCATTTAGCGTCTAAACCTCTTCTTCTAGCGTCTTATTCCTCTTCTCACGTGATAAAGGTATAAAGCGTATACTAAAGAAGCCCTGGAACTAAAAGTCAGCCTAATCTGTCCACGACAGGCTTTGGCATGCATTTTAAGGCAAATGAGAGGCATATCGCTTTTTTGGTTTCGGAAATAAAACTTTTTTGTTTTCAGAAGTGGTCAACTTTATGCACAACGTATGTATTTATGTTTCTATTTTTAAATGTCCTTAGCAGTGTAGCATCATTGGCTGTTCATGCAATATGCTGATTCGATGATGCTGCAATATTAAGAGGACTAATTGTGGGATTTTGTATGACAGTTCCTACCAATCTTCTGCATTCTCTTTGAGTTATCACAGGTTTCCGCCCAATTATCTTTAAATTGCCCTTGCAATATTTCGTGTCCTTCTTTTTAATAACATTATAAACAGTATTCCATCAAATTCTAAAAATTTTAACTAACTCCGAAGCCTAAACCCGAGTCTTAAACTTAGTAACAGTCTCCGATCTAGTTATATTCCTTAATTCCTTTGGTTTCTGCATTTTATTTACCAATTTTTATATTTTAAGGCTGAGTTAGGTTGTTATGAATGCAATAGAATCAAATTACTACTTTTGCTCAAACCAAATCCAAGGATAAAGGCTAAATCGCCGTGTGTAAATACTTTTGACGCAAAAAAAATGTGTGTAAATACTTTTGACTACTGCGAGTCTTCAGTTCATTTGCTTATTTCTCCGCCATATTTCTAGCTATTCTTGGCAAACCGACTTCATTCGCTCGGGAATAGATCAAGGTTTACAACAACATAGCATTTTGTTACCCTGCGACAACAACAACAACAAGCGAAAGCTTTTTCTGTGAAACATGTAAAAAAACGCCCGATGTGTAAATAATTTTGACTACCTCTGTATATAGATATGGATGTCGACAAGAATTTTGTATTTCGCGAAAGACGAAAGTGATTTCAGGTGCTGATATAACGGTTCATAGTTTGCTTGGTTATTTTCTGCCTGAGCACCAGATATTGTGCTGTATAATGTTAGCACCCACAGATGTGCACCTCTGATCCATGATGAAGAATGAAACACCATTCAGCTCTGCACGCCATGCTTCATTTCGATAAATTCTGTAAGGTGGAAGAAAAATAATTAGATAATAATTTCTTACAATAAAATGGTTTTTAAGTTGTTATATACACGATATATTCATAGTGAGTATTATTTTTAGTTTTTAGTACCAGAAAACAGCGCGGGGGGCAGCTCTCTCGAGCTACCTTTGTCCACTTCCTCTTACGGCAATGTTAAATTTGTGGATTTTTGGCTGATTTCGCTTCTTCCGGCTTTTGGTTTGATATACATGTGGCAACCTCCTACAATTACTACGGCGCTAACTTTACACTACAGCGCAACACTCTAAATTACAACCCTAGCTTTTAATCCTTTATTCCTTTTATTATTATATTCACAATTGTACTTAAGCGAGAATTTGCAATAAACTCACCCTCTCTAATTTTGGACGTCAAGCAGTAAGCATCTTTTATTTGTTCTCGCGCCTACTCTTACCTACGCATTCACATTGGTACATACTTGTATACGGCTATACACTTCTACCGATCCCCACGCCTGGTGACTTCTACATACATATATGGTTGTTTGTATGTGACTCTAATAACATTTAACATTTCATGATTGGGTATGGCGTGCTTTTATTACCGTTATTATTATTATTACTATTATTATTATTGTTACTTTCGCTTTTGCATCAATGGCTGGTAATCCGTTTCCTATTCGCTTTTATTTGTCTTCATTTGCATTTTGTGTTGTTGTATTTCTGCTTTTGCCTTGCTTTTGAACTGTAACCTTGACTATTTATTACACCTTTGCTTTGACATGGCAAGGCTTATTTTTGTTACTTTAAATATTCATTAAATTTGCAGGACGTGCAGCATTTCTTTTGGTAACTATGTAATCTAGACAACTCTATGGAGCGAACATTGGGGCAGTACCGTGAAGTGATTATTATACAGTATTGTCTTTCGAGAACTTGATAAAGAGACTAATATTGAAAGTAGAGCATCTCTAACGTATAGGCGATGGAAAGAAAATTTCAGCAATAGTTTCATGTATATAAAAATCAAATTATATATAAGATTTTGAATAAATTACTTAATTTCGATGTTCCAATATATAACACAACTAGCAGACCCGGCCACACGTTTTTGTGGCTAATGTATACATTAAATTAAGTTGGTCCAATCTTGGCTTAGGCGACGATATTGATTACTGGAGGTTGATTTATGTTACGCAGCATGATTACAACTCACACTACTTTTAATTGCAAAGTGAATGCTGATAGTGCAGGCAATTTTAAATAGTTTGGGATAATTGACTACGTCATCCTGGTTTGTAGCTGTGTCAACTCACCTGGATTGAAGTTCTAAATTGGCGCATTAAGATCATCGATATCTTTGTTTTTTTTTTACCACCAATATAATCATTCAATCAGTCATTTATGGTTATCATATTGAGGTTTCATGTCAGGAAAACTTCTCTTTCGAGTAAATGAAGTGACAGAAATCTGTTCGAAATGCTATTAATCCATCAAGGTATCAACAGCGAACCTACCATTTCCAACTGCTTCTACAATCGCAATTTGATATTGTTGCAAAAACACTCATATGTTAGTTGTTAATTGGCGATACTTTAAGTGTCGGCATAATTTAAATGACTTTAAGCATGCGATTAGCCCGTCAGTAACAGTTGATCCAGGAATAATTGGAAGAGTCTGGCGTAAATCACCTGCTAACAGAATCCCCCAAAAACGTTCATCGACAATCAAGATCTTTTAAAGTCCTGTGCAGTACCTCCAGCGCCTTCTTGAATATTTGGAAAATCTTCGTTAAAGCGCTATTTTTGGCGATTTTGCCGACTGGTGTTTCATTCATTTGCAATTTAGGAGTAATTTCAAGGCCGAATGTGCCGTTTGTCTGTCTACTAACAGGTGCCAAGATGCCCCTATTCCCGAAAATGAGTGAAATTGGTTCGGGAATTACATCAGCCCTCATATACTATACATGATGATTTTCTATTGGACTTTATGCCGAATATATATGTCAAATTGTGTATTATCTTAATAAAATTACATCAATAAATTGCGAGAGTATAAAATATTCAGTTGGACCCGAACTTAGCCTTTCCTTATTTGTTACAAATTGTTTTGGGCTATCGACACAACCTTATAACGGGTGATTTTTTTGAGGTTAGGATTTTCATGCATTAGTATTTGACAGATCACGTGGGATTTCAGACATGGTGTCAAAGAGAAAGATGCTCAGTATGCTTTGACATTTCATCATGAATAGACTTACTAACGAGCAACGCTTGCAATTTTCAGTGAATGGGCCCTAGAAAAGTTGGCAGAAAATCCGCTTTTTTATCGACAAATTTTGTTCAGCGATGAGGCTCATTTCTGGTTGAATGGCTACGTAAATAAGCAAAATTGCCGCATTTGGGGTGAAGAGCAACCAGAAGCCGTTCAAGAACTGCCCATGCATCCCGAAAAATGCACTGTTTGGTGTGGTTTGTACGCTGGTGGAATCATTGGACCGTATTTTTTCAAAGATGCTGTTGGACGCAACGTTACGGTGAATGGCGATCGCTATCGTTCGATGCTAACAAACTTTTTGTTGCCAAAAATGGAAGAACTGAACTTGGTTGACATGTGGTTTCAACAAGATGGCGCTACATGCCACACAGCTCGCGATTCTATGGCCATTTTGAGGGAAAACTTCGGAGAACAATTCATCTCAAGAAATGGACCCGTAAGTTGGCCACCAAGATCATGCGATTTAACGCCTTTAGACTATTTTTTGTGGGGCTACGTCAAGTCTAAAGTCTACAGAAATAAGCCAGCAACTATTCCAGCTTTGGAAGACAACATTTCCGAAGAAATTCGGGCTATTCCGGCCGAAATGCTCGAAAAAGTTGCCCAAAATTGGACTTTCCGAATGGACCACCTAAGACGCAGCCGCGGTCAACATTTAAATGAAATTATCTTCAAAAAGTAAATGTCATGAACCAATCTAACGTTTCAAATAAAGAACCGATGAGATTTTCCGTTAAAAAAAAGTTAAAATTTTATGCGTTTTTTTTTTAAAAAAAGTTATCAAGCTCTTAAAAAATCACCCTTTACAATTGAACAATAACAAAAATATTTTAACAAAGCAACAATGACAACCTTCAAAATATTATTTTTTTGTTTTCTCTTTTTATATTTTTCTTGTCAACTCGAATAAAATTATCTTATTATTATTATCTTCCTCGCAATTTTTCCATATTTACTCACTCTCTAATCTTTTCCTTGCCTTCCACGAATAATTCGAGACAAAAATTAGCCAGATCGGTTTGGCCGTTATCGACTTTTTGCGAGACTAACGAACAGCAATAAATTTTTATATTATATTTATGTAACTGTAAATTAGAAGTAAAACAAAATGTAAATTATTAATATCCGTTTAGGCATGATAGAGCAAAACTCCCAGCAAACTCTGCCTACTTCCTACCGCCTAAGTACGATGAAATGATCATTTTGATCTTATATCCGTTTTTAGGTTTTTAGGTAACTATCTATTACCTTACTAAATTTCATCAAAATCCGTTCAGCCGTTTAGACGTGAAAGAGCAAAAGCCCCAACAAAATCGACTAAAAATCTCTAACTCAATTTAGTTATCTGCCTACTCCCTAAGAACGATGGCGGGATTATTTATAGCCTATGACCATTTCTAGGTTATCATCTATCACCATACCAAATTTCATCAAAATCCGTTCAGCCGTTTAGGCGTGAAAGAGTAACAGACAGACAGAGTTACTTTCGCATTTATAATATTATAATATGGATTATTAAAATTAATTCAAGAAAAAAATTTACGCTGTTGACAACTATAAAAACATGTTCCTTGGATCACCTTATTTGAAAATTTGGTAAATTTCTATAAAAATAAAAATATGTAAACAGGTGGTCCTCCATAAACTATTTATTATTATTTTTTAACTTATTAAGTCTTTTAATATTTTAAAAAAGGTGGCAACTTTCTCACTTTTTGTCGAAGTGTTAAGAGTATGCCCTAACGTATATTTTGAAATACTAACAATATTTATTTTGAAATATGCAGACATAAGCATTTCTTCAGTCGAATCGAATGTTTAAATGATAAATGTTTTATTTTGTACGCCACTCCGCTTTATCGCTCCTTCCTATACGGTATATGTAAATGGCGGCGTTTTGCCAAATTATGAAAAACCAATATGTACAACGCTTACCTGAACACCAGCACCATTGCCGCTCCTCTCCGAACACTCCGACCATCCGCAGATGCGCCATTCGCGACGCGTGACGTGTATGCTCGTGGCCGCAGTAGCTGACTTCCGCTCCCCATGCTTCTGCCATCTGGCGTGCGGTAAATGTAGTCACCACATCCTCGGGTGTTGCGCCAACGGCTGTGCCATTAGTTGCATGCGTTTTTGTTGTAGATGTGATGTCACTTATATGGTCTGTTGCTTCTGGTTGGTGCCACTCATTGCCGTCAGTGTTGCTGTTGCTGCCATCATTCGTGTCTTTTACAGCTGTAAGCGATGATGAGGCAAATGCATCTGATGTTGTTAGGGTCAGTAGATCTGTAGTGTCAATTTGCGGTCGTAACAGCACGTCCTGTTCAAAATTTTCCACCCCGATGCCGAATTGTAGACCCATGCCCAGTAGCATGTGAACTCTCTCTCTGTCAAATTCTGCAAATGCAACAAATTCTGTGGTGGCGAATTTTTATAAATGGAAAAAAAGAGAGAAAGAAACCAAATAGGATTAGCAAAATGAGCGGCTTAAAACGTGCAGGTCTCATTTTTTGTACTTTTGGCAAGCTAAGCAGCCTGTGTTCAAAATAGCGGTAAATCTCCAAAAGTTGTACTGAGTACAGCCTCAGACGACATGCTCTAAAAAGAACCCTCGACAACAACAGTTTTATTCATAAACGTGTACGCAGGAAGTATATGTTTGTGCCTGCAAAGATATATGTACTAAATGCTAAGTTTTGGTCGCCTACATTGTTGGCGATTAGTTGACACAGCAGCCGCAGTGGCCCACTTACATATCGTACTATATGACTAATTTGAGACTAATTTTGAGTTTATGACGCTTCAACGTACATGGGTGATTGTGAGCACATATAGCTTACCCATCATATTGTGCTTCTCTTTTACTGACCAAAATTGCTTTTTCATTATATAACTGCCAAAACTATGTCTTTGCTTGTCCTTTTTTCACTTTTGAGCTCATCTCATACACTTACCATATTGTCCTTTCTTTCAAATTTTCGAAATTTGTCCCATAGAAAAGTCGAAAGGCCATTTTTGGACATTCTCCACCGATTAGCGTCATCAATGTCATTGTGGTAAACAATAACAATAACAATGGAAATGTGTACACCTATATACTTACAGTGGAACTTCCTTATAGTGAATTCGCAGGGGACCTGAAAATCGCTTCACTATATGGAGACTTCATTATATAGAAATTCATTTTTTTCTTTTGTAATTTTATTTAAAATAATCAGTAAGTTTGGTTTGAATTACATTCTTCCATTTACATTCTACATTTTTCAAAATCATTTCCTTATTTTTTAGAATATTTGATAAAGTGCTGGGAAGTATTTCAAACTGATTAGCAATATCTTTTTTTCGTACCTTCCCTTCTTTAATTTTGTTAATAATTAATAGCTTTTTTTCAAGTGAAATGGTGCTTCGATGCGTCATTTTTACTTCAATTTCTTAACACAACTGAACTCCTACTACAATGTACATATGTATGAGTTTTCATTTTGAGATTCCCCGTATTACATTTCTACATTTTGTTTATTTCTGAGAATACGCAGTTACAAATAATTGAGTGTAACCGAAAACATATTTAAAAAAATTCACTATACGGAGACAAAAACGTATGAAGCTTGATTTTCAAGCAGTAAAATTTGTTCATTATATAGAAAACTTCACTATATAGAAATTCATTATAAGGAGACAAAAATGCACCGAAAGTAGAACCAAAAAGCTGTGTCTTCAAAATGACTTCATTATAGGGAGAGCTTCATTGTAGGGAAGTTCACTATAAAGAAGTTCCACTGTATATGCTTGCAAACTTACCAAGGAATAAACATAAAACTTAGGAAAGACTTCTTTGATATAACTCTAATAAAATAGGTATCCAGAAGAAACTCAAATAAAATTGTATATTCTTTTTAAACCGGAACTACTGTAGTCATATTAATTTATTTGTACCATGGGCTTCCGATTAAGTCGGCCCTTCTTGCTAAAAGAACATAGCTTTAACAGAATTTTACAAAATCGAATAAATACATCAAATGTTATTATAGTCCTCCTTAACTGAAGTTTAGTTGGTCATATAAGGTTCCGAATATTCGTAAAAAAATTCTTGATGATATTTATACCGGATGATACGGGTAAATTAAACAATTATTAAGGAAAATTAATAATTTTGCATTTCAAAAACGCCTAAAAGATTGTAAAACCTCCATAGTGATGAGTGAAGTTCATATATCTTACAATAATCGTCTATTTACCAAACCCAACAACTCACCAAAACCAGCGAGCTTACATCTACATAGCACATATTACGTATGTATAGTATATATCCCATTTCATTTACAATTTATACGTCGAGACAATACAATGGCACTACCAGTACAAGACTCTCTGATTTCCCACGAGTACGAGGCGTAATGATAGGTTCAGCGAATGTCGGAATTAAAATGCGAAATGGACCAACATGACTACGAATGCCGGCAAAAGCATGTAAATTGCATGAACTCAATGGTGTTGCCACTTTGCTGCAGTTATATTGTGAAGCAATTATGCATTCATCGAACTCACGCTGGCTAACATGGAATTGGTATAGTTGCAGCAGGCAAACAGTCTCTTTTTCAAATTTCAACTACTATGGTAGGTGCTTTAACTTATTTACACCGGCAGCACAACCAACAGTGTGAAATGTGTCAAACATTGTCAATATTGGCTCATATTGTATGCCACATACGAGTATATTCAAGTATATGCATATGAAACATTCATCAGTATACATATACTCGTATGCATTGCTCACATGGAGACTAAATACCAAATTATTGGTGCAGTTGCTTACCAACTGCGGCTGCTGTGAAAATTAACTGCAATTGTGTAATGAAAATGAGCAATCACTTCGGAATTTTTCGACAAGTGGGTCCCAGCGCATACTGTATTTTGAGGGAACAACTACATAAGTGCTATAGATGATTGCATGGAAATGAGCATTAATGCCTGCATGCTGTTACTATATGAAAACGTTGATCCTTAGTATATAATAGGAAAAGAGATTATATAGATTGATATATTCATTTTATAGTCAGATTGGCGCAATTGTTTGCCTCCCTTAATATACCGATGACTTTTATGATAAGTATTATTTCATGTCAGAAATTTGTATCTGGTTTTGAAGTTGATCTGAATAGTTTACTGCCAATAATCGAATTGATTTAAAAATATAATATACTAGCAGACCCGGCCACACGTTTTTGTGGCTAAGGTGTACATTAAATTAAGTTGGTCCAATCTTGGCTTCGGCGACGATATTGATTGCTCGAGGTTGATTTATGTTACGCAGCATGATTACAACTCACACTACTTTTAATTGCAAAGTACAGGCAATTTTAAATAGTTTGGGATAATTGACTACGTCATCCTAGTTAGTAGCTGTGTCAACTCTCTTGGACCGAAATTCTAAATTGTCGCATTAAGATCATCTATCTTTTTTTTTACCACCAATATAGGTCATTCAATCAGTCATTTATGGTTATCATATTGAGGTTTCATGTCAGCAAAACTTCTCTTCCAAGTCAATGAAGTGACAGAAATCTGTTGAAAATGCTATTAATCCATCGAGGTGTCAACTGCCAACTGCTTCTACAATCGCAATTTGTTATTGTTGCAAAAACACTCATATATTATTTGTTAATTGGCGATTCTTTATGTGTCGCCACAAAATAAATGACTTTAGGCATGCGATTAGCCCGTCAGTAACAGTTGATCCAGGATTAATTGGAAGAGTCTGGCGTAAATCACCTGCTTTCAGAATCCTGGCTCCACCAAAAACGTTCGTCGACAATCAAGATCTTTTAAAATCCTGTGCAGTACCTCCAGCGACTTCTTGAATATTTGGAAAATCTTCGTTATAGCGCTATTTCATTCATTCAGCAATTCATTTTTATATTATATTATTATCAAGCGACACTTTTTTTAATTCCGCACAGGACCATTCCCGTACCACCGTGCCCGAGTTACGCCTACAACTCTACAACGCATAGTTAGCCGGCTTTTCAAAATTTTTTAACTTGTGATATCTTTTGAATGGAATGTCAGAATCTAATAATTCAAAAAGTTATATAAAGGTTTTGAAGCGATCTTAAATAATAAATCATTTATTTTGATAAGGATTAATACTAAGGTATAAATAAAGAGCCTTTTCAAGTAGTGGTATTTTAATTAATTTTTTTATATAAAATCGTTTTTTGTAGATAATGATAAGTTCGACAAAATTGTAGTACATCACTTTGTTATATCTTCAATCGTTTTCGCAGCATTCGCGATTAAAGAAAATTTGTTGGTATTTTTTTTACATTATCGGAGTTTTGGTAAGGAACCCTATTTTTTTTTTAACTAAATATAGCCTATGTCACTCAGGGATAGTATAGCTTTCCAACGGTTAAAGAATTTTTCAAATCGGTTCAGTAGTTTCGGAGCCTATTCGACACAAACAAACAAAAAAACAAACATTCCCTCTTTATAATATTAGTATAGACTAACATATTACACACTAACTTAAATCATTGTAGAAAATGCGTATAAATTAATTAGTGTTGAAGATTTAATTGTGCAACTCTGGCGAGTTATGCAAAATTGATTAGCATTTGGCGTTGAAAAATGTTACCGCGATATTTGCGTGTGGGTTTGTCTGCTAATACAAATGACTATCCACGATAATCTGCTTATACCACATATACAGCACATATATACGAACATAAATCTGTACAAAATTTATTTTCTGCTTCAACATGTTTCTATTGTTATAGTCATTTTAGTTACGTCAGAGCGCTTCACTTGCTAAATGTGTCATTTGAAAGTCGTTTGATAAGTTGAAGTAATGCTGATTGCCACACTGTGTACTTAGATCTAGCTAATGCGCTCGCAGTTCTATAGCGTTTTTCACACAGTTAGTTGGTAGAACACGAGGACACGCGCTTTTATATATGTATGTAAGTGTGTGTTCATTTGCATTTATGAAATCGGCATTTCGTACTGCTTTACATTTGCCGTTTAACGTTTTGCAATTCTGTATATATGGCATGTGCGAGAATTTCCATGGTGGATTTAGCATTTACCAGTTCAGATGGAATATTTATGTGTGAATTAATGTAGATTTTAGAAAGTTTGTCAGTTATGACATTTAAATTATAAATAGATAAATTTTTAAGTATATGCATCAGTGTGGTATTGGAAGAATTTGGTGATAGTTTGGAGTGTAGATAGTGATAAAGCTTTTTTCCATAAATTTTGGTTTTTAATTTATTCAATAATAATTAGTGGTCACTTTTTAAGCTTTACAATGTATTTATAATGCATATGAAATATTCATTTAAAAAATGCTATATTATTACCAGCATATGTATGTATATTTATGACAAGGCAATACATGCATGTAAAATAATAATTTATATTTATCAAAGCATTTTTTAGCCTCTTTACTATATATAACTTTTACACCAATTAAATATTTCTGCACTAATCATCACACCAGCAAAGTAGCCAAACTAAAATTAATTTTCAAATATAATGAATTAACGAAGTAAAACGTTTGTTAATTACAGAAACTTTTTCAAAACAATGTAACAATGTAATAATAATTGTAATTAATAAGTTGTAAGAAATTAAGCGCTAATTGGGAGGTATATAAATTAAAATTTTCTTTAGAGCAATAAAAAATACATGTATATATTCAAATATGAATGGATGCTCGTACACTTGAATCACACTGCGTATGAGTAACATTTAGTACCACCTCCACCAGAGGAAAGCTTTAAAAAACTGATTTGTACTCTTCAATCGCTACAGCAACAACACGCATACACATTCCCAGGATTTTGCATTCCTTTACGCCTTGTCATTCAATCAACTTTGTTTGGGTATGCCTTACTTTGACAGATTTGCAGCGAGCTTCCGAGTGAGCCAGTACTGCAGCAGACATCCAACTCATCCAAGTTGACTAACATTCGCCAGCACTTTCTTTGGATGCAGTTGGCGCTCGGTCGCAGGACCAGGGAAGGGCCGCTATCGATGCTGTGCATTCTCTTCTTCTGCTGCTGTGCATTTGGAAGTTAATAAAATAATTGATTTGACTTGCGGTTGCGCGTATATTGACGTCGCTGATGCCGCCACAGCAATGACAACAACAACGAAAATATCTGCAGTCAAAGGCAACGGGGATTTGTCGTGGCTCGTGGTAGAGTTGGTATTCAGTGAAGTATACATATTCATGTAATAACTTTGCAGTAAACATAGTTGCTACGGTGACCAGTGCTGCGCAGCCACTTGTATGCATTCGAACGAGTCACATTCATTTGCATGGCGCGTTGCGTTCTGCATCTGCAAGCGTCGATTGCTGGATGCGAATGAATAAAAATTATTAATAAATTTGTGGCGGTCGCTTGGCAGATAGCGACGTGGTCATATGCAGGACTGCTACACACACATATGAAAACCACACTTGCTCATATACACAAACCGCTATATGTTGTAGCAGGTGATTGCATACATTCAGACGCATACCATCCAAATTTATATATATATACTAGCTGACCCGGCAAACTTCGTTCTGCCCAAAATAGATTTTTTTTTTCATTTCAAAAATTACACCGGTATTGGTTTTAATAGAATATGAACGATTTTTCTAAATTTTACTCGGAAGTGAATTGCCAGAACCTGCCTGATAAACATTTTTTTCGAGGGTACATTAATGCTTTTTGAATTTAATTGCTTGAAAAATGCTACTCTTTTCAATAATGCTGACACATCACGTCCAGGATTTGTTGGCCATTTAATAAAATTAAGTTTGTAATATTCTCATTCAATTTTATTAGTTTTAATCGAGTCTCGAAAATATATAATTTTAGTACATATTTAGTTTAGGGCTGCACGGTACACGATATTTTTGGTTTTCTGTTCCGTGGCGTAAATAAACAGTGAGGAAGGTTTTCCAACACAGGAACACGCCACATAGAGCTGGCCATGTGAAAAGCAAGACATTTCTAAATTTATGCCGCATACTTCCAGCGACTGCCCTTGTGACTTGTTTATTGTCATCGTGCTTCTAATGATCGTTTGTGGGCCATTGTGCATTCATCCCATATGATTAACTTACATTTTTTTAAAACTTGTGCCATTGCTTTGAAACATTGCAAACAGGACTTTCGTGTATTTGCAAGTTTAATGGAAGCTTTAATGCTGAATGTGCCGTTCTTCCACCTTCTAACAGTGTTGCAGCAATCCCGGTAGATGCAAGAGCTAATGCAATACCACCTTGACCACGTATTGCTGCTAGTATTAAAGACAATAGGAACGTTTTGCCAGTCCCGCCGGGCGCATCGAGGAAAAATATGCCACCGTTTCCACTATCTACAGCATTTATTAGCTGATTGTACGCACTGCTTTGCTGTTCATTCAACAGTGGAACATTTGTTTGTACTTGTTGTTGCAAGTGAGTTATATCGTAAGCACGCTCGCGTTCCAATTCGCGACTCACTAAATCCCTTGTTTGACGACTTGGTGCCGGCATATGAACTTCAATCAATAGTTTTCCACTCATAAGTAAACATAAATCTTCAATAAGGACTAATGCCTCATTGTAGATGTCAGCGTTCATTTGTAAGTCGACATTTCTCGTCGCTAATCGCAGGCGATGCAAAATATCTTCTGCCAAGTCATCTTTGTAAAAGAAAAATAGCACGTAACACAACCAAAATTACGATATAACCGCTACTGTCACCGATAAATAAACAAAAATAGCAAGAAACAACCAAAATGTCGTGCTAGGTGGAAAATGAGATAAATATATGGTGGATTAACAACCAAAATAATTAAAGATTGTATGGGTGGCTCCACGCCCCCTTTTTCGATAACGCCAAGTTTTATGTGTGAGAATGGTGTTATTTCCTATAGCTCTATACCAATTTTCATGTTCCAACTTTAAACACTTTTGAAGATATTCACCTTGAAAAATTCAGTTTGTATGGGAGGTGCCACGCCCCCTTTTCCGATTACCCCTTCTATTATGTGTAAGAATTCTTTTGATACAATATAGGTCTATACCAATTTTCAGGTCCCTACCTTGAACACTTTCACAGATATTCTGCTTAAAAAATTCAGTTTGTATGGGAGGTGCCACGCCCCCTTTTCCGATTACCCCTTCTTTTATGTGTAAGAAGGCTTTTGATACCATATAGGTCTATACCAATTTTCAGGTCCCTACCTTGAACCCTTTCACAGATATTCTGCTTAAAAAATTTAGTTTGTATGGGAGGTACCACGCCCCCTTATTCGATAGCCCCCGGTTTTATAGGTGAGAGTGGTGTTGTTATCCTGTAGCTCTGTACCAATATTCATGTTCCTACCTTAAACACTTTTGAAGATATTCGACTTGAAAAATTCAATTTGTATGGGAGGTGCCACGCCCCCTTGATATTTTGTTTTTATTTTTAGATGTTGGCCGATTCTCATAGATACCGGATAAGCACAAAAAATTTCATCAAAATCGGTCAAGCCGTTTCGGAGGAGTATGGGAACGAAAACTGTGACACGAGAATTTTATATATTAGATATATATATATATGTGTGTTAAACTACAATTAATGCGGAATGTTTATAGGCATGCCAAGTGGCTTTGTATGCGCGTGATGCCATGCATCTATTGATGTTCACTTCCGTTTCCTGTTGTGTAGCATATTTAATGCTTAAATGGTTTTTGGCCAACAATCGGAATATGGTTTTACATACAATTGCATAGAGATAAAGTGTGAATGTATTGACATAAAAAAATGTATGCAATTTTCGAATATATTTTAAAATTGAATTGTACAAAGCTCTAGTAATTGATTTATCGAAATTTCATTGAGATATTTTTATACTCTCGCAACAAATGTTGCTAAAGAGAGTATTATAGTTTTGTTCACATAACGGTTGTTTGTAACACCCAAAACTAAACGAGTTAGATATAGGGTTATATATACAAAAGTGATCAGGGTGAAGAGTGGAGTTCAAATCCGAATGTCTGTCTGTCCGTCCGTCCGTCCGTCCGTCTGTGCAAGCTGTAACTTGAGTAAAAATTAAGATATCTTGATGAAACTTGGCACACTTATTTCTTGGCACCATAGGAAGGTTGCTTTCGAAAATGGGCAAAATCGGACCACTGCCACGCCCACAAAATGGCGAAAACCGAAAACACATAAAGTGCCATAACTAAGCCATAAATAAAGCTATGGAAATAAAATTTGGCACGAAGGATCCTACTATTAAGGGGCATATTTGGATGTAATTTTTTTGGGGAAGTGGGCGTGGCCCCGCCCCCCACTAAGTTTTTTGTACATATCTCGCAAACCAATACAGCTATATAAACCAAACTTTCTGCAGTCGTTGTTTTTAGCCACTTCCTAATACACTCCAAAAATGAAAGAAATCGGATAATAACCACGCCCACCTCCCATACAAAAGTTAGGTTGAAAATTACTAAAAGTGGGTTAACTCAATAACGAAAAACGTCAGAAACACTAAATTTCACATAAGAAATGGGAGACGGAAGCTGCACTCAGATTATTTTACAAAATGGAAAATGGGCGTGGCGTCGCCCACTTATGGGTCAAAAATCATATCTCAGGAACTACTTGACCGATTTCAATGAAACTTGGTTTGTAATAGTTTCCTTACATTCCAATGATATGTTGTGAAAATAGGCCAAATCGCTTCACAACCACGCCTACTTCCTATATACCAGAACTTTGAAGACAATCTGAATCGTTTACTTTACAATATATAAAGTAAGCACTAGTGAAGATATCGGTGCAGAACTTTGCACAAATACTACGTTTACATTGTGGCAGCCCCATTCTAAAAATCGCCAAAATCGGACCATAGGTTTTAAGGCCCCATATATCGAACATGAGGACCTCGGTTTTTCTAACCTAATATTAGGGTTTCCAACTTTCAATGGACTTTATACAATATATATGACGAATATGTGGGTCAAGTTGTGTATTATAAATTATTAAATAAATAAATTGCGAGAGTATAAAATGTTCGGTTACACCCGAACTTAGCCCTTCATTACTTGTTTTCTGTTACTTTCAAACTGAAAATATATACATAAATATTTCGAAAGGTAATTGTGTTTAAAAATTACATTTAAGGGCTGCTATGGAAATTTTATTTAAATATTATCTAAGAAATTAAATTAATAGACATGAAATATCCACTTCAGAAGGAATGTGGCCAGTCAAACACACAATTGGTATAATTTATGAAACAGACTGACATAATCGATTAAATCTTTTTAATGCGATTAAAGCACTATTATAGGAGAGCGGGTAAGTAGCGAACCAAAGCAGGCGACTATTTGTTTTAATTTTGTTTTTTTTGGAAAATCGTGTTTATTGAAATTGTAATTAATTTTCTAAATGTAAATATATATTTTTTAAAGCTTTCTTACTCTAATAAAATGCAGTTATGTATAATATTTCTATAAGAAACATATCTAACTCGGCTAGAATTGTTAGTTATTACAAGGGTCTAAACACATATTTTTATAGAATTTTTTTTTAAATATACATATATTATATAAATTAAATTTATCGCTCTAATACCATGCCGTTACTCCAGTATTGAATTATTGGCTGCATGAGTAGAAATATAAATAAATACATAACAAAACAATTACACAATTGGCAAACTTAAATTAACATTAAATCAATCAAGTGCAACTATTTTGCAAATGCATTTTGAATAATGCAATAAACAATACAATTGGTAATAACTTTAGAAATAGCTATAGGCGTACATATGTAAATGTATATGACCAACGATTGTTAGAACATACATATGCGCATGGGGTATGAAAGCATGTGTAATGAAATTCGAAAGTGACTTAATTATGGCTAAGTAATATGAGAGCTTATTTTCATGCACTACGAGCTAGATATTAACATGGTCATACATTTATGAGAATGTGTGTGTATGTAATTGATTTGGTATTTGTATGACTTATGCTCATGAGGGACGCTGCAATTGAACTGACCGAATCTACAAAAGCAGTTATGTGTTGCTAACAATGTTATCCGTTTCTACAGATAGTCAATTAAGGCTAACAGCACAATCGTACAGACATGCACACACACAAATGTAAACTTATACAATAGAATTAGTGAAATGTAGAAATGCGTTTCCATAGAATAGAACAAATATTGAAATTCTGTGCGCTCTAAGTAAGTTGAGCTTTAGCAGAAACAATTGATATTCTAATAATGCGTGAATTATATTTCTGCTGTTTATTTTATTGTTTGGGCTAATGAAGTGATCGGAGTGTGCTAGTAAACAGATATATGTATATGTACATTTCTATGAAGATATAAACCAGTATATACATACATATGCGGTTGTGTGTAATTGCAAATGCAATTATCAATTTTTATTAGCTTTAGTATACAATTTATCACTTCATTTATTTATTGTTTGTCTTGTCTGCAGAATTCAATTCAATTGAATTCAAATTGAGAGATAAGAATAGTTTTATGCATGCAGCTTGGCATGAAAATTACGTATGTCAATTATTGGAATATATGACAGTCTTATAATCGAGTTATTTTATTGACCCATAGATTCGCTCTACCAATGAAATGTGCCCTAATTAATTAAATTTTATTACTCTTAAAACTATACATAATCATTGAATTAACTTAAACCATAAATTATTTAGCTTCTGTTGAGGCATTTCATACACCTTTATTACCAGTTATAAACTAAGTATCTATGGCATGACATTTTGTCGTGGTAATAAATTAAAAAGCTCGAAATAAAATTCAAAATTCTAAAAATGTTAATTAATAAATTAAAATATAAATAAACTTTTTGCTCAATCCACCGATTTGTGTATTTAATCAATAAAATATTTTAAGAATATCAAAATTTAAATTTCAATATATACGAAATTGCATTTAAAACTGCCAAAGAAATGTTATTTTTTAAAAAGCTGTGTGCTTGAGTCCCATTGATTTTGCATATAAAATAGGAATAAACTCTAAAAAGTATACAGATCAAAATTTCACTATCATCTATACTAATTATATAAAATCGCTTATATGAAAAATGTTTGTAACGGCTAATCTCCTAAAGTTCTGAAGCGATTTTTATAAATTTTTTTTTAAAATAAAGCATTTGCTCTAGGCTCGCGAAATCAAATCCTTTTTCTTTCGGGTTGAAGTTTTTGAAAAATCAAAAATATTGCAAGCATAAGGTTTTTCGTTCACCAAACGCAGTCTACAGCGAAGCGCGCTTTGTGTGTGTGCGTGTGCTCTTTATCGTTTGCGGCACGCACTCTCTCTCTCTTCCATCTCTGCACATCTTTTCCAGCATAACGTAATGAAGTACATACATATGTATGCACTCTCTCTCTTCCATCTCTCGCATCTTTTACTACATAACTTATTGAAGTAAAGTACAAAGCAAAAAAGTTTGCATATATAAATGATCGCAGAACAAGTGAAATAACGCTAAACAGCACAATCAAATGCTCGCAGATATGTAAATACAGTGTCAACTATATTTACTCTGTTTTACAGTTACTTATTTTGCAGCAACGCACCGTTGCTTGAATTGCTTTTCTTATTGTCTTTGTACTTTTTTCTAGCAAAACACATCTATCTTCTTCTTCTATATAAATAAAAATGGATCTTCGAAATGTATGTACGCCCATAACTTTCGAACGATTGCACCAAATCCGATGATTCTTGGTTTTATGAATTCTTTATTGTTAGGACAAGGTTTGTATGTTGGAAAATTATAAAAAATTAAATAGTGAAGTATTAAAAAACGCATTTAAGAAAAATTAATTAAAAATGAATCGCAAAATGTGTTGCTAAGCGCATATCTCGAGAACAGCTGAACCGATTTCGATAATTATTTTTTTGCAATATTCCTTGAAGTATAAGGTCCTGAAAAAGTCTAAAATCCACACTTTTTTAATTCTCATACAAACAATTTCTAATCTATAGATATAAAAATGAATTGCTGTTCGTTAGTCTCGCAAAAAGTCGAGAACTGCCAAACCGATCTGGCTAATTGAAGTCTTGAAATATTCGGGGAAGGGCAGGAAAGGTTTAGAAATTAAGTAAATATGGAAAAATTGCGAGGAAGATAATAAAAAGAGCATTTTATTTGAATTGACAACAAAAATATGAAAAAAGAAAAGAAAAAATAATAACATGTTGAAGGTTGTCATTGTTGCTTTGTTGAAATATTTTTGTCAGTGTTTAACTGTATAAGGTTGTGTCGATAGCCCTAAACAATTTGTACTAATAAGGAAAGGCTAAGTGCAACCGAACATTAATTTTTTTAAGAAAACACACAATTTGACCCATATATTCGGCATAAAGTCCAATATAAAATCATCATATAAAGTATATGAGGGCTGATGTAATTCCTGAACCAATTTCTCTCATTTTCACCACTAATGTTAACGGGAATAGGGGCAACTTGGCAACTGTTAGTAGGCAAACCAACGTCACATTCGGCCTTGAAATTATTCCTAAATTGCAAATCGAAGAAACACCAGTCTGCAAAATCGTCAAAAGTAGCGCTATAGCGAAGATTTTCCAGATATTCATGAAGTCGCTGGAGGCACTGCGAAGGACTTCAAAAGATTTACGCGACAACCAAAACTTTTTTGGTGGAGCCATGATTCTGTTGGCAGGTGATTTACGCCAGACTCTTCCAATTATTCCTGGATAATCGCATGATTAAAATCATCTACTTTATGGCGACACATAAAGATTCGCCAATAAACAACTAACATACCACTAATTTTGCAACAATATCAAATTGCGATTGTAGAAGCAGTTGGAAATGGTAGGGTCCCAGTTGACACCTCAATGGATTAATAACATTTCCAACATATTTCTGTCACTTCATTGACTCAAAGAATGACGTATTCAATTATCTCACAGACTATTTAAAATTGCTGGATTATCCCCACTCACTTACAATTAAAAGTAGTGTGAGTTGTTATCATGCTGCTTAACATAAATCAACCTCGACTTTGAAGAAGGTATAACGTTTTCGTCTTTATGCGTAAGAATTTTTTCTCTGCATTGAAAAATTTACAAATTTAATGTATACCTTAGCCACAAAAACGAAAAATTAAACCCGTTTTCCGTTGTCACGACATAGCATGAAACCGGCTTGGCCGATTTGGCTGATTCTTTTTAGTGTGTATTCCAGGGGGTTTGAGGACGTTTCTTACGGAGAGAAATAAATGCCTAAAATTCACACCTTTCTAATCTCCCATACAAACAATTTGTAATAAGTATTCATTTTTATATGGAGGATATTATAGATTCCAGTTCAAATTGAATAGGTACGCATACATAAGATAGGTCAGCTATACAAAATAAAGTAGTGCACCAAATTTACGCTAAGGCGGTACGAAGTTCGCCGGGTCTGCTAGTTAAAATATATAACGTAAAACAGAATATGGAATATTTTATTCAAAAATATCTTTAAGCTTGTATGAGTGAATTCATTATATTAGATTGCCTCATCAAATACACATACGTGCATATTAGTTCAATTAACAGATAGCATTTTCCAAATGTTCATAAAACATTTATTTAAATTAAATGCATTTATTCCACTGCATGCGCTCAAATAAGAGCAAGCACTCACATAAACATACATCAATATACCAGTACTCAGATACACTCATTTATACAGATCTATTGAAACGCATAACTAAACCGTCGAAATCTCGTTAAGTCCATTTGACATATGCGTATTTTCGCTAACTGTATTGTGCATTGTATAAAATAATTTTTTATTGTCACTGGCGTTGAAAGAGTTAATCTATTTCCGTTTTTTCTCTCCTTTTTCGTTGCTCTACATAATGTGGGTTTTTAATAAAGTGCGACCAATATAACCGCAGACAACACGTTGAAGCAACCATACTCTCATATAGTGTCAAGTGTATATACATTTACTTACACAAATGCATTGTGGCCGTTGGTGACGTTGTTTGCGGGTGGCAAACCGCTTGTAACCACGACAATGTCAGCAACAATATGTGTGAAACGCGGTTATAGTCGTTTTTAATTTGTGTACGTAGTGAGTTTTTTGACTATGTATATACATATGTATATATAAATATATGTGTACTGAATAAGTAAAGTAGTAGTGAGCAAGGTAAAATGTCAGCGCCCCAAGGCAAATTGTATTTTTATGGCGGCTCACTCAACTTTTTTCTATTTTTTACTGAAAAATATTTAGCACGAAATTTGTAGTTTTGCATAAATGCATTAAATATTTGTGTTGACCCACTTTTTAAATTGTTCACTAATATTTCTTTTCGTGTCACTTATTTTGAGTGCGAATGTGGAAATAATTACTTATTCTCGCTTTCAATTAAAAAAGTAGGGTCTCACTTAATTATTATTTCCGTAGTTTGCTACTAACATTAACTAAAATATACAGCAACCACTATTTTCTGAATTGAGCACAAACTTTTTTTGCAACAGTAATATAAATATAAATTTCTCCACCCACGCAATCAGTGCTATGTATGGAAATATTTTTGAGTATTCAGAGCACAACATTCTGTGTATTTATTTATTCCAGCTTATGTTGTGAAAATAGTTGGACAAAAATTTAAAGTTATTGCTGTGCAATTACGAAATTGAGTTTCAAGTGCTAGAGATTGACGAAGCAACAAAAAAAGCACCAAACAGAAAATTTAAATAAATATAAGATTGGAAAATTAACAGCACGGTGATATTGTGTACACATGCTCTAATATATATGTAGCGAATTCATGCAAATGTACATGTACATCGACACATAAATAAGCAGCGAAGCACACATAGTATGTTACTCATACGCCGTGGGTTCACTATATTACAAGTATAGGTGTACATCTACAACACTTTTCACTGTATTTAATTTATGCCAGCAAATTCACTTACTTCACTTTGACTTTTCTCTGCAAAGTTTCTCTTTGTGCAGCCAAGTGCTGCCGATACTCACTAACTTCGTTATCAATCAACCATTTAAAGCAGTCCATTTGCTAAAATTTCACTAAACTTCAACATTTTCTGCAGCTCAGAAGAAACTTTTCAAAATCGATGCGCTCACTTGAACTCTTTTCGCAGAAACTTGGCTTCAGAAAAAGTAGCGAAAGCAATGTGTATTTCTGTATAGTACGTGTGTGCTATACTTGTACATTTGAATTCTTAAACCCACATGCTCACTTGACTATTTAGCTAAAAGCTATTCAAGCAAAAGCTCCAAGTTTCAGCATAAATATTTTATTTCAGCTCTATTCACTTTAAATGCAGTTAAGTTAATAAAATTTTATAATCCTATAACTTTAATAAAAATTTAATCGACCAGAATATGTGTATTTATATGGTAGAAAAAATATTTTCAGATTGCGGATTTAAAGAAGGAGCAATAAGGAATGTATTTACGGTGAGGAAGCTAATTCGTTTGATTTAATGCTTTGATTTAATAATTAAATGAAGTAAATTAATATTCAATTAACCTATTACTAGTAACATTAATAAAGAGCTTTGATTAGTGATAGAATTATCGAAAAAATAAAAAAGCAAGTTATATGGAAATATTTAGATTTAATGGATTTTTAGATCATGTAATATATTATATGGATTAAAAATTACGAAAAATAAAAGAAAAGTTTAATACATTCTTTGATCAATTGGTTAACTATGAATGATATTTTTAAGAGTAATAGTATTTAGTAATTAAGTATCAATAGTTATATACTATAAATGTCGATAATTTCCGATTTACGCTGTTAATGTAATAGATTTTCAATTAAAATTGTATAATAATTATATATATTTCATATGGCGTCTTTAATATAAACGACTTATCAAATTTTAACTTTTATAGTTAATATACACAATAGATCCCAAAATATAAATTTTAGGCAGTTTTGTTTTCATTAACCATATCACCATCAAAACAGAAAACCCATTAGAAAAAATATACATACATATACGCAAAAACAGGAGCCTCTCTAGATGAATCCGAGGCGGAACAAATACCATGCCCACTAGGAACCATCAGGAAAGAGATATACACACATTACGAACAAATAGCCCTAAACAATGGAAAGCAAATAACAAATGTAAAATAACGAAACATGTATGGTCCGATTATAATAAGATAAAAACGAAGGATTTATTAGATAAATCTAGGAAAAATATATACAAACTTACAGCAACAATAACAGAACACTGGCCATTTGGAGAACATGCGCTGAAAATGGGTTTGCCCCATAACCACATATGTCGCTCCTGCAAACTAGAGGACAAAAAGGAAACGGTTTTCCAATATCTCTGCGAATGCCCAGCCCTAGCTCAAATCAGACATAGGACTCTTGGAAGTTAACAGGCACCCAATCTTGGTTGGCTGACCTCAAAAAGAATAACAGATATAAGTAGTTTCATAGAGAGCACAAAATGGTTCGAACGCCGAGATGAAACGCAATAGCAGTAATTACTAAGGTTTTACAATAGTGTAATAAAATGGCTCATCTAGTGCTAATTGAGCCCAGAAGGGCTACACTACCACTACTACAATACTACACTACTTAACAATAATATTTCATGTATCCCATGTTGTTAATAATAATAATAGCTGTAATTGAAAATCTTTGCCTACTACCTGGTTAATGCAATGTTTCGTTGATATCTCTCCACCGAATGCGCCCGCGCAACCGAACAATTTCATACAATGTGATCTTTGCAACTAAATTTCACTTCAAATTTTATGTTTCCATCTTTTTGTGTGCACCAATACACGCGCATAAGCTACTCATTAGAAAGCCGCACACAGCCGTCGCTGCCCACTATTTGACTGCGCTGCAATTGCAGTTAACAACTAAATTTAGTGCTTTATACATCTGCAATAGTGCAATTATACATCTAGATATTCAACCACTCAAATTGCGGTGCGATAAGGCGAAGGGAGATGTTGTGTACGTGTGTGCATTCATGAGTTTATATGGAAGAGTGAGCGAGCGAGTGCTGGAAAAGTAACATGGAAACTAGCCTACAAACGAGGATAATCGCACGATGCACGTACACATTTTTATGTTTGGGGGGGGTTTATTGTTTTGGATATAAGCCTGCTTGTTGTTATAGTGGTGCTTCAATTTAGCGTTCTTGTGAAGTTTGGCAGAGTAAATTGTTCGCATAGACTTGCAAGGCCATGTTGAATTGGATAGTTGTGTGTGTACAGCTACTGTTTTGTCTGGCAATAAAATTGTGCGTGTACAAACACATACGAGCACATACTTATATTGCCATCACTTTCGCTAGCAGCTCCCTAGTGCGTACAGCTAAGTGGCAGGTGAGTGACCTGTATACCCACAGCGACCATCTGGCCATTATATTAGAAATTGGTAACCAAGAACGTACACAAGGACGTAAGACCCCCAAGACGGCGCAAACCAGAGGTTGGAAAATTGAAACCCTCGATGAAAATCTCTTCAAATTGATGTTAGACGGATCTCCAAACGACGCATTAGACGTGGAACGGAAGGCGGAGCAACTCGTGAAATTCGTCAGTAAAGCCTGCGATGCATCAATGCACAGGAAAAAACAGTGTTCAAACAGAAAGCCAGCGTACTGGTGGAATGAGGAAATTTCTGCGATAAGAAATTAATGTCATAAAGCGAGGCGTCTGTGCCAAAGGAGGCGACAAACAACTGAGTATTTAATGCTGCAGGATCAGTTTAAGAAGAAGAGAAAAGAACTCAAGAAAGCTATTAAAGAGAGCAAGGCCTGCTGCTTTAAAGAGCTCTGCAAAAAACTAGAAGAAAACCCATAGGGGGATGCCTATAAGATAGTAATGACAAAAGTTAGAAGCCGCAAGGGACAAAACCCAACATGCCCTAAACTACTTAAGACTGTAGTACAAACTCTATTCCCCACGCAAACTCCACATGAATGGCATAACGAGGGAACTGAAATAACAGGAATACCAATAGTCACCGGAAAAGACGTAGTTGAAGCAGCAGAAAGATTCGCCAGCAACAAGGCACCTGGATTAGATGGCATTCCAAACAAAGCTCTAAAGATCGCCATTAAACACAACTCCGCCCCTTTCACGGAGGTGTTTTCGCAGTGTGTACGAGAGGGTGTTTTCCCAAAAATATGGAAGAAGCAGCGATCGGTCCTCCTCCAGAAGCCAAGCAAGCCAGCCGGAGAGCCAAGCTCATACCGACCGCTATGCATGCTGGACACAATGGGAAAAATATTAGAACGAATAATATGTGGTCGACTGGAGCAACATCTAGCAAATGAATCACCGGGTTTGGCAGACAATCAGTATGGTTTCCGAAGACGAAGGTCGACAATAGATGCAATCCAGAAAGTAACTGATGTCGCAAGCAGAGCCATTGAAGGAACCAGATGGATGTATGGCTCTAAAAAATACTGTGCGGTGGTAACGTTCGACGTGAAGAATGCCTTCAATTCGGCCTACTGGCCTCACATTATAAAAGCTCTCGAACTAAAAAAAACGCCGTTATATCTAGTAAAGATTGTGTCAAATTACCTGTCCAATAGAATGCTATTATATGATACTGATGAAGGACCACAAAACTACGCAGTGACGGGCGGAGTACCCCAAGGTTCAGTCTTAGGTCCATTACTTTGGAATATACTTTACGATGGAGTGCTGCGCCTCCCCCTACCAAAGGAGGTACAAATAATCGGATATGCTGATGACATAGCAGTGACGGTGGTGGCAAAAGAAATCACCCAAATAGAGCATATATGCAATGAGACCGCGGCTAAAATAAAAGAATGGCTAACAGAAACTAAACTACAACTAGCAGGACAAAAAACAGAAGCTGTGCTAATTACAAGTAGGAAAAAGCTAGAGACTGTTACGCTTAATATTGACGGGTACAATATAACCACACAGCAGTCCCTGAAATATCTGGGCGTGATGTTAGATGTGAGACTAAACTATAAGACCCATATTGACAAGGCTTGTGAAAAAGCGGCAAGGGTTACGGCTGCACTACCCAGACTAATGGCTAACATTGGTGGACCGAGCCAGAGTAGACGAGCACTCTTAGCCAAAGTGAGTCAGTCGGTACTAATGTATGCGGCACCTATATGGGGACCTGCACTGCAGCATAAATCATACGCTGAAAAGGCAAAATCTATAATGAGGTTAAGTGCAATTAGAGTTTCCTGTGCGTTTCGGACTGTATCACATGAGGCGGTCGGAGTTATAGCTGGTATCATGCCACCAGACATTGCAGCGATGGAACAAAAAAGAATTTTTGACAAAATGAAAAGTACGGAGAGACGCCTGACAACAGAAGAGAGAAATGACGAAAGGCAAAAGAGCCTAAATGAATGGCAGAAACGCTGGGACGAGACGACAAAAGGTAGATGGACATATAGGCTTATCAATAACATTCAAAAGTGGGTAGAAAGACAGCATGGTGAAACAGACTACTACTTGACGCAGTTCCTGACTGGACACGGCTGTTTTAGAGAATACCTACAAAAGTATGGACATGACGATGCATCTGAATGCTCCCTCTGTGACAATGGATGCGAAAACGCATTACATGTATTCTTTGAGTGTCCTCGTTTTGAATGTGAAAGAACGGAACTGGAGAAATTACTAAAGGAACGCCTCACACCAGGAAATATAGTGGCGCACATGATCCAATCACCAAATGTATGGAATCAAGTAAGAGCATGGTCCGCGAGAGCTCTAACAGAGCTAAGAAAGAATGAGTGGCAACGTAGCAGCGAAAGGAGGATGACGAGTGACCAGTAGACCAAATTGGAGTGGAGATGAGCAAATTGGCTAAAGCTTACCCTTGTGATGAAATACCTAGCGGTGGTACCGCAAGGGAGAATAAAGAGCTATAGAAGACGGAGTTTAGGGTTTAGTACGTAGGCGTCCCTCTTCGCAAGTCCTGCAAAACTTAGAGTTGCTGGGCGGGATCCCAAACTTGGTGTATCTTAAGCGAATGGGATGAATCGTGCATGCCGTATACTATTTAATACGGTATCTTTTGAAGATTCCCCCTCCGACAACAAAAAAAAAAAAAACAAAAAAAAAAAACATACTTATATTGCGCATATATATTTTTTATATTTCAGTTAAAGAATACACGGTGTATACGCAACTAAACGGGAAAACCATGCGGAACACCACGTTGTATAAGTAACTTTGTGAAATTCGTTTGCAGATATATTGTTGTCCAAATAAACGTTCACACGTATTTTATATTGTTTAGAAAGTAACAGTGAAAACAAAAGTAGTGAAAGAAAAACGGTGTGCGTTGAAAAATAACGGGTGATTTTTTTGAGGTTAGGATTTTCATGCATTAGTATTTGACAGATCACGTGGGATTTCAGACATGGTGTCAAAGAGAAAGATGCTCAGTATGCTTTGACATTTCATCATGAATAGACTTACTAACGAGCAACGCTTGCAAATCATTGAATTTTATTACCAAAATCAGTGTTCGGTTCGAAAATTTTTTATCGACAAATTTTGTTCAGCGAT
This sequence comes from Zeugodacus tau, assembly GCA_031772095.1. NCBI lineage: Eukaryota > Metazoa > Arthropoda > Insecta > Diptera > Tephritidae > Zeugodacus > Zeugodacus tau. The sequence goes on along the minus strand of CM062651.1, from coordinate 10,512,977 downwards.
GAGGCTCATTTCTGGTTGAATGGCTACGTAAATAAGCAAAATTGCCGCATTTGGGGTGAAGAGCAACCAGAAGCCGTTCAAGAACTGCCCATGCATCCCGAAAAATGCACTGTTTGGTGTGGTTTGTACGCTGGTGGAATCATTGGACCGTATTTTTTCAAAGATGCTGTTGGACGCAACGTTACGGTGAATGGCGATCGCTATCGTTCGATGCTAACAAACTTTTTGTTGCCAAAAATGGAAGAACTGAACTTGGTTGACATGTGGTTTCAACAAGATGGCGCTACATGCCACACAGCTCGCGATTCTATGGCCATTTTGAGGGAAAACTTCGGAGAACAATTCATCTCAAGAAATGGACCCGTAAGTTGGCCACCAAGATCATGCGATTTAACGCCTTTAGACTATTTTTTGTGGGGCTACGTCAAGTCTAAAGTCTACAGAAATAAGCCAGCAACTATTCCAGCTTTGGAAGACAACATTTCCGAAGAAATTCGGGCTATTCCGGCCGAAATGCTCGAAAAAGTTGCCCAAAATTGGACTTTCCGAATGGACCACCTAAGACGCAGCCGCGGTCAACATTTAAATGAAATTATCTTCAAAAAGTAAATGTCATGAACCAATCTAACGTTTCAAATAAAGAACCGATGAGATTTTGCAAATTTTATGCGTTTTTTTTTTAAAAAAAGTTATCAAGCTCTTAAAAAATCACCCTTTATAAGAAAATGGTCTAGTCATGAGAAATATTGTTTTCATATTTTTACCCTTAACTGACTATTTCTGTGCATTCTGTGCTTTTAGCATCTCTCCATTCTCTGAGCATTTTGTTGTTACTGGTATTTACATCGCTCGTTGTTATTGTTGTGTCGTGCGAATATGTCAGCGCGGGGTGGTCACCCTCTCCTCTCCAGTTGGCAACCCTACCAACTAACCTACTAACTGCACTGCATATTTGCATTGCTGCAGCATCGGTGATTTGGGAGGCAACCTGCGCCTGTGGTCATTTTCAACTATTCTGCCTAGATTTTGTTTACAAATTGTTTTGTTGTTATTTGCACATTTTTCATATTTTCAGTTTAATTTTCATTTGAATTTTTCTCTTTGCAATTTTAATATTGTAATGGCAAACGGCTACAAAAGTATTTTTTGTATGCAGTGGGGAGTCTGTGCAATTTTATATGCATATTTTTTGTTTTATTTTTTTTCTTCTAGAAAAAATTGTGCAGCTTAATTGACCAGAAAATTGAATTAAGGAAATTTGACAGCTGCAGTTCTAGGGGGTGTTGTAATGGGAAATAAGTAGGGAATGGATTTTTTTTACGAAAAAATAATAGTTTAGGAACTATAGAAAATTAAATGAATATTAACATGAGATATAAAAAAGCTTTGGAAAACACAAATTTGCTGGAATTTGTTTCATCCTTTCTTATGGTACGGACGATAATAAGTGCCACGAAAAATTAAATGCATTTCAAATGAGAAGGGAAAAACAAAAAAAGTCACAAAAGAGAAACCATAAGCAATAAGGAATTGAGCAAACAAATTGCGATTTCCTCGAGACAAGATACAATAAAAACCAAAATAAAGTAATATTGACAATTTCATATATGAACGCGTATAATTCTTGTTGTCATTGCAATGGAGGAGAGATGCACCCTCGTTTGTTCTCGCCGCTCACAAAAAATGGATGTACGCTTGCTTGCTGGCATGCTGCACATACAAGTGCTAGAATAACTGTGTTGACAAAATCTGATTATAAAAGCAATCCAGGATCCAGTCATGTGAACGCTTCAGTTGTGGAATAGCATATCAAAAGAGTGACAACACACTTCGAATCTCTGAAGCTTCAGAGCAAGCGAAACGCTTAGTGACGTGCTCATCGTGTGACAAACGAAGAGGAAAACTATCAAATTACGTAAAGTAGATAAACATTGTTGTTCACAATAACTATCCATAAATCCAGTATATTCCAGCAAGCAACTGGCAAGCGCAATCAGTTTGGATGTAGGAATGCAAGCAATCATAGTTACATTTCAACTCTCTTCAGCGTGGTATGTGCCTTTCGTGGCATCTCAAATGATTCGAAACAAATATTTGGTCAGACAATTCTGAATACGGGGCGAACAACTGCACATTAGAACTCAACACGCAGAGCCCACGGCAACCACGTAAGCACTCCTCAGCTGTTTTGTTAAAAATATATACAGAAATACATATTGATATAAATGTCGGTTTGGAGATACATAAACACTCACGCAACAATAAAGCTACACCGGACAATTGCTTGTCCAGCTCGGAATGAATTTTCATTCCTTTTCAGTTCGAAAGTGAAGTTATTTGTCGTGTGCTTCCAATTTTGGAGTATCCACACTTTTATATATTTGTATAAATATGAAAGAAAAACTCAGTATGTCCATTGACTTACCTCGTTCGATCGATAATTTTTTGAACGTCGATTGCTTTCACGAGCGCCTTGCTGCTTGCGACGAGTTATTTAAGAGCTGGAAACAGATAAGATACAAGTAATTAAATATACATATGTCTCTAAAGTAAATATTATTAAGAAAGTTTTTACTTTAAGGTTTACTCTAGGCTCTGAAATCCGTGATTTAAGCAATAAATGTTGCGGTTTCATTCACGCATTATATTATGTTTTCTAATATACCGTTTAGTCATGATTATTCAAGGATATCATGGAACTAGCGTCAAGATCTAACAATTATATGCCTCAAATGCGTAGATAAGAAATTATTTCTCGGTTGCGATTTGTTTGTGAGAATCGAATTATACTCTTTGACTACATAACATTTTTCGTACACTTATATTATAAAAAAATCATGCGATAATGCAAAAATGTATACCGAAGGTTTAAGAACCATGAGAGTAGCACTTAGTTATTTCAACTTCACCGCTCAAATTCGCACGTCCAGCATTTCTATAATATTAAAAATTCATTCCGGTGTTTCTCTTTTCCATTTATTTATTAAAAATCTCTATTCTGCACTTCAAACTTAAGTATCCAACATGCTCTACTCTACTTTCATTCACCCGCAGGATCCTAAGCAAGGATAACAAAACGAGAACATCTGTGCTGATGGCTTCAGAAATTGAAAGGCCCAAGTAAACAGTAAGCAGTAAACACACACAGCTCGACTTTGGTATTAGAAGTGGATAGGATTGAATGAAGCTAAGCGAGGCGAAGCCATGTGATCTTGTAGGATGTATACAGATGACAGAAAGCGACAAAGCGGATGAAAATATCTAAATAATATGTAATTGCAGTCAACGTCTTGAGCGCCTTTTATGGGGATTGAGAGCAAAGGTAATAAGGTAAGACAGCAAATGTGGAATTAGGAAGACCGACATACACAATATAATATATCTATAATATAACTGTAGGTATACGTTGTCCTAAATAAATATGTGAAAATATAAGAAATCCTACAAGTGCATATCTTTATATTTTTATGCAGCTGCTGAAAAGCTGAAAAGGATGTGAATCGAACACACTTGTGGATTTTGTTACAAGGTTCAAACTCAAACTCACTCTTGTTTATATTTGCAGGAAATACGTTTGTTGGTCAATGTATGTGTGTGAATGTGAATCCTCTATGCTATTTTCAAGGCAACAGAGTACAGCTGTTCTTATTCCGACAAAAGGAGACAAATGTTAATTTCGTGTGAAGCCAATGTGCATCTACGAAACACATGGGAGCTATTATGGAATATATTTACACACATTTGTCTAAGTTTTAGCTACACTTCTCACTATCAAAACAAATTTGTACCTTTGTACTTCAGAACTTCAGGTCATTTCATTCGGTCAACAGCAATAAGTATTTGTATAACAGCAATAGTTACTGGTGGCTCAAAAAATATGTAGGCCAATGCTCAAGTGTAGTCTTGAATAGTCCTCTCCTGAAGATATCAAACTTTTTGATTTAGAAGAAAGGTGTGTTTTTGGTTAGATCGAATGAATGGTAATTCATTTTATTTCAATTTGAAGGACGCCACAAAATACGTTAACGCCATTAAGTAAATTCGTTTAATATCAATTAAGTGGGCAATTTGATTTCTCAAAACTTAATCTTCTCGAAATTGTTGAAACACAAATCCAAGTGAAACCATACATTCTTAGTCAGTCATCACTCTTAGTGTCAAACAGACTTCTTTGTCGCTTAAAGCGTCCGTGTTGAGTGTAAATGATGTGAACTCACCTTTTACCGTTGTTGTTATATTTATTTCATTTCCACAAAAAGTAACAACGAATTGCGCTAACAATTTATTTTGCTTGCCAAAAATGTTGTGCAATAAAAAATAATGCTCGCATAAAAGTAAAATGAAAGAAAAGGAACTGAAATATGTTGAAACAATTGTATAACGGCGGCAAAAACAGTAATGCGTTGGGTGGCGACACAACGACGCGCCACAAAGTCTGCTCTACGCCATGCTTGCTGTCAGCGGTAAATAAACTGGCAAATATCTTTGAAATAATAAAAAATGTGAAACAATAATAATAACGACAATAGTATAGCAGTTTATTATCGCGCCGAATTTGGCCTACTCCAACGACCGCATATGTAAGTTCTCAAGCAGGCAAGGAGGCTGGTTGGTGATTTCAAAGCCGATTAAGCACAATGGTTAGTCATAGATCAAATTAAAAACAAATTTTGCCAGCAATTGAACAAGCAAATTCTTTTTCTAGAAAAACTTATATAATTATTAAATACAAATTTATGAATGGCGTTGCCATAAGTTTAAAATAATAAACCCATAAAAAGTTAAAATAATAACAAAAGCTAAGCAAAATGAGCGTTAATAAGTATTATGTCGAGAATTCACTTCACTAAGAGTTTAGATTTCTGTTTCATTTATGATTCGATAAGTACCACATTACAAAGTTGCTCAGCACCTAAAACGCGACCTACTTTCAACTACGCGCCAAATGATACGCTTCGTTGGTGCAGGATATTCGGTTTGTGGGGCTATACAGAAGGCAGCCGAAGACGACTTCGCTTTGGCTTCAAAGTGCAATGCAGTAGAAGAAACTGCGACCCATACAATCAGGCAAGTGGAACCAAGTAGATGAAGAAGAAGGCATAGGACAGAATTAGTAGAGTAAAAACCAATACGAGATTGGCACCAAAGAGTCCGCCGACAAAGAGGCAGAAAAACCCAAGCAGCCACCGAGACGACCAATAATTTCTTACAAATAAAAATGTGCTTCTACTACTACTCACAGCAGTCGCAAATAAGTGTAATCAATATAATTACATTTCGATGAGTGGGACAAATAAGAGAGGTGGTGTGGGTGACAGTGTGGACAATGGAAGAACTTACGGTTTGTTGATTAGATTTAGTTTGGTTTTGTGGTTTGTCCCTTGGCGTCAGCTGGCAGCAAATAATGGATTGGCTGATGGTGACAAATTCCATTGCCAAAGTCATGCAACAACGACAAAGTAGCAAAGCCTTTGCAAAACTCTAAACAATATTCTTAAGTTTCAAAGAAAGATGCACTAGGGCACAGACGGATATGCTGAAGAAAACAAAGCAACAACAAAAACAATTCAATTAATTGGTTTTATTGTCACTTTCATTTGACAATTAAGTGAATTTGATTTGTTATTATTCTAGCTTTTTCCTACTATTAGTAGGTCAGTGGAGACGTGCAGCGGACGAACTTCTCAAATACAGGAAAAAATATAAATTAAATAAATAACGAGAAAAGAAGTCAAAATCAAGAGCGAAGGAAATTCATTTCTTGTCTCAATTATTGTGTCCATTTGGCCGCACCTAATGCCCCATTGGTTGTGGCATAATTAAGCTTATCGGCAGTACTTGATCGCTGTAGAGGGGTAGCGCTTGGGCAATCACTATAATAATGCGACTATTATTTTGTGCTTCGAAGGTATACCGTTAAATAAATGTGTCAAACATGAGTTGAGTACAAGCTCTTTAGGGATCATTAGTGGCGCCACATTTAATGTGCTCATTCATTGCATTTGCTAGCTCACTGGCTGACCCACTCACGACACTTGTTCATTGAGCAAATAAGCGGTCATTTAATATTTACCACTGTAATTCACTATCCTATTTACCACACTGTCATAAAGCGATTACTCTCGCCATTATCAAAGAGCTCCACACATATACTCCGTGCTTTCTTTATAATTTATTGGTTTGTCTGTGGTGTTTGTAAGTACCTCAACTTGACAAATGCAGACAGTTCGACAGGCGTAGGTTGGCATTGACGGTTTAGAAGGTTCTAGAAAGAGAATAGCAAAAGGAACTCAGCAGGTGACAACTATTTAAGCCTTTATAAGCTTGTCAACATTGAGGGTAATGTTTAGAGGTATATTTGTCCATGAAGCGATTAAGGTCGTCTCATTTCCAGTAACAAAAGTCTAAGACTGGAATGAGTTGTTGTTATTGTCTGTCAGTACACGAGACGGATATATAATTTTTTTGAAAGTATTCTTATATAAAGGTAATGACCATAAAGATCATGAACAGGACCAGGACCATAACCAGAAGGCCTAGACCAAGACCAAGACCAACTTTTCTGGAATAAATAATTATACCACTCACCTTGGATCGCCGCAAAGCACCTCCGACTCCGGATCCAAATTACTATGGTGCAGACCCATCGTGATAGGTCACCAAGCATTGCTGAAATCATCAGCGTCAACCTCAACATCTTCCACATCCGCTGAGTCATCATCATCGTCGTCATCTTCAGACTAAAAATGGAAAGTGAAATGTTTATTTGGTTTTTTAAACTTATTTGCCTTTGTAATAACTTAATGCCATGCTCTTAATTCACAACTCACAGATTCAGATCCCTGTCGAGCAGTGCTGCACCGATATGGGCTTCGTAAGTGTGTCACATTTGGTACTCTGCCTGGCGTAAGAGGACTTACATTCAACTCCACGCATTTCCCAACCCTGACCACAGGTTACCGAACATTTTGTTAAGAGCACATATGGAAGTGCAAGCTTTTGTTTTTGTTGTTCGCAGTTCAGCAAGCAAGTAAGGTAAAACGTAAATGACACAAAATGATAAATTATAAATTATTTAAACGTATTTGGCATTAAAATTGGCATAAAAAATATAAATATGTATGTATGTAAGTGTGTATACATTTATATATCTATATATAATTTGTATGGTGAGTATGTAACTATGTCTGGCATTGTGAAAAAGTCAAAATTGTATATAAATTCGTAACCACAAAAAAAGAACAATGAAGATGAAGATGAGAGCAAAAAAGGACACAATGCCAGATGGTGTGTAAATTTGTGTAAGAATTTAACATACAAAGGATGATGAGCTGAACTGTAAAATATGTATGAGCTTAGCTTAGTATATTTACATATGCATATTAAAGTGGGTGCACATTAAATGCCAAAACACAAAGAGAGAATATGATCATAATTATATGTATCTTTTGTTACATAAAAGCATACACAAAAGCATATAAAATAATCATATACGTGAGTATATATGTTCAGTAATGCTGCCTAAACATATGCAAAGATTTAGAGCCCATGTAATCACTAACTCGTTGGTAACTATTTGTGTGTAGCCACAATAAAAAAAAAATAAAAATTAAACAAAGACTTAGGGTTGTCATATTATATATAAATTAGGTACGGAAAGCAAGTTGCCTTGTAAGTTAATATTATTAATTACAAAGCAGATTCTATTAAGTTCTAAGTTGTAGGAAAACTTTTTATTGGCATAGACTGACATTGATTTATAAGTTTAGTCAATATGTATTCAGTTTTATATTAATTGATCGGCCTGGATCTTTAGTAGTAAAAAGATGTATTTATTCTAACACTTAACTGATAACAGCACTGCAGCCTTCTCCACCGCAAAAAAAGTGGTTCACTTACATATATCCACAGCTTAAATCACATTACTTATGCAAATATATTTTACGCCTGTGTATACAGACAGAGGGAAGAGCATTAAGTCGTCACAAACAAACAAATACGATGAGGGACTAAAAGGATGCGACGTTGGAGTTTTTAAACTCAGCTGCCTGCGGAGGCGCATATGCGACAAGAAATACACCGAGTGAGTATTTATATAGTTACTTTATGAAGAAAAGACATAGTGACATAAGTATGTGCTTATGTGTGTACAAGTGTTTTGAAGCACATCAAGTTATAAGCGAGCGCACATGCCGGGATTTAGAAGCTTTCACTGAAGTTGAATAGGCGTTCGCGTGCGCCGTCCCAGGAGTTTAATATACTAAAAACCCTTCAGTCAGCTAACTGCAGTTCATTTCAACAAAAAATTAGACGGAAACGCTCCACTTCAGCAGCGTAGAAAGGATTAGAGGGTTTGTAGGCACGAGTTAGTACTATTTAGAACAAGTCCATGTACAGTAGAACTTCCATAACACGAACGTCTATAACTCGAAGATCTCTATAACTCGAACTCTTAAATTGGCAATAGAAGGCAACTTTCATACAAATTTCGTTAAATAAATCGAACTTTTCGACAAGGGCATAATACAAAATAGTCCCTCTATATCGTATGGAGGCGAACAAAAAATATAATATTACACTTACGGATTGCATAAATCATCTAACACAAGGCATGGGATATAGACGTTAAGAGCTAATAATAGCAAACATCAACAAACAAAATTATAGAATACATGTTATACATCAAACTTTATGCGAAGTAAATAAATAAAACTGTGTAAAAATTTATATTTTACAGCTTTTTGAAAATTTATATGTTTTAATGAAAATTCTATAACTCGAAGTTTTTTTGTGGATTATGGTGATTCGAATTAGAGAAGTTCCACTGTATGTTTAGAGAGTATGAGACAAGACGGCAAAAGGATGTGTTTCAACAAGTGTGACGCATCTGCCGGCTTAATATATGGAGACATCGCATTTTAGAAGCTCAACCAGCGTGTCATCTTCATCTCGTTGTAATTAAGTTACGTCAACATGTGTTGTTGCTTTCCGTGACTTTTCGGTTGCATTACAGCTCACGTCATAAGACAAACATTTATGATCAACATTTTAAGCGCCTGAGGATACCTGTCGAACGAGAAGTACCGGCTGTATTCCGAGCGCAAGTGAACTCCCTGAAGGAGTTGTAATTACGCCGAGATGTAGTGGGTGGCTATGCAATTTCACTTGCTATCGCAGCAGTTGTCAGCTTGAACTTACATCGCTTTTTATTATTGTAATTGATATATAGTGGTACAGAAAGTAAAATTAATTTAACTTTGAGATTTAATAATTAAAGTCTGGTAAAACTTGTATACAACTGAGATAAACAGTAATGGTATTCAAACATCGAAAGGGTTACATAAAATACTGTTCTACATGCTTTATGTATCCAGATAACCTAGAGTTTGTCAGAATCAGATCGAATATGGTTTATTACTTCTTCTACAACTTATTCTAAGGTATTTACAATGAATATCAGCCAATATAAATTTTAGTATACTCGCGGGTAATCATCGAAATTAATATTAGCTTTTTCAATCTCTTTAGCGGAAATGATGTTTCCACCAATTAAAGCGCAAAAAGTCTGAAATCGAAAGTTCAAAAGCAATAAACTGTGTAAAGTGCGGCCACACCGCGGAAGTATGTGCTGAGTAAAGACCAAGTAAAGAAGTATTTTTCTTGTTGTTGTCGAACTTCTTGTTATTTGTTTTCTTTTATTTCAGAAATTTTATTGTTTGTTTCATTTATTGGTTTTCTTTCTTCACTCACTGTTACCATTTTATGACTCAATTTGCGCTTACCGTCTTGATGGCATTATTCTCCACCTCACAAACCACCATGCGCTCACAATAGCCAGGTCCACAGAGACGACTGCGTGAACTCCAGATCATCTTATCATAAATTTTTGAGGTGGTATAAATAACATGCGTTATCAATTTCAAAATCACCATACAAATAGTTCTCTGTGTAACTAATGTGGTAATATTTACAACTGGGAACTTTCATATTATAAAAGTAGTTGCCACATATTTCTGCCCTCTTTTTGTTTTTAGGAATTCCATTGTTGCAAAATATCTTGGAGTTCTTCAAAGTTATGCACTGCTTCAATGCACACAGATACGCTGTTTCGTCTCAATATGAGGGAGTAAATCACACATACGTTGATGATACTGCCAAACAAAACAAGTCCGTATATTCAGCTGGTATGTAAACGATGCAGGAAATTGGGTCAAGAAAAACAAGTTTTATCATAAAACTTTAGTGAAAGTGACAGTGGTGTTTTTGTTGGTGGGTGAGGCGCTTGCACAAGACGGAGCCAGTAGTTGAACATTTTCTTTTAACTGAGTGAATTAGAGTTGAGATGACGCGTTGGCAGTAAATGAAGTAGACTTAAAAAAATCAATTCAACGTGTCGCCAATGTGGTCAAGGACAAAATTAGTGTCAAGTAATGAGTGTTTGGAAAAACGCCATAAAAACTTAACGAGGGCAGGAAGTCGAAAGCAATATCTAGAGAAGGCCGTTAAAAATGATAATATTGTCAGATAATTCTGCTTATTAATGGAGGTCAGATTTTATTAGGTATCCAACGCAATTACATTACGTATTTATACCCATGCTGAACTCATATTCAAATATAGTATATTTTGCAGAAATTGAAATCTTGCAGTAGCTACAATTTGAATATCATTAAAGCATGCGCTTTAAATTTTATCGAACGACCTCTTAAACTAAGTTTTGTGGAAAAATATGCAAAATAAAAGTGAACATAAAAAATTTCACTTCTTTAGCAAAACTCCCACACAAACGGTGGCAAGGAAGACATACACTTTCGATGGTAAACAAGCTTTCGCTTGGACCGACAGACATAGAAGATAAAACCTCATATTGCCAATGGCAACAAAACAATTTACCTTGGAGGACAGGTGTGAGAGAAGAGAGAACAAATTAAATATTTTCTTCCAATTTCTTCTTCTAATCTTCTAATGTTAAGAAATTTGCACAGTTAGACAAAAACCAACAACAAAATGAATATAATCTGAGAAAAAGTTGTGTAAAATGTGGAAAGAAAGATTAAAGGGATATGTAATGGGTAGTAAAATAAGACCACCCACAATCTTATTTATCAATGAAAGTGTAGAATCGATAAAAAAGAAAGACATCCACAGACGAAATGAAAGTGATGACAATGAGAATGGGTAGCGGAAGAGCGCGGTGCCTGAGCGGTAACGCCGCCAAGTAATAGACTTAAAAACTCAAGCGGAGTGAATGCCTCAGGCGACACGGAGGCACACAAAGTTATTGTAGAATATAAGCGCTTAAGTGGCTGCGCTGCAATGACGATGTGCCGACGTGATGGCAAGCAAAAACGCTTGTGCTACTGGAGCAGACGAACGACAGTGGAGAGAAGAAGCAGAAACACAATCGGAACAAAGGAATGTATGTAAAAATGTATATGAATTGCCTCGTCTACACATTTCAGACTTGCTATCAAGTAGTAGATAGCGAAGCATTAGCGGAACAGCACGCGCTAGCTAGCATATTCATTGAATTATTGGGTAGCGCTAACATAATATATAGTTTAAATGTCTATGTATATAAGTATAAATGTTTGAGTGTGCCGACATGCAAGCTAGTATTGAGAATGCCTGTGACAGGTAGATGCAGGAAAGGACACAACGTTGACGACACACTCCAAGCAGATTTGGAATCAATATGTTGTCTGGCTGCAAGAACAACGTGAGAAAATGTATTCAGTGGCATGTGTGACGTGTCGTCTATACAGGCTGACAGGTTTGTATGCTTATTTATATATGATTCTATAGCATCCCTATAGGAAATTGAATTTTAAGACCAAGACGAATTATTTACGTTATTTCTAGAAAACTAAACCTAAATCTATATCCGAGGTTCAGTAATGTGAAAAGCTCAAATTAATTTTTGAGAATAGTTGTCACCTGTTGGAATTTAATTGAATAAAATTCAGTTCATTTCAATATAAATGAAATAATTGGCTATGGGGTCTTCAAAACTTCCTGAATCATAAAAGTAATATATGATTTCCTCCCATTTCTGCTTGGATTGGCAAGCACATGATTTAGATTGCAAGAAATTGCGTCAATAAACTTTATTGTAGCAGACTCACTTGCTTACATCGAAAGTATAGACAGACAGCAGTTATGCAAATCAGCGCGACATTATGCGGTTCAACCTCAATTGGCATATGAGTAAGGGGGGGGAAATGCTTTACATTTGCATATTTTCTATGCTTTCTGCAACGCATATCCTGCGGTAGGTTAGTTCATCCTATATTTGATTTCATGGTGCTTGTAAACGGAAAATTATCAGCTTATTTACTTACATACAAATATATCTCACACACTCAACACAGAGCTGTCCTACTTTCACATGTGCGTTTTATTGGGAATTATTACACAACAATTTTCTTCAACTTGATCTGATTTTGACATATTCTACTTATAATCTCAATTATATTTGAATCCGCAATCAATAAGTTAGTTTCAATAACTTTTGGCCTATATACGAGTTTATTTATGTATGTATTGGGTATATTTCGATGTGTAGGAAAGAATACTGAAGTTTAAAGTCCTATGTCGCCTGGCCCTTATACTTTCACTAATGATTGTTTAAGCTATGGAGATCGTTTTGAATTGCATCTGAATGAATATAAAATAATTTCTTCCACATGAAAATAACTAAATACGTTTGACAATATTACGGCTACAGATTTCCTCGTTTTCCACCCTTCTGGAATGACCTTGAACTACCCTAATAAACAACATGAAGTTAACTAAGCTTTGAAAAATCGAATATCACAGCCCAAGGCCATTTATTAGTGTAGATACAGAGCAAATACAAATTACAACAGCAACTAAAGCAATACAACTTTAATTTGAGTAACTCCAGGCAATAATCACCAAATCAGAGGCTCAGGCTTTTTATGCTTCGGCGGCATATCCATGGGATTAATTAAAGCTTGTTAAAACCACAACAGAGGCATAAATTCGTGTAATGCGGCATACTAAGCTTTATGGTAAGATAAAATATGCGAAGTGACGGTGCGGACGGAAACAAATATAAACAAAATTCACGACTTTATTAGTATAATTTCAGCGCTTTTGTGATTGGGTTTCGGCAGAGAAGATGGTGAAATTATCATTTTGGGTGTGTAAGGGAATTTCGAATGTGCGAAGGGTATTGGCAATTTGTGTGAAGAAGCAAGAAAGATAAAAATAGAGGCGAAAATTTGAAGCGACAACCCGATTTACATATGTATATATTTTAGTGAGTGCGAAAAAATGCATGCAATGTTTTGTACTTTTATAAATGAGGCATTATTAAAAGATAAAGTGTTTATATGTATGTATGTATGTGTATATGCATGTGTATGTAGATGGAAATTGGAATATGCAATTCACAGAAAAACAAATTAATATACAAAGATTCCTCAACTGTTATTACTTTCTAAGCTAGTTTACAAATCACATAATATATTTGACCACTGTGAGCAATTGTGTTCAAGTCGCACGTGGCGTATGAGTAATCTGTAATGTGTTTGGTAAGAGAAATGATTGATTTTCTAGATGGCAAAATCAATTATAGACATCTTACAATCGATTAAGGGTTGTTACTCACATTACAGTTGAAATTAGTAAATGAATTGATCATAAAATGTCGTCAATGTTTGCGACAGTTTGTCGGTATGCTCAGTTAATGGTACTAAGCTATAACCATTTACATTAATACTGATATATAATATCACCCGCAATTTCATTTGATTACTCCCTAACGTTTTGGTTGACAAATAAATTTGGACAACGTGAAAAGTCCATTTATCATACATTTTAAATAAGTAGTCGTGATTTTTTTTTATGATTTAATTTATGAAGACGAATGACATGGATATGATATGGAACATTAATTGTGGTAGTAATAATATGTTTCTAATACGCACATGTAAATATCTCTATGAAGTAAAATCTAAATTTTCACATAGCATAGTTAGAAAGAATCGTTTAACATAATATTTTTAAGTAAAAAGGATCACAGTCACGACGATACAAATATTCTTAAGCTGAAGAAATTTTAAGTCAAAGGTACCATAGAAGCAAATTTTTAAAACTACAGAACTTTAATGACATTTTTTGCTCCATCATAATATGTACAATTTAAATTATAATATTTTGAAAGACTTTATACTTTTAAATATACGTATATACTAAGGGAGCCAAGAAGGGTATCAAAGATATTCATTTTGTTTTATCGTTCGATAGGTACGTAATAAAATTTCCTATAAACTTCAAAGCCTTGCAGTTTTTTTCTATCTTGGCGCAGTATTCTCTCAACAGATCGCGAATGGCTTTAAAATAAATTTCAACGACACTCAATAACAGAGTAAGTATGGAGAACACAGTAGTGAAGCGTAGTCAAAACGAATTTACGTGATATATCACAAATAAAATCAACCAAACTTATCTCCCAAAATTCCATATAACCTTATCGACAATCTCACCACACTCTCAGCATGCGCCTATTAAGCACTCAGCAAACCGATGAAACAGCGTTTTCTTGCCGCGAAATGTTACGACCCAAATAAAATTGGGACAAAAAAGTACTTGAAATATCACAGTGATTTGTTACTCAACTCAAATTGTCGCAACATGTACGCATTTAAGAAGTTAAAGTATACGTGAAATATGCGTGTACGTGGACTGGCAGGTGGAGCCACAGGTAAAAGTAAGAAAGAAAACAAAAGGGGGAAACGAAATAAATTAGACTTGCAAAATTTGCATTCGAACTTTTTCCAACGTTACTTGCCAGACGAGCAATCGATGTTGGAGTGGGTATGCTGCGAATGGCGCGAGTAGAGAATTGGCACGACTTGCGTTGTGCGTTGGGAAGAGAGGTGCTTAGTCTCCCGTTTTTGTCTCAACATTGTAAACAACACAACCGGGTTGCCAAAAACAGGTAAAACACCGTATGCCACCAAACCATCAAGCAGTACACCGTTTGCTGATTAGAATTCTTCGCCCAGGCCCCCGTACCAATGTAATCGCAATATTGTGGCATATTAAAATTTGTTTATCTGCTTATTTACTTTATTTTAGGGATATTTTCGTAAACGGCTTCTTTTTGGCACACTGAGCGACTAAGTGATGGAGCCTGTTGTATCCATCTGGTGTCAGTAATTTGAGTGTATGTGTGTGTGGCAACAGTTGATGATAATAATGCTATTATTTTATTGTTAACCCCTCATTTACACTTACTCCCTCCGTAAGCCACTGAACACTGTATGTGTTTGGACTATTTCTCAGTAGTGATGTGGCTGCGAACAGGAGCTGCTGTCTCCACCACAGACGCCAAATCTGTCTATTTTCATTGTCGAACCGATTTTAAAATTACAGCCAACGCGCTGGAAAGATAATAAGAAGTTTTTATACTCTCGCAACAAAGTTGCTAGCAACAAAGTTGCTAAGAGAGTATTATAGTTTTGTTCACATAACGGTTGTTTGTAACACCCAAAACTAAACGAGTTAGATATAGGGTTATATATACCAAAGTGATCAGGGTGAAGAGTGGAGTTCAAATCCGAATGTCTGTCTGTCCGTCCGTCCGTCCGTCCGTCCGTCCGTCTGTGAAAGCTGTAACTTGAGTAAAAATTAAGATATCTTGATGAAACTTGGCACACTTATTTCTTGGCACCATAGGAAGGTTGCTTTCGAAAATGAGCAAAATCGGACCACTGCCACGCCCACAAAATGGCGAAAACCGAAAACACATAAAGTGCCATAACTAAGCCATAAATAAAGCTATGGAAATAAAATTTGGTATGAAGGATCGCACTATGAAGGGGCATATTTGGATGTAATTTTTTTGGGGAAGTGGGCGTGGCCCCGCCTCCTACTAAGTTTTTTGTACATATCTCGCAAACCAATAGAGCTATATAAACCAAACTTTCTGCAGTCGTTTTTTTTAGCCATTTCCTTATACATTCCAAAAATGACAGAAATCGGATAATAACCACGCCCCCCTCCCATACAAAGGTTAGGTTGAAAATTACTAAAAGTGGGTTAATTCACTAACGAAAAACCTCAGAAACACTAAATTTCACATAAGGAATGGCAGATGCCAGCTGCACTCAGATTTTTTTACAAAATGGAAAATGGGCGTGGCGTCGCCCACTTATGGGTCAAAAACCATATCTCAGGAACTACTCGACCGATTTCAATGAAACTTGGTTTGTAATAGTTTCCTTACATCCCAATGATATGTTGTGAAAATAGGCCAAATCGCTTCACAACCACGCCTACTTCCTATATACCAGAACTTTGAAGACGATCTGAATCGTTTACATTACAATATATAAAGTAAGCACTAGTGAAGATATCGGTGCAGAACTTCGCACAAATACTATGTTTATAGTGGGGCAGCCCCATTCTAAAAATCGCCGAAATCGGACTATAGGTTTTCTAGGCCCCATATATCGAACACGAGGACCTCGGTGCTTCTAACCTAATATTATGGTTTCCAACTTTCAATGGACTTTATACAATATATATAACGAATATGTGGGTCAAATTGTGTATTATATAATATTAATTAAGTTAAATAAATAAATTGCGAGAGTATAAAATGTTCGGTTACACCCGAACTTAGCCCTTCCTTACTTGTTTTTAATTAATATTGACTTATTATAATATTATACTCTTATTATAATATATTACTCGTCGATAAAAGAACACAATTTTTTCGTTGATGTTTCTTGATCCACCTTTTCACAGCGGAAAGCTAATGTCAACATATTTTATGGAATCATGTTATATTATTTTTAGGGTTTGTGATTAGAGAGAAAATACACTAAAATTATCTTAATCTTTCCTGAATGACTTACATTCCATGTCTCCTTTACATGTCTCCTTAATTCCAAGTCATTGTGAGCTTATTACCCATTTAGTTGCCCTTCAGTAAATAAGACAAAGGATGTAACCCCACTCTTATGTGTATTATGTATTAATTATCGGTAAAATCTGAGGACCTAATAAAACTTATATTGCTGATTCGAAAAAACTTTCGAGACGAAAGGGAAAAATTGAATATATATTTATTACGAGACTAGTATTAAAAACCGGAACATAATTTTTGAAATAAACTTTGGAAAAAGGAGTAAAATGAAAAAAATGGTTCCAGAGAGTCCTTCTAAAAGTAGACGGGGAATAATCGAACAAAAGAATAAAAACATTATACAAATTTTAACTTTCACTTTCATAGAAATGATATAGATAAACAATTAAATAAAAAATACGACTTTATTTACATGAAAAAAAGTTAAATACCACGTCTCCAGGCTGAAGATTCTTATGAATGTTTATGAAATTGCCCGAAAGCTCCTCAAAATCTCACTACCTTTCAACAACATTTGCATCCCTGGCAGGTGGCAGGAGGTGATTAAAACTGAAGATATATATATACATATATATAAGTGTGACGATGATACCTTCTTATTTATTTCTGTATTTTCTTCGACATATTCATATTTGAACACACACAAGACGCACTTTTTTGGTGGCAAAAACGACAAGCCACTGGCAGTCAAAGTTTACTGCAGACACTTGAATTGAGCTCCTTTGAGTCGGATGCCATCATCCAAGGACCCGCATGACATATTGGCGTTTATTACGGTAAATTGAGGTAATAATTTGTGAGCAGATTGAAATATGATAACATTGTGATGGAATTGTAGAATGTATAATAAAAATGATATGAATGAAATATACAAATAATAATAATAATAAATGTAATAAAATATATAGTATTATATATTTCATAAATCAAGTCAAGACAGTCTAATAAACACGCTTAAACTAAACAAAATTGAAGGGAGACAATTTTTCTAACTAAAAAAAAGCCAATTAAACATTGTTTTACTATAGCTGTAAATTAAAAAGTTTCCCTTAAGCAACAATACATTTATTTACATTTTCTGATTCGCATACAGCATGATGTGCGAAGTGATATTTGGCAGTAAACCCGAAAGGCGAAGAAAGCCACATAAAGTTATGCACTCAAAAGCATACAAACCCATACATTCAGATATTTTTTGGTAGCTGTGTACACATTGCGAATGATTTATTTGTTTGACTACGAACGTGCGCGAACAATAATTCGTTTACAACAATGCGAAATATTAAAAAAGTAAGTGTTTTATGAGCCTTGCTTGTTTCCTTATTGTCTGTCCGTATGTATGAGCGAGTCATCCGTACAAACGCAGTGGAGTGTGAGCGTGTTTATGAGGTGAAAGTAGATGTATATATACATATATCTAGTATGTATACAGAAAATAAACAGTAAAAAATAAATAAAAACAAAAACAAGTAAGGAAAGGCTAAGTTCGGGTGCAACCGAACATTTTATACTCTCGCAATTTATTGAAGAAATTTTATTAAGATAACATACAAATCAACCCATAAATTCGGCATAAAGTTTAATAGAATAACGAAAATCGTCATATATAGATATGAGGGCTGAGGTAATTCCTGAACCGATTTCGTTCATTTTCATCAGCAAGGTACACTATATCCAAGACGATACGCTCACTTAATTTTGCTAAGATAGCTCACATATTAACCAATACATATGTATATGCGGAATAAAGCTCACCGTATATTTGAAAAACCTATAATTAGGTATATGGGAGCTAGGAGAAGATACTTTTGAAAAACCTACAATGAGGTATATGGAGATGTTATGACCCGATTTTAATAATTTTTGGAAAAGAGACACACTATTAGAAGAAAACAATTTCCTCTGAATTAAATTGAGATATCTGAGAGATTTACCCATATTTTCGGTTAAAATTTATCCTTAGGCGCTGAGTTCAACATGTTCGATATCTGGGGCATTGAAAAGTTATGATCCGTTTTCGACAATTTTTTCGCAAGTGAAGCCAGAGATGATATGCACTATTTGTGTAAAGTTTTATTCCGCTATCTTCATTGGTTCCTTATGTTTGCATTATAAAGTGAAGGAATAAGATGGAATTAAAAATTGAGTTATAAGGAAAGTAGTCGTGGTTGTAAACCGATTTCGCCCATTTTTTGTGCGTGTTATCAGGGTGTCAAGAAACTATTACAAACCAAGTTTCATTCAAATCGGTCGAGTAGTTCCTGAGATATGGTTTTTGACCCATAACTGGGCGGTGCCACGCCCATTTTCCATTTTGTAAAAAAATCTGAGTACAGCTCCCTTCTGCTATTTCTTCTGCAAAATTTAATGTTTCTGACGTTTTTCGTTAGTTAGTTAACCCACTTTTAGTAATTTTCAACCTAACCTTTGTATGGGAGGTGGGCGTGGTTATTATCCGATTTCTTTCATTTTTGGACTGTATAAGGAAACGGGGAAAAGAAATGACTGCAGAAAGTTTGGTTTATATAGCTTTATTGGTTTGCAAGATATATATAAAAAACCTATTTGGGGGCGGGGTCACGCCCACTTTTCCAAAAAAATTACATTCAAATATGCCCCTCCCTAATGCGATCCTATGTTCCAAATTTTATTTTCATAACTTTATTTATGGCTTAGTTATAGCTCTTTATGTGTTTTTGGTTATCGCCATTTTGTGGGCGTGGCAGTGGTCCGATTCCGCCCATTTTCGAACTTAACCTTCTTATGGTGCCAAGGAACACGTGTTCCAAGTTTCATTAAGATATCTCAATTTTTACTCAAGTTACAGCTTGCACGGACGGACAGACGGACAGACGGACAGACGGACGGACGGACGGACGGACAGACAGACATCCGGATTTGAACTTTACTCGTCACCCTGATCACTTTGGTATATATAACCCTATATATAACTCGTTTAGTTTTAGGACTTACAAACAACCGTTAGGTGAACAAAACTATAAAACTCTCTTTAGCAACTTTTGTTGCGAGAGTATAATGAAATAAAATCCAAAAGCGATAATAATTAACAATAAAATCATATCAATTCTCGTAAGTGGCCTTATGTTCCATCTAGGAACTACGAAAAAATATATAACTCTCGAAACTTTAGTCATTAGAAGCCTCATATCGAGTTACAACACAACTTGGCTTTAATGTCAATATACTAATATGTATTAATGGTATATGCAACAAATGCATATACGATAAATCTGAGTAGACGCAAGGCCGTTGCATGCTGCCTATTTATCTTACAGAGTTATGGGTAGCCCTTTCAATCGTGCTCTTACCGGCTGTTACTGGGTCTGTAGTGAATATGCTTGATACATACATATGTGAATGTTGTGTACGAAGGGCATCTAGATATTGGCATACAGCACTTTGCCTCATTTACCATTCAAGTAATTATATATTTATGAGCTGAAACAGTTTCAATAAGTCTATTCATATGACGGTTCGTTTGAGCCAAGAGCGTTGGAGAATGCAGAATGTGTCGAGAAGTTCAATAAAAGTTAGAAGCAGTGAGAGCAGAAGAAGACCGATAGTAAGTGCTGGAAGAATAAGTAGAAAGTAGCGCGTCATGGTGGACTTTGCTGGTAACAAGGAAGTAAAATAAAGAAAATATTACCGTAGTCCAAGAAATTGCTAACTAACTTACACAGTGCAAGTATGTTTGTAAGTATTTCTTCTCCACTGTTTTTGTTATTTTTTTCACTCTTTCTCTATTAGTGTTTCGCAACAATTTTTGCGTATGTGTCAGTTATTTATTCAAACAGACAGTAAATGACGAAGGTAAAACGTCCTAAATATACTCGTGCTTACATGCATACATATACAAATACAACAACTATCTGCTTGGTTTACCGCCTAAGTATGCAATGTAAATATACACGCGCTCTCTGCTTGTCGCTTTAAACTAATGAAGAAAATGGATAAACGGAGGGCTGAACGGAATAACGGACGGACTCAAAATTCAAGCAAACCAAAAAAGACCTAAATACCGCTTTTTCTATTACTGTTATTTAGTTAAAGCGCTTTTAGCATTTTGACACCCACTATAAATTGTCGAAGATGCCAAAAGCTACCAGCGTTCACACCCACCCATGCAATAACTACAACAACAAAGACCATTCGACATTTAAGATACACTTGTACGCCAGTTAAATGGTCGGTGACCACCGTCACTGGCATCAACCGACTACTAATGGCTGAAAGTTATGTTAGACAAGTGCCTCCGCCGCGAGGTATTAACAGCGCCGCCAGACGTTGAAATCCGCAGCTTATGTTCAACGCTTCGTCTGGTATTCCCATTTTCTCATTACTTTTCATTTAGATTTACTTTTTCTGTAACCGTCCGCCGCAAGAGTGCGAAAAGTATGAGGTAGCCCTATGAGTCGCTGAGCTAGTAGTAATTGGCCGGCAATGCGAATGAATTGTCGCTGCCAATTTTCCACTTTGCTCTTTGCCCACCATCTCTTCAAGTGCGGAAAATGTCATTTCCCCGTTTTTTTTTCTCCGACTTGTGCGACTTGTCTAGTCGGCTGGCAGTCTGCTTGGTTGCAAACTACTTAGCAAGCTCCCTGAACAAATGCGACTGCAGCAACAACAACAATAACCTTTACCTTTAATAGCGATTATGTTATGGGCGCTTATGTCAGTTAATCACCCTCAGTTTAGAATTATTGTTGTCAATGTTTTAAATTCTGGCTAAAATGCCTTGCATAACAGAAATAATTTAAAATATGGAAGTTGATTTAAAAAATTGGATTTTGGAAAATATAAGTGATTCAACAAAACATTAAAAATATTTTTGGCAGTATCCAATTGTTTTGTATAAGAAGGTTCACCGTCAGGTTTTGACCTTTTAAGATTGATTGTGATGCTTTGCAACTCAATTATTGGCAAGGAGTGAATTTAAATAAAATTAATGAAAATACATGGGCATCTTTTTTAAAATCATTTCATCACTTCTCCATCTCATACACAAGCTTTGTAAAACTTTCGCACACAAAATGTTCGAAGATCAAAAAATTGCTTATGCCAATTCTTCATACTTCTCCCAAACTTTTATAATTCATTCTCATAGCAGAGTTGGAAAAAAGGAAGTTAAGTTCAAGTGCGTCGTTGCAGCAAAAGAACTTTGCATTGTGTTGCTTTTGAAGTGGACGGAAAGAGAACGACCAACATACGGACATATGTAGTAGCAACAACAAACTAATAAAGCAAAAACAAACCGTACACTAACACTTGAAATGGATGTCAATGAACTCGCACGCGTAGAAGTAGTAGAGAACATTAAGCGAAACGCTGACGCATTCAACGTATTTAAAATCTAAGCAACCGATTTTTTGTAACAAGTTTTTATTTTGTTCGCTAGTACATCAAGCGTTGTAAACGCAAACTTGTTTTTGACCCTTTACGTTAAGTGCTCGTGGAGAGTTGCCATATAAAGACACTTGAACTTTAATGTTTCGATTTTTTCATTATCCTTTGAACATATGTACGTTTAAGCGCCAGCACAATTTACTAGTGTAACAAAGCTCTCAGTACTTGAGTTTTTCATTGCTACTCGAGGAGCAGAGTTTTGTAAGCGACTCCTACATTACTACTAAGTTTGTTTCCTATCCAACTCAATTCGCATAACATCGTAGTTGTAAATGTTGTTGTTAGTTTTATGTTTTATATACTGTTAAAAGAATCAGTTAATTTTATTTCACCACACTTTCCTTTTCTATCCTTTTCACAGACACTTTATCGCAAAGCTATGTCATTGTATCAGCTCTAAGAGTCACCGAATACCTTTTCACCTTCATTTCACTAATCTTTATTGTTTTTCAATCCACCTATCAAGTTATGCTTCTACACCAAAGTCTGTTTGCTCATTGCGTGCCTCGCTCGAACAACCCTCTTCACTCTTGATAAGGTGGGTTAAGTGATGTATGTACATATGTATCTAGCCAAATATGGACATGCATACATATGTATCCATATGAAAGAGTATATGTGTGTTTTTGGTGTTACATCGCCTGATTCATTTGATTAATAGCCACACTTGAAAAATTGGTTTTGAGATTAAATCTTCCTGCAATCGTCAAAGCTTTTAGTTGACTTTTGTTACACGGAAAGGAAAAGAGAAACTAAAAGTGCGAGTTAAATGTATATAAAAATAAAAAAAAAATTTACTTGTTTCAAATTCAGTGAAGTGCCAAACCATGGGACGAACGTTTTGCAAATGGAAAGTGAAATAGACATCTAAGGGGGCACGTACAAAATAATGTTAAACGAAAGGGTGACTTAACCACAATTTATTGATTTCAATAAAATGTTCTGTGGTAAATCAACCGAATTTAAATCACCGACAACACGAAAGCAAATAAAAATCAGACAAAGGAAGAGAAGGACAAACAGGAAGAGTAAGTAAGAGCAACAAAGTTTTAGGTCAATGGGTTGCGTGCAATGAAGCGTGTGGGTTAAATAAATGATACCAAAGGTGTTGAAAGCTTCAGTAATTGTTAATCTTGATTTGTTGCCATAACAGCACAGTATGTATGTAAGATATGATTGACATACCTTTTTGTTGAGCAGCAAGATAATGGCTTTGAAGTGGCCTTCACACCTAAGGGCATTGGTAATTGAAATTTATTCTACGTGAGGAATTGGTTTTTGTAAAGGCAAGTAGGGTCACAGATTCTTCTGTCAGACTAATTTGCATGTCATTTGACAAATTTTTATTTTTATATATTTTATTTGCTTTTAGAAGTTGTTAGGGTTTTTTAAGATATTGAAATCAGATGGAAACATTTTAAGATATTCGTTGTAAAAGAGGCAAAGAACAATAAATAGCAAAATTAGAGTGAGTTAGTGATACATTTTTGTTTATACATATGTACATACAGGGAATTAGTTCACTTTACCTTGATTAATCATCAGCAATGACCAATTTAACCTCTTTCTTGGAATCTTTGAGATACATATAAAAATATAAACAATCTACGAGGTAACTGTTTCTCTAATTACAGGTTCATTTTTAACTGAATTTTTTGGTTGTATGTTCTGTATTAATCGTTAATTAACTAAAAAATTTTAAAGTGTTTCATAATGCTTTCCACCAACAATTATAATTGAGAGCAATAATTATATCTGATTGATTACTGATTGCCATTAAATATGGAAATTCATATGCACACATAACTAAAACCATATACAAAAGTATATGCACGCATATTTATTTATATCCATCAGTTTACCTTTCTTCTTTAACGCATCTCATTACAATTAGTACACGTATATTTGCGTATGTTCATTTATGCAGCAAGCCATTTCAAAAAAGGCCAAGTTGTTCGAATTAATTACAGCAAATGGATTTGGCTCATTATCCCGACACCAAAGGAAGGAGGATATTAATTTTCCTTTTAATTTGCAAACAAAAAATCGTCCAGCACAGAAAAGCAGACGCAAAAAAAAATAAATCAAATAAATTGCTGAAATGTTGAAAAACAGAAGTAAAGAGCATACACCAAAGCATGTTACATGTAAAAAACGAAAATGGAAAATATTTCCTTTGGTCGAATGCAATTTATTTCGCAATTTCCTCGAAGAAACGAAAATGACATTAGAGTGACCAGATGAAAGTTGTGTAAGAATGGATACATCTCAGAGTGGAGTTAGAAGACGACAAAGCTTTAAAGAAGCTTAAAATTGGTATTACCTTTTATATGCTTTGGGCCACTACCAAAAGTTCATAAAATTCAGTCAATTCTTTGGTTGATCTGCTCAACTTTCTTCGAAAGCAAATATTTCGTAATGGTGGACGTGGTGTCATAAATAATAGAGACTCATTATTTTTACCAACCACTATAAGCTCTCAAAGGACCTGGTCGCCCTTAACAACACAACACTTTACCTCTTGCCAATCTGTCGTCACGCTCTGGTGACACAAGCTTAGTCACACTATGCTATTCACTTTCTTTCGTCTTTCTTATGGCTAAGCTTTACTATTTGATTTCCGTTTCTGCTTTTTTGTCGAATTTTTCAGCACACGCATACTAATAATGAAACACTTTTTTGTTACATTACGTTTGCAATTGCCAAAGTAATTTATCATTTTGTATAATTGCGCAAATTGTTAAACAGCTGAAAAACACGGAGAGAAAATTGAAATTAATAAAAAAGAATGCAACGGAGAAAGGAAAAAAGCAACAAATGAAAAGTTAGCAATTGAAAAGACTAAACCAATACATCCAAGTTGTTAATAAGTTTGTACTTGAAGGAGTATGTAGAACTTCGGTAATATTTTAAATAAAAATTCAAAGTTGGGCATGGAAATTTGAAAAAGTTTCATCACGAAGAATCAGATAAAAATAATTGCAATTTTGGGTTCGAAAGAATTTCGTTAGTGTGCCTCAAACTAATATGAAAGGAAACAGCATTTACCATTGTTGAAAAGAGTGTTAACTTATTGTAAGGATTCTTGGTATATTAATTGCTAAGACGAAACTTTTATTGGTTCAAGATTCAGGTCGCCTAGCGGCCCCATAGGACGGGTAAGGTTCCCAGTCAGGTCATGTCTTTATTACTGTGAATTCATAATATGTGTTTCAACCTTATCTGGATAATTTGATTGAACATATGATATTGACCTAATGGATGGTGATGCTCAGAAACACGTTTTATTTTTTATATAATTTATTGAATTTCGGTACACCTTGTGTCTCCAGAGTTTTCAGGAGCCAGATTTCTTATTGATTCATAGGTATTTTGAATCTTAGAGTTCAAATTTAATTGTGAAGACATCTTATTAGTTGGTCCGCATTTGAATATTCATCCGTTGGGAGGCCCATTGATAGACAATGGTGGTTATATTAAAAGTCCATATTCTAATATAGTGAATACGGGATAAACGTTGGCCTCGGGAATCGCATAAAATTTAACGCTTATTTCTATATTAAAGCCCTCCAAGAATCAAATACGTTCATATTGAGAAAAAGTCGAGGCTTAATATTCAGGGTGTGTATATGATCCAGGTTACACGATTTATCTTAATAACAAGCACCATTTTTCAGAAAGAAATTTTAAAATTTCAACAAATTCTTTAATCTTCTGATAAACCGTAATAATGGAAGAATTAATTTTTAAAATCAAAGTCAATATTTTTAAAACTTCACAATTATCTTTAAACTTCTCAGTATTTGTGAGATTGTACATTTGTGCTATAAAGCATACGCCATAGCGCTATTCAATATTCTACAAGTTTACATGTCGGTCAAATGCGTACAACTAAATGCTAATGCCCATAATTTGCCAGAAAAGTGCGCAAACACACTCATCGGTATTATAGTCGCATATTCGAAAGCGGTATATTGTTGTTGTTACACAACTAACTTGGAATTGCAGATAAATTTATTTTGCTTTCATAGCAAATTGATGGCATAACTAATGGATTTGATTTGTATGCCAGCAGGAGCAAGTTGCCACAACTGACCTTTTCTTACTCACACATACATCCATATTATACGCGCTCTTTTGCGTTACAACTATTATTATTTACCGCTCAATCTGTTGGTGCTGCCTTAGCAGGCACATAAGTAGCAATTTCCACTTCCGGCAGGCGGAACAAATTACGATGAAGGCGGCAAAAGCAATAGAAGTGAGCAAAAGTTAGCTAGCAAATACAGTTAGAGCCACTAACAGATATATTTTGATAAGAAGAAAGGGAGAAACAAATTATTCAACGAAATAGAAATAGAATAGAAAACTCGAATTAATCGCGGGCAGTTGAAAACTGCAAGAATGAATGAAATATAAGAGAGCACAAGGTCGAAGAGGAGGTTGGGAGGAATTAATGGTACAAAGTTCCATGGGGAAGGCAAATACTACTACTCAAAAGTATTTTTTGTTGTTGCTTTTTGTGGAATTGAATGGTAATGGAGTTGTTAACATTTGCTGCTGACAAGCGCATGCAAACAAACCGACACACACAGACAAATGTAAGTAGCGGTTTAAAGCAATAAAAAATACCCAGACGGATTAGCCTTGTTAAACTCAAAAGCAGCGATTATTGGTGTATGCACAATAATAATAATAAATACATACACAGACTTTATTTTTATATTGTGTATTCCGGTATGGAAGTGTGGGTGCCACAATCTGTGTTGATTCGTTGCAGGTGACGAGGTTACGCTGTGCAGGAAGTCATTGCCACAAAATAAATGTGACTTTTTTCTACTTAGACGGCTGCAATAAATTACAAATATTTGCACAGACATAGATATGTTTGTGTTTACCCATACAAGTATACAAAATATTCAAGTTAGTAAAAAAATACGCTTACACAATGGCAAAAAACGCTTTGCTTACATCATTACTTATGCAATATTTAGTCGCTCACATACCCTCGCAACACTTTATCCAGCAATAAAATGTATTGCATTGTTAACAAATGAATAAAATTTCTCCCATTTGCAGAGCAGTTTAACAATTTTCACAGGATTCAACACCTTGTTGTATATTTCGTCAATTCTCGTGCTTGGATTATTTAGTTATTTCTTCTTAATTTGTGAATGAATTTTGAATATAAGCATATTAGAGTAGTTATCTGAATATGCACTTGCCAGAAATGCATTTTTGTATCCATTATTTTTATCAACATGGTTGTAGGATCATGATTTGCTCTGTAAATATAAAGATGGCAAATACAAATAAGTAAGTTGATAAGTAAATATAAATAAGTCATTTAATATAGGATGTAAATATTTGTTAATAATTTTTCGCCTACTAAATTATTTCCTATAAACATAACTTTAAAATCTTTTTAAAATGCAAAAATAGAATCAATAATTTTCTAGCATTTAAAAATTCTTATATACTCAACAGCCTTTATTGTCATTGCAATTTAAGGATTTGTTTGCTTGCTGTCGTGTTGCAAATCCAAACTGAAAATGCCATACAAAAAGCTGAAAAAACCTGCAAGCAATCACACTAAGCAACTTGAATTCACGATCAACAAGAATATCCACTTAAGTAGGGACGCTGCTCATCAAAACCACAAGCTCATGGCTTGGTCGTCAGTCGGTATTGAAGTTTTGAGAGGTGAAATTCAATTTCTACAACTATGAGAAACTTCTTCTAATTTTTTTGAAACGTCCCTACGTCGTGGAAAACGTCTATTAAGCAAAGAATATTGAAAAGGAAAAAATGACAGTATACCAAGACAGATAGAGAAAGAGGGAGAGAGGGAGAAATTTAATTGAACTTAACTTGCGAGAGCGGTTGAATGTGTTAGGAATTCCTTTTTTTTATAGACTTGAAAAACGGAAGCTCAGAACACTTAATTAACAGGGAAGTGTGATTTACCTGCTCCAAACAAGCATTATTACTTGAATGAAAGAGTGCATGACCATTTTCCAGATTATTTTACTTTTTTTTTTTGTATTTGGAGTACATTTTAGTAGTGCATTCTAGTAGTGCTAGCGATATTTCTTTACTGCTTTGTTTATTTTTCCTTAACATTTATATTTCTTGGTTCCGTGTCGCTCTCAAATTAGTAGCAATTCGACCAAATCTACGCTTAATCACAATTTAATTTGTTGGACTTCACTTCATTTGTGGCTATTGGCGACTCGACAAGTTAAGCTCAATGAGCCACTGAGTAGTTGTAAGTAATTACCATTCTAATATCGTTAGATTTGGTGACAGAGATGGAATGCTACTAAACGGTATATATGTGAATACATGTATGTATCTATGTATATATGTATGTTAAAGTTACTACTGTCCTCTGCGCCTTCGCTTTCACTAGAGTATGACGCTAAAATCCCTGCAAGTGTCAATGTAATTAAATGCTCAAACGAAATCCGATTGCGCTGACTACTTGGTACATTGGTAGTGTCGAGAAATTATCACGTGTCACAAATGTAATGAAGCGTAATCACGCATATTGCCAAGAAATAAAAATAAAGAAACGAAATACACATGTAATCTAAGACAAAAAACTTTGAGGAACTTTAGTGACAGCCACACACTTGTAGTCAACAACAAAAACAACTTACTTGGACTCTCCTTAAAGCAAACTTTTGACTTAGACTAAGTCTCTTGGTCGACTTACTTTACTGTTACGTCAAACTGTGCGTCTGCGGTGATCTATGGACACATTGCTGCTTATGAATTATAATTACAGCAATTGGATACGTGGTGGACGGTGTTTGGTGGGTGTGCCATCTAAAGCAATTGACTTGCGGCAAAATGCGTGCCCATCAACAAGGCACAAAGTTTAGCTAGTTGCTATGAATTGAAGCGCGAGAAGTGCGTAGCACGCAAGTACTGCTACATACTGGAAAACAAAACACTTCTACATCTGCACATATCTACAAAGTTACGCTTTGTAAAGTAACGCCATAGGCTCAGAGCGGCACACTAAGTCAATCTTATACGCTCGCACACTTAAATATGTATGATAGGTATACGAGTATTTTTCAGAAAACACTTAATGTTACTCATACGCACTGTCAGCCAAACAATTCAAAGTTTCAACTTTGTGCGTATGAATGCTTTGCCAGCGATTATATGTAAGAGTAAGTGTAAATGAGTGAAAAGCATTTTAGAAAAGTGAATAAAAGCAAGTGTGAGAATTCATGAAAAATAAATAAGCACAGAGTAGTAAAGAAAGAAAAACCATTCTATTCATAGCATATCACAATATATGAATTTATGAAATGTAAACAATTGCTGAAAGCTCTGTGTGTATTTAGCTTTCCGACAATCTCACCACAAGTCGGAACTTTACTCAACACATCCGAAATGAGAAAACAGTGTTGCATGCTGTAATAAGATACACCACTTGACTTTTAATTGTGTGGGATGCAAAAGTAAATTTAACTGGGAGCAAGCTTGTTTACAGAAAATGAAATTGAATAACATCTAGTAAAGCGATAAATCGAAGGAAATTTCCTTTTGGTAAAAATTGATTTTTGATTTTAAAAAATCATTTAAAATAATTTAATATTATTAATATTTTTAGTTTAACAATATTTTTTTTTAATTTTATTAAATCAAGTTTGTAAACATTTTATAATTATAAAACAAAACTATGCAATAACTTGTTCAAATATTACATTAAAACAAGTAAGGAAGGGCTAAGTTCGGGTGTAACCGAACATTTTATACTCTCGCAATTTATTTATTTAACTTTATTTACATTATATAACACACAATTTGACCCACATATTCGTCATATATATTGTATAAAGTCCATTGAAAGTTGGAAACCATAATATATTAGGTTAGAAGCACCGAGGTCCTCGTGTGCGATATATGGGGCCTTAAAACCTTTGGTCCGATTTCGGCGATTTTTAGAATGGGTCTGCCACACTATTAACATAGTATTTGTGCAAAGTTCTGCACCGATATCTTCACTAGTACTTACATTATATGTTGTAAAGTAAACGATTCAGATTGTCTTCAAAGTTCTGGTATATAGGAAGTAGGCGTGGTTGTGAAGCGATTCGGCCTATTTTCACAACATATCATTGGGATGCAAGGAAACTATTACAAACCAAGTTTCATTGAAATCGGTCGAGTAGTTCCTGAGATATGGTTTTTGACCCATAAGTGAACGACGCCACGCCCATTTTCCATTTTGTAAAAAAATCTGAGTGCAGCTTCCATCTGCCACTTCTTATGTAAAATTTTGTGTTTCTGACGTTTTTCGTTAGTGAGTTAACCCACTTTTAGTAAAGTTCAACCTAACTTTTGTATGGGAGATGGGTTATGATCCGATTTCTTTCATTTTTGGACTGTATTAGGAAGTGGCAAAAAAAAACGACTGCAGAAAGTTTGGTTTATATAGCTCTATTGGTTTGCGAGATATGTAAAAAAAACTTAGTAGAGGGCGGGGCCACGCCCACTTCCACAAAAAATTTACATCCAAATATGCCCCTTCATAATACGATCCTTCGTACCAAATTTTATTTCCATAGCTTTATTTATGGCTTAGTTATGGCACTTTATGTGTTTTCGGTTTTCGCCACTTTGTGGGCGTGGCAGTGGTCCGATTTTGCTCATTTTCGAAAGAAACCTTCCTATGGTGCCAAGAAATAAGTGTGCTAAGTTTCATCAAGGATTTGAACTCTACTCTTCACCCTGATCACTTTGGTATATATAACCCTATATCTAACTCGTTTAGTTTTGGGTGTTACAAACAACCGTTTTGTGAACAAAACTATAATACTCTTTTTAGCAACATTTGTTGCGAGAGTATAAAAATATTAGTTTGAAAGTTTAGAAATTATAATAGAAGATAACTGCTTAAAAGTTTATTTTGTTGTTCGAAAGCACTTTTGACAAAGCAGTTCAACATATTAATTCAATTCTACATTTAAGAATTTAATACATGTAGCAAGTATAAAGTGAAATAGGGAATGTGTAAAGTTTCTATTTTTGCACGTATAACCGCTTATAAATTATATATTTATGTACATAAGTAAGTATGCATAAACATATTCCAGAATTCTCTGTAGGAAATGTAAGTCAAAGTCCCACCGGAGCAGACAATGACAGACAACAGAATATTAAATTACCAAGGAAACAATAAACAAAAGTGTGGAAAATTCCAAATGTCAACCAAAAGTGAGCAAAATGAATGGAGACACATACACATGCTGCAGATATGTTTACTTCTTTGCTGAACAGTGTGCTTATGTAACCGCAGGATATGTGAATATGTTTAACCAGCTGGCTGTTGTGGTTACTCCTGTTAACTGATGTGTTTGCTATTGTTATCCTCGACAAACATAACTTTATGGGAGAGGAATTGTGAATGAATATGATAGGGTGAGACTATTTATGTTTATATGTATATAAGCAAACGAAATGTTTTACACAAATATATTCTTTTTTAGATAAGAAGAGGTGAGGCAATTTAAACTAAAAATTGATTATATTTGAATTATTAAAAATATGCACAATATTTACACCATTTGGACACATTTAAATAATTAACTTTATAACTTCCAGCATATATATATAAACGGTCATATATATTATGTTTCCATATCCTTCGTTTGAATGATTAAAAGATAGTGAGTAGCTTTTGACTTTTCGTTTGGTGTCGAGTCACTGCCGTTTACCATTGTTGCTGTCAAAGTTATGTGTTGCGAATGGAATTAAGCGTTCTGTTAAACATTGTCTGTGTCTGTTAAACATTTCCTAGTGCATTTCTGTTCGTAAATAAAATGAGTTTCATCCTCCTCTCAACTTGTAACTAATTATAAAAGTACAGCACTCCATTAACAGTAATATTTTATACAAACAAAAGAAAACAATTATATGTAAGTGTCTGTTTGTAAGGTATGTACATTTATATTGTTCGCAATGCCGTAAAAGAGGTGAATGGCTCCACAGATTGCTTGCGAAATTGTGTTAATTAAATATTAAAAATGAAAAGCGACAAGGAAATGCAATTTGCTAATGCATTTTTTATTGGAACAGTGACACTATTTGCTTTCTTCTCCTTGTTGTTGTGTTGTTGAGTAGAGAGATGACACATAGGAACGACAATGGAAAAAAAATTTGAAGAAGTTGCTCTGAAATTATATACGTAACTGCAGAAAATATGCTCATATTAAGTGAAATAAGCTTAATATAGCAGTCACACAGTATAATTAATTAACTAATTAACCCCACAAATTTGCACTTCGAAACCCGCATTAAGACGAACTGGAAGAATGCTGCTAGTCATTGAAATATCATTGTTGTTGTTGCCACTGACTGCAGCCATTCAGCAAATCAAAGCGAACAAGCGAACGGTTAACAATGAAATTGAAAAAAAAAATATTCTATAATAACGGAGATTTAATTAAATTAGAGCAGACGTGTTGTCGACGGCAATAAGTCGTTACAGCACATCAAATGCCCGATTGTTTGACAGTTTACTGAAATATCCAACAACAGCAACAATAAATGAAATAACAAAAAAATCGCTGTTTGTGCCAGGAGCAATGTACCAGGGCTGCTATATATATTTCTGGCCTAATAATGAAAACAGGAATATTTATCAACGAAAATGGTTTTATTGTTTTTCATAATATTCTCCATCAAGATTTATACACTTTTGCATGCGCTCAAACCAATTTTCGAAGCACTTTTTTTGAGCTATTGTCAAATTGTGCGGGATCCAACGAGAACAAACCTTTTTTACGGCCAGGTGTTCATGCAATATCGAATGTATGCTGGTGGGAGAAATGCATAGGCATGCCTCTATCTGAAGGTATGTTACATGACGGTCTTGCATTATCAGTTCACGTACGGCATCGATGTTTTCTGGCACAACGGCTGTTTTTGGACGACCTTCACGGAATTCATCTTTGAGCGAGCGTCGGCCACGATTGAATTCGTTGTACCAGTTTTTCACAGTGCTATAGGAAGGTGCTTCATAGCCATACAAAGATTGTAGTTCATAGATGCACGCTTGTCGCGATAATCCACGTCGAAAGTTGTGAACGAGTTAACGAGTTAATTCCATTTTTTGGCCGAGATGAATTTTTTAATTCCCTGTAAATAAAACAATTCACGATTAAATGACAAAACGTCTTTCAGAAGTTATGCTAAAAAATGTCAAACTTTCCAATGGAAATGTCAGATTGCACCTAGCAACACTTAGTGTTGCCTAGGCTAGAAATATATTTAGCAGCCCTCGTATTATCCGCGACTTGCAATGAAAAATGCAAACGAGGTGAATGGCAACTCTGCGCTAAAAACGCGTGGTTAACTAAATGAAGATTGATGGACAGCCAACGTCACAGCGCCAATTTGCAGGTTGGCTTTCAATTGTGTCCTCCTAATTATTATGTGTCATCTCTTCACTCGTCGAAAGTGTATGTATGTATGTTTGCTTTTATATATGGTATCTTCTACCTTTATATGTAGTTGATTTTACATTTTCTTTTTATTACAATCCACAATGCCCAGCGAATTTATTTACGGCTAGCCATCGTACTTCCATTAACGGGGCCAGTTGAGTGCAAAAGTGTGTGACAGACAGATTAATTATTGCGAAAAATTGTCGAAAGAAAACTTTATTATTTTCTTTGAATTGAAAAAATATTGAGATTAGTTTTCGGCTAACGAAATTATAAAGTTAGATAATTTAAGCAAAAGTAATGGTTGATATACAAACAATTCGAAGGAATTAAATATATTATAAAATCTGTCTGATAAAGCCAAAACTGATGAAAGTTCTTTGGAGAAAGATAAGGTATCTCAAACAAAGTTTTTAAATTGTATAATTTCATTGAAGATATTATTTATCATATCAACGATCGGAAAAGAAATCTTTATGAATTACAATAATACATTTATTGAAAAATTTAAAAATAATGAATATGTATACGTCACGTTTAAAAGACAATTAATATCTTCAAATCTATTAGTCTAAAGTAGCGCGTAGACGATCAATATTATTGATCAATACGTAGTGATCAATACGTATTGAAGGGCATATTGAACGTGTACGAGGGCTTCAAACATATTGATGGCGTATTGAAGCATATTGATAGGATTTTATATTGAAGCATATTGACGGCGACTATATTGATGCGCATATTTACGTCTACAACGTTTATTGATCAATATGAGCTCATTTATGTGTATAATTTTGTCCCGTTAAGTAGTCTCAACAAGTGCGCAATGGCAGAAACAAGTGAAAGTGAACGTGAATTTATTTCTATGCTAATAAATCTTTATCGTGATTTGCCCGAGTTGTGGAAAGTGAAATCTAAAGATTGTTTCAATCAAACAAAAAAAACAATTATGCCCGGTTTCACAGTTCGTACTTAAGTTGTGCCCAAATAAAATCTTAGCTAAGAATTGTTGTTGACTGAGTAGTCATTTGCGTTTCACAGTTGATGCTTATTTTCTATAAAATTCTATTATGATATATGGCAGCACAATGAAAAATTTGTTTACAAATACCATTTGACAAATTGAAATTATTGTTGATGAAAAATAACTTTGCGACGAATAAATTTAGAATCTGGGAAATGGATGGAAACAATAAAAGGACACCGAATTTCACCGCAAGCGAGTGGGGGCACCTATTGCAACTCGCAGGAAAGCATATAACCGTCATTGAATGCAAGAAATTCCAAAAAAAATTTCAGCAAATAATTTTTATTTTATTTTTTTGACAAATAAGTCAATATTCAAAACAAAAATCAGCTGTTACTTAAGCACTGCTTAAGTCTCCCATTTTCAGTACTTAAGCAGAACTTAAGTATGAACTGTAAAACGCAATATTTCTGTTTTCCATGAATCCATCCACACTTGTTCTTTACAAACCTGTCTTCACTATAGAAAAAATTAAAAAGAAAATAAACATCTTGCGCACAAATTTTAATAAAGAGTACAAAGCAATTGAAAGAGCGAAGCGATCAGGGGGATCAACGGATGCTATTCCAACTCCAAAAGCATGGTACTTTGAAGAGATGATGTTCATCAAAGACCTTTATAAACTTGCGCGAAAAAAGGCAACCTACCCATGCAACGAACAGTATCACACTAAAACATCGTATTGACAGAGCTCGTATTGAAGCAATATTGAAGCGTATTGATGCACCTTCAATCATATTGATCAATACATATTGTTCAATATATTGATCGTCTACGGGCTACTTAACAAGTTTTGGCGCAACAATGAAAATTTGTGGAAGAAGAGTGTATCCAAATCTCAAGATAGTCAGTTAATTAGCAAGACTATTCATTTACTCACTCATATATTTGATTATTTACAAGGTACATACTGTGTATGTCCATATGTCAAAGAGCATGATGTATCCACACTTACAAGTTTCTTATTGGTTGTGCAACAAAAACAAATATGCATATGTACATAAGTGTCTACTGATGTAAATAAGTACACATGCAATTTTACGCATATACTTTATTGTTTAGGAAATCGCCTTTAAACAATTTCAACAACGCAAACAGATGGCTGAAACGAACACACTCAACTATTAATAAGCAAACAAATGTATATGCTGCAAATAAGTTGAAGTTTATGCAACCAAATTGTCGTGAATTTAATTAGCCCCAAAAAGCAA
Source organism: Zeugodacus tau (assembly GCA_031772095.1). Taxonomy (NCBI): domain Eukaryota; kingdom Metazoa; phylum Arthropoda; class Insecta; order Diptera; family Tephritidae; genus Zeugodacus; species Zeugodacus tau. The sequence continues at coordinate 10,476,944 of CM062651.1, read as the reverse complement.
CAACAACAAAATGCGTTTCAAGTCTTCCAACACTTTGTTTTGCACATTAGCAGCCCACTCGCATGAATTTGCATTGAAATAGAAAAGCACACATACATACTTCAACGAAGAAAACCGGCAAGAAAACGCAAGCGTGAAAAAGTACAACGACAAATACAAGAAGGCAATAGAAACTGAGAAAATAAATTGAAACCGCAGTGCCGGGCTGTGGCAAGCGGCAAGAATACCGAGACTGCAGCAATAACAACTGTGGCAGCAACAAGATGTGGCAGAGTGATAAAAAAAGTGAAAATTAAAACAAGTAAAAGTTAGCAGCTGTGACACACTTTGAGTTTACATATACCAGTAGCTTTTCAGGAAGCACACGTATCTACACAAACAACAACTATAAGATGAGAGAAAGACACGTACAAATATGTGATAAAATGTGTGAAAATATTGCACATATGTGCAAGTGCGTCTGCAGCAACTTCATCCTTGAGCTTGAAATAAATCTTCGCATGGATTCACATTCGTTTTTGACACGCTGCAGTGATTTGGCTAAGGATGAATTGTGCGGAGTTGCCACAGCGACAAAAAAAAACTTTATAATGGGAAAGTCAAACAAATAGAATTTAATAAAGGTGCGAAGAAGTATGAAGCAGTAGATAGAGCTTCATAGTAAAAAAAAATCTAAAAGCATATTTGGCAACCCTATAGACATCTTTCTTGCTAGCACATACACCATTATTTGCAAGTTTCTATTTGATATGCTAGCAAGATAAGTTTTAAAAGCTATAATTTATAACACATATATTTATATATATGTATTTATGGTGTTCTTTTAGGCAAGTTAATCGAGACCCTTGAGCCTTTAATAGCACAAAAAAAAGAAAAATGTTAGTCAACATATAGCCATATGAAGATAATTGAAAGTTAGCAAGTATATGTTCATAATCCATAAAAACGGTAAATCTCTATAACAATCTAAAGTTAAAAGAGGTTTGAGGCTTTGATTTCAACTCCAAAATTTTCTGTCAGCTTCGAATAGTCCGCCCATAAGTATTATCTGCAACACGCTAACCATCTTTTTGTAAATCTTCCCAAAACGGCTAAGCTCCATGAATTGACAGGAAACTAAAATTTCTCAGAAAATCGGATCATGCTACATACATCTTCTAATATATACATATATGTATGTTTAATTACTATTACTATAATTATAATCTAAGAATCTACCAGAAGACTGGAGCACATATCCCTTCAAAAAAATCTATTATATATTACAATTGATTCATAAATTCGTCGAAAATGTTTGTGAACGCTTCGTCCAACTTGTTGTCTGGATTTAGTATATACAATAAAAAGAAGACGATGTAGATATTTTTCTGCCCAGTTAAATATTTTCCACGCACTTCCTCTCAATTTCACAATAATCCAGCTCATTGCATTCTAATTGGACAACGGAAACTTCCATCCAAGTAAAATTCCATTTCCTTCTCACCAATCTGGTAAATCTATCCAAACAAAACTTTAGAAAAGCCAAGAAGTTTCTGGCTAGTCGCCGGGCGCACCTCAGCGGCAAGCGAAATTTCAAGTGCCACTTCAAACCGTGGCGAGTTAAACTAGTTTTAATTCGTTTTGCCGTGGCAAAAATTTTCCGACATTTTTGAATTGCTCAATAAATAAAATAAATAAAGCTGTGAAAAACAAGTTCGTGGCGGAGGAGAAACAAAAATAAGAGAAAGAGTGCGCAGAGGATAGAAAATAAAATATCGCTAAATTGCATCCACATCGCTCCAGTACATGGTCTCTACACTTTGCATAACTTAGTAAATGTGCCTTAGTAAATTGTGAAAATTTTTGCTTGTAGCATAGAACAATTAACAATTAACACGTGCGCGGAAGAAATATATGTCCACAGTATCATAATTAAGAGTTTTAGTACTGCAAATAAACTAGTTAAAAACTGGTTTACCTAAAGTTAGTTAGGAGGGTCGCGTAACCGATTTAGTCGATTACTAACAGTTTCTTGATCTAACAAACTGAAAGTTGTTCAGGTTCTAAAATGCTTTAGAAAGGATATCGGGTACTTACGAGGAACTATAATATATCATAAATATTTACGGAACCTTTAACATATAAAAGTTTTTCCATATTTTTATCTATTAAATAGCCTGAAGAAAGCTTCCCACTGACAGTTTTTGTTAGGAACATTTATTCTATTATTTATTAATAATATTTTATTTTTGATTTAAAATTAGTATTTATGTATATATTTTGAATATTATTGATTAATCTGGTTTCCAAATTTGAATTTTCAATATACATCCAAACTAGTCCAAATTCCCCAATCTCTTCAAATGTATTTGTGTTCAAAATATTTTACGGTTATAGTATCTGCATTGCAAATTACAAACGTTTGCCAAAATGATTTCCCATAACATAAACTTTTTCAATTAAATTTAGTGTTGCACTAGTATTGCGAGCGTGTTTTGGTTTTGGGAGTCGGTGCACTCGAAGGCACTGCAAACTAAAGCCGTCGCTGCCGACATCGTTTGGCGGTCGTTGGCATTCAGTCAGTCGTCGTAACGTGTTCTTGCCACTATTACCGGTAAACTGCAGTAGCGCAGTAGAATGTAAGTAACGGTGAGTTTTGAGTTTTGACTCAGCATTGTTGCGTATGTAGGTTAATACAGCTGCCAGTCGGTTCAGGAAGTCATAGAAATTGATTTTATCCATATGGCATCACGGAAGGATGGATGGATGTTAACTTTATGGTTGAAGTAAAGAGAGAAAATGGTTGAATTATAGTCAAAGTGAAAATTTTAGAAACGAATTTGTTCACTCCCTTATTTCACTTCAAAAATTCTATCTAGCGTTTTCAGCGGCAGAAGTATATTTTCTATTATATATCCAAGTTTATGTGGTAAAATTTTGAAAGTCATCTCGGTGAACTTTCCGGATGTTGTTATTATCTTCTTATTGGAATTAAGTTTTAATTTTTATACTCTCGCAACAAATGTTGCTAAAGAGAGTATTATAGTTTTGTTCACATAACGGTTGTTTGTAACACCCAAAACTAAACAAGTTAGATATAGGGTTATATATACCAAAGTGATCAGGGTGAAGAGTGGAGTTCAAATCCGAATGTCTGTCTGTCCGTCCGTCCGTCCGTCCGTCCGTCCGTCCGTCCGTCTGTGCAAGCTGTAACTTGAGTAAAAATTAAGATATCTTGATGAAACTTGGCACACTTATTTCTTGGCACCATAGGAAGGTTGCTTTCGAAAATGAGCAAAATCGGACCACTGCCACGCCCACAAAATGGCGAAAACCGAAAACACATAAAGAGCCATAACTAAGCCATAAATAAAGCTATGGAAATAAAATTTGGCATGAAGGATCGCACTATGAAGGGGCATATTTGGATGTAATTTTTTTGGGGAAGTGGGCGTGGCCCCGCCCCCTACTAAGTTTTTTGTACATATCTCGCAAACCAATAGAGCTATATAAACCAAACTTTCTGCAGTCGTTTTTTTTAGCCACTTCCTAATACAGTCCAAAAATGAAAAAAATCGGATCATAACCACGCCCACCTCCCATACAAAAGTTAGGTTGAAAATTACTAAAAGTGGGTTAACTCACTAACGAAATACGTCAGAAACACTAAATTTCACATAAGAAATGGCAGATGAAAGCTGCACTTAGATTTTTTTACAAAATGGAAAATGGGCGTGGCGCCGCCCACTTATGGGTCAAAAACCATATCTCAGGAACTACTCGACCGATTTCAATGAAACTTGGTTTGTAATAGTTTATTTACATCCCAATGATATGTTGTGAAAATTGGCCAAATCGCTTCACAACCACGCCTACTTCCTATATACCAGAACTTTGAAGACGATCTGAATCGTTTACTTTACAATATATAAAGTAAGCACTAGTGAAGATATCGATGCAGAACTTTGCACAAATACTATGTTAATAGTGTGGCAGCCCCATTCTAAAAATCGCCGAAATCGGACCATAGGTTTTTACGGCCTTTACTTTACAATATATAAAGTAAGCACTAGTGAAGATATCGATGCAGAGCTTGCACAAATTTTATGTTAATAGTGTGGCAGCCCCATTCTAAAAATCGCCGAAATCGGACCATAGGTTTTTACGGCCCCATATATCGAACACTAGGACTTCGGTGCTTCTAACCTAATATTATGGTTTCCAACTTTCAATGGACTTTATACCATATATATGACGAATATGTGGGTCAAATTGTGTATTATATAATATAAATAAATTGCGAGAGTATAAAATGTTCGGTTACACCCGAACTTAGCCCTTCCTTACTTGTTATATTTTTAACTTTGCCCACACTTTCAGCTTTGTTGCTACAGAAGACCACCTACTTGAATCTTTTCACACCTTCGGCTTTGTTTTAGAAGAGAACGAAAAGCTTTTTTTCAAATCCTTTAGAGAATTTCCACTTCTTTTCTTGATTTCTTTTATGTTCACTTTTTATTTCACTTTTAGTGGCGAACTGTTATGGCGAACACTAGATAAAGAAGATAGCAAAAATGAATAAATGGAAAGGTAATGTACCACGTGTTTGGTATTGTTGTTGTTTTTTGTGAATTTGCACGGTTATTTCCGTTGGTTACTCGCATTACTATGTAAATATTATAAACCATTTCTTTATTTTTGCAGGAGGATAAAATACACTTTCACTGCACTTCCGTTTTCCGACTTTCATTTGACGCGTAAACAACAACAACACAAGATACACACGAACACGCCCGCCACGTAACTTTAGACTTTATGACGACGTTATTGCATATTTTTGGTGTTGTTATTATTGTTGTTGCTTGTTACCCAAACTGTCACGGCGCAAGGCTGCATGCATTTATGAAATCTGCAAACACCTAACAGACCACGGCAAAAATTACGAGCAAAACAAATAAAAAGAAAAGGGAAGTGGTGATTCGGGAGATATGCAGAATGCGACAATAAAAAAAAATTTGTACGAATAGAGGATGCACCACAGCGACAATGCGGCGCGACGCAAGGACACACACGCGGCGGTAGATTAGACACAGCACGATCCTACACAGTGCATACAGCGTGGCCAGACGTAACGGCTTGAGACGCCAAGTGGCACTCAGCGAGTGTCTGAAATACAGATGGAGGTGTCTGACGCAAGAATGTGTGTGTGTGCCTAGAAGTGGGAAGGCATGTGAATGGGGTAATTCAAGGAAGGCGACTGAATGAAAAGTGTTTTATAACTGTGGGTGGGTGTATTATTTACTTATTTGTCATTCAGGCGGATAAATGCCATCGTTTTACAAATTTGCTTAGATCTTGAAGTTTAGAACACTAAATTTAGAATTAGCAGCACACTAGTAGCCAAGCCAAATTTTTTCAGTTGGCTACTTTAGAATTTCCAACACTTTTCTGCTTTCAATTTTTACATATAAACTCATGTATATATTGAATCACCAATATTTCTAATATAAACAGCTCGCAAATGCTATAACATTATAATCAACTCACATAAATGCGAGATACCACATATTTCCACCAAAGCTAAACCATATTTAACGGCGTTCACTTGGAAACTAACCGACTTCAACTTCGACTCAAATACCAATGCTAAGTGTATACGAGTAAATTCACCACACCAGTACGACAAGTAATCACAATGTAGTGAATACAATAGCAGCCGAAGCGAGCCGGCTTAACGAAGCGCAACCCAGCGATGGGTGGTTTGAGTATATTGCTAACGGAAAAGCATAAATGTTGCTTGCTTTTCAACCGAAAGATGTTTCGTTAGTCACCCTTTATAAATTGAGAGAATCATGCTGCCGGGGGGCAATAAGTTGCAGACAACATTGCACTCGCACAATGAGTGAGTAATATAATGATAATTAGCGAGCAACATGTTGCTTATCTGGGGGTCTTACTATGTGTGCCTTATGTTCTTGGGTCGCTGAATCCGAATCCATTCAACCCCATAAGATCAGAGTTTTGAGATAACCCCAGAAAACCAATACAGCGGTCAGTGTTTTTAAACTTCATCGGAATCGCTTGAAACTCCTTAGTCGGGGATTGTCGGATTCGCTGATTACGAATTTGATGTTACTTTTCAAAAATTCAAATTGGAGGACCCAATATGGCGGACGCTATTTTGACAAATACATCGGATTCGCTTGAAACTCGTACCTTGGGGGTTTTTCGGAGTTGCTGATAACGAATCCGGTGTCGGTTTTTCAAAATTCAAAATAGAGGAAGCAGAATAGCGAATTTTTAAAATGTCTCTACCATATTTGTTCGCCATTTTGAAAAAGAACGTCAATATATAAAAATTTTTTGTGAACGAAAACTTTGACACGCGATTTCTCGGATTTCCATTTTTATGATTTTTTCAAATTGGCAGGTAAGATAGGAAAAAAGTAAACGTCCTATCGAAATGAATCAAAATGCGTTATATTTGGAATTAAATTCTCTTCTAGGTGAACTTAAAATACCTTAAGAAAGTTAACATTAATCCGGGTTTTAAACGATTTAAAGTAAATTTTTTTAATGCATTTTCTTTTTATTCTGCGAACAATTTTTGAATTTTTTACTTTTTGTTGAATTTTCTTGGTTCTTTTTTTGTTGTTTTGTTTCTGTTCCTGTATCTTGCCCGCCACACAGAAATTGCACACTCGAGGCGTCTCCGTAAATGTCTTAAAACATAAAAAATATCTAATGTATAATAATAAAAAAAATTTGAGAATACTCTTCAAATATATAAGAATAAATCCTAAAAGTTTCATTCAATCAGACATTTCTTTCCTTCCCAAAAAAATCCTTGAAAATATAGATTTTTTTGAAGCCTCTAAAGCAGGCTCCCCCCTTAAGACAATTACATTTACAAAAGTAAAGAAGATGAGGAAGATTATCTTGAAAACTAATTCGAAGTGAGTCAAAATCAATTGCTTGTACCTATAAGTATTTGCAGCAAAATAAAGCGATTACATTTTAATTGAGTATACTTGTAGCATACATAAATGTATATGTAAAACATAAAATAATCCAAGTAATGCATGCACATGTACCTACATAGTATATGCAAAAATAATCACTTAATTTATAAGCAATTAATACATAAATTAATGACGTCAATATTGACACAAATGAGTAAGTGTAAATTTAAGTAGAACAAGATAATATGAAAATTCCTATGACAAGTGGCATTTAGTAAATAATAGAGCATATGAATAGTTAGATAATTATATAAGAATATATGCAAATTATTTAGAGCATTATGCAAATTTCATTTTATGGATTGTAATTTATAAATTTTATAAATATATGGACCAGTGTGACAGTGAAAGTACAAATGGATGTTCATATATTGCAAATGTGTGTACGTTGAATAATTAAAGTTGTTGTTAGTGTGCGAGTCATTTAATTTCAGTAAATACGCTTAGTCAAAATTATTTTCGTAACTGGCTTAAGTATTTAAATATTTTGATTCATAATGAATTTAAATTATATTAAATATACTGACAAAAAAAACAAAATTAGTAGCTTATTGGGTTTAAAATTTCTAAAATTTCATTCATAAAGAATATTTAAGTTATGACATTATTATCACGTTCGCTTATCAATGCATAATCAATATTCAATAAATGTACATTTAGTATAAAATTTATATATTTTATTATTTTTAAATATATGAATTTGCAAATAGAATATAATTAAACTCAAACAAGCAACGCTATTTGACGCACATTCCAATTCAAATTCGCTATAAACTTTTAAGCTCAATGCGCTTAGGTCAACGTAAATCAAAACAAATCCATTGGTAATCCTCAAGCGATTCAGAATATGAGAAATCAGCGCAAATTTGTTAATTTTTGACATAAATTATAAATGCAAGTTATGTATTTACAGATTATTAAAATTATTATTAAGGGCAGCCGATAACATTGATTTTGGTTTTCACAAAAAAATTAATTTTGTCCTCAAAGAAATACAGTTCGCTACCGCATTTCTAGGTGGAAGCTTATATAAATTCCGTCAATTATAGGCTTCAATGGTTTTTAAAAAAGTGTACATATGTCCAAATGTCACAACTAAAATTATTATGGTGTAAGTAGATACCGGAGAGAAAAAAATGTATGCTCAAAAGCATGAATATAATGCAAAATCTTCTAGTGTCTCACAATGCAAACACTATTATATAATAAATTCTAACACTGCAATTACTCATTAACCCATTCAGGACCAATGTGACGTAGACGTCACGACAGCATATCCCTTCTTTATTTGCCGTAAAAAAAAAATGGGTAATGAAAATTTAATTTAAAATGCAACATAATCTCTTCATAAGCGGTACTATCAAGTATGCGTCAGTTGCAGTTAAGTTTTGCTTGTGAATATATGCTTTGGCGTTAGTTTGGTTTTGTGTGTATATCGAAAACAAGAAAAATGTCGATAAGAGCAAAGGCCAAAAAGTAAGTATATATATATTTTTTACTTGCGTGCAACTAAAAAAAAATAATGTATGTAGTATTACTAAAAAATATGTGTAGACAAATAGTGCGAAATAAAAACTTACAAGTTATTGTGTTTTACTAGTGTCTGATTAAGTTTTTTATTGCTGTGACGTACACGTTACGTTGGTCCAAATACCCTGGTAGTACATATATTGATTTATTAGGGGAAAACTGATTGTTTATTAGGGGAAACCCGTTGCGTTTTGGATACAAGATGTGGTGTCTCAATACGTCCCAAGGATACCTTGTAAATTTTTAGATGTACCAAGGCATTAATCCACGCATACCAGAAGAATATCCAAAAATGTACGGAAAGAACCCTGCGCCATTGTTTTCCATGCTTGATGATCTAAATGACGAAAAAAGGCAATTACCCTATTGCATATATTTTGATAATTTATTTACTTCAGTTTGTGTCTTGCTCGGTTTGAAAGAGCGGGGCTACGATGACACTGGAACAATGCGAGAAATTATGATTCCTAGGTCTTGCCCTTTGCCTGATAAAAAGGCTCTAAAAAAGAAACAACGTGGACACATAGAGAGCATAAAACTGGAAGGTGCAGAAATATACATAACCAAATGGACTGACAACTCTGTTGTTACTGTAGCTTCAACGATTTACGGAAAAAATCCTGTGTCCAAGATCTGTCGATATTCACGAGAACAACGCCGAAAAATTGACGTCCCCCGGCCATATGCGGACGCCATGTACAATGCTTCAATGGGAGGTACAGATCGAATGGATTAGAACGTAAATGCTTACAGAATTGCCACTAGGGGCAAAAAATGGTGGTGGTCTATATTTACGTGGCTTATAGACGTTTCAATTCGAAATGCTTGGATTCTGCATCGGAAAAGCGGTTCAGGCATTACGCAGATTGATTTTCGTCGAGCAATTTCCAGACACTATTGTGGTAATCTTGGCGTTAGAAAGCCACCTGGAGGTTTTCGAAGACCGAAAAGTGAAGCTGAATGTGCGAACGAAAGATACGATGGCATCGATCACTTTATGGAGGTAGTTCCTGGTAATAAACGTCGACGTTGGCAAGGTCATAATTGCAATACAGTGTGCATAACGATGTGTGTCATTTTATAAATGTTAACTAATCTTTACTAAATTTTTTATTCTTCCTTACTTTATCTCGAAATGTGAATTTTCCTTTTTTATTTAAGTGAAATGTAAAATACAAAATAAAAAAGTATGAGGACCAACGTGACGTATATGTTACAATCTCCTGGCACGCCCCCTGTGAACATTTAGTTTTTTTCTTTTCGGATTTTAATTTAGCAGCTCAAAATTAGTATATCCTACAAATTTCAATATTTTACGTAAATTTTAAGCGTTCTGTCCTTAATGGGTTAAGGGGCTATACCAGTGTGATATTTTATATTTTTTTTTGCTTATTCGATAGTTAATACTTTCTAAAATATCCTGTTAAAGCGGTAAGGTTGTATCTGAAATAGTTTTTGAATGACAACTTTCTAAAGAGCGGCCGCTCCCAGGTATAAGTCGCTATAGTCGAAATTTTAAACACGTTTTTCTCGAAACGACATTTCTCAAAATTGCTGACATCATAACTCAACGAGAAATTGACCGTTCGGCTTCAACTTTAAACTGAGTATTCTTGAATATATTTACCTACTTGATCATTTTGATTGGTTGAAAATTGTCAACTTGGCATTAAAATTCGACATTTTTTCTAAACCGCACCATTTTGTTCATTTTTAAAATTTTCCCAAAATCATAGGTAATTCAACCTTAAACTTCAATATTAATAACATTTTTTGAATTTTTTTGTTTCAGCTACTCATTCGGCCGGAATCATGTCAGCAGGTGGGGAACTTTTTTTTGGAACCTCCCAAGACAGCATATAAATTTTTCAATATTTTTTTAATAAAAAAAATCTTAAAATATTACTGAAAATATACCTCATTATGTCCAAAAAAATTTCGAAACATTCGATCGAGTACGTTCTTCAAAAAAATTCACGAAAATCATCAAATTTTTGATGATTTACACTGGTATATCCCCTTAAGGTAAATACTTATAACATTCATTGCACGCCGCATGCTGTCCTCAAATCACTGCTAAATACAAGGTTGAATACAGAAATCTGGCCACCCCTCATTGGTAGTTGTTGCACAATTTATCGCTTTTTAACACTTACAATTAATTACATTCATTTGTTGCGCAGCCATTGCTCGTTAATTTTTTAGAATGGCCAGCATTATTCATTTGTCCACAACAATTAAAATCGCGTTATTACATAGACGATGTGTGAAAATGGTTGTTTAGTGCGAGCGAGCATGTAAACAGACCCAACAAAGACAATGTATGGTAAAATGGAAAACAATGCGTAATAATTTATTATAGTCCCAATAGATGTTAATTGAGGTCACCAACCGTTTATATTGTGCTGTACCGATGTATAGAATATATTCGATTTATTTAGACTTATTCGTTTTTATATACATTATACCGAACTAGCTGATTTCAATAAAAAAACATCGGAATAAAGAGCGACGGTCGCGACGATATCTGACAGTTTTAGAGATTATTTCCGATTTTTCCTACTGGATCTCACGCTTATATTTTCAATTATTCGCATAATTTAATACATACCGCTCTCATTATAAATATAATATTCCCATTATAAGTATCGTCTTGTTTCAAGTTATTAGTAATTTTCATTTTTGTTCCTTATGGTATAAACAATTTCATTTAATTAAATTATTTTGCAGTGCTCTTATGGCAAAAAGCCCAAAACTGTAATATGCAATGCATGCATGAAAGCGTAAGTAATGATAATGAGAAATGAAAGTTTTTTGTTCAAGTTGCGAGCTTTTATATTGAATTTAAGCACACGCACATTTAAAAAGAATATATTTTATAGAAAATGGAGGTATTAATATTGAGCAAAATATACGTCAATTAATTATATGCGTAGTTATTGGAGGACTTGGAATTAAAAGCGATGGCTTGATATTGAAAAGTGTCGCACAACAATTACAAAAAGAATAAAAATAAATAAAAATTCATAAAGAGGTGTGAAAATACAACACAGTGGTATTATTTTGTTGTTAAAAATAATATTCAATAAATTTTAAATAAATAGTATATAATCGTTTAAAAAATAGCACAAAAAAATTCTGGAATTAATACATTTTTTTAATTATTTTGGCTGACTCATATGAAAACTACTCACCTGATTTAACAAAGGTTGCCATCAAGCTATTTGAATGTACAAATATTTGAAAAATATATAAGCTGTCAGAAAAACGAGTTTAATGTGTCCACTTACCGTCATAACACATTACTTTTTGCAATGGAATAGCTGCCAAATCCAGTAAAGTGAAAATGTAACACATAACTGTAGGCATACTCGTCACACATACTATAGTTACGTACATACCATTATACTATATATAGATCTGTGCGCATACGTAACTCTGCGTTCACGCTTAATAATTCAATATGCCAAGCCCACTTGAGCGCGAAAACGATTCTGAACACCTATTTGTTCTTGTTCAAACGGGTACAGGGAGCAAGCGCATTCATACGGGCGCATGTGGCATGCCGCACCCAGCGACGTGCCACACATCCAAGCCGCAGGTAAAATGCATACAAAGCAGTTGTTGTTGCCGAGCTGGTGTGTCCGTAGTTTGGCGCAATTTATGCGAAAGAATCAATCAGTGATGGTACAAAAACAAATCAAAAGCTATCGGTTAGTTGAAGTTGAAACATCGAAATCAGGCAATTACTGGATTTTCATAATTTATCATCCTAACATCGAATTATAACTGAAATTCAATTTTAATATAAGCTCGAACTGTATAATAATCGATATTTTAACTCACAGTTAGAAGTCTACGTTTACGTTAAAACATTGGGAAGTGAAGATCCATTTGAATCTAATAGCCTTTTCATACAGTCAAATTAATTGATCAATTAAAATTTTGATTGAGAAACCCGTTTTTGTACTTCACACTGCCGCCTACTCAATAACCGATTAGCTGTTTTCGTTTTTCCTTTTCATAAGATGTTGGTAAGTTTCATCAGCTGATTGCTATTTGAATCGAGAAGAGACTGGTTAATTGATCAATTAGCTCCTGTGTGAAAAGGCTATAAGAGAAGGACTGCTAATTGTCTTTCAATAGACTTTTAGACTTCTACAGTCTACAAAGAAGCAAAAGCATTCAGGGAAAAAATATTAAAAAAAAAAACCGAGCAAGAAGACTGAACGACCTCAGTTGGGTTGGGCCAGTTCAAGGAAACATCTAAATATTATTGCCTACTTTATTTCAACATATTGTAGCCTGTTAGGCGATCTCAAATGAACCTTTAGCGAATATATGAAGACATCATCATCGTTTTGTGAGAGTAAATCTGATCTACCTTAAATGGATTCAGGATGGATGTATCTATTGACCAAATGAAAATAGTCATATTCAATGCCTAGATCGTATTTCTCCAGGGAGCCCATAACAGTGTAACATATTACCATTACCAGGATATACTATACTATGTATTCTATATGAGTTGGATTTTTTTGTGGTTTATGAGTTTGATTTTGTGCCGGAATACAATTTACATTAAAATTTTACACTAAAAAGAGAACTCAGCGACCAATTTAAAACACGATTATTACATAAACATCCACGTAAGAGTTTATACTACGGACCTTGTGTAACCTTGTATAACTCACTCAGCGATTATTCAGCGATTATTCATGCTAGCAATCAATACGGCATAGGGCGAAAAACCAACAACAATCGCTAGAATGCTAAAAACCATATTTATTAGTGCTTTTTGGGTGCTTCGTATTTGACACAAATGTAAGTTTGAGTGTAGGCCAGTGCATCTCTGGCGCGCTTGTAACCAAGCCCAATGCGTGAATGCTGCGAATAATTCAATTTCATAGCGCTTTGAACCGACAGAGGTCAAAAGCAAGAGCGTGGACAAGTGAGATTGCAAGCGTATTAATTGGTGAAATAGCAGCTATGAGTTGGAAGAAAAGAAGGGGAGGTTATGATATGGTAGGGGACTCAAAAACTAGTCCAGCATAGATATGAAGCACATGTGGTTTGATGCATATATATATGAAGGAAAAGTAACCAAAAGCCAAATATATTTATGATATATGGGTAGATATGTGTTGGGTGGATGTACGAACGTAATATACCAATTTTGTAGCGCCGCTAATGGAGCAGGCAAAAGTGCCAAAAAAGGCGAGTGGCATTAATTTCCATGATGCTTTATCACTCACCCACCGTTAGTTCGATGCTTCTGCACACAATCACGCAAATTGGCAAACTAATAGAGTGAAGCGACAAATGCAGCCGCATAGCTTAGGCTTGGACCACTATATGGTGTGGCACAACTCAGCATATATGAATAATGGGGGCTAATGAAACCGAACTGACAGTCTAACTAACTGTGTGCCTATTTGTCTGCCCGTTTGTCTGCCCGTTTGTCAATATTGTCCAGCAAAATTGGAAGCTTTCGTGCGAATGCACTTTAATTTCAGTGATGGTGATGCAAATCGAATGCATTTCATAACTTTGTGGCTAATATGATGGTGCAGTAATATGCGTAGGCATTGCAAATATGTAGATAAATGCATACATATCCTAAATATATACAGTTATTGCCACCACGAAGTTCAATAACTTTCATTGTAATCATCATTAACTGACTTAACTAACTGCATTACAGTTATCGACACATTATGACTTCATTGTTGCGTGCAACAAATTTGCACATGTTGACGCAGCTATCAACACCCCCCATTTGCTTGTGGTATCGGGTTTAGCATCATAACAGCTCCGGTTATAATCAGAGCGTGACATCTTCATTATGTGTGCATATTATTATCGTCACTAACGGTTTTTGGATGAACTAGAAATTAATTCGATATGGTATGCGATTGATTCGCTTGAATTATTGACCATTTATGAGTACGAAAGAGTTTGTATGTGTTTCCTGGTAGGAAAATTTTGAAATTTTGATAGAAATTGGGAGCATTGAAAAAAGCTTGTGGACATCTAAAGAAACTTATAGTAAATACAGTAAATTTAATCTTTCGGAAAAAAATTATTCATTAAGGGCAAATACTTTAAATTATGCGAGTATTATCATAATTTCATATGTTGAAAACGAGTTAAGATTTCGCTAATGAACCAACATTAATCTAATATCAATTACTTTAATGAAGTCTCCGAAAATCTTATAGAAAAAATGTATCGGTTGTATATTTGCTTGATTTTTTAATTAAATGTGAAACAACTAATTTAATTAATCATGCAATATATTTTACCAAAAATGTTATGCATTTCCATGAAGGAAATTAGATGAACATAAATATACATATATTTATAATTATGTAATTTGGGAGTTTCAATGTTGTATATATTAATATTCCCAGGCCTAAAAAGTAGATCACAACAGCCTCGGTAACGAACTGTCAATTTGGAAATATTCAACACTTTCGGTAATAAAAAGACAGATTTAAAGCATTGAATTCGAATGCAAAGAAAACTGATGGTAAACCAGCTAATAAAATTAATTTTCATTAGCAACAACAATAAAGTGGAAATAAAAGTAGTAGCTGAAAGCGCAGCGCCAGCAGGAAGTACATGAAGTGGGAAAGGGGGAGAGAGAGATGTGTCTAATGCTGTTTTCTTGTAGGCCATTAAATGATCCAGCAAGTAAATATAGTAACAAATATACATATTTATTTAAAAAACTATTTAGAAATCAAACGGATTACTTTCGGGTTAAATGACAGCATGAAAGAAGGAAAGAGAGAGAAAGAGCCAAATTTTTATTTTGTGGAAATGATGTGTCACTGTGACAGCCCTACTAACTAATTTACATTTAGGCATTTGCTTCTCCACGATAGTGAACTCTCATTTGATATATGGTTACATTGACGTCATTATAATTTGCTATATGCATTTAATATGCATGTTAGGGTGGTTCTAAAGTACAGTGAGAGGTGGATAGAACCTCTTGATATAAGATACCTTCTGGAAGCAGTTGAGTAGGGACGAAAAATTTTCAAATTTTAATATAGTTGTGTCACCGTATATACTGTTTCAAGACATCTGATGTAAAATATTTTTCCAGCAGTGTACGATCACCATAATATGCGTATATGTACATATCACAGTCCATTAAAACCCAATAAAATGATGTTCTCCCTCCTCGTGGTAGCAATTGTAACGCGCTGTTTGGGGACTTGTTCAACATTTTTTAAGTGTACCGGGATTTGAATGAACCTTGTTTCATAGCTGTAGCGCTCATTAGAAATCCTCCTACTGTTGGTATCTGTTCAAACAATAAAACGACCGCTTGATTGCTCATAAATCCCGAAAGGCAATTAACAACATTGTTTTTACTAATTTATTAACCCACCACCTTTCCTCTCTCCCTATATTCTTACCAAAGATGTAATGAGCGTGTATGTTGAGGAATGTCGACAAAAATGTGGGGAGCCATGTAATGGTAATTTAACAAATGAAATACTAGTAGAGAAATACGGTAAATACTCAAACCGATGTGTTTAATGAACAGGATTTGTTCGTTAAATGATTTGGGCGAGAGATGTTCTTATAGTAGAGTTAAAAATATTTGTAGTTGTAAAGCAAGAGTACACAGCAAGATATTAACACTTTGTATAATACACTAGACTTTCCAATATTGCCATAACCTAAGCTAAACTTCCAATAGACTTGAAATACAAATTTAAGCCAAGATTGTTAATGATCTGAAGTATCTAGTAAGGGGAAAAACTCCACAGTGTATACCAAGTTACACCAAACAGCGAGGTGCATTTACTTACAACAAACAAACAGGCAAACAAATATGTCCTTCTCTTCCAGTACACTCAATTCACATATCGTGTCTGTTATCAACCCGACCCAATCGACAAAGATTGTCACACAGAGTAAACATTGCTATTAACCAAACAACGAAAACGCCAGCAGTAAAGTGATTACACGAATCATTAGCGGCAATGCGGTAAGCACTTACATAAACAAGAAATTTGGAGAGAACAAAGTAAAGGAAACTCCCTTGAACCAAAAAATTACATTGCCTTAAACTGTAAGGGGCAGCTTGAACCGGCTAAATGAAGCAGAAAATCTCAGCAACAAAGCCAGTCACGCGCCGACAACAAACCACAGAGTTAAGGCACCCATTGACACGAAATAAACAAGAAATACGCAATAAGAGAACAAAAACAACAATTAGCAGAGGAATATTGTAACGTCTTTGTCCTTTTTTATGTTTTGTTTAAAATTGATTTTTAACCCCAAACGACAATTAACGCCGATAAGGGAACGCCTCAACTAAGAACCGGGCTAACTCAAGTAACAATACGTTGTGTCTGCTGTATAAATTGACCTAAGCAGGTATGCTGCGACATCAAACATACATACACACAGACTAATATACGAGTAAGTGTCTTTCTGTGTTGCACTATGTGTGCGGTCGTGCGCTGTGTTGCACTGGCTTGCACTGTAAATGAATTATGTAAGTAAGGTGGTGGTGTCTGCTTGGTCATTCATTGAGTCTTCATCTAAATTGAATAATGGTACGCAGCTTATGTAAAGTGAGGCGCATTAATGCTATTTTTTCTTTTTGTGCACCGCTTCTTTCCACTTATATATGTATGAATGGTGCATTTGGACGATCACTCAGTTCAATATTATCTTCTGAGCTATTCACCTGTGTGACTAATCATTTTCTATTGTATTCTTTGAATAATATATTTCCAGTAGTCGAGTGAAGAAATTTCAAATATTTATGATGCTAAGTTTTTTTAACGGTGTTATATATTGTTATGTAATGAAAATAAATGATATTCTTTTAGGCATTTGATTTTGCTACGTAAAAATTAAATAAATTACTTCATTTCGTGTTTAAAGAAACTGAAGAAAGAGGCTAGATAAATGAGTTTACATTTGAAAGAAAATTTAAAATAAGCGTACATATGAGTCACAAAGGCACCAAATATATTTTTCGGTAGGAATTCGAACTCCAGGAGCATTACTGGTATAAAAACCATCTCATGAAAATCTTAAAGCTATATAGAGACAATTATATTTTTTATTTCTCCTATTTTATTAGCTCTCGAGTCGCTTCTAGGGTTTTGGTCGACAATTGCTACATCATGTCAGCAGTTTCAGAGCTATAAAAGCAAATACTGAGGCAAATTAGCTTTAGATGATCAATAAAGACAAAAAATCCAGCGTCAGGAAGTTTAAGATGTTTTGCTGGTACGAGAGTTTATCTGGAAACCAATAGCTTTTCAAATAGTTCGGGCCAGGAGCTCTTAAGAGAGTGTTTCACAAGGATCATCTACAGTATTATAAACTCCTCATAGAACCAATATGGCTGTTCTCCGGGATTAAAGAAGCTCTGGCTAGAAGTAGTATTTCTCTGTTATTTCTGTGTATTTATTTAGGAATTATCCTAATGTATCCTAAAAACTATACCAGTAAATAAATAATATGATAAGTAAAACATTTCTAACATTTCTAATTAGCGGCCCAAAGCTGTAAATAAATATCTGACTGATCTAAGCCTGGTTGGAGATAAATTTCTGAATGATATAAGCAACGTGCAATACTTATCTTTTCGTCTTACAACACTTTCAACATCTTCGTTTTGTATAATTTTAAGTGGCCATTGGCATATTGTCAAAATCCAGCGCCATCTTTAAAATAACAAAGCCAAATGTGTGAAAGTAAACGCCCTAAGGTATCATGTGACAGAGCCGTCAGTGGACAGCCAGGCACCGTACAAAGCATATAAGATGTTAAATTCGTGTTGTGTTTATGACAGAGATGACAAAATTTAAGATATCTTGATGAAACTTGGCACACTTATTTCTTGGCAGCATAGGAAGGTTTTTTTCGAAAATGGGCAAAATCGGACCACTGCCACGCCCACAAAATAGCGAAAACCGAAAACACATAAACTGTCATAACTAAGCCATAAATAAAGCTATAAAAGTAAAATTTGGAACAAACGATCGCACCAGGAAGGGGCATATTTGGATGTAATTTTTTTGGGGAAGTGGGCGTGGTCCCGCCCCCAAATCGGTTATTTGTATATATTTCGCAAACCAATTAAGTTATATAAACCAAACTTTCTGCAGTCGGTTCTCTTACGTACCCCACCACACACCATGAAAATAGTTGAAATCGGATAATAACCACGCCCACCTCCCATACAAAGGTTAACTTGAAAATTACTAACCAAAAACGTCAGAAACACTAAATTTCACATAAGAAATGGCAGATGTAAGCTGTAATTAGGTTTTTTTACAAAATGGAAAATGGGCGTGGCGTAGCCCACTTATGGGTCAAAAACCATATCTCAGGAAATACTCGACCGATTTCAATGAAACTAGGTTTGTAATAGTTTCCTTACATCCCAATAATATGTTGTGAAAATAGGCCAAATCGCTTCACAACCACGCCTACTTCCTGTATACCAGAACTTTGAAGACGATCTGATGGTTTACTTTACAATATATAAAGTAAGCACTAGTGAAGATATTGGTGCAGAACTTTGCACAAATACTACGTTTATAGTGTGGCAGCCCCATTCTAAAATTCGCCGAAATCGGACCATAGGTTTTTAAGGCCCCATATATCGAACACGAGGACCTCGGTGCTACTACCTAATATTATGGTTTCCAACTTTCAATGGACTTTATACAATATATGTGACGAATATGTGGGTCTAATTGTGTATTATAAATAAATTGCGAGAGTATAAAATGTTCGGTTACACCCGATTTTAGCCTTTGTAGCACTTTTTTAATCTTTATCGACAATGATTGTGGTATAAACTCAGAAATGGAAATTTGGTTTTAAGGATTATACTTTCTTTGCGCACTGAAGTTATGAAAATATTTCTTTATTCTATAATAATCAGTCTTTATCGGAATGTATATACAATAGTGGTACTCATTTAACGTTGTAAACGTATGGCAAGATCGCAAAATTACAATATCGTAAAACAGCTGTTAATTTTTACATGCATTTCATTTTACGACAATCTTGCAAATATGCGAGACCTTTTTCAGTGGCATTCATGGCATGCTTACAATTAATTCACAATAAGCTGATATTACCACAATATTGCCAAAGAGCGCTCATTTAACATTTGTTGCCATATTGCAAATTTACTATATTTATATCATTGCAACGTTAAATGAGTACCACTAATATGTATTATATTGTATTTTTGTGCCGGGCGTTCACTTGACATTTGACGACCATATGTCGCCAGCATGAATATACCAATCACATTCGACAACAGAGTACATCATTTGCCCCCAATCAGCGATGAGACAAATGTCAATCATTTATTACAACATATTATTTATGTTTCGCTGCTTTGTCATATTGTTGTTAACCGAAATTGAGATCAATAAAAGTTGTATATTATATTGATGCCCTTGTTTAGTTGTCACTGACATGGTTACACACATACATATATAGATAGGTGTTTGCCTTTTGTGGATTGGATATAGGAAATGTCAACACAATCATTGCGTGGGTAGTAAGTCAGTTTTTTTTAAATATTTGTACTTACAGGGATAATGACGTAAACAAATGCCTTAACTGTGTTACTGAACTAAAGAAGGAAGAAATACTTTGAAAATGACGTCACATATCTCTCTATCCTCCTCGATCAATATAGTTAGTTAGATTGTGCCCTTTCCTAGCAAGGCTAATAAGCTATCACAAATCGTTTAAATATGTATTAATGCAGGTTCAACAAATATTCTCTCTAAGTTCGTTATACTTTTTCATTTTTTTCTGCTATTCTGTCATTTCTCTGTACTTTGGATGGCACTTGTGGTGGTGGACTATGTATATATGTAAGTGTGTTTATGGGTATTGCGATATTCTGCCGCACAAATCCCAGTTTATTGCCCTGATTATTGTGTTGGCAGCTTAAAGCGACCTTAACGGTATTGGGCGGAAAGCCAACAACGATAAATGCAATGAACTTAATGTTATCCTAACGAAGGACTTACCGACCCGAAATGTGTGTATACGAGTAAACATGTGAGTGTGCAGTTTTCCATGTTTTCGAGACCAAGACGCACAGAATTTTCTAAATTATTGAGATTCTATTTTTATATAACAAATTATGTCAGATTTTTTACGATGTGGGTTTTTTAGGTGGTTTGTTCTCCATAATTTTTTAGACCGTTTAGATATTAAATTTTTATTTTTTATTCATATAATTTTTTTGGGTTGGCCTTATGGCGGAAGCTTTTCGGAGTTGGAGTTCTGTACTCATTGTAACTGCTATATGACTTAAATGGCGAGGTATAAAATGTTCGGTTATACCTGAATTTAGCTATTCCTCAATTATTTGTTTTTTTTTTTTTAATTTACTACCGAAATGCTGCACAAGAGATTCCGCAAACTGTCATGTAAAAATTTTACCAGACAGATGAATTGAAGCAGTACATGACGAATGAGAATTTGAGTACATACTCAATCCAACCACTGCATTCAAGGCAACTGAAACCAGAATCGTCTAAGAAATTGCAACCAATTAGTGCAATATGTAAGTAAACGACAGACAAATGTGCCTGTCAGTCTCAGAATGCAGTTCTTCGCTACCGGAGTTTGCTGAGTGCATACGAGTGTGGCACATTTTTTATTTTACGTTCAATTTACTTTATTTTTAACTCAAACGCATCCACAGTGGCAATGCTAAGAATGTGAATAAGGGATATGAATGCTCGATATATAAAAACTCCTGAAGGGCAAACATTTTAAATATTAACTAAATACCTCAAAGTTTTTAAGAATTTATGCTATTTTTAAACTTTGAATACTATTCAACACCTGGAAATTTTAAATTTGAAATCGAATAGATTTTATTATCTGAGAATTTCAATCTTTTGCAATGGACAGGCTCTTTTAATACTCAAAAATTCAGTTAGTGAGTTGTCCATACTTAGGCACCTTACAGTTTTTACTTGGTTTGTCAAATTCTCTTAACTATTGACAGTCTCGTAAATAGCGAAGGGTTCAGAGATCTTTTCTTGTATAATTCCATGTTTATTTCTTGGAATTACTATACAACAATTTTTGATTGGGTTCAGCAAATCGAGTTCGTATCAGTAAGCTTAAGATTTATTTTCTGGTTCCACTACGGTCACATATTTGTTAGAAATAGTTTTAAATTTCGGGTTTCTGGAAATAAAATAAAACAACGACAATTTTTTAACACAGACGCTTCCTCAGAGACTGCGTCAAAATTGGAAATTTTCTACTATGTGCTTACTCATGCACCGAAGCGCAAATTTATGCAGAAGCGTAATACTATTTTCAAAACAAAAATAAGGAATTTACAAAAACAAATAACCAAAAAAAATCTGTGAACGAATTGCGGAACTAATTTTATTTGAAAGTTTCATTTCCTTAACTCATGAACACTTGAACACAAAGTTGAAAACTTTGCCAAATGCAATGGCGGCCGCGAAGTGTGCCATTTGACGTAAATAACTATATATATTTTATTTGTCCATGCGGTGGCACACCTGTCAGTTCTGGCTGTCAGCCTATCCCAGTTAAAGGCACTTAGATACAAACATATGTATGTGTATCCTTCTGCTTGCCACAGCTACTGGTTATTAAATTTTTTGGAGCGTAAAACTTTGTGTTCAAACAATAGGCCGCACTTTTCCCACCGCGGCATTAGTTTCATTTGAGTAAATGTGATTCAAACATTAATTGAAATTGAAATAAACAACCATTGTTTAAGCGGAACGCGCTGGAGTGTGGCAGTAAGCAGCAGTCAGTGAGCGGCAAACCTATGCAATGTGATGTGTGGTGCAGACGCAGCAGTCACAAAAGTTTTTGTAGTCAGCCAGCAAGCAGGCGCTACGAAGTTCGAGTAAACTAATGGGTAGCTACAGTTTAGCTTTGCGCGTGGATGTAAGTGGCTGGCTAATGCTTTAAGTGCATTTCACACACTTTTTTGCCACCACCGAGCATTGTTAAAAGTGTTCTCTGCTCTGTTAGTGCCTCCTACATGGTGAATAGAGTGCAAACATGACGAAGGAATATAACCGAACCCTCGTGCGTAAATAACTAACCAAAAAAAAAAAAACCACAAAATTTTGTGAATCCTAGTACAACTCATCGGAATTCATATCGACATTTTGGTTGCCTTTTCGCAGTCATCTTTACCCTTTCGTGTTTGCCCCTGCGCTTTAACCTCTTGCTTTTTCTTGTGTTCTCTCACCATTTTGTGTACGTGTATTGCTTTTATTTTCATTGTTTTAGTTTCTAATTTAATATGCTTATGTGTGAACAAACACATACTCTTACATTCACATCATCACACTTCTACAAATGAACTTTCGTGTTCAACGCTCGTCGCTTCATGTACTTCCTGTCGACACTACCCAAACAACTCGAAGCGTCTGTCACTGCGTCCCACTGCATCCCGTATGTGTTGCCAGACAAACAAACTGGTAATAAAATATTATCAACTCCCTGAGAATTGCATAAATTCTACGCACCATGTGAAAGTAAGGCAGTTTTGAGCTGCGAGTGAGTGGGCATTGAGGTTAACTGGGAAACAATTTAAACTCAGAACACAGTTTTTGGCAGAAAGTTATGTTTTTCATACTCTCGCAACAAATGTTGCTAAAGAGAGTATTATAGTTTTGTTCACATAACGGTTGTTTGTAACACCCAAAACTAAACGAGTTAGATATAGGGTTATATATACCAAAGTGATCAGGGGGAAGAGTGGAGTTCAAATCCGAATGTCTGTCTGTCCGTCCGTCCGTCCGTCTGTCCGTGCAACGGATAACTTGAGTAAAAATTGAGATATCTTAACGAAACTTGGAACACGTATTCCTTGCTTTCGAAAATGGGCAATATCGGACCATTGCCACGCCCACATTATGGCGAAAACCAAAAACTTATAAAGTGTCATAACAAAGCCATAAATAAAGTTATGAAAATAAAATTTGGAGCATAAGATCGTATTAGGGAGGGGCATATTTGGATGTAATTTTTTTTGGAAAAGTGGGCGTGACCCCGCCCTCAAATGGGTTTTTTGTAAATAACTCGCAAACCAATAAAGATATATAAACCAAACTTTCTGCAGTCGTGTCTTTCAGCCGTTTCCTTATACAGTCAAAAAATGAAAGAAATCGGATAATAACCACGCCCACCTCCCATACAAAGGTTATGTTGAAAATTACTAAAAGTGGGTTAACTAACTAACGAAAAACGTCAGAAACACTAAATTTTGCAGAAGAAATAGCAGAAGGGAGCTGTACTCAGATTTTTTTACAAAATGGAAAATGGGCGTGGCATCGCCCACTTATGGGTCAAAAACCATATCTCAGGAACTACTCGACCGATTTCAATAAAATTCGGTATATAATACTTTCTTGACACCCTGATGACACATGTGAAAAATGGATGAAATCGGTTCATAACCACGACAACTTCCCATATAACTCAATTTTGAATTCCATCTGATTCCTTCACTTTATAATGTATACATAAGGAACCAATGAAGATAGCGGAATAAAACTTTACACAAATAGTACATATCATCTCTGGCTTCACTTGAGAAAAAATTGTCGAAAACGGATTATAACTTTTCAAGACCCCAGATATCGGACATGTTGAACTCAGCGGCTAAGGGTAAATTTTAACCGAAAATATTGGTAAATCTCTTAGATAATTTAATGTAATTCAGAGGAAATGGTTTTCTTCTAATAGTGTATCTCTGTTCCAAAAATTATTAAAATCGGATAATAACATCTCCTAGCTCCCATGTACCTAATTATAGGTTTTTCAAAAATACGGTGGGCTTTAATCTACAATATGTATTGGTTTATATGTGAGATACTATATCTTTGCGAAATTAAGTGCGTGTATAGTTCTGGATATAGTGTACCTAGCTGGTGAAAATGAATGAAATCGGTTCAGGAATTACCTCAGCCCTCATACACTATATAGGACGATTTTCGTTATTCTATTAAACTTTGTGCCGAATTTATAGGTAAATTTGGGTGTTATCTTATTAAAATTTCTTCAATAAATTGCGAGAGTATTAAATGTTCGGTTGCACCCGAACTTAGCCTTTCCTTACTTGTTTAAATATTAAATATTTCAAAGGAATATTTTCGTCTTTACACAACACGGCTCCACTTCGAGGACTTTGTTTTGGGGCTTAATCTGCTTAAAAATCTGAGACCTTTCGCTTGGTTTATATTTTACATTTAAAGGGTTTTTCAAAAGAGACGCAATAAAAACCGATAGGGACAGCAACCGACGCTATATTTTCCCCGCCATTTTGAAATTTCACTACTGTACATTTGTCATTTCATCATGGAAAGATGTTCAATTCAACGAATCGAAATTATTTAAATTTACTACCTTGGAGCGCTACGTCCAATTTATGGTCGTCATAATCGTCATGTCAGATTAACAATTAAGCGTCTGGTGGAAAAATTTGGCATAGCCACAGTACAAACTGTTCCCGTGCCAGTGTGCCCGTAGTGCCGCTAGCGCATCCAAATCAGTCTCTCACTCGTCGTTCTCCGGCGTTGAGAATTTCTCGTAGTGTATCGAAAGAAATCTGCGATACTTCATTTTACCAAACCAAAAGGTCACAGATTTCCCGAAATGCATTTTGAAATAAAGAATAAAAAAATATTATCCAAGTACTCCATTTACTCCCTATTTTAGCTAAATCTTAGATATTTATTTTCCAGTTCTTCAGTTGAAACATACTTATTTCATTAACAAGATTTCCCATTGCTATTCCACTCCAGTCCTTAATTTGAAGAATCAGTTAAATTATTTTGCTTACATTCTTCACAACATTTCAATTTACGTTCCTCTCTGCCTCAGATAAATTGGTCTTTATACAAGTACAAAAGATGAAAAAGATGAAAATTTTAGAAATTTCTTCAAATGTATAAAAATTGTGCAAATATTCCAAAAAATTCAATAAAACTTAAACTTGCTTTATTTTGATAGAAGAATGTCTCAGCTACAGGTTGCTATCAATAAGTTTAAGTAATTTATACAGAGTTATGGGTAATGAAGATTGAGATTGAAGTACTGAACTGTTTAGTATTTTCATGAAAGGGAACACATTCTTCCATTTTAAGTTTTAACAACTACATGTGATAAGCTTGATAATAGTGAAAAATTTTGAAAATTTGTATTTTCTCAAAATATTGATTTCAAATAAATCTTGGTAAAATTAGGCAACTGTTGTGCGTGCAACAAAGTTTTTCGCTTAGTTATAGCAAGTTATTTTTTCACTTAATGCCATTTTGTGGGCGGTGAAATGGTCCGATTTTGCGCATTTGTAATAGCAAGCCACGTGTACGATCAACACATCTCAAGTTTTTGCTTGCATGGACAGACAGACATCCGAATTTCAACTCGCGCGCCATACTGATCATTTCAATATATATATGTAACGCTACTCATTTCGTTTTAGGTGTTAGAAACTACCGTTAGATGTACAAAATTAGTATACTCTGTACAACATGTTGCGAGAGTATACACATTTTTGACTGAGCAAAGCGGAATTTTTAGACAGCTACTTGAAACATATGAAATATGAATTAATAAGCGTATGATGGAAGTCATATAATTTGCTTTGTATTATAAATATACGCACATGCACATATGGACAGAATTATGTATGCACAACCATCCATTCGACATCTGACTTTATAAAATATTCAGCAACTTGGCGCTCGCGAGCGGCAACTGTATATTTGCCATCGCGTATGAGCAACGTAAGCAAATATAAGTGGGATAATTTAAAAGTGGGCAAAAACAAAGTGCGAAAATTGGAAAATTGCTTTAACGATGCGTTGGCATTTCTAATTACAGCGCAAAAGAAAGACACATTCCACAAGAAAAAAAGCCACGTCGGCAACGCAGCGTCACTGCAGGCAGAAACATATGCGGCGTGTGCGTTCTCGTATGAATTAATTAGTACTTGAAAGTGTTTGAGCAAATGTGTGTGCGCGAGTGTGGGTTAAATTGATTGTGGTGCAGACTAAGTGCACTCAAACCAAAGAAAGTATATGTAATTATAATATAATATGTTTGTTTGTGCGTTACAATGCTAACGCTTGTAAATGCAAATTTATTCAAAAATATTACTTTTTTACTTTTGCGCTCAACTTTAAGCGTAAATGTGATGAGGCAGCTCACTGAATAGGAGCATCGCTGACTTGAACGGGTTGTTAAGTAATTAAGTTGACGGGTGTATAAACAATGTTAATGGAAGCGTACACCTACATATACGAGTGTGTATATGTTACCTATGAAGTTGTGTTACTTTGTAAAAAAATTGTTTTTAGTATCAAAAATATGTTAAATGGAATCTGGTTATGACGCAGTTAACGGTATGATCGGATACTCATGAGCTAAGTAAGTTATCTATAGAGACTTTGACGTGGGGTATGCTTATTGAAGGAAATTATAATGAGATTATTTTTATATTTGGAATTCATTTGTAGTGTAAGCTCTTTCACCTATCACTACACTGTGCTGGGTGTATGGCTATACTAAAAAAACGATATTACACATATGGAAAATTGTGTGGGGATGGTATTAAATATTCCATAAAGTAATATGAAAATCTAGTAAAGCGTAATCAATTCATTTCAAACTTCTATTTAAATTCCACTACGCCCTTATGTTTTCGAATCTCCAATGTGAAAACAAAAATTTACATAGACACCACACACTCTATCTTTCACTCACAATTCTCCACTGTGCAGTTAATTAATTCAACAAGAATTCTCATTGTTGACAAAAGGCATGTTATTTACCTGTGGCGATCATACCGTAAGAAAAATGCAGAAGCCACAGAGTTCACCGAAATGCACCTAGAATTGTATGTAAATGAGTTGCTAGTACTCATTGGCATTCAGTTTGTGCGATTTTCTTGAGAAATGTGGAATATGCAAGAAGAATGATAACCTTGTGGAAGGCATAAGTTGGTATTTTTCTTATGTGGTCTGAAATAAGTGTAAAATAGATAGAAGAAGAATAAATGGAAGCGCTATAAAGAAATTGAAACTCCTCCTTTATAGCCTTTTCACACAGGAGCTAATTGATCAATTAACCGGTCTCTGCTCGATTAAAACGATTGATTATAATCGATTTACTATATAAAATAAAAAATTTAATTTAATTTTAATCGACTTGAAAATGAAATGCAACTCTGTAATTATACATACGATATCTGTCTACACGACGATAGATGCCGCTGCTAAAATAGCAATATAGCTTCTTATGAAAAGCAAAAACAAAAATGTTTAACGGCTGATCGGTTATTGAGTAGCCAGTGTGGAAAGCAAAAACTGTTTTTTCGATCAAAATTTTAATTGATCAATTAATTTGGCTGTATGAAAAGGAGAATACTTCCGGTTGTTAGACTACATAAGGTTCAATAAACCTTTCAACAGCCAACATCAAGGCTTTAATACTTTCAATAAATGAAATGAATGAATTCATGATTTCCCAATTTACATATAGCAACAGTGAATACTGAGACGTGACAAGCTAACAGCCACCAACTCCAGCAGACGTTGTGGGAGTAGAATTTGCATTTGTGAAAAAGAGAAAATGATAGAAAATAACAACAAAAACAATACACCAATATTTACGTTGACATGTCAAATTGCATGGATTTCAATGCTCACATGGCGAGCGAAATTACAAAACAATAGAAATCACAAACAAATTTTAATAAAGAATCGGAACGTGCGTTTGAATTATTGAATCGTATTAATCAAAGGACAGGTGCCACATTTGAGTATGCGTTGGTTGAAGCGCTTGTGGTGTGCCACTTGCCACTATTGTTGTTATTGTGCATATAATTTAATGTTGTTGTTGTTAACGCCATGTTGACAATTTCACTGAAACAAGTGTCATGTACGCTGAGCGACTGCCGCAAGGGAAGAAGAAGCAGCAATACGGCAGCACTAGTACAGACAGAGAAGTGGCATCATGGCAGTATCTGTCATTTGCCCCAAAGCGCCAAAGGAGTGATCAACACAGACAGATTTAAAAAGCCTTCAAGTAATTAATAGAAAAAAAATTAAAAAATATAATCCCAAAGCATATTATTGTGTCATACAAAAAACTTTCTCAGTCTTTGAAGTTCTTTGAAAATTTTTAGAACCATCAATTCGTCTAGCATATCACAACCTTAATCAAAGTGAAAATTAAGTTTCACGTATACTGTTGATAAAAAAAACTTATTCTTTCTCTGGAAATACAAAATTTATCTTTAAAGCATCTAAATTCCTAAGTAAATGGCCTACCTGCAACAGTAGCCAGATATGCAATACCTACTTCATCATGTGCAGCACATCGGCAATTGACTACAGACTTTAATGAAATAAACAAAATGTGACACAACCTCTACATCATATTACTCACCCACAAGATATGCAACTTCAACAACATTTAGCCGTATGTGCTACGAGTATACATACATAGCTGGATAGCAATATGCATGCTTTGGTTAATTTAAACGCCTGCTCCAGCCATCCAGAGCGAGCTCGGCAACCGAAAGACGAAGTTATATGGGTTGCATACATTTTACGCTCAAATTAGTTTAGCCTTTACTGTGTTTACCTGGCAAATGAAGCTCATCTATGCGAAGCAGTTAAAGGAACAGCAATTGCAGCAGCACCAAAGGATCAGAGCAGCAGGCAATATAAACATGCAATTTTCAATTGCAGGATAAAAGGAGCTTTAAAAGGATTCACGTAGGAGAAACACTGTAAGAAATTTATGGAGTTTTCCAGATAAAATCAAACTTGTTCAATATGGTACGGTGCAAAAACGAAACGAAAACTGAACTATTTTTAGAATAGTTGCACTATTCAAGGTATTCTGTGGTAAGTACATCCTTTGAAAACTAAAATTGTTTAAATGGAAGGAAATTATAAATCGCGTGCGTTCACTTTCCATTTTACAGTGTATCTCAACACCGAAAGCTCCTCCTTATTTTCTCAATGGAAAATAACCTATGGTTAATATAACCTCTTATCCATAACCTATGGATTTTACCAATTATTTTCTAAAAAAATATGAAATATTCTCTGGTAGTTGAGACACGATTATTTCTTTAACTTTCATGTATTAACAGCTGCTGCACTGTTATAAAAAACTTCTCTGAAATAATAGAAATTTTGACAGAACAAGTTTTATTATTAACCCAATGTATGGATAGTAAAGCATAGCTCAGGTATCATATGGAAATATAGATTAATTTCTTCATATTTTCAGTGTAGTCCAAGCATCTAAAAAGGTGTATTTGAAGGATTTTAACATGTCATCACTCAACCATCAAATATCACTCACACATGTTTAGACAACACTTCGCTTGCACTTAGCTCCTTTACAATTTATGAACAGACACATGCATATGAGCATTGTGAGGTAGCTAAATATATTTTATGCTGAACGGAGGATCGTAATGCGATTGGCGTGTATGTATCTGGCGATGATGCAGTTATATTTATGGCTATACTATGTGTAGTCGTATATACACATGCATGTCTGATATTGCTAAATTTTGGAAGATAGTACTGATACGAATACTCATACCAGCACCACTTCTTATCGTCGCGACTAACATATTTCCATGCTAAATTATTTTGCGGAACATAGAATACTATTTCGTTATGATTATGATATCACTTTGAAACGTTGAAAACCTAGCACCTAGCACTAAACCGTAGAAGTAATTGCGTAGCTACTAAAAGACAGGGCTGAAATTACGGTACACATTGGAAAGGGTGAGTAAAACTTTTTCAACACTTTTTCCGTTACTGTGTTTGAAAACCCATTCAGTGATGAAATTTCTACAACATAAAAGTATTGAGCTCTAGTATAAAACTGAGGAAAAATAAATCAAAACAAAAACACAACTCGTGCATGAGCTGCTAATGTCCCGTCGGACAACTCTGGCATCCTTCAATGCTCGTTAAGGAAATTTTGAATTCGTATATTATATGTAGTGTTATATACCTTTTTTTGTTTTTGTTGCCTTTTACTTAAAGTTGGCGCATTAAAAAGTTTTCAAACCGTAGCACACACTTTGTATACTTAATTTTTTTCACAACAAATAAAGTAATTCGAATGACGTAGCCAACCTCAAAGGTAGCTTTTGACCGAAACCAGAAATTACTGACGCAAAGAGAAAAGCTGGAAAAATTTAATGACAGACCAAAGACAAACGCAGCATCAAAATTTAGTCCATAAGAAAAGTTGTAAAATTTTTTAAAATTAAGATCACCTTTGAGTCCCGCGGAAATTTATGGGTATACTGAGGAACTATTAAAATTATAACCTTTTTCCAGTCATTAGCCACTTTGGAGTCATGACTTTGGCATTACCAATTGAAAAGAGACTCGAAATGGACTGGTTTAGCCACTACAGCGAAAGTAGTACACATAATAATTTTAAATTGGGTGAGGGAGGGGTGGAAGGAACAGCAAGGGTAGTTGTGCTATAGTCTTGCCTTCACTGTACAACGTTGTGTTTGGGAAAGAATATACTTTTCTCTGACTTATCAGAAATATTTTTTATAAAAAAGTTCTTCAGTAATTACTTAGAAATAGTACGCAGCTTTCTTGCAACATTTCCAGTTGAAGATTATTAAAAACAACACATGAAAATTCTCTAACTAATGGTAATTCCATTTTCATTCCACGCAAACCACTGTTCGAGTTAAGCTTTAAAAACAATTTATCGTTCACAGAACAAGCGACTGCACACGAATCATTGTCAATATTTAGAACAAAGCCAACAAAGAGGAAGCAATATCAGAAGAATAGCGCGCCGCAGCCACCACAGAAGCTTTAACACTTGTTCACTAAATGCGACAAAATCCAATATGATTATTAAGACAGATAAACCATTACACATTGTTACCAATACCACATACAGCTAACAAAACACACCTGATGAAATACCAAGCGTCAATGGCACAAACCAATTTCCAGCACAAAAAGAGGAGACAAAAATATTTTTCATTTTTTTTATCGTTTTTTCGGAGTTTATTCCTTAGTAATCGAGATATTGGTGACCACACACAATCGACTGCTGAGCTCTACTTTAGCTTGGGTATTACGAAAGTTATGGGTACATTTTATGTGTTTACTTTCTAAGCCACAAATTATCGGATCGCTTATTTACTTGGACGCCTTTTTCACCCAAAAGTAATAATAGCAGCAACAGCAGAAATAATAAACGAATTATCGAACAAAGGGAGTATAACACATTTTTATGCAAATGTAGTTGCCACCGAAAGAGAGTGGGAAGAGTATGAACCGATAGCAAGTCTATACGTTTGGGGATTTAGGAGTAATGTCGGAACAGGGATAGATACCTATAAATATACATATTTACAAAAGAACCCAAAATATTTCATAATTGACGTGATGGCTTGGAACAAACAAATAACAACAAAAAAAAAACCTTGCTCCCTACTAAATAAAAGTCGATGCTACTTTTGGATGACGACAACGACACAGCAAGGTGATTACAATGATTATGTTATGGTCTGTTATGTTGTGATGCGTGTTAGCTGGTGAATCATTGGTGATGATAGGCAGGTTGGCGACATTGATTTTTTTCTTATTTTCTTTTTTTTTTGTTTCTTAGAACAAACAAGTAACGTTGTAGACTTTTAGGTGCAAGCAAAGAATTCGTGGAATACGTTCATAAATTATAAGCCAATCACCATTAAGTTAATCGTAGGAATTATCGGTATCCAGTAGACGAAAAACGTAGGCGATAAATGAGTACATGTAAATGAGAGCTCGGCAATTCAATATATTCTTCAAAAAATTAGATGCAATACATCGGTTAAGTTTAAGTTACATCTCAACAGGCAAACTATTATTTGAATTTTATGTTATATCATTTCCCTCTTTTATCACATTATTTCCTTCTTGACAGCGGTGTTGCTGCCTACACAACAGCAATCATATTTTTATGAAAATGAAAATTTCCGAAAGTTTTACTAACACCGATTCGCCACTAAACGCCATTGTATACGCAGGCGACTGTCAAACGGTCAGATAAAGAGACAAACTGCTAGGTCATAAGTAACGAGCGAGCAGCCAACCAAGAGACAAACCAAAATTCAATGTTTACTACAACCTATCTGCAGTGCGTAGAGCAAAAGAGCGCTGCGAATGAAAAAGGGCGCACAAACATACATACTTATCACATATCCATTCAAGCACTAGTACTTCAACTTAATGGTCGTCGGGTCTTCGCTACCCACAGAGAGTTTGCCGCATTCAGCTAGTCAAACCCATTGAACTACAGTGATGCTAGTGCTGTCCGCACGCTGGCAGTCGAAGTGCCCCACCCTACAAACTGGGAACTCTTCAGCTTGGCATCGAAAAGGACTGGTTGCGCGTGCGAAAAATATGAAAAAGGATAATCTCATAAATTCTTTCCCTTCGCACTGCGCTTTGATAAAATAATTTGCAAACAAATTGGTTAAGAAAATTCGATTGAGCTGTGGGATTTCTTTTGTTAACAAGCAAAAGGTGAGAGAGAAAAATGAAGAAAAAAGAGAGTAACAACAACAATGATAACAACTTTCTTTTGGGACAATAGCCAAAGGCTTGGGTTAGCAAAATTGTTCAACTTCGTAATGGTCACAATTTTGCCTACAACAACAGCATTGAAAACTAACAACAAACTTTCCACAGTAATAATAAAATCAACAGCAACGTCAAAAATGCCGTTAGCAGCAATAACATCAGCAGGTATAACAGGCATTTTACAATAACATGACGTACAACATTATTTGCGAATAAGTAGAAAACTGATGCCCATTTGCACATTTCGAGCCATAGCAGCGATATGATACTGAGCGGTTAAGTTTTTTACTTTTTGTTTAGTTATTTTCAGATTTTTCTGTCATTGCTTTATTTGCTGAGCATGATTCAAACATTTTTCGCTTTTCATATTTCTCTTAAGAAATCGAAACGCGCAGTGGCACTTGACTTAATGTCCTTTAAAAATTATGCGCACTCCTATATGAGGTTTTTAGGGCTCCCGTGGTAGAAAGTTCCGTAACGTATAATATTATAATACTAACCTTGCAATTATGAAGACCTTTCAAAATGATTTCCTAGCCTACAATTTAATTCATTCCATAATTTTTCTTATGATAAGCAAAAACAAATATGTTGAACAACTGATCGGTTATCGAGTAGCCGGCTGTGTGAAGGGCAAAAACTGGTTTTTCAATATAAATTTTAATTGATCTATTAATTTGGTTTTGTGAAAAGCATATAACGCGTATTCTTTAATACGATAAATCCTTTATTTTTCAACAAAATATGTCACTGAAGCTGAAGTGCCATTCAATATATAGAAAATTGTATAAAAATTTGATTGAAATGTGTCAGTGCACTAACCAAATGTGAAAGAAACCAACGTCAAGGGCCAGTTTCCTTTTTGAAAACCCGCGCTCTTTCGTGTGATTCCAATTGGTTACCTCTTTCCAGCACCAGCTGTGTGACAAAAAGAATCTGATTGCCAACTGTAAACTAGCTCCTGGTTGATAGACAGTCAGTATGTGAATGTGTATGTAACGCAATTTTTCATTTTCATTTTTCTGGATGCTGCGGCGAGTCTGTTGGTCCATTTGATGACTTTTGTGTGGTGCTCTTCGAAAATGTCATTCAGTCAAGTCAGTTCAGTTCAGCATTCGGTCAGTTATATTTTTTCACTTGCTTCTGGTGCTTTGAAATATGTTCATACAGCTAAAAGGATTTAGCGCGGTGACGAAAAAGTTTGGTAAGCAAACAACAACGCTTCTACTTTCCCTATATGGATGCGCACCTTTATTGATACATACGCACACTCACTATGTCCGAAAATTAATTACACTAATTGACGAGTAACTTTGAGTGGTAGTCAGTACCCTTACACACTTTGTGGGTTACCAAAATTCACGCGTACTCACTCAAATTTATTTGCATTAGGGTTATCGTTGAAAATAGTTCTAGAGTAATGAAGACCGACTACATTAGTACTTAACACACTCTACCAACATATGCTGGAGAGAACTTTTGATTCTGATTCTGAAGGCATTACGTTGCTTTTCCTTAAACAATCCTACCATTTCTCTACCGTAATGTGTATATAAAAAATTATAATGGCATTATATGTATGTGTGTGCATGTATTTGTGCAGCAAGAGTCGAACATATATTCTCCTATTCAGGCAACTGTGCGATAGAGTTTGGAAGGTTCTTTTGGTGCATTGATAACATTCACTTGACTGTGACACATATAATAGGATGTGACGCTGAAAGCAAATGCACAAGACCAACAACACACACATATATACAGGAATGCATAAGTACAACAAACAAAGTTTTTAGTAGCATGGATTCTCATCATGTATGCTATGAAATATCTACTTTCTAGCTGTCTCTGTTATCATCTGGTCAACTCGAAAGTGTGGAAAAGTGAAATGAAAGTGGCGTACGGCGTATCGTTGAAAGCATTTAATTGAAATGCTAATTTCCTATCTTGCCATTAGAAAGGTAGCCAACTAGTCTGATAGTTAGCAAGCA
Organism: Zeugodacus tau; assembly: GCA_031772095.1. Taxonomy (NCBI): domain Eukaryota; kingdom Metazoa; phylum Arthropoda; class Insecta; order Diptera; family Tephritidae; genus Zeugodacus; species Zeugodacus tau. The sequence goes on along the minus strand of CM062651.1, from coordinate 10,441,742 downwards.
AAACAGGCAAAAGTGTGGGTTGTATGTTATAGAAGTCTTCGCATTTTCTCTAGATAGGAATTGAAATTTCATTGACGTAAATGTATTTAATGAGTAAATTGAAGAAAGCAGTTCTTCCTTTGAGGTTTTCTTTGAATACACCACATGGCTCAGCAGTCTGTTTTGTCAATCACTTGGCTTCAATCCGAAACACTCGAATGAATTCATAGTGATAGCTTCCATAATATAATATTCTTCCGGTTCCTATTTATATTAGAGGAGACAACAAATATTTTCTCTTCACTTCATTAAAATTTAATGATGAAATTTTTAATCAACCATTAACTTTTAAAAAGTCATCTGTTAATTAAAGCGACTCCTTTGCAAACGAAAGGCTTAATCACCACAGCAGCCGCACTTCACATTACAATATTAAAAAAATTCTTCTTTCCTTCCAAAAGAACTAGAAGTTGACTCAAAGTCAGCTCTCTTTGTCGGTCCTCTTCTCGCCCACGCTCCCTTGATGATCTCTTCTTCAATATGTCTGCAACAATACTTTACTTTTTTCATCGCCTTTTTTCTCTTTCTTATGCTTTGCTTGCCATCATCAACTACTTTCACTTCATTACTTCGATCTCCGGCAGTGACACGACGGCAAGAATGTGACAATGCGATTGCACATTCATCTTCAGTTTCATTTCCATCTCCGGTAAATTGGCGCGTGCTGCTGTCATGCTTGCCGGAGTTTTTTGTATAATTTTTTTTGGAATATTTAGTATTCGCATTACTTGTTCTTCGTTTTTTATTTCAAAGCCATACTTCGTTCGTACTTATGTATTTGAATTGGTCCTGGAGTTTGGTTCGCTATTGTTGGTCTCGCCAATATTCAATTGTGATGTTTGTCGCGTAGATCTGATCAATGGCTTACGTGATGTTTTACTGACGCAAACACACACCAACTCCGAAAGCAAAGTCGAGGCATCCCTAACAGTTACTACCAAGTCCGCCAGGCATCACAAACCTGAAGTTGCTCCCGAGTAAGTACGCGAACGCATATCTATTGGCAAGAATATGAAATTGATAGCTCGTAAATGATACTGTTACTTCTTGTGTGCTCGTGTGTATGTACTAAGTTATTTTTTCTCTCAAATTAAAAATGTAGTAGTGAAAAGTTTCACAGTATAATTAAAGGAAAACGCTAATGAAGAAACACAGAAGAAATTGTATCGTGTGAAATTTTTCACTTCATCACAGATTTACCTATATCTTCGGTGAAAAATCACCCTTAGGCACTGAGTTCTCCATGTTTGATATCAGGGGCCTTGAAAAGTCATGGTTCGATTTTGACAATTTTTCCACAAGTGATGTCACAGCTCAAATACAGTATTTACAGTAAAGTTTTATTTCGCTATCTTTATCGGTTCCTTATGTATACATTATAAACTGAACGAATCAGAAGGATTCAAAATTGAGTTATATGGGATGTAGACGTAGTTGTGAACCGATTTCGCCCATATTCCACCAGTGTCATCAGGGTGTCAATAAAATATTATATACCGAATTTCATTGAAATCTGTCGAGTAGTTCTTGAGATATGGTTTTTGACCCATAAGTGGACGACGCCAGGCCCATTTTCCATTTAGTAAAAAAAGCTCAGTGAAGCTTCCTTCTGCACTTTTAGTCATTTTCAACCAAACCTTTGTATGGGAGGTGGGCGTGGTTATTATCCGATTTCTTTCATTTTTGGATTGTTTAAGGAAACGGTTAAAAGAAACGACTGCAGAAAGTTTGGTTTATATGGCTTTATTGGTTTGCAAGATATATACATCGTCACCCTGATCACTTTGGTATATATAACCCTATATCTAAATCGTTTAGTTTTAGGACTTACAAACAGCCGTTATGTGGACAAAACTATAATACACTATAACTATAATAAAAATACATTTAAGAGGGTGGTCGCCAGAATTACATCTTAGCATTAGAGACATTCTCTCTCTGTCTGAAAAACTCTTCACCCGAATTCCTCTTTTAAGCATTTCCAAATCAGCAATTATTATTTCGATTTTTAACCTATCCCCTTGCTCTTTGCTCAGAGACACTACTTCCTATCGCACCCTAGTAGAGTATCCGTTCCTCTCTCAAGTTACTTCTCATTTGCATATACCTGTCTTGCAGCTTCGAGGCCCAGTGCAGTACACATCTCTGATACGCAAGTTAAATGGAACCTACTTGAGTTTACTCCCTGTTTTCCACGGCTCTATTTTACTTTACTGCCAAGCGTCGCTATGAAATTCTGATATGCATGTGTAGCCACTTTACACAGCTCTCCGGTGATATCCATTACCATTTGTGGGAAATTGTGTGCTATCCACAAAGGCATCGCTTGGCACCCAAAATGTTCCCCCTTTTACATTACGCAGTATTTGCCTTATGTTGCCGCTTCAGCTAACGCACCGAATGCAGCCTGAAAAGTTGAATGAAGGGATATAATTTTAACCGCTACCGCCAAAAAGGAAAGAATAGCTCGCAAAAGCTCGCATCTCTCATACACACATAAACCTCTTGCTTTGTTCTCTCCGCATAAGTAAAATTTCCTGGTTTTTGCTATCGGCGACCCGCCTTCAACATTCTTTCTATTATTTCTACGCGCTGTCAGTCGTTTGGTCAACGCTTGTTATTCCTGTAAACGATATCATCCCTTACTGCAAACAACGCAGGGACATTCACGAGAATTCATTTGCTCATTCATCCTTGTGAAAGCTCTGACTTCGTGCAGCCAAATGGGAGATTGAAAGTGCACAGTTTCCAACAGGGAAATGCTCCTCCGTCGGGTGCAGTCTGTGTATTTGTTATAATTATTCAGTTGTCCTGTTCATTTGCACCACAGGGCACCGTTAACTGTTTATACGACTTGCTGCAATTCGTGCTCACTTCATCCGCTGGCCAACAGAGTTGACCCATTTGTCAAACTGACAGTAAAGCCAAGTCCGACCATTAGATGGATGAGAATGTAAAACACAAGTTTTTCAATGTGATTTTTATGGAAATTGTTTCACTAAAATTCTCTTCTTTTCATTCTTCCTAAATTACTACGGTATTCATTTGGATTTAGGAAAGAGAAAGTCCAACAGTATTGAAGCCGCCAAATACTAATATATAATTAAGTTCGAAATGGTTACTAGAAAATAAAAAAGGATTATGAGTTCAGTAATTGTCATCTCCACAAAGGACCAACGAGCAGCCAATTATATAACTAAGCAATTTTATGCCATTTTAACTGAATACAATGAGATTTTATATAATTTTCACAAGCCTATTTTCCCCTCTTTTGTAGTATTATCGACACTTTACTAGCGTACGATGTTCTATGCTTTTCAGCCAACTTTTAACCCGTCTGTTTATCATTTTTCCATGCCATTTGTGTATTCACCGCTTCGTTTTGCTGGAACAGTTGTTTATATTGCTTTATATGAGCTAGTGCGTATTCTCAGTGCTGCTGACCCAGTATCCAGTGTTGACAAACGCCAGCTAAAATAACACAACTCGACAACTACATTTTCATTGTACAATCATGGTGAAAACTGTGGACATCCCAATGCGAAATGCCAACAGCTCTGAATAATATATTATGACCTCATTAGTTGTGTGTTTCACTAAAATGGTAATATAAGGAAACTATCATTTGGTTGTAATTAAGATGTACTTGCAGGAATTTTGGAGTTTTATGCAAATTATGAGATTGTAAAGAGTACAGTGTTTGATTCTTTTGTTATCCCTGAAGTATGTTGTCTCTAAAGGTTTAAATTTCGGTTAATCACAACTGAAAATATATTCATTTAATTCTACAGAATCGTATAGTCGTTAAATCTTACAATAACTTTCCGTGAAAATCCTTATAACACTGTTACGCACGATTTCTATCCAATGGCTGTCGATCTCTTGTCAAAAGCTAGAATTATCTTCCTAAAGTGATCACATTTTCAGTATCCTGCCATGGTTGGAAGTTGATATATATATTTTTTTCAATTCCAAACCCAATTTTTCGAATAGCTGTGTTCTAGTTGCAATTCAACTGTGTCATTACATCCTTTGTTTATTGTTATTTTGAGCCTTTGTTAAATGTTGTGTTAGCGCTCATTTGCCTCCATTGCGGATGTTGTTAATTATTTTTGTTGCACCATCATTGCGCTAACTGATTCTATCTGCCAACACCGTTAACAGTGTCTGTTGTATTTTTTTCTCCACTTTTGTTTTTGAAAAACTACGTACTTTTTTTGCTGCAACGTGTATTTTTATTTCCTTTTTCAAGCATGTTCCGTAACACTTTGGTTTTATCGCTCGGCGCGTAAATGGGTGAACTTAGCACGGCTTAACTCCCATCAAGTCATCAACTGGATCATGCAGCGTCCGGCTGTGTCCTCAGCGGAATGCAGACAGATCATTGCGGTCAAGCACAATATTTGAAATTACAAAGGAATTTGTGTGAAAGTAAAGGTCCTTAAGGATAACATAATGTCATAAGCCAAAGGCGAAAGTGGACACTAGAAGCCCAAACAAAGGATAAAAGAAGTGGACTTTGTGGTGTGTTTATGACTGCGATGACGTTTGCAAAATATGGGTTGTGCTTAACACTTTCTCCAATCTAAAGAATAACCAGCATATATGCTTAACTAAAGATGAATATATGGACGTGTGTCTCGTTCGTTACAAAAGTTTCCGATTTAATTGTTAATTTACTCTTATCAGGTATAAGTAAGTCTTCAATAATGCGGGTTATCGGTAAAAAAGGTTATGCATACATACAAAGGCCAGCGACTTTCTGTTATGACCAAGAGCTTCGACTGTTTTTGACAGCAAAGAGGCGAAGTTTCATTCATAGCCACACTTTGTGGTCACTTGTGGGCGTGTTTACAAATTGCCTGCAGTTACTGCAATGTGTGCAACATGCTTACATACAAAGTACGTACTCTCAAGTTAACAAGGATATGATATTTTGAAGTGCGCCGTATGAGGACATGTATAATGATAAGCCACTCACACGTACGCTGTATATCTACTATGCTCACATGCACGTATATGTTACACTTTGAGAGCACTCTATCAGTAAGACACCGTAGGTGTGCGGCGGGCCACTGCTGGCGAACTATCCAAATATGTCCACATTGCAGAACACTACTTGTCATAACCAGCAGGCGTTGGTCCGGCAAAACTTTCAAGTGCGGCAATGGATGTCAAAATGTCAATTACTGGAATGTACTTGTAGCACTCGACGAAGTTATTACATGCAAAAACGAACGGACGTATGAGTATATGTATGTATGAAAGATAACCCTGTAGGAAACATAAGTTGCTGGAAAAGCAAAACTCAGACAGAGGTTCAGAGGTTCGGTTGTGCTTACTTTATGTACGTCATGATAACTGTCATGCTTGGCTGTACGTTTTCTATATTCTGATGTGCTACTACTACTACTACTACTACTTCACTATGCATTTTTTTATACTCTCGCAACAAAGTTGCTAAGAGAGTATTATAGTTTTGTTCACATAACGGTTGTTTGTAACACCCAAAACTAAACGAGTTAGATATAGGGTTTTATATACCACAGTGATCAGGGTGAAGAGTGGAATTCAAATCCGAATGTCTGTCTGTCCGTCCGTCCGTCCGTCCGTCCGTCTGTGCAAGCTGTAACTTGAGTAAAAATTAAGATACCTTGATGAAACTTGGCACACTTGTTTCTTGGTACCATAGGAAGGTTGCTTTCGAAAATTGCAAAATCGGACCATTGCCACGCCCACAAAATGGCGAAAACCGAAAACACATAAAGTGCCATAACTAAGCCATAAATAAAGCTATGGAAATCAAATTTGGTACAAAGGATCGCACTATGAAGGGTCATATTTGGATGTAATTTTTTTGGGAAAGTGAGCGTGACCCTGCCCCCTACTAAGTTTTTTGTACATATCTCATAAACTATCAACGAAACTTTCAGGAGTCGTTTTTTTTCAGGCATTTCCTTATTAAGTCCAAAACTGGAGGAAATCGGATTATAACCACACCCACCTCCCATACAAAGGTTATGTTGAAAACTACTAAAAGTGCTTTAATTCAGTAAGGGAAAACACCAGGAACCTTAAATTTCTCTATAATGAAGGTACAGAAAGGCTCCACCCAAATTGGTATACAAAATTTTAAATGGGTGTGGCTCCGCCGACTTAAAGGTCAAAAACTATCTCCGAAACTACTCCACCAATATCAATGAAACTTGGTTTGTAATAGTTTCCCAATCCCAATCCCAATGATATGTTGTGAAAATAGGCCAAATCGCTTTACAACCACGCCTACTTCCTGAATAACAGACCTTGAAGTCGATCTAAATAGTATACTTTACAATATATAAAGTAAGTACTAGCGAAGATATCGGAACAGAACTTTGCATAAATATTGCATTTATAGTGTGGCCGTCCCTTTCTAAAAATCGCCGAAATCGGACATAGGTTTTCAAGGCCCCATATATCGAACATGAGGATCTCGGTTATTCTAACCTAATATTACGGTTTCCAACTTTAAATGGACTTCATACCATATATATGACGAATATTTTTGTCAAATTGTGTATTATGTAATATTAATAAAATTAAATAAATAAATTGCTAGAGTATAAGAACCGAACTTAGACCTTCCTTACTTGTTTCTTATATTTCATTAACTATTATATTTAATTTGAATATTATTTTTCTTACAGGGAAACAGTCAAAATACAATTTCACAAATCATTGCAACTTTATTCTGGAATTATCTTGTTTCTAGCCTTCAAGACAAATGTAACAACCCAAAATGGGAATGTTTGAATATTTGGATTATAGAGAATGACAGCAAAGTAGTCATGCCATTCGGAGTATGGGGAGTTTGTGTGAGGAAAATATGAAACTACAAAAATTGAACCTTCAAGTAAAATCTTAAAAAGAGAGTTGATATCAGGCGAGTGAAAAGGTACGTGGATTCATTTAATTGAATAGTATTCAGAAGTCATAGGAGGAAATAGTCTCCGGACATAAAGGTATAATTAAAATTAAGGCAAATAATAGTAATTAAATTAAAGCCTTACCTTTATTTACAAACCGGTGAAAGCAAAAAAGGAATAACTGTTCAAAAATTATACCTACAACTTCATTCGAGAAGTTGTAGTTTTTTACAAGCTGATATCAAGGTATTGGAAAAGACGGTTAGTCTTAATTGAATTTGTCAGAAAATCTGAGTTCGAGCTCTGACAGGTCAGAACATTTTGTACAGACTTATAAAAAGAGACCGCCGGGTGGAAACAACCAAATGGTTGGTTGGTTGTAAAGGGAGGCGTAGAGAGCCTGACAACCGCACTTAGGCCATCATTAGGCCCAATATGCTCTCCTCATAACAAATAGACGAGAGCGTTAAGCTTTTACCAAGAGAGCTCAAATAGCACTAATTAAGTAAGGCCTCTATAACATCTACTCAATATTGAATTCAATGACACTCAATTTAAACCAATCCAATTGAAATTTATATTTTTGGATCGTTAAATTGCACAATATAATCTGCTGAACAGGAAAAATATTGAACAAGCATTAAACATTAAAAAAGAATAATAAACCACAGCAAACGAAGCAGCGAAGTAAAGTTATAAAGAAGTTATAAAAGGAATATAAGAAGTAGTTTGAGTTACCAATAATAATACTGAAAAAATCAGCGAAGCGTAAGAGACCGCTAGGCAGCGAATAAGTGCGACTAAAGAACAAGGAGATTCGATACATAGTCCAAACAAAGCGATATAATATGGACTGCGTGATGTTTTCAAAGATGATCTTTTTACGACTGCGAACTTTACAGAAACTACAAGTTGTTCCATATAACTTCGAGGCCTAGTTGTTGTTGCATCTAAGGCAAAGTAATAGTGCATGTCATAATAGCTCTCTTCAAATATTCAAAAGTCATTCTATTATGGGCATGACTTGTAAATAATTTGTATGTACACAGAGTGCATAGAAATTTTTGTAAATCTATGGTATCACATTTTGAGATTTGCCAGCGTCGCATAAGGCAACTACAGCAATGCTGTATTCAATTGGCCGACTAGTTGGCGTCTGCATAGCATTTGGCTGCCGCTGTGTCTCTCAACGCTGCCACACCGCCTGCAGTTAACCAGCAAAGTGGCAACAAAAGATTTTCGGGTATCATCGAAATATTCAATGAAGTTCACATTTTCGACCAATTTGTTGTCAAATATATGCTTTGCTATATATAAGCATATACATAAATACAGAAGTAAATACTTAACCATATGAAGATTATGTGAAGCGCTATTGGATATATTTTCAGATAGCTTTGCTTTTTAGCCTCATTTATTTATTTTTCTTCCGCAATTGGCTTGCAAATGTATTCTTCTTCCTTCTTCTTAAAGCTTTTCACATTTTATTAACCTTTTTGTTGTTATTTTGTGGCCATTTGACAGCCTTAAAGAGAGTATATGACAGAAAGGGTATAAAACTAAAAAATTGGCGGAGAGTTGCTCTTTTTTCGTATTGATTGTTGGTACTAAAAGGACTGATGTGAATTAGCTATTTCATGGTTATAAATATGTACATATTGAGGAATTAGAAGAGAACAAAGTAAATTTCACAAAAAATAGAGCATGGCTGTAGAGAGTTTAAATTCAGATGCGTGAATATATTTTACTTCGAGTATAGAGAAAGATGAATTAGGAAGCAGACGATTAAGAATTTTAGATAATATAGTATATGCAGTTAAGAGCTCATATGAATACGGACACGATATAATGGAATGACCATGGCATGTCAACAATAAGTGAAGATAACGAATGGGAAGATATTACACTTAGTAAATCAGGAAAAATGAAACTATGAACGTCAAGTATTGATTAAAATAAAATCTCAAGAGGCCGCCACTTTCCAAAATAAAATTGTGGAGCTGTGGACACATAATAGACTGAACTGACCCGAATCGTTACTCATACATACTTATACTTATACTCATCATATATATAGTCGAACACTTAGATAGTATAACACTTCATGGGTATAGCCTTACTGTTGAAACGTTCTTTGTGTTAATTTTTAACACATTTTTGACAAAAAATGTTTCCTATCCTTGAATACTTCTAAGATGAGTACACTTACATATGTATATTTTTTCATAAACTTCACAAAACAAACAAATGCCGAAATGTCAATAAAAATGTAGGTCGTATATTTGAGCAAATTCGTGGGCAAAGAAATCACCGTTAATCCATAACCATGATTTTATGTATATCATTGTTATAGATACTAGGACACTGTACAAGCAAACATACTCGCATTATATTCATTACAACAATCGAAATTCAGCTAATATATATTCGAGGATTTATTCAGGATTGAAGAACTATAAATATTTTTTATGAGCATTCAATTATATGTTATCCTTTTTGCGGTAAATGGATGCGGTAAATGTGTGGGTGAAAAGCGGAGACTAAACAGGACTAGTAAGGTAGGCAGACAGACTGTTATATACAATAGGCAGTGAATATTGGGAAAATAAAAATATTATGGCAAGACCAAATTATCCTCATTTTCGGTGAGTGAAGGCTTACATATGTATATACATATATTATTATGCGATTGTATTCTAATATATAGGATTACTCATTTGGGCGTAAGTCAAGGTTCAACCTTTCTCGATAATGATTCTGGTATATTCTGATATAGTGAGGCGACAGTCCTCGGGATTAAGTGTTCTTGGCACACTGAACTTATGCAACATTTAACGTTTTTTGTGTCGTCTCTTACCTAACATTTAACGAGCATATGCCGGAGCTATATATATGTCAATCACATTTCAGTGCAAAACACATGCTTTGCAGCCCCTCATTCATAAGCCAAATGTCAATCATTTATTACAACATATCATTATGCTTCGCTGTTTTATTAAATTGTTGTTAGCCGAAATTGAGATCAATATGAATCGTATTTTGTATGGGCGTTTTAGCTAAGTTAGTTAGTTGTGGATAAAGAGACAGACGAATATGTCATCGCAGTTGTATCCGGAACGGTAATCAGTAATAGATAAAATTATTTTGAATGTATATACAAGGAGAGAAAGTAGAGAGCGTGAATAGTGTCATAATTATGTCATTGAGCTGATAAGATAGGGGACATTGATAAAGAAGTAATATATTTCTTAAAGATCTTGGTTAAAATAAGTGTAGTTGCCGTAGAATTTCGTTGACTATATATATTTTAGATATTAAGGATTCAGATTTGCCATTTTCACGTTTGAATCAATTGCCAGAGGCAAACTTGCATTTATTATATTATTATTAAATTGCTAATTATGACTACTACCTAGAATCAATGCTAGCCACTTGAGACCATTGATGCTAATTAATATAAACTACTAATATCAAACCAGATTGGTCTTATCAGCATTTTAATATTTGCTCATTACAAATATCTTTTAAATAGCATACAAAAGCCTCGGTCAATATGGTTAGCAAAATCGAGCTCCCTCATACAAAAGCTAATAAACTAATGGTTCTAAATACATATATATACATAAATACGTGGCTCTACAAATCCTCTCCTATCCCTTTTCATTAGTTTTCTATTCAGTCCTTGCTTGTGATACGTATAAGTATGTATTGCAGAATATTGCCGCACAAATCCCAGTTTATTGCCCTGATTGTTGAGTTGGCAGCTTAAAGCGACCGTAACGGTGGAAAGCTTATTGTATAATAAGCGTAATGAAGGACTTACGAAGGACATGACCAGCATAGTGGTTGCCCTACCTAAACGTTTCCGGAAATTTAATATATATATATTCAATTTCCTATGGATTTGTATAGTAGGTACCAGTGAAATTGCTGCGATTCTATTTTTATATGGCAAATTATGTGTGAGCTTTTACAATGCTGGAAAATCGTGATTTGGTCGCCACATTTTCTAATTTCTGCAGTTCTTATTTATTTATTTTCATTTATTTAGGTTGACTTTGTGGCGAAAGCTTTTAGGAATTCTTATTCTCCCATTTTTTTATAGACATATCAGTGATAATGTATATGCGGCACTAGGTAATTTTATACTTTCCGGTGAAAATGTCAATAATTTGAGGTCACTTGAAGCCAACAGAATTAGGTGAACAATATTGTGTGTAAACTATTAAGTTTTACTAAAATTTATATTGGAATTCATTGGTGTACTATAATAGTTGTAGAGTAACTGGTAGACAGTAAACTATTTATTGAGAACTTATCTCAATTTTGTATAACATAGTATGTTCGGTAATCATATTTTAGGCAATTGCAGATTTCTCAACATGTTTTTCTCAACACATCGTTCATATTTGTCAAGCGTTTTTTTTATAAATGGGATGGAAATATAGACAATTTAAGTTATCACAGATTTTTGCTCTTTTTTGTGTCCCAAAAAATTCTAATCTATTATACTAAGCAGAAAACCGAATTTTTATAGTTTCCAGAAGCTTGCATTACACATATTTTCACTCAATTTAAATTTGTTTATATTTCTATGCATTTATTTAAAAAGTCCATTAGAGCATATATACATTTCAGTGCATTTCATTAAACTTCACACATCTAGTACAATCAATATATGAAAAATATGCTGACTAAACCACTTGAATTATCATTAAAATTTTATAGATTTTTATTTTCAATTATTCTAGTACTTCAGTGAAATTGCACTTATTATAGTCAACTTAAAATTCGAGCAGACAGTTGAATTGAAGCAGCATATGACATATGAGTGGCAAGTGAGTGAGTGCATCCAGTGAAGGCAAAACAAATAAAACCAAAAACGTGGAAGAAACTACAACCAAGTAATGCAATATGTAAGCGAACGGCAGACCAAAGCGCGTTGAACCGCTTGCCAGTATGAGAATACCGTAGTCTCATGCTGTAGGAGTTTACTGAGAGCCTGCGAATTTGGCAAAAATTTAATTGAATTGTTTGGGTTTTGCTTTTTGTTTTACTTAACCGAATTTTCGTGTGAAAGAAAGTAGACAAATTCAAGCACAAACTAAGTGATAGAGTTGTGAAAGTGGGTACGGAAGAAACCCGTTTTTAAGTAAACAGTGCTCGGAAATTATAGAAATGAATCAGAATATTAAATAGTCTTTGGTAGTGTGTTAATGAATTTTAATAATCAGAATTTGAGTTTGAAAAATTTTTAGATAAAATATAAGCGAGGTCGCAAAGTTGCACCCAATTAAAGATATATATCATAAACTTCTCCCAATTATTGATAGTTTCAAAAATACCTAGATAAATTTTTATACCTGAGAATTGCTATAAAAGAATTTTGATTGGCATTAGCGGGATAATTTGCGAGCTTAAGAATTCTTACGAACAGATAAAAGTTCTAGAAGCTAATATAATTTATGTAAATTAAGTTATTCTACTTACCGAAAAATATACTATCTGGTTCCACCAGAATTGGAAAGCGTTTGAAATGAAGGGATACTGTAAAAAATATATTTTAAAAGGAGTTAAAATTATATTTGTTCAAGAGCCTGCCAGTTCTGTCTGTCAGCCTGTGCCAGTTAAAGACACTTAGATACAAACAAGGAGGATGGAGTCATATGTAGAAGTTCACGCAAGTGAGGAAAGTTTCTGATTGTCATTCACTTGGGAGTGGCCAGGAACGATTCTTTTACATGTGGCTCAAGCAGCTCACGACTTCCGGTCTTAGACCAAGTATCCTCTGGGTAGCCAACAGACATCCGTCTGGAGGCGAGCTAAAGTGAGAAGGCGAAACCCGCTTATGCGGTTGTGTGTAGGGTTTGGGACCCACCACATAAAAACACCCCCCAATGAAAACGACGAAACAGCCTCGGATGAGAGACCCCGATTTTGATGACGACCACTGCAAACGTTTAAAGGACTACGATTTAAGGGCATGCACCTGGAATGTCCGGACTCTTAATTGGGAAGGTGCCTCTGCCCAGCTGGTTGATGTCCTCGTAAGAGTAAAGGCTGACATCACCGCAATCCAAGAAATGCGATGGACGGGACAAGGACGGAAGAAGGTGGGTCCTTGTGACATCTACTACAGCGGCCATATAAAGGAGCGCAAATTCGGTGTGGGATTCGTGGTGGGAGAGAGACTCCGTCGTCGAGTCCTGGCATTCACTCCGGTGGATGAACGTCTAGCCACAATCCGCATCAAAGCGAGGTTCTTCAACATATCGCTGATTTGCGCCCACGCCCCGACGGAAGAGAAGGACGAAGTGATCAAAGATACCTTCTATGAGCGCCTAGAACGTACCTATGAGCGCTGCCCCCGCCACGATGTAAAAATCTTGCTTGGCGATTTCAACGCTAGGGTGGGTAAAGAAGGTGTCTTTGGCACAACAGTCGGAAAATTCAGCCTCCATGACGAAACATCACCAAACGGTCTGAGGCTGATCGACTTCGCCGGGGCCCGAAATATGGTCGTCTGTAGTACTAGATTCCAGCATAAGAAAATCCATCAAGCTACTTGGCTGTCCCCGGATCGAATCACTCGCAACCAGATCGATCATGTTGTGATAGATGGACGACATGTATCCAGTGTTACTGATGTGCGTACGCTTCGTGGTCCCAACATCGACTCGGACCACTATCTTGTAGCAGCTAAGATACGCACCCGCCTCTGTGTAGAAAAGCGCACACGTCAACAAACACAAGGAAGGTTCGACATCGAGAAGCTGCAATCACAAATCCCGACAGCCGAACGATTTTCTACTCGACTTGCACTCCTGCTCTCTGAGAGCACTCATCAGCATCTCGGTATAAGGGAGCTGTGGGACGGCATATCAAACTCCTTAAGTACAGCTGCAACCGAAACCATTGGTTTTCGGAAAAGCCAAAAAACAGCTGGTATGACGAGGAGTGTCGTCTCGCAGTGGAGAGAAAACAGACTGCCTACCTCGCAATGTTGCGATCGACCGCAACACGGGCGGGATGGGAAAGATACCGAGAGCTGAAGAGGGAAGCGAGACGCATTTGCAGACAAAAAAAGAAAGAGGCCGAAATGCGTGAGTATGAAGAGCTTGACAAGCTGGCCGACAGGGGTAATGCTCGAAAATTTTACGAAAAGATCCGGCGACTAACTGAAGGTTTCAAGACCGGAGCGCACTCCTGTAGGACCCCCAGAGGTGATCTAGTTATTGATGACCAGAGTATACTGAGTTTGTGGAGGGAACACTTCTCCAACCTGCTGAATGGCAGTGAAAGTACAACACCAGGAGATGGCGAACCCGATTCCCCAATCGACGACGATGGAGCAGATGTTCCATTGCCCGACCGTGAGGAAATTCGAATAGCAATCGCCCGCTTGAAGAACAATAAGGCGGCGGGTGCCGATGGATTACCGGCCGAGCTATTCAAATACGGCGGCGAAGAGCTGATAAGGTGCTTGCATCAGCTTCTTTGCAGAATATGGTCGGAAGAAAGCATGCCTGACGATTGGAATCTCAGTGTACTCTGCCCAATACACAAAAAGGGAGACCCCACAATTTGCGCCAATTACCGTGGGATAAGCCTCCTCAACATCGCGTATAAGGTTCTGTCGAGCGTATTGTGTGAAAGACTAAAGCCCACCGTCAACAAACTGATTGGACCTTATCAGTGTGGCTTTAGACCTGGAAAATCAACAACAGACCAGATATTCACCATGCGCCAAATTTTGGAGAAAAACCCGTGAAAATAGGATCGACACACACCATCTCTTTGTCGACTTTAAAGCTGCTTTCGACAGCACGAAAAGGAGCTGCCTTTATGCCGCGATGTCTGAATTTGGTATCCCCGCAAAACTAATACGGCTGTGTAAGCTGACGTTGAGCAACACCAAAAGCTCCGTCAGGATCGGGAAGCGACCTCTCCGAGCCGTTCGATACCAGACGAGGTTTCAGACAAGGTGACTCACTCTCGTGTGATTTCTTTAACCTGATGCTGGAGAAAATAATACGAGCTGCAGAGCTAAATCGAGAAGGTACAATCTTTTATAAGAGTGTACAGCTACTGGCGTACGCCGATGATATCGATATCATCGGAAACAACACCCGCGCCGTTAGTTCTGCTTTCTCCAGACTGGATAAGGAAGCGAAGCGTATGGGTCTGGTGGTGAACGAGGACAAGACGAAATATCTCCTGTCGTCAAACAAACAGTCAGCGCATTCGCGTCTTGGCTCCCACGTCACTGTTGACAGTCATAACTTTGAAGTTGTAGATAATTTCGTCTACCTGGGAACCAGCATTAACACCAATAACAATGTCAGCCTGGAAATCCAACGCAGAATCACTCTTGCCAACAGGTGCTACTATGGACTAAGTAGGCAATTGAAAAGTAAAGTCCTCTCTCGACGAACAAAAACCAAACTCTACAAGTCTCTCATCATTCCCGTCCTACTTTACGGTGCAGAAGCGTGGACGATGTCAACATCCGATGAGACGGCACTAGGAGTTTTCGAGAGAAAGGTTTTGCGGAAGATTTATGGTCCCTTAAGAATTGGCAACGGCGAATACCGCAGACGATGGAACGATGAGCTGTATGTGTTATTCGACGACATAGACATAGTCCAGCGAATAAAAAAACAGCGGCTACGCTGGCTAGGTCATGTTGTCCGAATGGATGAAAGTGCTCCAGCTCTGAAAGTATTCGATGCAGTACCCGCTGGCGGAAGCAGAGGAAGAGGGAGACCTCCACTCCGATGGAAGGACCAGGTGGAGAGGGACCTGGCTTCGCTTGGAATAACCAATTGGCGCCAAACTGCCAGAAGGAGGGATGCGTGGCGCGCTGTTTTGGACTCGGCTATAACCGCGTAAGCGGTGTCTACGCCAGTCAAGAAGAAGAAGAAGAAGATACAAACAAATATCCTCCAGCTTGTCACAGCAACTGCTTGTCAGACTTTTTAGAGCGTAAAATTTTGCGTTCACACAATAGGCTGCATTAAATCACGCGCGGCTTTAGTTATATTTGCGTAAATGTGATTCAAACTTTAATTGAAATTGAAGTAAGCACACATAGTTGAGGCAGTAAGCATCAGTGAGCGAAAAGCACACTCTTCTGCGCAGGCGCAGCAGTCACACAACTTTTACTAGTGTGCGCCATCAAACAGTCGCTACGAAGTTGGTGTAAACAAGAAGGCAGCATTTTAGATTTAGAACTTCTTCACAAGTGCAGAGCTAATGCTTTGTAAGTGTTGTACATAGATGCATAGTTAGCTCACTATTCCCTATTGTGCCTATTCCAATTTCTTGTCGCTAACCGACATTTTGTTTGCCTTTTCGCAGTAAAACCAGCATTTTCCTTTGGTGTATGCAGTTGCACTTCAAAATCTCCCTTTTTCTTCTGTTCCTGCAGCACGTCTAATCGTCGACACACTACACTGACTATTTGGTGTATGTGGCTACTATTTTCATTGTTTTGGTTTCTAATTTTATATAAAATTGTGTGCGCAAACACAATCTCACTTAAATACACACATGCCTACATAGATACCATACAAACTTTCATTCCTTTAACGCAGAATTATTGTTGGCACTGAGAGCTCAACGCTCGTCGCTTCAAGTACTTCCTGTCGGCACTCCCCAAGCAACTAGACGACAACGTCGTCTCCGCTGTTAGTCATATGTGTGTGTTGCCAGAATACAAATCGGTAATAAAATATTATTAACTCCTTGGGAATTGCATAAATTTTCAACCAAATGTTTTTAAAGCAAACCAATATTCGATGGAAAGCGATATCGATTGATGTCGGCTACTGGTTTCAACAAGAAGACGTGCCATTTTGCACTGAGTTGCAAAGCATTCAGTCTCTGAAACAAAAAGCTAGCGATTTTGTGAAAACAGTTGAGATAAGAGGGACTCTTGATTTCATACAAAAATAGCTAATGCTTACATTTGCATACTCACTATTTCTAATCATTCTATACCGGCATTTATCTTTCACTCCTTTACTTGCAGCCAAACTCCTGATTCTCCCACTGACAACCTGATTTCCCATACAATTTTCACCACTGTTATACCACTGAATTTGTGAACTAAAAATCAGTTAACAATTTGTGTCTACTTTTTCGAAATCTTACTTTTTATTTTGAATATTACATGCCGGCCCTCCTACCACGATTTTCATTGTCGAACAACGCACTCGATTGGCACATCCCACAGCAATGATTGATTATGATTAAAGGTAAGCGAACGACTATGACGGCACCAATATGTTGGTATAAAGGATAATGAGGGAAAACGGTTGGCAGACATACGCAGGCAATCAGAACCGCAGTTGCGGCATAAAATGGAGTGCAATCATCGAAAGAAATATGTTGTAATAAATAGCGTAAAACTTCTTGAAGTGGAAAATAGCGGTTTTCGAATGGAAAATGTGGAATTGACTGAATAAAAATATGCATGAGATTTCAGTGTGAAAACGAGTTGCCGCGAGAAATGAAAATTAAATTTATGAAAGAAGGGGAGTTGATCAATCATCCAAACCACTTGCCGTACACAATCAATTACAATTTGAGAAAAAATTGAAGTTAACAAGTAAGGAAAAGCTAAGTTCGGGTGCAACCGAACATTTTATACTGTACATTTTGTACTGTTATACAATTTGACCCATATATTCGGCATAAAGTTCAATAGAATAACGAAATCATCATATATAGTATATAAGGGCTGAGGTAATTCCAGAACCGATTTAACTCTTTTTCGCCACCAAGGTACACTATATCTCTTAATTTTGCTAAGATTATAACACATAATCACCGATGTATGTGGAATAAAGCCCAACTGAAGTTCGATGAGTCCGAATATACAGTATATAGGTGAAAAATTAGCCTTTTGCATTGAGTTCTTCATATTCGATATCGGGGGCATTGAAAAGTTATAG
Source organism: Zeugodacus tau (assembly GCA_031772095.1). Lineage (NCBI taxonomy): Eukaryota > Metazoa > Arthropoda > Insecta > Diptera > Tephritidae > Zeugodacus > Zeugodacus tau. Next base: position 10,423,840 of record CM062651.1, on the reverse strand, counting down.
TCGAATTTTGAAAAATTTTCCACCAGCTATGCCACACTACAAATACATCATTTGTGTAAAGTTTTATTCCGCTATCTTCATAGGTTTGATGGAATTCAAAATTGAATTATATGGGAAGTAGGCGTGGTTATGAATTTCCGATTCGCCGAATTCGCCCATTTTTCATATGTGTCATCAGGGTGTCAGAAAAATATTATATACCGAATTTCATTAAAAAAGGTCTTGTAGTAACTGAGATATAATTTTTGACCCATAAGTGGGCGCCGTTAATGAGTTAACTCACTTATAGCAATTTTCAACATTACCTTTGTATGGGAGGTGAGCGTGGTTATTATCCGATTTTACCTTTTTTGTATTGTTTATTGGAGTACGTAAGGGAAGTGACTGCAGAAAGTTGGGTTTATATTTTATAAAAAAAATCTTAAAATATATTTTGAGTGAATAAATGAATACTTTAAATATCCACTGCCATTACTTCTCATTACATAATAGCAATTTCATCTGTAATTAAATTTGCTAGTCGCTGTTTCGTTATGAATTCTGGCGTTCTAGTGTGTGGTAATGAGCAGGCACGATAGTTAATTGTTCTTTAAATATTAAAAAAGCTTGTCTGCTTTAACTGAGCAAAATGAGAATATTGCGGCGGCAACTTATTACATATGAAATATTCAATTTATTGAGCGTAATATGGGAATTTTATGTCTCACTTTGTATTACATACATACATACATACATATATAAAACTGTTTATATATGTATATGTGCGTTCATGTGCATGTATGTGCACCAACCATTAAGTATCTCACATTATAAAATATGCATTGGTTTGATGCACCAGCAAGGCAACTGCTTGTTTACCATGGCGTATGAGCAACGCCGTCAATCCAACCCAGGAAAACTTAAAAGATGGATAGGCAAGTATAAAGTGCGAAAATGTGCAAATTAAATTACTCTAACGTTGCGTTAGTATTTCTTAGTATCGTACAAAAGAAAGCCACATTTCACTTGGAGAAAAAATGCTGTGGTCCCACGAGACACGTTGCTAACGCAACGTCACTGCCAGCATAAACATATGTGCCGTGTGCGTTCGCGTATGAATTAATTAGTACTTGAAAGTGTTTCAGCAAATGTGAGTGGATGGGTGTGGGTTAAATTAATTATGGTGCTTGTGGTTGGCAATTTTAATTGACTAAGTAGATGTGCAGTCGCACATATACTCGTACTCATGTGCGTGTGGGCGTTACAATGTAAACGCTTGTAAGTGTAAATTTATTCTAAAACGGTACTTTTTTCATGTAACGGTATTTTAGGCGTACCTGCTCATTAAATAGGCGTACTGATAACTTGAACGGGTTGATAAGTATTTAAGTTGGCAGGTGTGTAAACAATGTTTATGGAAGCGTATACTTACACACATATACATATGTATATAAAGTATATATTTTGTTGTATTACTTTGTATAAATATGCTTTTGAGTACGCGTTAAATGCACTTAACGTTAATAAATTTCTGAAAGGAATCACTTAACGGTCTGATGTGAAACTCATGAGCAAAGTAAATTGTCTACATCGACTGGAGTGTTTGTGTTTGAGGCACATTTTTTGTTGGAAAATATGATGAAATTATTGACATTATATTTAGGAGGATGGGACCATGTGTAGAAGTTCACGCAAGTGAGGAAAGTTTTTGATTGTCATTCACTTGGGAGTGGCCAGAAACGATTCTTCTCCACATGGTCCAAGCAGCTCACGACTTCCGGTTTTAGACCAAGTATCCTCTGGGTAGCCAACAGACATCCGTCTAAAGGCGAGCTAAAGTGAGAAGGCGAAACCCGCTTATGCGGTTGTGCGTTGGGTTTGGGACCCACCACATAAAAACACCCCCCAATGAAAAATCTACGAAAGCCTCGGATGCGACACCCCTCTTTTGATGACGACCCCTGCAAACGTTTTAAGGATAATGATATAAGGGCATGCACCTGGAATGTCCGGACCCTTAATTGGGAAGGTGCCTCTGCCCAGCTGGTTGATGTCCTCATACGTCCGGACTCCGTCGCAGAGTCCTGGCATTCACCCCGGTGGATGAACGTCTTGCCACAATCCGCATCAAAGCGAGGTTCTTCAACATATCGCTGATTTGCGCCCACGCCCCAACGGAAGAGAAGGACGATGTGACCAAAGTGTCATGTGTGACATGTCTCCTGTATTTTAGACGTGCGTACGCTCCGAGGACCAAATATAGACTCGGACCATTATCTGGTCGCAGCGAAGATACGCACCCGCCTCTGTGCAGCAAAGAACGCCCGTCAACAAACACAAGGAAGGTTCGACGTCGAAAAGCTGCAATCGCAACAGACAGCCACGAAATACTCTACTCGACTTGCACTCCTGCTCTCTGAGAGCACTCATCAACATCTCGGTATAAGGGAACTGTGGAACGGCATCTCAAACTCACCGCTGCAGCCGAAACAATTGGTTTTCGGCAACGACAAAAAACAAGCTGGTACGATGAGGAGTGCCGTCTCGCAGCGGAGAGAAAACAGACTGCCTACCTCGCAACGTTGCAAACGACCACAACACGTGCGGGATGGGATAGATACCGAGAGCTGAAGAGGGAAGCGAGACGCATCTGCAGACAAAAAAAGAAAGAGGCCGAAATGCGTGAGTACGAAGAGCTTGAGAAGCTGGCAGACAGAGGGAATGCTCGAAAATTTTATGAAAAAATGAAGCGACTTAACGAAGGTTTCAAGACCGGAGCATCCTCATGTAGAGACCAAGGTGGTAATCTGGTAACCGATGTCCAGGGCATACTGGGATTATGGAGGGAACACTTCTCCGACCTGCTGAATGGCAGTGAGAGTACAACACCAGGAGATGGCGAACCCGATTCCCAAATCGATGACGATGGAACAGATGTTCCATTACCCGACCATGAAGAAATTCGAATAGCAATTACCCGCTTGAAGAACAACAAAGCAGCGGGGGCCGATAGATTACTGGCAGAACTATTCAAATACGGCGGCGAAGAACTGATAAGGTGCATGCATCAGCTTCTTTGCAAAATATGGTCAGAAGAAAGCATGCCTGACGATTGGAACCTCAGTGTGCTCTGCCCAATCCATAAAAAGGGAGATCCCACAATCTGCGCCAATTACCGTGGGATCAGCCTCCTAAATATCGCATACAAGGTTCTATCGAGCGTACTGTGTGAAAGACTAAAGCCCACCGTCAACAAACTGATTGGACCTTATCAGTGTGGCTTTAGACCTGGAAAATCAACAACTGACCAGATATTCACCATGCGCCAAATCTTGGAGAAGACCCGTGAAAAGAGGATCGACACACACCACCTTTTTGTCGATTTTAAAGCAGCTTTCGACAGCACGAAAAGGAGCTGCCTTTATGCCGCGATGTCTGATTTTGGTATCCCCGCAAAACTAATACGGCTGTGTAAGTTGACGTTGAGCAACACCAAAAGTTCCGTCATGATTGGGAAGGACCTCTCCGAGCCGTTCGATACCAAACGAGGTTTCAGACAAGGTGACTCACTATCGTGCGACTTCTTTAACCTGATGCTGGAAAAAATTATAAGAGCTGCAGAGCTAAACAGAGAGGGTACCATCTTCTATAAGAGTGTACAGCTCCTGGCGTACGCCGATGATATTGATATCATCGGAAGCAACAACCGAAGCGAATGGGTCTGGAGGTGAATGAGGACAAGACGAAATATCTCCTGTCATCAAGCAAACAGTCGGCGCATTCGCGTCTTGGCTCCCACGTCACTGTTGACAGTCATAACTTCGAGGTCGTAGATAATTTCGTATACCTGGGAACCAGCATCAACAACACGAACAATGTCAGCCTCGAAATCCAGCGCAGAATAACTCTTGCCAACAGGTGCTACTTTGGACTGAGTAGGCAATTGAACAGTAAAGTCCTCTCTCGACGAACCAAAATCAAGCTCTACAAGTCGCTTATCATCCCCGTCCTGATCTACGGTGCAGAAGCTTGGACGATGTCAACATCAGATGAGACGACACTAGGAGTTTTCGAGAGGAAAATTTTGCGCAAGATTTATGGTCCTAAGAACATTGGCAACGGCGAATACCGCAGACGATGGAACGATGAGCTGTACGAGTTATACGACGACATTGACATAGTTCAGCGAATAAAAAGACAGCGGCTACGCTGGCTAGGTCATGTTGTCCGAATGGACGAAAACACTCCAGCCCTGAAAGTGTTCGATGCAGTACCCGCCGGAGGAAGCCGAGGAAGGGGAAGGCCTCCACTCCGTTGGAGGGACCAGGTGGAGAGCGACCTGGTTACACTTGGGATCTCCAACTGGCGCCGAACTGCGAAGGAGAGAGAGAGATGGCGCACTATCGTCGATTCGGCTATAACCGGCTAACGGTTGCAACGCCAATCACATACATACATATTTATGAAATTTTCAATTTGTGGTGGATGTGTGGTCTTACTAAAATTTACATTAATGTCGGTAACATGTACTTATTTCACTTTTATGGTACTATTCAATAGTAATATGAATAATATAAAGTTTCACTTAATTACTGACAATTATAGCGAAAGAAAGCTGCAGAAGCCACAGAGTTCACGGAAATAATATGTAAATGAGTTGCGAGTACTCCTCGGTGTTTATTTTGTTTGATTTCCTTGACAAAAATCGAATACGTAATGGGAATGATAAATATAGGACACAACCAGTTGATTTTTCTCTTCTGTGTTTTTGAATGAAGTGAGTATAGAATAATTTGATGGGAATCAGAGAAAATTGTGGAAAACTTGAGCTGAATATAATTTTTGAAATAACTAATACAACAAAAGATTAAAATAATTTTTATGAGATGCCAGGGATTGCAGACCATGCATTTGGATTTTTTCTTTTCTAAGTAGTGCATCTATTTCATGGCTTTTGGAACTTTTTATTCAAAAATTGTATACAGGGGACTAATCCAAAGTTTAAAATAAATCCACTCACTTTCGTAGAGTCCTATAGAGTAACTATATCCAATTAGGTGGATCTAGGACTTTATGAGAGATAGGTTTTGCGAAAACCTTTACATATACTGCATAAAACAAGAATAGTGAGCTTCAAGCACTAGATAAAATAAGATATACTTCAAGATAAAAAAATGTAAAACACCTTTTGCTCGAGTATTTTTTTCTCTTCAATTCAAAAATTACGAACACGATAAATTATTGATGAATCATTATCGATTGTTTTACAAAGCAGAACACTTCCGCATATAAGACTTCATAAGGTTCAACACACTTGTCAAAGACTGCCGTCTGCGCATTATTCCTTGCATTATACTCAATAAATGAAATGAATAAATTCATGATATCTTAATTTGCATCGAACAACAGGGAAGGCGACGAGCAACCAGACACCAATCTCAGCCGTTTTTGTTAGACTAGAGAATCAATTTACGAAAAAAACAGACAAGCGGAACGAGACAGTATTTAACTACAACAAAAAATACATGAATATAAATACAAATATGTAAATGCACTCAGGCATACATATGAAGATATATAATTTTATGCCAAGCAAAGAAAATCTGTCGACAACATATGACACTAATAGTACGACAATATGTATTCACAACAAAAAAACAAATAAAACAGTGCGCCAATATTTCTGTTGACATGTCAAATTGCACAGCTTTTCAACGCTCACATGGCAAGCAAAATCGAAAAACAATTGAAATTGCAAACGAATTTAAACACAAAATCGAAACGTGCGTGTGAATTATTGAATTGTATTAGTCAAACGACATATGCCACATATAGAGTATGCGATAGCTGAGGCGCTTGTGTTGTATCACTTGCCGTTGTTGTTTTTATGCATACAATTAAATGTTGTTGTTGTTGTTAATACGTTTAACGCCATGTTGACAATTTCACTAAAACAAGTGTCATGTACGCTGAGCGGTTGACGCAAGGGAAGAAGGAGCAGCAACTTTGGCACAAGGCGAAGGAAGTGTACGACACAGACATGCGACAAGGCGGTTGACATATGTAGATACATATGTACATGCTTAAATTTGTATACATTTTCGATATATCAAATGCATGAAGATCCACATGCAACATAATAAAGTTCTGAATCTATCGGATCAAGAAATTAAAATGAAATAACATAAAATAAAATAAAATAAAATAAAATAAAATAAAATAAAATAAAATAAAATAAAATAAAATAAAATAAAATAAAATAAAATAAAATAAAATAAAAATAAAATAAAATAAAATAAAATAAAAATAAAATAAAATAAAATAAAATAAAATGAAATAAAATAAAATAAAATAAAAATAAAATAAAATAAAATAAAATAAAATAAAATAAAATAAAATAAAATAAAATAAAATAAAATAAAATATAAACAAAAAAAAATAAAAAAAAATAAAAAAAAAAAAAATAAAATAAAATAAAATAAAATAAAAAAAAATAAAATAAAATAAAAAAAAAATAAAATAAAATAAAATAAAATAAAATAAAATAAAATAAAATAAAATAAAATAAAATAAAATAAAAATAAATAAAATAAAATAAAATAAAATAAAAATAAAATAAAATAAAATAAAATAAAATAAATATGAAATAAAATAAAATAAAATAAAATAAAATAAAATAAAACAAAACAAAATAAAATAAAATAAAATAAAGTAAAGTAGAATAAAATTAAATAAAATAAAAATAAAAATAAAATAAAATAAAATAAAATAAAATAAAATAAAATAAAATAAAATAAAATAAAATAAAATAAAGTAAAATAAAATAAAATAAAATAAAATAAAATAAAATTAAATTAAATTAAATTAAATTAAATTAAATTATATAAAATTAAATTTTGTCAACAAGTGCAGTTTTCTGAAAATTTTTAGAACCATCAATTCGTTTTTTAAAGCAACTAAATACCAGAGTAAATATATGTATTTAAACAAATGGCCTACCTTCAGTAGCCAGATATGCAACACTTACTTGAGCACTTGCAGCACAACGGCAATTCACTGTCGACTTTAATAAAATAAAAAAAATGTGACACAACTTCTACATCATATTACTCACCCACAAGATATGCACCTTCGACAACATTTAGCCTCATGTGGTATACTTACATAGCATAGATATAAGTATGCATGTCTTGGTTAATTTAAACGCCTGCTTCAGCCATCCAGAGCAATTTGGGCAACCGAAAGGCATATATGTGTGTGTTGCTTACATTTTGCGCTCAAATTAAGTTTAGCCTTTTCTGTGTTTACCTGGCAAATGAAGCTCATCTATGCGAAGCAGTTAAAGGAGCAGCAATTGCAGAAGGAGTTGCAATATAAATAAATATAAATTGTGGTGCACCAAAATCGGTGTTTCAAAACCCGCTAAGTGATTGAAGTACTGAGTTCTGGTATAAAAGAGAGGAAAAACTAATCAAAACACACACAACTCGTGCATGAGCTGCATGAAACTGTTGCTAATGTACAGTCGGACAACTTGGACATCCTTCAATGTTCGTTAAGAAAATCCAACACGCACTCGGGTTAAAAAAGGCAGTAGAAAAGAAAAATATTCATGAAGGAATTTTAGTTTTATTTTGTTTTCCAACACACAGTTGTTGGTATTTTTATATTCTTAAATATTTTTCGTTACAGTAGATGTATATTCTTTGCATCAAAAAGTTTTCAAACCGCAGCAAACACGTTTTGAACCTAATTTTTTTTAACCAACAAATAGAACCACTGAAATGGCATATAATAGACAAGCCCAAAGGTAGCTTTTGGCTGAACCCTGAAATGACTGACGAAAAAGAGAAAAGCTCGGAAAATTTACTGACAGGCCAAAGACATAAGAAAAGCTGTAAAATTAAATGAAGATTTATTACCATTGAGTACCCGCGAAATTTATGGGTAGACTGAAGAACTATGAAAATGATCAACTTTTTCCAGTCAATAGTCACTTTGGAGTCGTGAGTTTGGCATTACCATTTAAACATTTCTTGCACTATTTTCATCTAAGGATTACCGAAAACAACATATCAAACTCATTCTCTAAATAATTCTTTCGATTCCATTTCCATTACACGCAAACCGCTGATCGACTTAAGCTTTAAAAAAAATTTATCTTTCACAGAACAAGCGACTGCCCACGAAGAAACAGTAAATATTTACAAAGAAACCAACAAAGTAGAAGCATATCACAAGAATAGCGCACCAAAGTCACTACAGAAGCTAGAACACTTGTTCACTAAAAGCGCACAAAATCCAATATAATTTTAAGATAGATAAACCGTTATATACCAATCGCACAAAAAAAAATCTCAAAATAATGAGACAGAATAATTTCCATCTCCAAACGAGGAAGGAAAAAAGTTTTAATTCCCTTTGTCGCACTTTTTCGGTGTTTCGGTGTCAAGTATTTGTAATATTGGTGGTCACACACAATCGACCGCTGATCTCTAATTTAAATTGAAGTTGGGAAAAAGATAAGTGTCAACTGTGTTGAGTATAAGCTTGTATCATAGGATAGTTGAGGGTACATTTTATGTGTTAAATTATTAAGCCACAAATTATGGGATCGCTTATTTACTAGGAAGGCCTTATCAACCAAAAAGCAAGAACAACAACAAGTAATAAACAAATTACCGAACAAAGCGGGTACAAAACGTGTTTATGCAAATTTCGTTGCTATCGGAAGAGAGTGGGAAGCGCATACAGCGATAGCGAGCCGATACGTTGGGGGATTTAAACTATAATACCTGAACATACACAAAGAAAAGATATATACATACTAGGGCTCTTAAAATTATTCGATTAACCTGAAAACCGATTATTCGAATATCCGGTTTGTAACCGTTCGTACGAATATTAACCGGTTAGCACTATTCGGTTAGTCGCAATGTTCCGACTATTCGAATAGTCGTTCTACTGCGGTTATTCGAATAGTTATACTGTCACTATTCGAATAAATGAAAATTGTTTGCAGTCTAAAAGCCTTTGATTTTCCAGATATATGTCCGTGCTCTGCCCAATCCATAAAAAGGGAGATCCCACAATCTGCGCCAATTACCGTGGGATCAGCCTCCTAAATATCGCATACAAGGTTCTATCGAGCGTACTGTGTGAAAGACTAAAGCCCACCGTCAACAAACTGATTGGACCTTATCAGTGTGGCTTTAGACCTGGAAAATCAACAACTGACCAGATATTCACCATGCGCCAAATCTTGGAGAAGACCCGTGAAAAGAGGATCGACACACACCACCTTTTTGTCGATTTTAAAGCAGCTTTCGACAGCACGAAAAGGAGCTGCCTTTATGCCGCGATGTCTGATTTTGGTATCCCCGCAAAACTAATACGGCTGTGTAAGTTGACGTTGAGCAACACCAAAAGTTCCGTCATGATTGGGAAGGACCTCTCCGAGCCGTTCGATACCAAACGAGGTTTCAGACAAGGTGACTCACTATCGTGCGACTTCTTTAACCTGATGCTGGAAAAAATTATAAGAGCTGCAGAGCTAAACAGAGAGGGTACCATCTTCTATAAGAGTGTACAGCTCCTGGCGTACGCCGATGATATTGATATCATCGGAAGCAACAACCGAAGCGAATGGGTCTGGAGGTGAATGAGGACAAGACGAAATATCTCCTGTCATCAAGCAAACAGTCGGCGCATTCGCGTCTTGGCTCCCACGTCACTGTTGACAGTCATAACTTCGAGGTCGTAGATAATTTCGTATACCTGGGAACCAGCATCAACAACACGAACAATGTCAGCCTCGAAATCCAGCGCAGAATAACTCTTGCCAACAGGTGCTACTTTGGACTGAGTAGGCAATTGAACAGTAAAGTCCTCTCTCGACGAACCAAAATCAAGCTCTACAAGTCGCTTATCATCCCCGTCCTGATCTACGGTGCAGAAGCTTGGACGATGTCAACATCAGATGAGACGACACTAGGAGTTTTCGAGAGGAAAATTTTGCGCAAGATTTATGGTCCTAAGAACATTGGCAACGGCGAATACCGCAGACGATGGAACGATGAGCTGTACGAGTTATACGACGACATTGACATAGTTCAGCGAATAAAAGACAGCGGCTACGCTGGCTAGGTCATGTTGTCCGAATGGACGAAAACACTCCAGCCCTGAAAGTGTTCGATGCAGTACCCGCCGGAGGAAGCCGAGGAAGGGGAAGGCCTCCACTCCGTTGGAGGGACCAGGTGGAGAGCGACCTGGTTACACTTGGGATCTCCAACTGGCGCCGAACTGCGAAGGAGAGAGAGATGGCGCACTATCGTCGATTCGGCTATAACCGGCTAACGGTTGCAACGCCAATCACATACATACATATTTATGAAATTTTCAATTTGTGGTGGATGTGTGGTCTTACTAAAATTTACATTAATGTCGGTAACATGTACTTATTTCACTTTTATGGTACTATTCAATAGTAATATGAATAATATAAAGTTTCACTTAATTACTGACAATTATAGCGAAAGAAAGCTGCAGAAGCCACAGAGTTCACGGAAATAATATGTAAATGAGTTGCGAGTACTCCTCGGTGTTTATTTTGTTTGATTTCCTTGACAAAAATCGAATACGTAATGGGAATGATAAATATAGGACACAACCAGTTGATTTTTCTCTTCTGTGTTTTTGAATGAAGTGAGTATAGAATAATTTGATGGGAATCAGAGAAAATTGTGGAAAACTTGAGCTGAATATAATTTTTGAAATAACTAATACAACAAAAGATTAAAATAATTTTTATGAGATGCCAGGGATTGCAGACCATGCATTTGGATTTTTTCTTTTCTAAGTAGTGCATCTATTTCATGGCTTTTGGAACTTTTTATTCAAAAATTGTATACAGGGGACTAATCCAAAGTTTAAAATAAATCCACTCACTTTCGTAGAGTCCTATAGAGTAACTATATCCAATTAGGTGGATCTAGGACTTTATGAGAGATAGGTTTTGCGAAAACCTTTACATATACTGCATAAAACAAGAATAGTGAGCTTCAAGCACTAGATAAAATAAGATATACTTCAAGATAAAAAAATGTAAAACACCTTTTGCTCGAGTATTTTTTTCTCTTCAATTCAAAAATTACGAACACGATAAATTATTGATGAATCATTATCGATTGTTTTACAAAGCAGAACACTTCCGCATATAAGACTTCATAAGGTTCAACACACTTGTCAAAGACTGCCGTCTGCGCATTATTCCTTGCATTATACTCAATAAATGAAATGAATAAATTCATGATATCTTAATTTGCATCGAACAACAGGGAAGGCGACGAGCAACCAGACACCAATCTCAGCCGTTTTTGTTAGACTAGAGAATCAATTTACGAAAAAAACAGACAAGCGGAACGAGACAGTATTTAACTACAACAAAAAATACATGAATATAAATACAAATATGTAAATGCACTCAGGCATACATATGAAGATATATAATTTTATGCCAAGCAAAGAAAATCTGTCGACAACATATGACACTAATAGTACGACAATATGTATTCACAACAAAAAAACAAATAAAACAGTGCGCCAATATTTCTGTTGACATGTCAAATTGCACAGCTTTTCAACGCTCACATGGCAAGCAAAATCGAAAAACAATTGAAATTGCAAACGAATTTAAACACAAAATCGAAACGTGCGTGTGAATTATTGAATTGTATTAGTCAAACGACATATGCCACATATAGAGTATGCGATAGCTGAGGCGCTTGTGTTGTATCACTTGCCGTTGTTGTTTTTATGCATACAATTAAATGTTGTTGTTGTTGTTAATACGTTTAACGCCATGTTGACAATTTCACTAAAACAAGTGTCATGTACGCTGAGCGGTTGACGCAAGGGAAGAAGGAGCAGCAACTTTGGCACAAGGCGAAGGAAGTGTACGACACAGACATGCGACAAGGCGGTTGACATATGTAGATACATATGTACATGCTTAAATTTGTATACATTTTCGATATATCAAATGCATGAAGATCCACATGCAACATAATAAAGTTCTGAATCTATCGGATCAAGAAATTAAAATGAAATAACATAAAATAAAATAAAGTAAAATAAAATAAAATAAAATAAAATAAAATAAAATAAAATAAAATAAAATAAAATAAAATAAAATAAAATAAAATAAAATAAAATAAAATAAAATAAAATAAAATAAAATAAAATAAAATAAAATGAAATAAAATAAAATAAAATAAAATAAAATAAAATAAAATAAAATAAAATAAAATAAAATAAAATAAAATAAAATAAAATAAAAATAAAATAAAATAAAATAAAATAAAATAAAATAAAATAAAATAAAATAAAATAAAATAAAATAAAATAAAATAAAATAAAATAAAATAAAATAAAATAAAATAAAATAAAATAAAAATAAAATAAAATAAAATAAAATAAAATAAAATAAAATAAAATAAAATAAAATAAAATAAAATAAAATAAAATAAAATAAAATAAAATAAAATAAAATAAAATAAAATAAAATAAAATAAAATAAAATAAAATAAAATAAAATAAAATAAAATAAAATAAAATAAAATAAAATAAAATAGAATAAAATAAAATAAAATAAAATAAAATAAAATAAAATAAAATAAAATAAAATAAAATAAAATAAAATAAAATAAAATAAAATAAAATAAAATAAAATAAAGTAAAATAAAATAAAATAAAATAAAATAAAATAAAATTAAATTAAATTAAATTAAATTAAATTAAATTATATAAAATTAAATTTTGTCAACAAGTGCAGTTTTCTGAAAATTTTTAGAACCATCAATTCGTTTTTTAAAGCAACTAAATACCAGAGTAAATATATGTATTTAAACAAATGGCCTACCTTCAGTAGCCAGATATGCAACACTTACTTGAGCACTTGCAGCACAACGGCAATTCACTGTCGACTTTAATAAAATAAAAAAAATGTGACACAACTTCTACATCATATTACTCACCCACAAGATATGCACCTTCGACAACATTTAGCCTCATGTGGTATACTTACATAGCATAGATATAAGTATGCATGTCTTGGTTAATTTAAACGCCTGCTTCAGCCATCCAGAGCAATTTGGGCAACCGAAAGGCATATATGTGTGTGTTGCTTACATTTTGCGCTCAAATTAAGTTTAGCCTTTTCTGTGTTTACCTGGCAAATGAAGCTCATCTATGCGAAGCAGTTAAAGGAGCAGCAATTGCAGAAGGAGTTGCAATATAAATAAATATAAATTGTGGTGCACCAAAATCGGTGTTTCAAAACCCGCTAAGTGATTGAAGTACTGAGTTCTGGTATAAAAGAGAGGAAAAACTAATCAAAACACACACAACTCGTGCATGAGCTGCATGAAACTGTTGCTAATGTACAGTCGGACAACTTGGACATCCTTCAATGTTCGTTAAGAAAATCCAACACGCACTCGGGTTAAAAAAGGCAGTAGAAAAGAAAAATATTCATGAAGGAATTTTAGTTTTATTTTGTTTTCCAACACACAGTTGTTGGTATTTTTATATTCTTAAATATTTTTCGTTACAGTAGATGTATATTCTTTGCATCAAAAAGTTTTCAAACCGCAGCAAACACGTTTTGAACCTAATTTTTTTTAACCAACAAATAGAACCACTGAAATGGCATATAATAGACAAGCCCAAAGGTAGCTTTTGGCTGAACCCTGAAATGACTGACGAAAAAGAGAAAAGCTCGGAAAATTTACTGACAGGCCAAAGACATAAGAAAAGCTGTAAAATTAAATGAAGATTTATTACCATTGAGTACCCGCGAAATTTATGGGTAGACTGAAGAACTATGAAAATGATCAACTTTTTCCAGTCAATAGTCACTTTGGAGTCGTGAGTTTGGCATTACCATTTAAACATTTCTTGCACTATTTTCATCTAAGGATTACCGAAAACAACATATCAAACTCATTCTCTAAATAATTCTTTCGATTCCATTTCCATTACACGCAAACCGCTGATCGACTTAAGCTTTAAAAAAAATTTATCTTTCACAGAACAAGCGACTGCCCACGAAGAAACAGTAAATATTTACAAAGAAACCAACAAAGTAGAAGCATATCACAAGAATAGCGCACCAAAGTCACTACAGAAGCTAGAACACTTGTTCACTAAAAGCGCACAAAATCCAATATAATTTTAAGATAGATAAACCGTTATATACCAATCGCACAAAAAAAAATCTCAAAATAATGAGACAGAATAATTTCCATCTCCAAACGAGGAAGGAAAAAAGTTTTAATTCCCTTTGTCGCACTTTTTTCGGTGTTTCGGTGTCAAGTATTTGTAATATTGGTGGTCACACACAATCGACCGCTGATCTCTACTTTAAATTGAAGTTGGGCAAAAGCTACGTGTCAACGGTGGTGAGTAGATGCTTGGATAATAGGATAGTTGTGGGTACATTTTATGTGTTAACTTTTTAAGCCACAAATTATGGGATCGCTTATTTACTTGGATGGCCTTTTCAACCAAAAGCAAGAACAACAACAAGTAATAAACAAATTACCGAACAAAGCGGGTACAAAACGTGTTTATGCAAATTTCGTTGCTATCGGAAGAGAGTGGGAAGCGCATACAGCGATAGCGAGCCGATACGTTGGGGGATTTAAACTATAATACCTGAACATACACAAAGAAAAGATATATACATACTAGGGCTCTTAAAATTATTCGATTAACCTGAAAACCGATTATTCGAATATCCGGTTTGTAACCGTTCGTACGAATATTAACCGGTTAGCACTATTCGGTTAGTCGCAATGTTCCGACTATTCGAATAGTCGTTCTACTGCGGTTATTCGAATAGTTATACTGTCACTATTCGAATAAATGAAAATTGTTTGCAGTCTAAAAGCCTTTGATTTTCCAGATATATGTCCGTATTTTCCAGATATATACGATGTGCGGTATAAATCGGTTGAGAAGTGTTCGGGCAGAAGGGCACGAGCAAAACCGACCACTGACCGACCCAAAAAACCGGTTCTTCACAGAAAACCGACTACCCACTCGTCGAAGTTTTGCCCCAAAACGCCCCAAAGCCCCACCCACCGACCGCCCACACTGCCACGAGTGTGTCCCAAAAAAAACCGGTTCCAAAAAGTAACCGGTTACTGCAGTACTAGGCATATGCCGCAAAAAACCGAAAAAATTCGGCAGCAAGTGGGTAGGGGTATAGAATAGCGAACTCAAGAAACATACCACGCAGTGTTGTATCAGTCATATTTTAATTTTGCATGTGAAACAACAACAGTGTTGGTATGACAGTCATAAAAAATAGCGAGTTTTTGTTAGTTTTAATGTTTCACTTTTTTCAATAAAAATAAGAAAATTAATGAACTTGCACTATTCGAATAGTCGACAACGAACGGTTAACCGAATAGTCGAAAATGAGCGGTTAATCGAATAGTCGATGACTGACGACTATCCGAATAGTGCAAACCGAATATTATTATTCGAATAATGCCCTATTCGGTTAATTCGGTTAGTCGATTAGTCGAATACCAAGAGCTCTAATACATACATAAGAAAGAACTCCGAATATTTCAAAATTGACGTAATGCCCTGCAGCAACAAACAAAAAACAACAACAAAGTATTTTGGGATCAATTTCCTAAGATACTAAATAAGTCATTGCTACTTGTAGATGACGACAACGACACGGTAAGGTGATTACATTGATGATGTTATGTTCTATTATGTTATGTTGTGCTATGTTGTGCCGCGTTGTTAGCAAGTGAGTCATTGGCGATGATAGGCACGTTGGCGACATTGACAATGGAGGTACTTTGGGTATTTGTATTTTATTAGTTTTTGAATTCACGGAACAATCAAGTACCGTAGTTAACTTTTAGGTTGAAGCAATTTATTTTAAGCTACCACTTTCGAGGCAGAGAAAAAAATCGTGGAACATGGTCATAAAGTACAAGGCAAATGGAATTGAGTTAATCAAACGAATTATTGGAATCTAGTAGACGAAAAACGTAGGCGATGAATAAGCATAAAATATATAGCTGAGGGCTGGGCAATTTAATATATGCTTGATTGGAAGCTGGAAGGAAAAGACAACAAAAACGTAGAATGGTACAGAGTTATCTTATCTTATCTTATCTTTTCTTATCTTATCTTATCTTATCTTATCTTATCTTATCTTATCTTATCTTATCTTATCTTATCTTATCTTATCTTATCTTATCTTATCTTATCTTATCTTATCTTATCTTATCTTATCTTATCTTATCTTATCTTATCTTATCTTATCTTATCTTATCTTATCTTATCTTATCTTATCTTATCTTATCTTATCTTATCTTATCTTATCTTATCTTATCTTATCTTATCTTATCTTATCTTATCTTATCTTATCTTATCTTATCTTATCTTATCTTATCTTATCTTATCTTTTCTTATCTTATCTTATCTTATCTTATCTTATCTTATCTTATCTTATCTTATCTTATCTTATCTTATCTTATCTTATCTTATCTTATCTTATCTTATCTTAACTTATCTTATCTTATCTTATCTTATCTTATCTTATCTTATCTTATCTTATCTTATCTTATCTTATCTTATCTTATCTTATCTTATCTTATCTTATCTTATCTTATCTTATCTTATCTTATCTTATCTTATCTTATCTTATCTTATCTTATCTTATCTTTTTATGATGAAATGATTTATATTGACAAAAAGAGAGAAGAAATCCAAAAACAATCAACAAATTTCTCAAGAAAACCTCAAGTTCTAATTAAATTTGGTTAAAAGAAATTCAACCATTCCAACACTTAACTTTATGAGTACGAGCCGCCAGCAAGGAAGCAATAAAACTTTGAAAACCACAAGAGTAGGCGGACGAGTCAAGCAGAAAACAGAGAATTCGGAGAAGAAACAAAATGGTAAGCAATCGATTGCGCAATAAGTAGTGGAAGATGATAATCACACAGTCGAGCAAGCAAAATGCAGCTGCAATACCGTATAGGCAACGGCATGGCAAAGTGATCGCAATTAATATGCCACATCTAGCATGCAGCAGCAAAGTAAGATGATGCAACACAAATTAACTAAATTCGACAAGCGATTGTTGTCAACAGTAAAGACAATAAAAAACAACAACAAAAATAGTAGTCAAAAACCAACAAAGGTGACAACAAAATTAATTAAATCGAACTGATTGACAAAATCACTCAAAGTGTCTGCGCTCCACTGACCACAATCAGAGCTGAAGGCATAAATTAATGTTTCGACTCCACACTGATGGTAAAGCGACTGACAGAGAGATGTCCAGACATACTGAAGAGTGGTTCATAAATGTTAAATAGCAAGTGAAAACCAACAACAGCTACTGAAGCGGTATGTTTAAATTGAAATTGATCGATGTGAACGGATGTCGGATATGTGTGTAGATATCGCCCATAGCTGTAAAACAATTTCTGTACTTCGAAGCTACCCTGTACGAAAAATTGTGTTATAATTTTTTACCTAAATATTTTTTAATAATATAATATTCGAGAGATGTCTCGATGGAGCATGCTTATAATGTGTCTATCTACGTTTTATATCAAATATCCGCCGTTTCGTTCGACAATCTTTTTCCATCTTGACGACACCTTCCCCCCTCCTTATTTGCGAAGAACTCGGACAGCCACTTTTCACAAGCTTATTTTTAGTTCAACTTTACACCACCATGGACAGGAACAGGTGGTAATCACTCGGCGCTATGTCCGGGCTATATAGTGGATGCGATAAAACTTCCCATCCGAGCTCCCGTAGCGTCTGACCAGTCATCAACGAAGTGTGTGGTCTGGCGTTGTTCTGGTGGAACACTACACCCTTCCTGTTGGCCAATTCTGCACGATTCTGGCCGATTGCCTGCTTCATTGTTCGCAATAAAAGGTAGAATTAAGCGTCTGGCCATATGGGAGTAGCTCATAGTGGATGATTCCCCTCCAATCCCACCACACAGCAATACCTTCCTGGACGTCCCGCCACGGCCGTGTTGTTACGATTCAGTACCATATTGCAGGCGTTGTCAAATCATGCGGCAGCCAAATAGTAAGCTGTACACAAACATTCAGCCTTCTGCAGATGGTTTCAAATGGTTTGGCGACTATCTTCCAACTCCTGGGAGAGGTGACGAGATGCCATATGCCGGTCTAACTCGATGTTTTCCATGATTTGATCGGTATTCGTCTTCACAGGTCTTCCGCCGGCTGGCTTATCCATGGTGTCGTTTTCACCCGCTCTTCTATAAAATTCATATACACACACGAAAGTAAATCAAAAATTCATAGTGACTATGCACTTATGCTTTTCTAAAACAAAATATATACAACCACACACTATTTATGTATATACATATGTATGTACATATTATATATTTTGTAAACTTATCTATGCAAAGTGACGATTGGAAAAGTTTGTGTCGTAAGTAATAGCTAATGGCAATTTCGAGAAAGTCAAATATGAGCAACTAGCTTATGACAATCAATGAATGGACGAAGTAAGGCAAAATGGAAAGAGAAAAACTAAAGCGCCAAAGAGCGGTTAGTCGTAGATATACAAACTATCCATGCAGCTGAAGATCCAAGTGCCACGCTGAATATATGAGTATATGTAGACTCCCAAAGAGTCGAGCCAAACTCATGCGTCACAAAGCTTTGTCAACCAAGTTAGAAGTAGTCGAGTGATTGGTAGCACGTTTTAGAGAAGGATAGTGATAATAGGGGATATGAAAGAGGGAAAGAAGATGTAGCAAAGTGGGTCGTGCAACTTTTAATTTGTTTCCAAGTTCGAGGGTTCGCACTTTTTGCTAACAGTCATCACATATCCTTGCCATCATATATGTATGAATGTAATATATGGGTCTTTCACACTAGCCAAAGAATATGAAGACTTTTACATTACTGAAGCACATATAGTATGTAGCTTAGTTCATATCCGTACATATAAATTATTCACAGTAAGGTCGTACGTGGTTTCGAAATGGAATGCATTTTATGATTTATGATTTATATGGAATTTATAACGATTAATATTTAAAATAATATCTATAAATAGTTTCCACAATATCACATTAACTATTTTAATTTGACAGTAAATGGTGTGCGTCTTTGTTAAATTAGTGAGCCATGTACCAGCTAACAGTAGTCCAGGCTTCAGAGAACGTTTTATTTGAAGGTAAAATTATTTTCAAAGATTTTTATGTGTATAATTTATAAGTTTTCTATTTTGAAATACAAATCCACTGAAATTCGAGTTATTACAATCCCAAACTTCTTATATCTTTAACATCGTCATTGAATTTTTAATCATAATAAAGTTATAGATTTCTCGATGTCAAAACACATTACACACACAGCTTCTTGTCGCGCTTCATAGGTATATAGGAACCTTTTCTAAAGAAAAATCCATAACTACTCTTTGTCTTAATAAAACATAGGAGATTAAAAAAAATGCGAAAGAGATTGTAAGTCGACACTAATCCTTAATAGAAATTGTCCCATATTTTATAACTACCAGCGATCTTACGAAGCAGAAGGCGAAATTTCAGATTGCCGAAAAGGATAAGGGTTGTTAATATTATAAGCGATTCGAGTACTTCTATATATATGTATGTATATGTATAATGTCTACTCTACTTCCATCAGCACCACTACTATGACAGTCAAAGTAACCCAAAAAGTAGTCGGAAAAGTTTTCCAATTAAATTTATGTGCAAATAAAATAATCAGTTCATAGTGCACGAACTGGGTGAAGCGACAAAGTAGAGCTTAAGAAAAAACTTTAAGCATACAGTTATGAGTATACACAGATAAAATACATATGTATTTACACTTATAGCCAATTGCCACAAATCAATACAGAAGCAAAAATAGTAGTAGAATATTTACGTATGCGTGCGCACGAAAGCGTTGAAGTCAGCTGACAGCTTAAGTTTGTTAAGTGCAAAGCGACAGATCAGCTTAAATGGAGTATGAACAAGATTTTGTAGAGTAAAATAAAAACAAAAGCAAAGTAGTAAAGTGTTGCGATTAATAAGCGATTGGCCCACTTGGATCGATAATTGTTGACCAATATATCACAAGGCTAAAAACAAGCAAGTATGGGAAGTATGGCTTGCTAAGCATTTTTTAAGTCGGGTCCTATTTAAGATAGAATGGTGAATAAAGAATGTGAGCTTAGAGGAAGAACAAATAAATGCAGTAGAAGGTTTAACAAACTTCCTACAAAATCCATAATCAGCTGATCGGTTATGGAGTTGCCGACCGTGTGAAGGGCAAAAAGTGGTTTCTTAAACAAAATTTTGATCGCTTAATTTGGCTGTGTAAAAAGGCTATAACCCCTAACTAAATTATATAAGTAAGATGCCGATTTTTAAGGAGGTACACTTAGGAAAAGAGCTAGAACTGATGCTGATGCTGAAAGACCTGATGCTCTCCGAACCTGTGCTCACTAATATGTTACCACAAACAAGTTAAACAATAATTTGCTTCGTTGTTCTCAGTTCCAAGCTGTTATAATTACATTTTGACAACAAGTTTTATACATACAACAACAAAACATGCAATTCTATTATTATGTCAATTATGTATAAGTGGAAAATGAGCAATAAAAAATTTCCTTCTCATTTGCAAATGCAAATAATAAACTGTCAATATGCAGATAACTTGTTAAAAATAGAAATAATGAAACAAATAATGAAAAATACAAAACTGCTGATCACATTGCGCTTACAAGCATCAGAGCAGCGGAAAGCGTTAGAAAGAATGTCAATGTAAATGTGTCCACAAGAGAAAACGTAAAAGTGGAAACACGGCAGAAGAGTGAACAATCGAAAAAAATTATATGTGTTTGAGTGATTCAGTGAAAAGTTGTCGCAATAAAAGGCTGCTTGTGAGCGAGAAGAATTTTACACACAATGTGAAAAATGCCTGTCGGAAACATACATATAGGAAAAAAATATACACGCACTCGTTAAGCGTTGTTGAACGTCAACATCAATGGTGAACAACATTAGCAAAAATAACAACAGCAAGATAACATTATTGCGAATATGACAATGCTTTGCCTAACGATGGCGCAGATATCATCAGCAGCGTGGACAGCCGCACAAGCAATGCAAACTTCGTTATGTCCAGCGTGCTGTTTGTTCGCCATGGCGTATACGTAATTAGAAATTTGCAGCTGAATTCGATTTCCCAACAATTGGTTGGGAATTGCAACTGCAATTGTCAGATGCACAGCTGCGTGCATTAGTTCCTACATTTTAGCGTATTTAGGCCAGAAAATGGAATAAAATTGTTTAATATTTGAAGGCACAAAATGGAAGAGTTAATTTCTATATAAAAATACAGATATGTATATTTATGTATTCAGATATGTTGGTAATGTATGTCAAATTAACGTTTAAAGATTACACAATTAAGGTATATTACCAAATAAAAATAAAACAAGAACGAAAACTTGAAAACACTATAGATCATACTTTATTTAAAGTACAATATCTAAGTCAACATTAATTAAACATATCTCGAGCTAAGTCGTGGTTTTATTTCATTACACGACCTATTAGCATCAAACAATTAAACCATCTGTCTGGCAACCATGGCGCCGTTGAAAATATTTTTTTAATTAAACAACCAGCAAGCAATATCGTATCCGATACATGTTCTGCGGTTGAAAATCATACTCAATGGGACATGCAAGCACCATCATCACCAGCATCAGCGTTCGCCAACAACCCATAGTGAGATGGTCATGAAGTCTGATGGATGGGCTGATGGCTAACCACTTGCTGTGGATACAACAAACAATAGTTCTTTGAAACAATGCAAATTGTATTTGTAAATAAATGTGAATGTTTACAATAACAAGAACGAATAATCAACACCACTCATGCACGAAAAACCGAATCATACACATTGCTCTAACAAAAACAATGATGAGAGTAAAGACAGAACATACATAACAATAAAGAGCTAACTAATTACTCAGAACTGTGACGGAATTACCTGAATGATCAAGCATTCAACTAACCCGATGGAAGCCATGTAAAATTCAGACAACTGCGGTGCGTAGTCTGATATAATATAAAAACGAGTAAGGAAAGGCTAAGTTTGGCTGCAACCGAAAATTTCATACTCTCAAAATTTATTGATGGAATTTTATTAAGATAACACACAATTTGACCCATATATTCGGTATAAAGTCCACTAAAATAACGAAAATCATCATATGAGGGCTGAGGTAATTCCTGAACCGATTTCACTAATTTTCACCCCCATGGTACACTATATCCAAGAATATACTCTCACTTAATTCTGCAAGCATATCTCACATATAAATTTGATAATCCTAATATAAGATATATGGGAGCTTATGACCCGATTTTAACTATTTTTGATACATAGACACCTTTTAAGAAGAAAAAGATTCCCTCTGAATTAAATTTAAATATCTGAGAGATTTACCCCATTTTCGGGTAAAAAATTACCCTTAGGCACTGAGTTCTCCATGTTCGATATCCGGGGTCTTGAAAAGTTATAGTCCAATTTCGACGATTTTTTTCACAAATGATAATATACAGTAATTTCGTAAAGTTTTTATACTCTCGCAACAAAAGTTGCTAAAAGAGTATTATAGTTTTGTTCACATAACGGTTGTTTGTAAGTCATAAAACTAAACGAGTTAGATATAGGGTTATATATATCAAAATGATCAGGGTAACGAGACGAGTCAAAATCCGAATGTCTGTCTGTCCGTCCGTCCGTCCGTGCAACGAATAACTTGAGTAAAAATTGAGATATCTTGATGAAACTTGGAACACGTGTTGCTTGGTACCGTGAGAGGGTTGCTTTCGAAAATCGTATCGCCACGGACCCAATGAACATGTCTACCAAGTTTCGTCAAGATATTTTAATTTTTCCATAGTTATACGTTGC
The DNA here is from genome assembly GCA_031772095.1 of Zeugodacus tau. NCBI lineage: Eukaryota > Metazoa > Arthropoda > Insecta > Diptera > Tephritidae > Zeugodacus > Zeugodacus tau. The sequence goes on along the minus strand of CM062651.1, from coordinate 10,400,825 downwards.
ACGGACAGACGGACGGACGGACAGACAGACATCCGAATTTCAAATCTACTCGTCACCGTTTGTTGGGAGAGTGTAAACAGATTTCATTAATCCATTGCAGGTTACTGAAATTAAGATACTTGATACAATCACTTTAGGAAGATAATTCTAGCTTTTGACAAGAGATTGAGAGCTAACAGATTTATTTTATTGATTTTCCTGGAAAGTTAATGTAAGGTTTGACGACTTTACGATTCTGAAGAATTTAGTGGATTTTTTTGGGTTGGTATTAACCGAAATTTTTTGAATTCCGAAGAATGTCCCAGCATTGTTTGACTAAGTGATGACATCGTTTTCAGGAATAACAATCGTTGACCAAACGACTGGCAACGTGAAGAAATAATAGAAAGAACGCTGTCGGCCTTTTGGCGAAAGTAAAAAAGCACGAGACTTGACTTTACGGCATTGGGAACAAAGCATGCGGTTTGTGTGTGTATATGAGAGACGCAAGCATCACTTTTTTTTTCCTTTTTCGGCATTCGCAGTTGAAATCATATCCCTCCATTCAACTTTTTATTTAACTTTTTTGGGTGCCAGGCATCGCCTTTGTGCCTAGCACGCAAACTTCCATAAATGATAATGGATATTCCCGGAGGGATGTGTAAAGTGGCTGAACATGCGCAACAAAATTATACTGCTTTGCTGACAGTAAAGTAAAATTGAGGGGTGGAAAACATAGAGTAGTGGACTATAAGATTTCACTCGGATCGCATGGCTCAAGTAGGGTTAACTTCCATATCAGAGATGTGCTGTGTACAAAGCCTTAAAGCTGCAATACAGGTACATGAAAATGAGAAATAATTGTGGCGATCTACTAGGGTACCCTGGAAATATGTTTTCTTAGAAAGGAGAACGCAAATGGATTACATTTCGAAACTAGATAAAGAGTGTAACATTAACCTACTGGTTTATAAAGTTGGCATCGGCCAGTATATTAGATAACCTAACTGAAAAGAAGAGCTAAGCATCATCCTATTTCAACGGTTGCCTTGTTGGTATAGTAATCCTTTCGGAAGCTTATTTCACAAACACAAATGTTAATAAGCATATCTTAGTAATGGTAAATTATTAAAAAGGGTAATTCGACTGGACATTAGAGTTTATACGAGTATCATTTAAATAACCACTCTCGTAAGTATACCGTATATCAAGGGAATCTCGCAAACTCAAGACATACAATTAATAACAGTAAGCGCCATATCGCAGTTCATTCATTTCCAACTTGCATTCATATACACACATAAATGTACACTCACAATTGGCATCCGAAAAAGCATCATTTACGAGCTATCATTTCCATATCGCTGCCCAATGATATTCACACACAGTCGCTGTTCCCTGCGCATTTTACAGAAACTTATAACTCCCGGAGTTAGCGCGCATTCGCTGGTGTGTTTGTGCCTGAAAAACATCACGTAAACCATTGATCAGATCTACGCGACATGCATTACAATTGAATATTGGCGAGACCAACAGGAGTGAACCAGACTCCAGCGGCACGAAAAGTAAGTCCAGGCTTCGACATAAAAATGATGAGCAATCAATATGAACACTAGAAATAAAAGAAAAACTCTCCAGCAAGCTTGACAGCAGCACGCGCCAATTCGCCGGAGTTGGAAATGGAACTGAAGATGAATCTGCAGTCGCATTGTCACATTGTTGCCGTCGTGTCATTGTCGAATATCTAAGCAAGTAGTTAATGATGACAAGCAAAAAGCCAAAATAAAAAAAAGATGTTGAAAATGTAGATTGAGCTTTTTTTATGGCATATTAACTATAATGTGTAAATGGATTTCTTAAAGCTTGCTGGTTAATTGGAAATTCCTAATTTTCCACCATTTTCATTTGACTTTTCCACACTTTCGAGTTGACCAGGGCAGATAAACTGGAGGTATGTCACAGCATATCGGATGGAAATCAATGCTACAAAAAGCTTTGCGTGTTGTGCTAATGAGTTTCAGTAAGTATGTGTGTGTGTGTTATTGTTGTTCTGGTGCATTTGCTTTCAGGCTCACTATCATTCTAGTTTCTGTTTCACAGTTTAGTGAACGTTATCAATGCACCAAATGTTGAATGTACCTCTCAGACTCTATCGCACAGTTGCCTGATTAGGTGAATAATATATGTTCGACTCCTGCTTCATTTAAATATATTTTTCAGCTTTTACATAATACTATTATCATTTTTGTATACACATTAGGGAGGAGTACAAATGAATCATGGATGACCTGGCCTCTAGCATATATAACCATTTTCCAGGATCACCCTTATCAAAATAAATTTGAGTGAGTGCACTTGAATTTTTGGTAGCACACAAATGTGAGTAAGGGTGTATATATGTGAGCATAAAACCGAGCGGGGTATTTTTTTATTCCACCACTATGGCCGACGTGAATAGCATCAATTAGTATAATTAATTTCGAACATTGTGAAAGTGTCCATATGTGTCTCTCTATAGAGGTCCGCATTCATATAGAGAAAGTGTTAGCAAACAACAACTGTGATAACGAAAAATATACGCTACTCTTTTTCGGCACGGCGCTATATCCTTTCAGTGATAAGAACATGCAATCAAACAACCAGCAGGTTCCAAACGAGCAACGTTGAATTGAAAAATGAAAGCCGAACTAAACTGACTTGACTGAATGACACTTTCGAAGAGCACTATGCAAAAGTCATCAAATGGACCACCGACGCTCACGGTGTTATATATAAAAAAAAAGAAAATGAAAAATGGGGTTATAGACAAACATACTGACATACATAGGCATAAGATATCAGTGAGAAGGCAATCAGATTCATACTGTCACTGTGTTGAAAAGTGTTGGAAGAAGGTAATCAATTGGAGCCACATGAAATGGGACTTTTTATAAAAAGGACACCGGAGCGATGATTTCTTTTTTGCCTTAATATTTCGTTGGTGCCTCGATACATTTTAATAGGATTTTCGTAGAATTTTCACGACATTGAATGGCATTTCAGCTTCAGTGACATTGTTATCCATTTCCAGATATATTGAAAAGTGGTGAAAAATATAAGCAAAAATTTGTTTAAATAATGATTTATTATTGTAAAGAATAAGAATCAGAATTTAAGTATCGTGGCGGTTAGCAGTTCAGAGAAGTTCTGGAAAAAAGCAGGAGAGTTTTTGAGCGATATTAAGATTAAGGTCTTTAAGTTTGCTTACAGTTGCAGAGCTAGTATTACAATATACTACGTAAATGTTTACCAGAAAACATGTTAAAGAACTCTTAATGTTCATTGCTAGACAAAAAAAGTAGAATTATCTTAATGTCAATGTACGTCTGTTGGCTCTGAAACACTTAGACTTGCGGTGGCAGAGTAAAAGATACCAAGTCCTACGCATATTCTTACAAAGTTGTGCAATTTTGTCCTTCTTCTCAGATTGCTAGCAAGCCAGCATATTGCAGTATGATTTGTTTTCATTTATCACATTGAGTGTAAGTTTTTTTTGCTCTTAATACCAATCTATTTGCAACCACTTGCCATTGATGATTTCTGATAAGAAGTAGAGCTCGCTGTATATATGAGTACTATTTATTACTACGACTTCTACGTTTTATGAGTGCTCTCAGAAATATTTCCGTCTTTTCCAACTATGTACTTGTATTTTTATACTCTCGCAACCTGTTGCACAGAGTATAATAGTTTTGTTCACCTAACGGTTGTTTGTGTCACCAAGAAATATAAGAGTTAGATATATGGTTATATATACATAAATGATCAGGATGACGAGTAGATTTGAAATCCGGATGTCTGTCCGTCCGTCTGTCCGTCCGTCCGTCTGTCCGTCTGTCCGTCTGTCCGTCTGTCCGTGCAAGCGATAACTTGAGTAAAAATTAAGATATCTTAATGAAACTTGGAACACATGTTCCTTGGCACCCTGAGGAGGTTGCTTTCGAAAATGGGCAAAATCGGTCCACTGCCACGCCCACAAAATGGTGGAAACCGAAAACCTATACAGTGTCATAACTAAGCCATAAATAAAGTTATGAAAATGAAATTTGGATCATAGGATCCCATTAGGGAGGGGCACATTTGGATGTAATTTTTTTGGAAAAGTGGGCGTGACCCCGCCCCCAAATAGGTTTTTTGTATATAACTCGCAAACCAATAAAGCTATATAAGCCAAACTTTCTGCAGTCGTTTCTTTTAGCCATTTATTTATACAGTCCAAAAATCAAAGAAATCGGATAATAACCACGCCCACCTCCCATACAAAGGTTAGGTTTAAAATTACTAAAAGTGGGTTAACTCCATAACGAAAAACGTCAGAAACACCAAATTTTACATAAGAAATGGCAGAAGGAAGCTGCACTAAGATTTTTTTACAAAATGGAAAATGGGCGTGGCGTCGCCCACTTATGGGTCAAAAACCATATCTCAAGAACTATTCGACCGATTCCAATGAAATTCGGTATATAACACTTTCTTGACACCCTGATGACACGGGTGGAATATGGGCGAAATCGGTTTACAACTACGTCTACTTCCCATATAACTCAATTTTGAATTCCATCTGATTCGTTCACTTTATAATCTATTCATAAGGAACCAATGAAGCTAGCGGAATAAAACTTTACACAAATACTGTATTTGAGCTGTGACATCACTTGTGGAAAAATTGTCAAAATCGGACCATGACTTTTCAAGGCCCCTGATATCGAACATGAAGAACTCAGTGCCTAAGGTTAATTTTTCACCGAAAATATAGGTAAATCCCTCAGATATTTTAATGTAATTCATTCCCTCTGAATTTTTTTCTTATAACAGTTTCTCTCTGTACCTGAAATGGTAAAAATCGGGTCATAACTTCCCCAGATCCCATATACCTAATTATAAGTAATATTAAATTAAGTGAGCGTATAGTCTTCGATATATCGTATCTTGGTGGTGAAAACGAGTGAAATCGGTTTAGGAATTACCTCAGTCCCCTATACTATTTATGATGATTTTCGTTATTCTATTGAACTTTATACCAAATATATGGGTCGACTTGTGTTATCTTTATAAAATTACATCAATAAATTGCGAGAGTATAAAATGTTCGGTTACACCCGAACTTAGCCCTTCCTTACTTGTTTACTATTTTGTTTATCATTATTCACATACGATTCAGGTTGTAGTACGAGAACTCAGAGGCATTACTACCACCATCCTATAGGAATGACTTGGATCTTTTATGTAGACAGCCACCTACTACTTATGTACTGCCTTTTTAAATGCTATTGATTACTGCAGTTTACTATGGAGTCGCTTGTGCTATCCTTACACGTACGTTGGTAGTATTTATTATCGTTATTTTGAACTATTCGTTGGTTGCATAATACTGATAGGGGAAGATAAGTATAAGACAAAATAAGTGGTTATATTTTTCTTACTGTTTAAAGGGATTAAAATAAATTTTAGGGACTAATTTAAATTTAATCAAATTTCGCAGCGCAAGCAACCTACATTACAATTAATGGTTGACATCCCATTTAGGCGAATTCGGAGTTAGCGCGCATTCGCTGGTGTGTTTGTGCCAGAAAAACATCACGTAAGCCATTGATCAGATCTACGCGACATGCATTACAATTGAATATTGGTGAGATCAACAGGAGCGAATCAGACTCCAGCGGCATGACAAGTAAGTACGAGTGAAGTCCAGGCTGCGATATAAAAAATGAGGAGCAATCAATATGAACACTAGAAATAAAAGAAAAACTCTCAAGCAAGCTTGACAGCAGCACGCGCCAATTCGCCAGAGTTGGAAATGGAACTGAAGATGCAGCTGCCGTTCCATTGTTACCGTCATGTCATTGTCGAATATCTAAGCAAGTAGTTAATGATGACAAGCAAAAAGCCAAAATAAAAAAAAGATGTTGAAAATGTAGATTGAGCTTTTTTTATGGCATATTAACTATAATGTGTAAATGGATTTCTTAAAGCTTGCTGGTTAATTGGAAATTCCTAATTTTCCACCATTTTCATTTGACTTTTCCACACTTTCGAGTTGACCAGGGCAGATAAACTGGAGGTATGTCACAGCATATCGGATGGAAATCAATGCTACAAAAAGCTTTGCGTGTTGTGCTAATGAGTTTCAGTAAGTATGTGTGTGTGTGTTATTGTTGTTCTGGTGCATTTGCTTTCAGGCTCACTATCATTCTAGTTTCTGTTTCACAGTTTAGTGAACGTTATCAATGCACCAAATGTTGAATGTACCTCTCAGACTCTATCGCACAGTTGCCTGATTAGGTGAATAATATATGTTCGACTCCTGCTTCATTTAAATATATTTTTCAGCTTTTACATAATACTATTATCATTTTTGTATACACATTAGGGAGGAGTACAAATGAATCATGGATGACCTGGCCTCTAGCATATATAACCATTTTCCAGGATCACCCTTATCAAAATAAATTTGAGTGAGTGCACTTGAATTTTTGGTAGCACACAAATGTGAGTAAGGGTGTATATATGTGAGCATAAAACCGAGCGGGGTATTTTTTTATTCCACCACTATGGCCGACGTGAATAGCATCAATTAGTATAATTAATTTCGAACATTGTGAAAGTGTCCATATGTGTCTCTCTATAGAGGTCCGCATTCATATAGAAAAAGTGTTAGCAAACAACAACTGTAATAACGAAAAATATACGCTACTCTTTTTCGGCACGGCGCTATATCTTTTCAGTGATAAGAACATGCAATCAAACAACCAGCAGGTTCCAAACGAGCAACGTTGAATTGAAAAATGAAAGCCGAACTAAACTGACTTGACTGAATGACACTTTCGAAGAGCACTATGCAAAAGTCATCAAATGGACCACCGACGCTCACGGTGTTATATATGAAAAAAAGGAGATGAAAAATGGGGTTATAGACAAACATACTGACATACATAGGCATAAGGTATCAGCGAGAAGGTGGTTCACATTTGACAATCAGATTCAAACTGTCACTGTGTTGAAAAGTGTTGGAAGAAGGTAATCAATTGGACCCACATGAAATGGGACTTTTTATAAAAAGGACACCAGAGCGATGATTTCTTTTTTGCTTTAATATTTCGTTGGTGCCTCGATACATTTTAATAGGATTTTCGTAGAATTTTCACGACATTGAATGGCATTTCAGCTTCAGTGACATTGTGATCCATTTCCTGATATATTGAAAACTGGTGAAAAATATAAGCAAAAATTTTTTTAAATAATGATTTATTATTGTAAAGAATAAGAATCAGAATTTAAGTATCGTGGCGGTTAGCAGTTCAGAGAAGTTCTGGAAAAAAGCAGGAGAGTTTTTGAGCGCTATTAGATAAGATTAAGGTCTTTAAGTTTGCTTACAGTTGCAGAGCTAGTATTACAATATACTGCGTAAGTTTTTACCAGAAAAGATGTTAAAGAACTCTTAATGTTCATTGCTAGACACTAAAAGTATAATTATCTTAATTTCAATGTACGTCTGCTGGCTCTGAAACACTTAAACTTGCGGTGACAGAGTAAAAGATACCAAGTCCTACGCATATTCTTACAAAATTGTGCAATTTTGTCCTTCTTCTCAGATTTTTGCTAGCAAGCCAGCATATTGCAGTATGATTTGTTTTCATTTATCATATTGAGTTTTTAATACGAATCTATTTGCAACCACTTGCCATTGATGATTTCTGATAAGAAGTAGAGCTCGCTGTATATCTGAGTACTATTTATTACTATGACTTCTACGTTTTATGAGTGCTCTCAGAAATATTCCCGTCTTTTCCAACTATGTACTTGTATTTTTTACCATTTTGTTTGTCATTATTCCCATACTATTCAGGTTGTAGTACGAGAACTCAGAGGCATTACTACCACCACCCTTGGAGCTTTTATTTAGACAGCCACCTACTACTTATGTACTGCCTTTTTAAATGCTATTGATTGCTGCAGTTTACTATGGAGTCGCTTGTGCTATCCTTACTCGTACGTTGGTAGTATTTATTATCGTTATTTTGTTCTATTCGTTGGTTGCATAATACTGATAGGGGAAGATAAGTATGAGACAAAATCAGTGGTTATATTTTTTTTACTGTTTAAAGGGATTAAAATAAATTTTAGGAATTTAATCGAATCTAAAATATGATTTAAAATATTTAACCATCAAATTTAACAAAAATAAAATAAAATTTCGAAGCGCAAGCAACCTACATCACAATTAATGGTTGACGCCCCATATAGGCTCTCAAGGCTACGAATATCATTTCAATTTTTAAAATATCTCTTTTGCTTTTTAACATGTTAGCCATCACTCATTAAATGTCAGCCATTGTCATTTACAAGAAAACTCAATTTTAATACCAGACACGCATGGAATGTTTGCAAATAAAGATATTTTAACAAGTTTTAGTTGATTGTCATGCCCAAAATAATTCTTTTAATTTTAATTTTAGCTAAAAAATGTTCAAAATGCTCATTTAAGCGCATGATAAAATTTATAGGACATATTAAAATTCCAATGATATAAACATTTATGTAATGGGATTGGACCCGTACTCTTACCTGTCAAGGCCTTTAAACTCATATAGGTGTATTCACCAAAATTATTTGAACATATCACATTAAGGGTTCAATGCAAAATCTAATATTCTAATATATATATTCAGAACTTCAGGGGTATTGCGAATCTTCAAAGTGCAAACCAGTACATTTTCCTAAAATTAGTTCACTCAGAACAGCAATATAAGAGTTCTAACTTAATTCAAAAAACCCAAAATATTTGCAAATTTTTAAGAGGACATTAAGTGCGCTTTTCGATTTATTTGTGGATAATACAAAATATGATAAACCTTAAAAGGGAAAAAAGTTGAATACAAGTAAAGGACCAATGAAAGAATATATCTGAAAATAAATAAACAAAAGGTTATGCTCACTTGAACGCTCAGAGTCTTTTCACTGCTGTGACTTGAAATATGCAAATGGCCAGCAGTTTTATATTTATTTCCCAATAATGTTGTACACGATGTTGTTATTGCTGTCGTAGAATGCTTGTTATGCCTGTTGATGTTATTGCTGTTTAGCTTGTAACGGTATTGTTGATGTTGCTGTTGATTTTATTATTACTGTGGCAAGTTTGTTGTTGTTGTTGTTGTTGTTGCTGTAGGCAAAAGTGTGACCAATTGGAAGTTGAACAAGTTTGCTAACCCAAGCCGTTGGCTATTGTCATAACACAAAGTTTTCGCCACTGTTGTTGTTGGTTTTTCCTTTTTTCTCACTTTCAGTTGCTTATTGTTAGCACTGCTTTCTTGCATATTTTCCGCCACTCTCATACCTTTCGCGCTCACTGCTCAAGTTAACAAAAGAAATCCAACAACTCAATCGAATTTGCTGAGCCAATTTGTTTGCAACTCATTTTATCGAATCGCAGTGCGAAGAGAAAAATATTATGCATTTATCCTTTTTGTACATATTTCGCACACGCAGCCAGTCGTTTTCGATGCCAAGCTGAAGAGTCGCCTAGTTCTTGGGTAGGGGTCTTCACCTGCCAGCGTGCGGACAACGGAGATATATCGGCATTTCAATGGTCTTTACTAGCTGAAGGCAACAACCTGTGGGTAGTGAAGATCCGACGAGAAGACCACTAGGTTCAAGTACCAGATCTTAAATGAATATTGTGTGAGCTTTTCCACTCGCAGCTCTTTTCAGCTCTACCTAACGCTGATGGGTTGAAGTGAACAATGAATTTGGGTTAACCGATTGGTTGGCTGCTCGTTTGTTGGCTATAACCTCACTTTTAGTCTGCGTATCTGTCTGTTTGACTGGTTGTTTGTCAGCCGCCAGCGCACACAATGCCTTTCAGTGGTGCATGGGTGATGGTAAAACTTTCGCAAAATTTGCATTTTCATAAAAATATGATTGCTGTTGGTGGGCAGTATTGAGGTTGGAATTGTTTTGAGTGCGTTGAGGGTCGTGGGGCTGATATGTGAAGAAAAAGTGGAAATAATGTGTTAAAAGAGATAAAAAATTATATAAAATAAAATACCTATTAAAAGGTTAAGTTAAAAAGCAGCAGAAAAATAGCAAAACCAGTTTTCAGCTTTGAATGATATGCGAAAAGGTCAGCAAGTGCTTCAGTATTTACAAATATTACCCTACAGTAGTAGTAGTCAACCAAAAGTTTAACAACGTTTGTTGTTGTGGTTGGTTATGCTGTTAGTCGGCTAAGGGTCACATGAACAATTTATCATTTATACGCAAATAAACTTAATAGAAGTTAACAACGTGTACCTACACAAATTTGCACAATTTTCTGGGCAAGTGATAAAGAATAATTCAACTTTGTATTTTGACAGCAGCAACATTAGGGTGGTTCAAATGATTGCTCCAATGCATCTAAATTTACGAGGGAAATAATTCCAAAAATATTTAAAAGGAACTTATGCAACACTCATGTCAAAATGACAAATGTTTAAATTCAACTATTATTAAATTTGAGAGTAAACTGGACAACCTTAATGCTTTTATAATAATTTTATGTACATCCACACCTTAAATTTTATGTGCAATATTGTAGTTTTATTGCTTTTGTAATATTTTTTGTTTATATGCTGCATTAACATCAAACTAGCAAGAATGCTAGTGAATAGTTGGGTATTGCCGTAGGGTTGGCAATAATAGATATAATATACAAATAACTTTTTATCAAATGGAAAATATGTATTTCTGCACACCAAAATTAACTACTTGCCACTTCTGGACTTAGTAAGTTATGCTTAACAATAAATTATTTATAGAATATAAATATAGAAGGATGTCGAATCATTTACTTTATATAAAGTTTTTTAAGATTTATATAATTTTGAATTGAGGATAATAAAGAATTCTATAGATAATCGGAATTTCTTAAATCAACATAAAATGCAGAAACATCCATGTATTGCTTCGAGGATCCTTGGAGAGAAGAAACTTTAAATATAATTGCAGTTAATATCAATGTGCGGGTAATACAGCCAAATTAATTGATCAATAAAAATTTTGATTGAGAAATCAGTTTTTACATTTCACACTGCCGGCTACTCGATAATCGATCAGCTGTTACATATTTTTGTTTTTGTTTTCATAAGAAGTTGGTAAGTTTCATTAGCTGACTGCTATTTTTTATTTATTTCCAGCAACGACATCTACCGTCGTGTAGTGTGAACATCAACAAAGAACTTACATATACGGTCTTTGTCGCAGAGTTTCATTTCATTTTTAAGTCGATTAAAATTTAATTAAAAATTAATGTAGAAAAATTAGATTTTTATTTTGTATGGTAAATCTAAATCAGTGTTTTAATCGAGCAAAGGCCGGGTAATTGATCAATTAGATGCTGTGTGAAAAAAATACTATAATATTATATATGAAATTATTGTAAATCGATGGAGGTTGGAGGTAAACGAAAGAATTCGTTTACAAATTCATTATTAAATTAATCTGAAATACACGAAGACTTGTCCTTAGAATGGCACATTCTACAAAGTCATTGATATCTTAGTATAAGCTAAAGAGCGAAGAAAATAGTACTAATACTCAAGACCAATTAGGTCAATCTAATTCATGAGAAAAGACAAAGGCAGCCAAATTCAATCAGGCGAAACCACTACTGAATTACCTTTGCGACACATCTGCATAAAGCATTTTGTCGTTAAACGAAAAAGACAGGAATTTTGCCAGCAATCTTACTTACTTCATAGTAACCGCTAGCAAGAACAATAACAAACACATTATTAATGCATTTCGTTAGTTGTTGTTGCTTTCATCGCTTGAATGGTATTAACTACATACCACAATAGCTGTACCGTTTGACACCTTAATGGATTTAAGCAACTGATATGCAACGTGGCATTAAGCTTCAATAAATGTCGGAGGTGTCGCGGATAATACGAATTTTATTGGATTTTTACACCAACCTACATCTGGTGTTCAGCTGTGCGCCCCCGTCAACTTGGTTGGCTAAGTTGAATTGCGCGACGGACGGTTCACTTGTCTCGGCTGATTTGGTCGGCGCTTTTGTGGATTTAGACACCTAGATTTATCTGAGTATTTAGTTCGACTGTTTGTCAGTCAATCAATATGTTTAACTTCAAAGTGCGCCCATAGATAGAAATGCGGGAAAGTGGAGAGAGGTAAAATGCAATGCTTTGCATTTTCTCATTAAAGAAGATTTATTCAAATGCCTAACTTTGAACATAAATTGAGTGCGCTTCGTGCGCACAAATGAGCTTCAGTAGTTTAGGTGTTCTTAGTCGGATGGCGAGAGGTTAATATCGTATTAGCATAGAGGTGTATGCTGGAATGAAAACTGGAAGAATATGATGTAAGATTTAGCGTCTTTGAAATCGTCATGCAATCAAATGCATTTACCAGATTTTCATTTATTTTGAATAAAATTGAAAAGAAATAGAAAAAAATGAGAGCTCTGGATGTCGACAAGTTGAAAGTACTCTTAAAGACTTCAGACTTCATCATTAGGATGAGAAAGTAAAGAACTTTTTTTAGGTAAATTCCGCAGTAAAATTTAGAAGGTCAGAGCTATTTAAAACTCGGCAATGGAACTAAATATACCTGAGCAGGTCTCGAATATTTAAATACAATACAAAACGTAGTGCGCAACATATTTGCTTCTGAGCCTTAATGATTTACTGTTAAGTTAAATAAGGGTCTCCAAGGTGATGACCTTAGTTGTGCAAATGCGGGACAGTGAAAAAACAAATGATATATAGCACGCCATCTTACCTTTGGCAATTGACATCTGAATTTTTTTACGAAATTTTACGGTTAAGCGTTCTGCAACTTCAACGCAATACACATCACCCAATTCACTCATTTACTTTTAGGTCATTGTTCTTATTTGATTCTTATTTTCAATCAATAATATTTTCGACCAAAAAGGAGAGGAATGAGCAATATAAGGCAAAAGTTAAGGCGAAATATAAAAGTATGGTGTCTATTGTGTTACATTTCCAACTATCACTTTTGAACACTCAGCTCGCTCAGAAGCAAGAAACAAAAGGAAAGCCTTTTTAAAGCCATATGCTTTCTGTGTCATTTTAGCGCTTTCAACGGTACAAATGTAAAGTACATATTGAATTTTTCTACTCTCGCAACAAAAGTTGCTAATAGAGTATTATAGTTTTGTTCACCTAACGGTTGTTTGTAAGTCATAAATCTAAACGAGTTAGATATAGGTTTATATATATCAAAATGATCAGGCGAAAACCAAAAACTTACAAAGTGTCATAACTAAGCCATAAATAAAGTTATGAAAAAAAAGCGGGCGTCACCCCGCCCTCAAATAGGTTTTTTGTATATAACTCGCAAACCAATAAAGCTATATAAATCAAACTGCAGTCGTTTCTTTTAGCCGTTTCCTTATACAGTCCAAAAATGAAAGAAATCGGATAATAACCACGCCCACCTCCCATACAAAGGTTAGGTTGAAAATGACTAAAAGTGGGTTAACTCATTAACGAAAAACGTCAGAAACACTAAATTTTACATAAGAAATAGCAGAAGGAAGTTGCACTCAGATTTTTTCACAAAATGAAAAATGGGCGTGGCATCTCCCACTTATGGGTCAAAAACCATATCTCAGAAACTACTCGACCGATTTCAATTCGGTATATAATACTTTCTTGGCACCCTGATGACACATGTGAAAAATGGATGAAATCGGTTCATAACCACGACAACTTCCCATATAACTCAATTTTGAATTCCATCTGATTCCTTCACTTTATAATGTATACATAAGGAACCAATGAAGATAGCGGAATAAAACTTTACACAAATAGTACATATCATCTCTGGCTTCACTTGAGAAAAAATTGTCGAAAACGGACTATAACTTTTCAAGGCCCCTGTTATCGAACATGTTGAACTCCGCGCCTAAGGGTAAATTTTAACCGAAAATATGGATAAATCTCTCTGATAATTTAATGTAATTCAGATGAAATTGTTTATTCTAATAGTGGTTCTCGGTTCCAAAAATTATTAAAATCGGATAATAACTTCTCCTAGCTCCCATATACCTAATTATTGGTTTTTCAAAAATACGGTGGGCTCTAATCTGCATATATATATATTGATTATTATGTGAGATATCTTAGCGAAATTAAGTGAGTGTATAGTCTTGGATATACTGTACTTTGCTGGTGAAAATGAATGAAATCGGTTCCTCATCCCTCATACACTATATAGGACGATTTTAGTTATTCTATTAAACTTTGTGCCAAATTTATAGGTAAATTTGGGTGTTATCTTAATAAAATTTCTTCAATAAATTGCGAGAGTATAAAATGTTCGGTTGCACCTTTTCCGTACTTGTTACAAATATCTTTTGCTTTGAATATTCTTACTACTTGAGGTGCTTAAGGTGGACTTTTCTTCTCGCCTACTTTTTAGCTGTGTGTGTCTTTTGTTGCAAGTCGGGCTATAGTGAAGATGTTTTTTGTTGAATGCACAGATATATATTCACTTTCCTTTCATTCTTGACGTCTGTTTATCTGACAATAAGAAAATGTCGGTTTTAGGGTCAAGTTGATTTTGAAAAATATGACGGCCTGAAAAATATTCTTAGGTGCTCGTACATAAAAACCATTTGCAGCTTTTTTCAAGCTATTGTAATGTAGAATATCTTTCTTAGATTTAACTCCAAGAAATGCTTTAAATATTTTGCTAATTTTCACAAAGTTGCATTTCAGTATCAGATTTTCATTTGTAATAAGTTCTCACATAACAATTCAATATACAATTCTAATAATTTAAACGCACATCGACTAGAACGTAAAAATGGTTCCTTACTCTGTACACAAATTACTTGAGCTCTTAAATGAAACCAATAAATTGCTAACATAACCAAAATGTGGTCATATAAAATCCGCTCGAATGGATTTTGGCACTTTCATACAAAACCATAAAAAACTATCGAGTTCATCCATAAATTATACAACAAAAAGGACAACTGAAAACTACAAATTACTACAAACTGCGATGAGTAGAATTTATTGAGGCGTTGACGGACCACTTCGAATCCGGGCACGCAAATGACACTGACACTAACATGAAAAACGAAAAATAGCCAAATAGAGAAAATTAAACAAATTGTGACTGAGATCATTTCGCTATTGGCGCCACATAAACGCTTGCCAGCTTGCCAGACTTTGCCAAATTGTGGCAAACACATGCTACAACATACATACATATATGTACTAGGCACATATATAATAGATTAATACTAGCGCATTTTTCTGGATTATTTAGCTTCGTTGCTAACAAATTTCTACATAAAGTATAATTAAGTGTGTGTACGGCGTCTGTCTGGCTTTTGGTTCACTACGCATTAGCTGCCCCTATAAACGAGTTGAAGTGTAGCCAATGCGGAGACACATTGGTATAGTCATCACTTATCTTCACTGATGATTTAATACAATTTGCTTTGACCATTGTCCAACTGTCAGAGTGTAGCGCGTTAGAATTAAATGTAGAGAAATTGCCAAGTGGAATTTGTCGAACAAGAAGTGGAATAATCGCTGACCTGATAGTAATTGATTCTAAAATATAATCTTGGGTAAAGAGTTGCACTCAGAGTTTTTTAAAAAATGGGAAATAGGCGTGGGGTCGCCCACTTATGGGTCAAAAACAATATCTCAGGAACAACTCTACCGATATCAATGGAATTCGGTACATAATACTTTCTTGAGGCCCTGGTGACACGGATGGAAAATGGTTCACAACCACGAATACTTTCCATATAACTCAATTCTGCATTCCATTCTGATTCTTTCTTGTCGAAATCGGACCGTACTTTTTCAAGACCCCGGATATCGAACCATAAGAACTGAGTACCTAAGTTAACATTTTCAACGAAAATATTGGTAAATCACTCAGATATTTTAATGAAAGATATGTAAAATTCTTCTAATAGTGTGTCTCTGTTCCTAAAATTATTAATATCTGGTCATAACTCTAACTCCAATATATCTAATTATATGTTTTTCAAGAATACGGTGGGCTTTATACCTTATAATACCAGTTTATATGTGAAATATCTTGGTAAGATTTAGTGATCTTATAATATTGGATATAATGTAGCTTGTTGGTGAAAATTAATGACATTGGCCCTCATATACTATACTACAAATGTACTACGATGATTTTCGTTATTCTAGTGGACTTTACGGCGAATATATAGGTAAATTTATGAGTTATCTTAATAATATTACATCAATAAATTGCGAGAGTATAAAATGTTCGGTTGCCTTAGCCTTTCCTTATTTGTCCTAAATACTTTCAGCCAATCAGAAGAGATAGACATAAAGCTGTGAGACAGTGACAGTATTTTTTTATAAGGAAGTTCTAAAGTATATTACTATAACCTAGATCCAAAATCCAAATGCCACACCCAACAAAAGTCGGAGATACACATGCGATAATTGCTTTGGATGAACTGGCATGTCAATATGTAAGCCTGTTCAAACATATTTGTATGTATATAACGGTTGTTGGCAGGAAATGGAAATTAAAGCTTGCATATTGTATTTGCGGCAGTGGTCAGCAACTGCAGCAGCGAGATTATGCTACTCACTGCAAAGTGGCGAGTAGTTGGTGGTAGCTTAGCTTACAAGCGTTCATACATTGATATGTTCTTATGTGTGCGCAAGCAACTACTTGATATGCTGCATGTCTTGAACAGCTAAATCTCCCTAACAATATCTTATCTGTCCGTATGTATGTGTGTTTGTGGACTACTGTTTGTTCGGTAAACAATGCAATTATTATTACAACAAAGCTGACGGAGATTGTATTACAGAGAAGCTATTGCAATATGTAAGACTATATATACACAGATATATACATACATATATGGATGAGTGTCTCTTAATAAGGAAGTGTCCAGTTCATTGTTAGTTCGTTAAGATTAAATTAAATCTACTTGGTTTTGTATGTAAATACAAACAAAGCTGTGTCAGCTGATTAACCTCTGCTACGCAAATTGCATTACAATTAAGAATTTAGTTTTTGTTGTAAAAACTTCGTATGCAATTTCCGGTCATTGAAATATAAATTGATGTCGAATGCTTCCACATTTGTCCATGAGTGTGTGTTGTCAGGTTAAGGGGTTAGGGGTAGGCAGGATTTTTAAAAAATATATTTTTTTTTGTTTTTTGCATTTTCGTTAAGTGTAATATCTTAAAAATATTCTTATTTGATGTTGATCCGATAATTACTTTTCGAGTTATACTACAAATAGCAAAGAGCGCTCGGGGACTTCATACCGCTAGTTTCGTTTGGTTAAAACTGTAATTCGAAAACCGCCCAGTACATTTTAATGAAATTTATACAGCTATTATAATACATAATAATCCTGGGCCTGATCGAAGTTTTTTGGTTTTAAAACCAATTAACAGTTGATTTTTTCAAAAATTCTACAAAAAAATTTCCTCAGGCCGCCATTTTGTTAATTTTTGAAAAAAAAAACAGATTTTTACACAATTTTTCCTCTGCGCTTTAACCTCTGAATTTCCCTTTTACTTACCTTTTTACTTTAAGGCTTCTCCTCTTGCACGTTATGTACAAATCTTGATTGTGATGTGCTGTTGTTAAAATCATAAATGTACAATAACAAATAACAATTGCTACGTTATTACTCTAAGTCGATGCGCCTACAAACGTTACTTATACGCAGTGTATTTCTAAGCTGAGTGCGGTGGATGCATGTATCTTTGTATGTGCTTGATTGCTGAGAGTTGGTTTGTGTAAACCATATAGTTCTTGTACATTTATGGCCACAAGCACAATTCAGTCACGGTATTCGTAGTTTGTAGCAGCATCAAACACGGCGTTCAACTATGGCTTAACTGCTTACCCGGCCGTTTAATAGGTGTCCTACTAACTTTGGTAGGGCGCACTGAAATATGCATAACCGTCAGACAAAAGGCAAATGAAATGTATCTGCAGCGTTTTTAATATTTTATTTTGCCGCTGGCAAAATAATTTTTTTTGAGTTTATAAATACATATCTACTGATTTATTCATGTTAAACCTACGTTTGAATCTTAAACTAATAGGGGTTTTAAGAACATTTGTTGGCTTGAATGAGGACAGAATGTAAACTTCATTATTTAACGATTGATGGTAAATATTTCGTGAATATTTTTAAATGTGAAATGCTGAAATTATCGCCCTGCTTTCAAATATAATTTTTTACTTACCGGCAAAAACATATTGAAACACTATTTGACACAAATAATAAAAATGTAATTGTTTTTTTTTTTTGTAAATAATATATTTTATTTATATATTACCTGAATATTTTATAATTTTTTAACATTAGTAAACAACAATGAGCTTGAAATTAACAGTCTTTAGTATATAAATATATATTTAAGCTATTTATATTTAATTATTTAGTTTGCGCATTAGATTCTAGTTTAATCTTGAATATACTTATGTATACGGAATAAAGGGAGCGGTTTCAATGTGAGTTGTGATTATTTCTATAGATTCGTTGTTGTTGTTAGATTAGTATTTCCAACGTTTCTGGCTGTGGTGCAATTATCTTATTTGAATTGTCTAATTTAACTTTATTTTTAAAAACTCATGGTCACTACACAATCGTAACTACGCCGTCCACGGCCCTAATAGCAACAGCAGATGCGATCGTTTTCGAATCCATATCGAACAACAAGATCCTTCCCTTTAGCGCGATGCTCCAACTCGTTCATTGCTTTAATATGAAAAAAGGATACAAATTGTTAACTAATTAATTATAATCATTTTGTGAAAATTTCCTTATATTTTTATTGATTGTTATTTTGAACAGACTCAGAATGGTATTGATTATTTGATAAATAATATATTATAAGCCGTAAAAAAAGTACAAATTGTCCCGAAAACCAGCGCTGCCCGCATTGCCGCACTTCTTCATACCAGTCGCGGATGCGCCATTCGTACGTGACATGGTTGGCAAATTTCATGGCTGACTCCGGCTCGCCATGCTTCTGTCATCTGGAGTGCGGTGAATGCGGTGAGTCGTGTGATGCGCCAATTTTTGGTAGCGTTGTTGTTATACTAGTGATGGTATGGTCTGTTACTTCCGGTTCGTGCCAATCATTGCTGTCAGTGTTGCTGTTGTTGCTACTGCCATCACTCGTGTCTTCTACAGCTGTAAGTGATGACGAGGCAAATGCAGTTGACGTTGGTAGGGTCAGCAGATCTCTAGTGTCGATTTGTAGTCGCATCGGCTCGTCTTGTCCGAAATTTCAAAATCGCAAACCTTTGTCGAGCAGTATGGGTTGTCCTCTCGAGTTGCCAAGTTTCTGAAAGGGCCACAAATGCTGCGTTGGCGCTGTTTTTGGAAACGGAAAAAGAGAGAGCAAGAAAACAAATCGGATTAGCAAAGTGAGCGGCTTAAAAGGTGTACGATTCTGGTTTTTTTGTAATTTTGGGCAGCCAAGCAGCCTATGTTCAAAATAGCAGCAAATCGTCAGAAGCTGAGCTGACTACAGACGGCATGGTGGCTGTCGTGCTGAAAATTTTTAAGATCTTTTTATCTTTTTATGTGGGGCATGCAACACTTTCAAATTGGTGCGCAGTTCCTATGTTTTTATAGAGTTGTATGGGTAAGTTTATGTGTATGCCTATTTATAGCCTATTTATCAGATTAAGTTGGCCCATCTTGACGAGGTGTATCCGCAGTAAAGTGCAAATTTCATAAAAATTTAAGTTTAGTAGATCTCAAAAGATTCTGATGCTATGAAATAAATTGAACTGATGGTGGTGAGATTTTATTAAAAAAACATGGAATTCAAATTTGGCCGATATTAATAGCACTTTCGATATTGATTGGATTTTAGACTTCAGGAATCTCAAAAAAAATCAGCCTGTCAGTGAGCCTCCATGAAGATCATACATCCAACAAAAATTCACTATTCACCAATACAACTTACAACCAGAGAGCTTTTTAACGTACATACATACATATATACATACATATGTATTCCAATTCATTTATAATTTATATGTCGAGACAATACCATGTCACTACCGATACAATACTTGCTGATTTCCCACGAGTACGAGGTGTAGCGACAGGCTCAGTGAATGCTGGAGTTTGTTAAAATACGAAAAGAACCAAAAGGACCACGAATCCCCGGCGCCATGTAAATTGCACAAACTCGATGCTCTTGCCGCTTTGCTGCTGTTGTATTATGGAGCAATTATGCATTCACTGAGTTTGCACCGGATAACTGCGAATTGCTATTGCTGACTGCAGACAAGCAGAACACTTTTTCAATTTTCGAATACTAGGGTAGGCGCATTCAACTTATTCACAACAGCAGCAGCTCCACCAGTGTGAAATCGTCAAAGAGTGTGAGCTGTGTCAAGCTTTGTCAATTTTGGCTTATATCGTAACGCAACATGCATTGCTCGCATGGGGCGCGTGTGGAATAAATACATCATTACTAATGCAGTTGCCAGCCAACTGCGGCTGCTGTGAAAATTAACGGCAATTGTGTAATGAAAATGAGCAATCACTTTGTAGGTTTTCTCCTTCCTGTGGGTCTGCAAATGCTTCCCGGTGAGTTACTTTAATACTTGTGCTTTGAAATAGCAAAGTTGATATGGGGCACTGCAGCCGTATTAAATACTAGTGACTATTGTTATAATAGCTATATATGCAGCGTAATAGCCTTTTCACACAAGAGCTAATTGTTCAATTAACTGATCATTGCTCGATTAATACGCTAATTTAGTTCGATTTACCACACATAATAATAATTTAATTTTTCTACATTAATTTTTAATAAGAATATTCATAGATATTACGACTGCCGAATTGAGCTTATTTGTCCACTTAAACTTCATAGAATTGTAACTTTGTGTGAAAATTTTTTATTTAAATAAATCGAAAACTATATCGATTCGTTAACTATATGTTTTATGAACTATAATTCCCGCCGTTAATGCGTATAAATTAATTAGTGTTTAAGATTTAATGGCGCAACTTTGCGAATTATGCAAAATTGAATATCGCTTTATTGCGACGTTGAGTTAGGTGTTTTTCTGCAAATACAAATGACTAGCCATTTTACGCATGCATATCGGCTCGCTTCACTTGCTAAATGCGTCATTTGAAAGTCGAGCGATAAGTAGAAGCAAAGCTGACTACCACTCCGGGTTATACGCTCACAGTTCTATGATGCTACCACACAGTTAGCTGGTTGACAAGCGAATCGCACAAGCCGGCATATGCTTCTATGTATGCTCGTATGTGTGCATTTCCATTTAAGAATTTGGCATTTCGCACTGTTATGCGTTTGCTATTTGACGTTTTGCACCCCTATATGTATGGCATGTGCGAGAGATTCCACGGTGGATTTTGCATTTAACAGTTCGCTTGAATTTATTTATGTAGGAATTAAAGTATATTTAATATAGTAAGTTTGTCAGTTATGGCATTTAAATTATAAAAATAAAATAGAAAAATATATTCATGTTGATATTGAAAAGAATATATTGTTTTAGGGTTATTAAAAATCGTCAAAAAAATACATAATTTCTTTGCTACTCATAAATCTTTATGCACTAATTATCACAGCAGCAAAGTAAAATTATTTAAAAAATACGCATTGCCGAAGAAGCTAACGGCAACAATAAAATATATATTCTAGTACTAGTGGAAAATCTTCCTCTTGGATCACACTGCGTATGAGTAACATTTATTAATACCTCCACCATAGGCATCGAAGTTCTAAAAAACTCAATTATACAAACCTTGCCATGCTACAACAACACCACTCATACATATTCAAAGCATTTTGGCTTCCTTTACGCCTTGACATTCAACCAACTGCGCATGGATATGCACTCACTTTGACACAATGACAGATACTCAGCGAGCTACCGAGTGAGCCAATACTGCAACATACGTACACTCATAAAGGTCTAGCTGACTAAAATTTACTAGCACTCTATTTGGTAGCCGTTGGCAGCTCGGTCGCAGGAAGCTTGCGCTAGTTAATTGGTTAGTGGTCTGCTGCAACTACAGTTACATACATCTTATACATATGTATATGGATGGACTGTGCTCTCTTCGCCAACACTGTCAACGTTATGCTTTTGGAAGTTAATAAAATAATTGAATTGACTCGCGGTTGTGCGCATATTGATGTCGCTGATGCTGCGACAACAATAACAACAACAACGCAAATATCCGCAGTCAGAGACAAGCGTGGCATTCGGGGTATGTGAAGGCATTTAGAGTATGGGAAGTGGTGCTGTAATGATATTTGCGTGTGTTTGTATATATTCAAGTCATAATTTTACAACATAAATACATAGTTACCACGGTGACCAGTGCAGCGCAGCCACTTGCATGCATTCGAATCACTCACATTCATTCATTTGCATGGCTCGTTGCGTTCTGCAAGCGCCGATTACTGAATGCGAATGAATGAAAATTATTAACAAATTTGTGGCGTTCGCAGGGCAGATAGCGACGTGTTCATACAAACGACTGCTGCACACACGTATGAAAACCACGATTGCATACATTCACATGCCTTTATAAGTTTATATGTATATGCTCTTACACATATGTATGTGCGAGCGGAATGTTTATCGGCATTCCCAATGGCTTTATATGCGCGTTATGCCATGCATCTATTGATGTTCACTTCCGTTTCCTGTTTTATAGTATAACGTATGCTTCAATGGTGTTGAGCCAACAATTGCCATATGTTTTTAGATACAGTTGCATGGTTATACGGTGTGAATGCGTTGGCGTAACTAAAATATATGCATTTCTAGCATATTTTATACACCGATAAAAATCAGGGCACAAAGCTCTAGCTCTAGTAATTGATTTATCGAAATTTCATTATAATTAATACATACATATGATACCTAAGTAAGAAGCATACCTAACTTGACTAGTATTATTATTTATTACAAGTGTATGAACACATACTTTTATGGAAATTTAGTAAAATATAGATAAATTTATTAAAACCATATATTCAAATCAATTTTGGCATTTGTATCACCATCAATATTTTATCGCTCTAATAACATGCCGTAACTTGAGAACTAAATTAATAGCTACAGGAGTGGAAATATAAATAAATGCAAAATTAATCAATTCCACAATTGGCAAACTATATTTAACAATCAAATGCATGCAAAATCAATCAAGTGCAACTATTTTGCAAATGCATTCTGAATAATGCAATAAACAATTCATATGACAGAAAATAACTATATAAATAGCTATAGGTAAACAGACATATACATATTTATATGACTAACTAAATTACAAGTACATACAAACATATATGCTTGTGAGTATAAAATCAGTTACAATTCGACTCCACAAAATATTACAGTGGCTCAATTATGGCTTAGTAATATGATAGCTTATTTTCATGCATAAATTAACAAATGAATCTATATTTCGGAGGTTGTGTGAATGTGTATATATACAATTGACTTGATATTTGCATGACCTATGCTGATGAGGTACGCACAAATGAGCTGACCACAGTTATTTGCATTTATGGATTTCCAACAATTTTCTCCGTTTCTACAGTTAGTCAATTAAGGATAGTAGCACATAAATGTGTACTGATACAATAGAAGTAATGAATTGTAGATATGCGTTTCCTTAGAAGAGATCAAATTTTGGAATTCTGCATGCTCTAACTAAGTGCGCTAATATGCAGTTATATACATATCTATGCAGATATGAACCAATCATCAATTATTACCAGCTTCTATTGGAGCTTTAGCGCATATTGTTTGACTTGTCTGCGAAGTTCAACTCAGTTGATAAATGTATACAATTTCGTTGGTAGTAGTTGTTGTTGCTAGGGTGAGTAGACTCAGTCGTCAGGTATTTATTGTTATGCATGTTGCAATGCATTGCAAGAGAATATGCTAATTATTGGAATATATGAGATTCCCACGATCAATGCAGACATTTTATTGGTACATATATTAACTCGCACAATGAAATGTACCTTAAATAATTTAATTTTATTGCTCTTAAAACTATAATTAAACCTCGAATAAGCTTAAACCATAATTTATGTATGTTCAGTTGAGGCATTTCATACACCTTTATTGCCAGTTATAAATTATGTCTCTATGGCATGACTTTTTAACGATATTAAAAGTGCGAATTAAAATTTTAAATTCTATAAAAATTTATTGATAAGTTAAAATATAAATAAACTTATTCCCCAATGCACCGATTTGTGTGTTCAATTAATAAAATATTTTAGGAATATAAAAAATAAAATTTAAATAAATAGGAAATCGTATTCAAAAAATATTTTAACATAAAAATCTGTGTGCTTGAGTCCAAATCAATTTGCATATAAAATAGGAATAAAATCAAAAAATTATACAGGCAAAAATTTCATAAAATTTTATATCATAATGATATTTTTGATTTTTTTTTTTTAATCTTTAAGCTTGTATGAGCGTAAGCATTTGCATAAATTCATTATATTAGATTGTTTCATCAAATACAAAACTCAACACATATTCGTTCAATTAACAGAGAACACGATTCAAAATATTGAAAAAACATTTATTTGATTTAATTGCATTTATTCAATTCATAAATATATTTCCATATACCAGTACTCGAATACACTCATTCATACACATCTATTTAAGCGCATGTGAAATGTGTATATCGCGCATTTTCGCTAAAATCATTGTGAGTAATATGAAATAATTATTCATTGTCATTGGCGCTCAAAAAGTTAATCTATTCCCGCTTTCCTCTCCATTTTCGTCGCTGTATATAATGTGGGTTTTTGATAAAGTGCGACCAATATAACCGCAGAAAATATGTTGAATCACACATACACTCATATATAAAATGCACTCTTATATACTCATATACTTATAGAAATGCATTGCAACAGCTGGTGAAATAGGTTGTGTTATTGGCAGGTGGCAAACCGCTTGCAACAAAGACATTGTCATCAACAATATGTGTGAAACGCGGTTAAATTCGTATTTTATTTGCGTATTTGGTGATTTTTTTCGTGGGCTCAAATATACAAGAATTATGCATGTATATGTAAGTAGCAGAAGTAGTTAAGGTAAATTGTGTTACCGGCAGCAAATTGTAACATGATTCAAAAACAACAATACTCTCATAAGCATTTATGTAAATGTGCTGGGGTTAGCGAGCAAACCACTTAGCCATAAATATTAAAAATAAATGTAAACAGTAATAGAGCGCTCGTTGTAATGGGACAATTGCGCCGAATCGCTACAAAAATTGCCCGCCGGGTGACTGTCATAAATTTCGCGTTGCACTGCTTTACAAATATTATATAAACACATCCATATGCATACAAATGGCATAGATAAGTTATATGTGTAATATATGAGCAGCACCCAAGTGCCAGCTTAACTATACTCGGAATATGTGTAATATGTATGCATGCCACATGAATAGCGCATCCATTGTAAGCCAAAGTAGCCGCTGGGCACTCCATTATCTTGCCAACTGTATGAATAAAATGAACATACGAGGATATGAGTAGCATAAATGCTCAACTGAAATTCGTCGAGGAATGGAGGTGTAATCAAGTAGACACACAAATTTGCATAGCACTCATGAAATAAGGAATAAGCTGCAACTTCATTTGTGAAAACATAAATAGTGCATTCACACAGTTACAAGCTGAGATATACGTAGCTATATTTGCTAGTTTGTTAATGAATAGTTGTAAGTGGGCAGCATGCCAACGCTATTGGCCCGCGGCGCTTGAGAGTAGATACATACATATATGCATACATTTATGGAACAGTAAAAGTAGAAAGGTCATTCACATACATTTATACTCTGTTTGGCTTGCTCACTCAGTTTTTTTCCTCGATTAAACCAAAAATATTTCAGCTCTTAATTTGTAGCGCTGCTTTAACTATAATATATTAACCCACTTTTTAAAATGGATTGTATCACTCATCACATTTTTTGCTGAAAATTTTATTTGGCCTCGCTTTCAATTAAAATAATCAAAGTGCAATCCAGTGTTATCTTTGGAGATTAAATATGATTTTATTGCATTATTATTTCAGTACATGTAAGTTTGTAATGGTGGCTTGCCGCTTTGCTTTGTGTAGGAGTATAAGAATTACGATTTTTGTTTTTGTAAATCTGTGAAATCTATGAAAAAAAATTATTTCGCAAAATACTGAACCCCTATTCATATTTATATATCGCATGCAGAGTAAATAGTAGGTCACTCATATGTTATGGATGCTGAGTTTTTGCTGAAGTAAAAGTCAAGAATGAAAAAAATTACTTTTATAGCGATATACATATACATATGTATATATGTATGAAATTACAAATATAGTTGCAAAGAAACAGTACAGTACACTGTATTTCAGTTATGTCAGAAAATTCACTTACTTCACTTTGACTTTTCACTGCAAAATTTCTGATTGTGCAGCCAAATACTGCCGCTATTCACTAACTCAATTCTCAATCATCCATTTACATCCATTTAAATCCATTATTTGCTATAATATCACTAAACTTTCTGCAACTTAACCTTTTAACTGTAGCACAGAAGAAACTTTTCAAAATCAATGCACTCACTTGGAATCTTTTCGCAGAAGCTTGATTTCCAGGAAAATAGCGGGAGGAATGTGTATTTGTACAAACTTCCAAATATATACAAGTTGTCTTATAAATATTTAAAGCAACAAGCTCAATTGACTGTTTAGCTAAATTTTATGCAAGCAAACGTTCCAAGTTTGAGTATTAATATTTTATTTGGTTCTATCCACTTTAAATGCTGTTTAGTTTAGCAAATTTAATAATTCAATAATATTTAATATGAGCCACTGATTCTTACCAAGAGACATCGCTTCGCTCTATGAGCTTTTGAAAAGTTCCAAGAAGATCCGACGTTTTCGAGCCAAATACTGTTTAGCGATGAGGCCCTTTTCTGGCTCAATGGATATGTAAACAAGTAAAATTGCCGGATTTGGGACGAATAGTAACCTGAAAGTATACAAGAGCTGCCTTTTCATCCAGACTCCGGTGGAATCATCGAACCATAACGTAACCGTCAATGGCGACCGTTATCGCGCCATGATAATCGATTATTTTATGCCTGAAATTGAAGTTCGTAATCTCGACGTCATTTGGTTTCACCATCACGGCGTCTTTTCTCACCCTTCGCATCAGTCAATAGATTTGTTGAGAGAACACTTAGGTGAGGTGATAATTTCACGTTTTTGGGTCGGTCAATTGGCCACCAAGATCGTGCGATATCACTGTTAGACTTTTTCCGGTGGGGATATGTAAAGTATAAAGTCTATGCGGACAATGCCGCTTCGATTCAGGCCTTGAAGCAAAACATCACGAGTGTCATTCGCCAGTTACCAGTCGAAATGCTCGAACGAGTCATAGAAAATGGGCTCCACGGATGGACCATCTGAGACGTAACCTCACAAAGTCTTTAAAAAATAAATGCCAAAGAATGTTCTTTAGAAAAAAATGATTTGAATTTTCTGTGTTTTTTTCTTTGAAAAAGAAAAATGAATAACCCTTTATAAAGCTTTTTTATTAATAAAAATATTTAATTCCTATTATAGGTAGGCATATTTGACCACAAATTATAAATTTAATGCATTTTCAGTTTTCAGTGTCAGTGTATCCCATATTGTTGATAATAGCAGCTGAAATTTAAAATGTTTACCTACTATCTGGTCACACAAGCGAAACACTTTAAGGCAATGACATCGTTGCAACGACATTGCGCTCAAAATTTTATGTTTGCAATTTTTCGTGTTTTGTGCGTTTTGCTTTCATCCAGCATAAAGCCTCCAACACACACGCTCGCACATTAGAAAACCGCACACAGCCACCGCTGCACACCATTTGACTGCGTTACAATTGCAGTTAACAACTAAATTTAGTGCTTTTCGCCGCAAAGCGCTGTAATTGTCCACTCTAATTGCGGTGGTGGGACGACGCGATGGATGATGTTGTGGACGTGCATACTTTAAGCGTTTATATGTGAGTGAGCGCGAGCGAGTGCTCGAAAAGCAACATAGAAACTAGGATAATGTGTCTCGGTGAGGCCTACAAACCATGATAATCGTACATGCACGAACACAATTTTATTGTTTGTGTGCGTGTTATTGTGCTGCACATGAGCCTGATTATTGTTGTTGCCGTGCTATATTTTTGCTTTTTTAATCGGTTTGGCAAAAGCAAATTGTTGGCGGTAGGCACACAAGGCCACGTGGAATTTGATATTTGTGTGTGTGTAGCCTTTGTCTTACAATAAAATGGTGGGTATTCAAACAACTTCATACAGTCATATGCGTATCTACATATATATTTTTATATTTTAAATGTCCATTAAAGAGTCCACGGCGTATACGTAACTAAAGAAGGAGGCTTGTGGAGCACCATGTCGTATGAGTAACTTTATAAGAATCGTTTGCAGTGTTTAGATTTATCTAAGGGAAATCATAGTTTAAACTGACTAAATTCCATGCAGGCATGAGTGTTTCTGTATATTTGTCAGTGTGTCTGTGAGCATCTCTCTTAAATATACTTATACTTAAAGTTATAGAAAAAATCTAGTGCAGTTACCTATGAAGTTTTGTAAGCGTGTATATGTTGTATTTGTAAATCATTTCAGTTGTATGTGAGTGTGTTTTATAGTTGTAGCCACCCAAAATATATATGATAGTTGTATTGTTGTCCAAATAAATACACAAAACGTACAGACATATTTATTATTGTTTAGCAAGAAACAGTGAAAATAAAAGTAGAGAAAGAAAAACAAAACAGAAACGGAAATCATTAGAAAAATTGCGTCACAATAACAATTATAGTTTTTATTTGCATTTTTCCTTTCTATACACTCTTTGTTGCTGACTATTTATTATTTGCATACTGTGCATTCGTGCACTGAACATTTTGGTATTTACATCGTTTGTTGTTATTGTCGTGCCATGCAAATATGCCAGAGCACCTTGTGGAACCTACTACATGCAACCACCAACTTACCTGCCAATTGCACTGCATATATGACATGGCTGCAACAGCGGTTGTTTGTATGCAGCGCGCAAATATTATTCTCTTCATTTTTAACTATTCTGCCTAGTTTAAGTTTTGTGCATTTTTACACAAGTTGTTTTGTTTTAATTTTCAAATTTTTCATATTTTCAGTTTTAATTTTAATATGGCAGTCGGCTGTTATATGCATTGCCAAAGAATGAAACTTAAGTGACCAGAAAATTGAATTAAATTGAATTGAATGTGACGACGTGCATTGGAATGTGAATAATATAAATTGTATGAAAAGCAAATATAAAAAATTAATCGCTATATAAAGTTGATTCTGCAAATGAAAGCTATAAATAAGCTTTGCGGAAATTTGAATTTGCTTACAGAAAGAGAATACCAATTCAAATTCAATATGAATGATTGGAATAGAAATGAGTTTCACGCGCAGGTTAAAATTTGATTTTTAAATGCTTAAAAGCAATATCTTAAATAGAACCCGCTGTTTCAATGTTGAATAACAAACATGAATATTATTCAATATTGCAAACAACAATTATGAAGATCATGTCAAATTTTCCACGAAAATTTAAAACAAGTTTATATATTAAAAAAAAACACCTGGTTTATACCAATAAAAAAGTTTTGAAAAGTTTGATGAGAAAAATGTTTGCAAGTCAATAAATAAGTAATACGAGAACGAACCAATGAACATATCTATACCAAATAGAGGCTAACAAGTAAGGAAAGGCTAAGTTCGGGTGCAACCGAACATTTTATACTCTCGCAATTTATTGATATATTTTTATTAAGATAACACACAATTTGACCCAATTTGAAAATCCTATAATTAGGTATATGAGACGTAGGGGAAGTTACACTATTAGAAGAAAAATATTTCCTCTAAATTAAATTAAGATACCTGAGAGATTTACCGAAATTTTTGGTGAAAAATTACCATGGGCACTGAATTCTTCATATTCCATATTTGGGGCTTTGAAAAGTTATAGTCCGATAGTCAGATCATTTACAGTATTTGTGTAAAGTTTTATTTCGCTATCTTCATTGGTTCCTTATGTATATATTAAGTGAAGGAATAAGATGGAGTTCAAAATTGAGTTACATGGGAAGTTGTCGTGGTTGTGAACCTATTTCATCCATTTTCCACACGTGTCATCAGAGAAAATTTTATATACCGAATTTCATTCGAATCGGTCGAGTAGTTCCTGAGATATGGTTTTTGACCCATAAGTGGGCGATGCCACGCCCATTTTCCATTTTGTAAAAAAATCTGAGTGCAGCATTCCTCCGCAATTTCTTCTGTTTTCGTTTTTCGTTAGTGAGATAACCCACTTTTAGTAATTTTGAACCTAACCTTTGTAAGGGTGATTTTTTTGAGGTTAGGATTTTCCTGCATTAGTATTTGACAGATCACGTGGGATTTCAGACATGGTGTCAAAGAGAAAGATGCTCAGTATGCTTTGACATTTCATCATGAATAGACTTACTAACGAGCAACGCTTGCAAATCATTGAATTTTATTACCAAAATCAGTGTTCGGTTCGAAATTTTTTATCGACAAATTTTGTTCAGCGATGAGGCTCATTTCTGGTTGAATGGCTACGTAAATAAGCAAAATTGCCGCATTTGGGGTGAAGAGCAACCAGAAGCCGTTCAAGAACTGCCCATGCATCCCGAAAAATGCACTGTTTGGTGTGGTTTGTACGCTGGTGGAATCATTGGACCGTATTTTTTCAAAGATGCTGTTGGACGCAACGTTACGGTGAATGGCGATCGCTATCGTTCGATGCTAACAAACTTTTTGTTGCCAAAAATGGAAGAACTGAACTTGGTTAACATGTGGTTTCAACAAGATGGCGCTACATGCCACACAGCTCGCGATTCTATGGCCATTTTGAGGGAAAACTTCGGAGAACAATTCATCTCAAGAAATGGACCCGTAAGTTGGCCACCAAGATCATGCGATTTAACGCCTTTAGACTATTTTTTGTGGGGCTACGTCAAGCTTTGGAAGACAACATTTCCGAAGAAATTCGGGCTATTCCGGCCGAAATGCTCGAAAAAGTTGCCCAAAATTGGACTTTCCGAATGGACCACCTAAGACGCAGCCGCGGTCAACATTTAAATGAAATTATCTTCAAAAAGTAAATGTCATGAACCAATCTAACGTTTCAAATAAAGAACCGATGAGATTTTGCAAATTTTATGCGTTTTTTAAAAAAAAAAAGTTATCAAGCTCTTAAAAAATCACCCATCAAATTATAAGAGGTGGTCGTAGTTATTATCCGATTTCAACTAATTTCATGGTATGTGGTGGGGTACGAAAGAGAATGCATCCAAATATGCCCCTTCCTAGTGCGATCCTTTGTTCCAAATTTTAATTTTATAACTTTCTTTATGGCTTAGTTATGACCCTTTGTTTTCGTCTTCCGCCATTTTGTGGGCGTGCCAGTGGAATTTACCAGAAGTAGTAACTTGGAAAAGAGTGACCAGAAAAAACAATGTAAACAACAACGAAGTACTAAATGTTGTTGGCATTGAGTTTGTTCAGTGTGTACTATTTACTTCTTACGTTGAGGGCTAAGCCTTCAGGCAGATACAATTTTAGGGGAGAGAGCAAACGAAGCCGGGGTTACTGTCAGATATTACTGTCTGCTTTACTGGGCATATGAATGACCGATTCATGGACTACTTTTATGAGTGCTTGCCTGACAATTTGACCGACAACTGTAGGTTGCTATACTACTTCGCTATTTCATTCGACTTCTGTGTGGGCATTTTCCACTACGACCTCTACAGTTGTTAAATCGGCTCACCTGCAAATTGCTGAGTAGCACCTGGAAGTATGACATCCCTAGTAGAATATTGGCAGGACAACCGACACTGCTGGCGCTTGTGAATTTCGGCGCGCCATCGCCATCTTCGCCGACCTGCTGAACTAATTGCGACTGCTAAGCGATGTTGCGGAGTTGAGAGGCATACGTCATAGGTTGTAAAGAGGAAGAAAGGAGATATTCATTAGTTTGAGTGAAAAAATCGTATTTTCAGGTTTATTTTTCTTATTTTAAGTAACTGAAATGGCAAATGATTGCTGGAAACATGTATAGCGAAACTAGAAAATGCAATTTCTGTAGTTGGAAATTAAAATTTATTTCACCGGAAATGTGGCATGTATTTGAAATAAGAGGAGAAAAACGAAAATCACACAAGAGAAACAGCAAAACGGAATCGAGCAAACAAATTGCTCAATTCAAGAGACAAGTACAACAATAAAAACAAAATAGAGTAATATTTGCAATTTCAAATTTAAACGCAGAGAACACTAAAAGCGTACAACTTTTGTTGCCATTGCAATCGTGTGCGAAGATGCATCCTATCTTACACACGCCACTCTCATGAAAAGGATGCACACACAAGTACTGGAATAACTGTATTGACAAAATCTGATTATAAAAGCAATCCAACAATCAGGCATGTGAGCGCTACAGCTGTGAAGCTTTAGATATAAAAAAACGCGTAGTGATGTGCTCAGCGTGTGGTAAACGAAGAGGAAAACTATCAAATTACCTAAAGTTGATAAACATTGTTGTCCATAATAACTATTCGTAATCCAATACATTCCAACAAACAACTGCGGCGACAATTGCATGCCTAGCTACAGCGTGACGTGTGCAACCATGAAATGCTTTGAAACCACGATTTGATCAGACAATTCTCTACGCCGGGCGCACAAATACGCGCAGGGACCGTGCATACAGAACAACTGGAGCACACCACAGATGTGATTTTCCGAGGATTTGTTGTAAATGTGAAAAATACAAATATCGTTGTATCTCTATAAACACTCACGCTAGTACAACCCTGGACAGTTGTTTGTCCAGCTTGGAATGTATTTTCTTTTTCAGCTTGAAGCTGAAGTACTTGCAATTGCGCTTTCAATTTTGGTGTGTTCACACTTTTCTATATTTGTGCAAATATGTACGAAATACTCAGTAATGTCTATTGACTCACCTCATTTTCCATGATGTCGCCATTTACCTTGCTGCTTGTGGTGGGTATTTTGAGAGGTGGAACAGAAAAGATACGAAAGAAGGATTATTTTTCACATAAGATGGATGAAAATACTGCTTACTTTAAGGTTTCTCTTGAGCTCTGATGGAATGGATAACTATGATTCTTCAATGATAGCCTGTAACTAGCTTCCCGATCTTACGAGCCTATAACTAAAAACTGATTTCGGATGCGTAATTTATGTCAGTTCGAATATCTCTTACGTAAATAACTGTTTTCAACCGAGTCTGATAGTGTTCGACTGGAATTGAAACTAGCACCATTTAATACACTTAGCCACTTTTCTTGAAGAAGTTATGTGAAGTATTAATCCACTAGTTTTTCCATTCTATAATATATTAAATTCACTCTGGTATTTTTCTTTTTTCCATTTGTTTATTTTAAATCTCTATTGTGCACTCAAAGCGTAAGTACCTAACGTACTCTCTTCTACTAAACGTATAGAATCCTAAGGAAAGATAACAAAAACGAGCGTCTGCACTACTGGCTCCAGAAATGGCCAAGCGCAAGTAAACAGTAAGCAGTAAACATATAGAGCTCGACTTTGGTATTAGAAGTGGATGAGATTGAATGAACCGAAGCGAGGCGAAGCCAAGTGAATTTGCATGAAGGGTGCAGGTGACAAAAAGCGACAAAGCGGATGAAAATATTTAGACAATATGTGATTTGCAGTCAATGTCTTGAGCGCCGGGTATACGGATTGAGAGCAAAAGTAATAACGTAACACAGCAAATATGGAATAGGAAGACATACGAACACTATCTTTTATAGATATGTGTGTGACAAACACAAATGTGAAAGCGCATGACATCCTACAAGTACATCTCTATTGTATTTTCTTGCAGCTGTTGAAAAGGATCTGCTGCCGAAAGGGTATGTGACGAGCGCACTTGTGGGCTTTGCCAAAAGGTTTATGCTCATATTGTTGTGTAAGAACGTAGAAGCTTCGTTTGTAGGTTAATGTATATGTATAAGTAAAATGTTTGTGAGTGGGATGGATATTTGCTGTTTTAAAGGCCACAAAGCACAGCTGTTGCTCCTCTTGATAAGAGGTAGCAAAGGTCAATTTCGTGCGAAGTAAATGAGGTGAGGAGAATGTGCTAAACACATTCAATCGTACTAACATATTATTAATGATTATAGCCTAAAAGAGGCCGCTCGAATATAGAAACAGTACAATTAGGACTAAACAATAATTCGAGTAAAACGTATAAAATGTTCACTAAAATTTTAATTATAATCCTTACCTGTCTGTATTTCCTTCAGATGTGATCATATCGGCAGAGGTTAAAGTTTCTGCGCCTTCACGTTCACAATTTCTCATCAGTTCTTCAACACCGCCCAAACCACTAGCACTACACGAGGTATAATATTGCTCACGCCACACATATGTTTTGCCCGGTTCGGATACGCCCACTTTTATGGAGTCACGTGGATATCGTGAGGGCAGCATACATGGCTCCTCTACACAACGCTCCACTTCATCGTGTGGTTTGACGCCTTTATATAATGAATCGTTGACGGTCGCGATGGTGCGCGAATATTCGAGAATTTTGCAGCGAAAAACTCGTCGACTTACACAGGAAAATAATCGCAGAAATACTCAAGTATGCATTTTAGTAATAGGCAGCATAATACAGTAATATGATACGTTTCCCTCTAATATTTTTCTAAATTTCTCCAAGACATACAAATGCACCAAAATGTTAAAGACCTCTTGAAATTAAGAAAGTATAGTTAGTACATCTTAGTGTTTGAGTACCATAAGCAAAAAAGAGTGAAGTTATAATGTTCATGATCGCAAACGAAATCGAAAAATATCGAAATCGCCGAGCGTTATTGTTATAGTATACTTATAATAAAAATCTGATTTATTTTATTTCATTTGTACAAAGAGTAACAATGAATTGTGCGAACAATTTATTTTGCTTGCCAAAAATGTTAAAAAATAAGAAATATTGCTCGCATAAAAGCCAAATGCTTGTAGCTAGTGTCAGGCAGCCAGTTAGTGAATAGAAAAGCTGAAATATGTTGAGACAATAGTATAACGACCATACATTCACGCACTAAATAGCAATAGTAGCACACTTGGTGGCGACATGACGACCCGCCATAAAGTCTGCTCAACGCCATGCTTGCTGTCAGCGGCAAATAAACTGGCGAATACCCTTGAAATAATAAACATAGTAATATAGTTTATGGTCGCGCGAGAATTGGCTTACTCCAACTGCCGCATATGCAAGATCTCAAGGAACCTGGTTCGCGATTCGAAAGCCGATTAAGCACAGTGGTTAGAGATAGGTCAATATTCATCACATTATGCAATCGATATCAAAAAGAAAGAACATTTTTTGTGAATGGAGTTGCCATAAGTTCAGAAAATATATTGCTTTAAAAAAATGTGTGTAAAAGATAATGAATAGGTTGAAGATTAACAGATTCTTACAAAAAGTATTTTTTTAGTAACTAACTAAATTAGCACATTTGCCAGATTATGTATATTTATTTAAAAATGAATTTTCTCATCAAATTTTAGTTTATTTGCAATAATTATAATATTTAAAGAAATAAATCACATTTCAATAAATGTTCAAATTTCAATACTGAATAGTTAGGTCCCACAGTGCAAAGTGGCGCAGCGCCTAAACGGCAACCTACTTTGTACTATGAATCGGAGCAGCAAAAGGCGGAGTCACATAGGCTCAAGTAAAAACGCACTGCATTGGAAGAAACTGTTTAGGAGACAGTCAGCCAAGTGGAAGCAAGCAGAAAAAAGAAAGTTGAAGAAATGTAGAATGGAATATGATTCACAGTCCAGTATAAAAACCAGTGAGTTTGAGGCTGGCACCAAAGGCAACGGAGGCCAGTCGCCAGCAAAAGTCCAAGCAGCCAAATAGGCGGACACTAAATGCTTACAAATAAAAATTTATTTGCGTTTTGTCTATTAACAACAATTCACATCAGCTGCACCTTTGGCATTCGAAATAAATGTAATCAATATTATTACAATTGAAAATGTGGAGGTAATTGGAGATGGAGATGGTGGTCAGCTTTACTACGATTTTTTGTTTATCATTTGGCAGCGCAAGGCAGCTGGCAGCAAATTATGAAATAATGGATTGGCTGTTGGTGACAAATTCCATTGCCTAAAGCATATAAAAGGAAAAACAACAGCTTCAACAAATAATGTAATAATGAATAAATATGTACGAGCTTGCATAAGACCTATCTTCAAGTTTTCTCTTGTTTATTACTTTATTTGTTTTTCGTTTTGCTGCATGCCATTTACACTGGAAAAATGTAAGCTTACAAAGTGAACTGGCTGAAAAGCTGAGAAAAAAATAACAACAACAGCAATAAAGTTAATTGGTTTTATATGTCACTTTCATTTGTCAATTAAATGAATGCGATTTGTTATAATTTTCCCTTTTTTCACAATAAACATTAGTAGTCAGTGTAGACGTGTAGGTGACGAATTTCTCAAATACAGAAAAAATATAAATTACGTAAAAAAATAAATAACAGTAAAAGCAACGGCAAAGACAATTACTATTCATGCCCCATGGTATCAATACATTTGACCGCACCAAATGCCCCTTTGGTTGTGGCATAATGAGCTTATCTATAACCATATAAAAGTCGACAACTTATGTAAGAGGTATAAAACAAAACATTTCATACACGATAGAGTTGAGTGCTATAAAATAGTTATGTCCTTCAGACGCCCTATATTTGAATGCATTTTTTGCACCGCAAACTTTTTATCACCTAAGTTCTCAGGATGAAGCTTTTAGTTGTACTCGTATTACCGAAACTAGTATGCTAACTAAATGGATAAGTGCAAAGTGTCATTACATCCGCGCGGATATTTTTCAAAGTCCATTTCGGTTACGTTGCTCCAACTGATTAAGCTTAAAGACTTAGTCAAGTTCTCGGTTCAAAAATTTACCTAAATCATCTTAATCCTAACTCGTAAGGATCTCTTATGATATTGGTATATATTAAAAATTGGGATTCTAGAATTCTTTTTAAAGTTGTAAACACTGAGATTGATTGATGGAAGAACTTTGCACAAATAAAATATTTCTACAGTGACACCGTCTAAAAATCGTCGAAACCGAGCTATATCTTTTCAAGACCACTGATATCGAAGACCTCAGTGCCAATGGATAATTTTTTACAGAAAATATCGGTAAATCTATCAGATATTCTAGAGAAATTCAAATGAAATGTGTCTCTTATATGTGCCTATTTTCCAAAAATCAGGTCAATACTTTCTTTAGCCCCTTCGAAGATGAATAAATCGATTTGGTCGGGTAACTTCGAAAAACATGGAATATACATTTTTTTTACTTATGACTCAATCTCCTGGGTTTGGTCCAAGAAAAGAAAAATAGGTATATTTGGCCCAATACCTAGAAAAAAAGTCGATTTTGTCGTATATTGTAATAAATCTGGAGCTAAATCCTTGCTTATTAAAACCAGATTATAATATTCTAATAAATTGAAATAGAATTTTGGTAACAAATGCAAAGTAACATCGGTTGTATATTCATATGAGATATATATAAACACTAGATACACCTCTTCTCATCCACATTAACACACAAAAAAAGATTTCTTATACCTGAAAGAAAGTTAATTTAGTGTTAAAGAAAGTATAGGAAATAACCTCACGCATATAAATAAGTGTATTTAACACACTCGAGACTAAGATTAGCTGCTTCTACTGTCTTGTCCATTGAAATTGTTTCTATAAGAGAATTGAGAATGTTGACTAACGCACAGGTGATTAAACGATTAAGTGTCTGCGAGTCTGTGGCGATGAAATGAAGTGGAAATAGAAGCCCGTAGAGGTAGCTGAGGCGGAGGGAATATGTAAGTAGGTTTGAAGCTAACGGTTAACCGATAATGTTACAGAGTAAAGTTAGATTACAACGGCTGGTGGTAAACTTCTAGAGAAGAGCAATGCGTACCAATACTTGTCAAAAGCAGACAGTTAAATATAGCGTAGGTTGGCATTGGAGGTGGAGAAGGTGCTAAAAGCTGAATAGCAAAAAAGAACTCAGCAGTTGACGACTATGTAAGCTTTTATAAGCTTGTCAACATTGAGGGTAGGTTTAGAGGTGTGTATATACAAGCAGTGGATGAGGTTGTCTCATTTACCGTAACAAAAGGTTTAGATAGGAATAAGTTGTTGTTACTGTCTGGTTGTACACGTGTTCGAAATGTAACGCTTTGTAAGTATTTGGGGTTGGGGGTAGTCATTTTAAATATTGTATTTCATAAAAAATATTTCCCTTGTGTAATGGGAATTTAGGCTTTTTATCGCTAGTCGCAGTTAAAAAGATCAAAACGTAATTCAAACATACAGTGGATATAGAGGTTAGAGAAATATAATGAGTTAT
The DNA here is from genome assembly GCA_031772095.1 of Zeugodacus tau. Classification (NCBI taxonomy): domain Eukaryota; kingdom Metazoa; phylum Arthropoda; class Insecta; order Diptera; family Tephritidae; genus Zeugodacus; species Zeugodacus tau. The sequence continues at coordinate 10,362,200 of CM062651.1, read as the reverse complement.
GAGGGTAGTTAGAGTGTCTGATTTAAGTTTGTCTACTGAAACACTAAGACGGAGGGACCAAGACCAAGACCATACCATACACTTTTGAATTTGCCTACATTTAGTCATTTACTACTCACCTTGGATCGCCTGCAGGCACCTACGACTCCGAATACGAATTACTTTCATAACCATTATCGCCACCGCCATCAGTAAGGCGCGTGGCTGTTGTGGCTCTTCATGACGCAGATGACTGGCCGAGCGATGTGCGTACTGTTATGCAGACTCATCGTGATGGGTCACCAAGCCGGCATCACCATTACTGGAATCATCAGCGCCTCCTCAACATCCGCTGAATTGTCATCATCGTTGTCGTCCTCTTCATTGGAATTACCATCATCCGACTAGAAATGAAAAGTAGAATATTCATTTAGTTTTTTTTTTAAATACTTGTTTGCCTTTTTAATAACTTAATGCCATGTTTTTAATTCAGTACTCACCGTGCGAGTGGTTCGCTGCTGCCGAGTATAATCGTAGCGCCGCCAATGTTACAAGAGACCCTCGTCGAGCATTGCTGCACTGATGTGGTCTTCATAAGTGGGTCGCATTTTGTGCTGTGTCTGCCATCGGACGATTTACATTCGACTCCATGCATTTGCATGCCCTACCTACAGATTACCGAGCATTATGTTTGGGAGCAAAGGTACATATACAAACATTTATGGTTGTGTCAGCCGCAGGGCATTTCGAAATAGTTTAGTTGTAGCAGGAGTGCCGTGGTTGGAGTCATCAAGTGACAGCATATTTAAATATTCAAATGCCATAAGGAGAGTTCAGTTGTTGTTTACATGGCACCACCGCAAGTGAGATGAAACGTAAATGACAAAAAATGATAAGGAATTATAAATTATTTAAACGTGTTTGGCATTAAAATTTGCATAAAAATGTTTGTGTGTACATACGTGTGCATATAAAATAGGTATGGTTAGTATATAATTACGTCTGGCATTGTGTAAAAGTCAAATTTGTATGCAAATTCGTACCCACGTAAAAGAGCAACGAAGAAGAAGATGAGAGCAAACAAATGCACAAAGCCAGTTGGTGAGCAAATTTGTGTACGAATTTAACATACCAACGATGATGGACTGAAGGTAGTTATGGTTGTAGGTACTATCTATATATGTGTGTACGTATTTAAAAATATATGTGGGTTTAGCTTAGTGTATTCACATATGCATAATAAAGTGAGCACGCTTTAAACTAAAAAAGGAGTGGAAAGGATGCTCATATTTTGGTTGCTGTCATAAAAATAATATAACAAAACATATGTATATACACATATGTATACTCGTGTTTAGTAAAGCTGCCTAAACATAGGCGAGAACTTAGAACCCGCAGAATTGTATAAAAATTAAAGCAAATATGCAAGGTTACCATGTATGAAGAATTTGTTCAAGAATAATAATACTCAACAGTATGAAAAATACTTTTCTAGGCTATTTATAAGAAACTTCTTCGGTATAGAAGAGGATTGTCTTCTAACTGAATTGGCGATGCTTTAACAAAAAAAATAAATAAAAATTTAAAAAAATCTTAAAACACGTATTTCGGGATCCAACGAATTCTTTTGAAAATTTATCAATTATCATTATCAAAGAAACCACCTACCCTTCCGAAGAGCAGTGAGTGAGGTCAATTTATACAAAAAAAAATTAGAAAAACAATAAGATACGTTTAGATATGTTTAAGGTTCTTTGAAACAAATCGAAAAAAAGTAATTACTGAACTCGATTTGATTTTGAAACTCTTAAAACAACTCCAAGTAAGGTGTAAAGGAGAGGATATTACTCTGAAATTTATCTCATAGGTCATTTTTCCATACAAGCAGTAATACCACTGAGGCTCATTGGTCTCTACTTTAACATTAACATAAAGGCTTATCTAAACTTCTATCTATCGTACCCTCATTAAGGTAAAAGGTGGTGGAGAACGACGACAAGTTATTTTATATATACAAGATTACTAGCTCATATATTTAATAGGCGAAGTACACTAGAACTTCTTTGTAGAGTGTGACTTTGATTTAATTTCATGTAATTTATTTCGAATACAGATATTTAAAATAAATCGTATAAATTTAAGAAGTTAGCGAATTCATGGCATCAACACTTGTAGTGCTATTAATGCTTTTGGAACTCATATTAGATGATCTTCCATAATTGCAATTCCATTGTGGTAGGAAATTTCATCTCTTCCATGCTATGGAAATTATACTTCAAGATCAATCTAGCAAAATATCCAAATATCGAAAAATAAATAAATAATTAATCTAAAAATTTGTATAGCAATAAAAAGTTCTCAGCTTAATTCCTAATTGATGGCAACTCTTTTCGGCAGCAGCAATCAAACCTACTCCACCGCAAACAAAGTGGTTCACTAATACACACAGCCGAAAACATATTATGTATGCAAATATTTTTGTCGCCTGTGTCTACAAACAGAGGAAAGAGCATTAAGTCGTCACAAGCCAAACGCGATGAGGGTCTAAAAGAGATGTGACATTAGAATTTGTTAGTACTGCAGTCTACCGAGTGCGGAAGCGCATTTGCGACTTGGAAATAAACCGTCTGGACTTATGTACTTATATCGTTACATTATGAAAAAAAAAAATATATATATATGTATGTGCATAAGTAGGTGCTTATGTGGATACATATATTTTGGAGCACACCAAGTCATAAGCAAGCGCACGTGCTGGGATTTACCAGCTTTTAATAAAGTTGGTTATGCTTTCGCGTGTGCCGTCCCCGGAGTTATATGTGTGACAACCCTTCACTCAGCTAACTGCAGTTCATCTCAACAAATGTTGACTACTTTCGCGGAGACGCATAAGTGCAGCAGCGTAGAAAGGCTTAGAGGATTTGTTAGCACGCATTAAGACTACCTAAATCATATCTATGTACGTGTTATGTGTAAGTATAAGCAACAAGGAAGCAAACTGCAGCATTTCAACAAGTGCGGTGCGTATGATGCTAGATAGATACAGTTAGACAGCGTATTTTAGAAGTTCGTTAGAGTCAGCCAGCTCGTCAACTCCATCTACTTGTAGTTAAATGACGTCGATATGGTTGTTGCTTTTGGTGATTTTTCAGTTCAGCATTTCAGCTCGAGTGCAATTACGTCATAAGACACCGGTAAACATTTAACGTAAACACGTTCAGCAAATGGGGATTCCTGTCGAAGGAGAAGTACTGGCTGTGTTCTGAGTACAATTGAACTCAGTGAAGGAGTTGATATTAGGGGCGAGTTGTTTCAGTATGCAGTGGTTAGCTATTGCAGAGTATTGAAGTGTTGTGATATATACATTTTATATATCAAATCGCTGCAGTTGTCAGTTTGTGTTAGTTAATTTAACTTTAGGATTTAATAATTAAGAGCTGTCAAAACTTTAAGTGTTTCAAGACACACATTTCTTAAATTTATTTTCTCGTTCCTCATGGAGGGATAATAAATGAGTTACGACGTATGAATGATTGGCTTATGATAACGAAATCATTCATAAAAAAGCTTATTTTAAGTGAAAAGGCTTTTGAAGTTATGGCCAAATTTCATATTCCAAAATAGCTTACATCTAACGCCAATGTATTATTACCCTTTTCCGCAGAATAAACCAAACCCCCACTTCAAACGTACGCGGTTAAAATAATCCAAATTAAAATTCGCCTTTTTAAAAGCAACCCAAAATTAAAGACTCATTGCTAAATGCTTTTATGCTGAATAACACATCAGCGGAAAAAAAGTCGTAAAAATTTTACAACGTGAAAGAAAAGTTGAACGATTAAAAATGTGAAAGAAGGCAAAGGGATAACCACCCAAAATAAAAATGAGAAAGAAAACCTAGCGGACGCAAACAGCAACACGAGCTTCAATGCTTTCACCTCTACCACAAAAGCACACACTCACACACTACATTCAAACAGAGCTGAGTATACTCACTCCAGTCCACTCTTCCACCTTCCATGCTGGGCACTTCTCAATCATACAGGGCTCCCGTGTGGCTGGTTTTGGCGTACGGCAACTGACATCCAAGACGTGAAATGGCGGACAAGATGAAAGAATAAAACAAAAACAAAAAACAAAAAGTAAAAAGTGTAAATTGTATATGAAAATTGCGGCTGGTTGGCGGTAATTTCACGAAATTAGTCGAGTTACCGCACAACAACACAAGGAGGAGTGAGATAAACGTTCAGTAGCAATTATGAATAAAATAACGGGCGCGCTTCAAACTGCGCACACAAGCGCTATAAGCGCTTTTTTCTTCAAAGCACTCGAAATGGAAAGTTAAAAAAGCCAACACCGCGAAGCTGCTCGCTGTTTCTTGTTTTTGCTTCATTCTTTGGATACTGTTGATATATTATGACTCAATTTGCGCTTACCGTTGTCTTGAGGTCATTATTCTCCTTCGCACACACCACCATGCGTTCACGGTAGCCAGGTCCACAGAGGCGACTGCATGGACTCCAGTCATCGGTGATCCACATAAAGCGAACTGAAAACGAAATTAAAGCAAATAATTACTTTTTTATAATGAAATGGAAGGAGCTTGAGTGAAGAGAATATAATGAGAAAGTGCGACAACGAAGTATTTTATAGGGAAAGTTAACATTTGAGCAAATTTTTATTGTCATTACCATCTTCTAGAGATTGGTAGGTCGGCCTTTGGATAATTAGTCTCATGTTATATTCGAAGATATTTAAACACCTAATATGTTTTGTGAAAAGAAACATGTTCGACGAACACTTCGGTTCTTATAGGTTAAATTTGGTTAGGTATCGGTGCTGATCCATGTGTGATGCTAAAACTTTTAAGTAGTTCTTTGGGCCTATCATACATGTTTGGTCCGGTTTTGGAGAAGCTAAAGAGAAGTCAGCGTTGAGATGTTTAAAACTCATCTTCTTCCAGACAAATTTGTTCATTGGCGTCCGTCACAAAGTTTAATTCCATTCCAGATTGTAACATTAAGACGGTCTACTTCGGGCCAGTACATTATTTTGAAGGACTTTCTATAATTTTTATAAACCAGCTGTTTGTATCACCTTCAATATCTGCACACAAATTATCCTCTGTGTACCCACTCACTTTAAAGTATTTGCAACTGACCCATTGATCATAAGGAGTATTATATCATAGTTCAATAATTGTTGTTACACATTTTTTACGTTATTTGTTGTTGTTGGCTGGATTGTTACAAAACATTTTACAGTTCTACAAAGTTATGCAGTGCACTCATCACCATCGGCTCTCAATATGACAACCACCCATATACACCCATTGCCAGTCAAAGAAGTCCATATATCCTGTTTGTATGCAAACGAGGCAGGAAATTACGCTAAGAAAAACAAGTTCGGTCATAAAACTTTAGCGAAAGTGACGGTGAAGGCGCCACTAGTTGAACAGTTTTTCTTAACTAAGGGAATTTCAGAGCTGTTATGGGTGCGCCGTTAACAGTAAATGAAGTGGACATAAAAAAATCCATTTAACGCGTCACAACAATGTGGCCAAGGACAAGATGAGTGTCAAGTAATGTGAGGTTGAAAAAATACCATTAAAACTTAACGATGGCAGTATGTCGAAAGGAAAGCCCAGCTAATGGCGCAAATATTGTAAATACTACTTATTAATGGTGGTCAGACTTTTTAGGGCATACAATGGCCTTAAATAGAAACAATATTAAAGAAATACCTAAGTACTAATGGACCTTTACGAGTAAAAATATAAAGTAAATAATAAATACATTTGGTTTTAAAATTATATATTTTTAAATTTGTATTTTTAAAATAAAATCGAGAACTTTGACATGCTGATTGCCAATTTAACTCGTTGTATATATTTCTGTATTATTTGAGCACTCTTAAAGAGTCTTGGTTAATAGTTTAGTACTCTTCATTTGAATTATTCTTCCTTTCTTTCAGGAAAATTTAAGTAGCAAAAATTCTCTGTGCCAAAATTGAAGCAATGGTCTAAGTAAACCTATGAATCACGCACTAAAATCATTGGGTTCCATGCATACTTATAAATATCGCAATTAGTATTCATACGCCATACATCAGAGGCGTACAATATCTTTTTGCAATACTCATACTCGTTATTGTATTCAGTTGCATATTTATAGTCATACTTTATTTACAGCACTACTATTTTTATATTCATACCCATATCCTTCTTTCATAATCATATTCACAATTAAATGTACAACTACAATTATTTTCATCTTTCTGTCATATAATCGTACTCATATTCATACTCATACTTGGTATTATACTCATATTAATAATTAGTCACATATTCGTATACATATTGATTTTATTTTTAAACATATCTTCTTTGTAGTTTTACTAGTTTTAATATGTATGTCTATATTCATATTCATTTTTATACTAATACTCATATTCATATTAATTTATATTCGTATTCTAAATCAGTTTATCAATACTCATTCATGTACATTACATTATACATGGATATACTTATAATAATGCACATTCACAACTTATACTCAAATATAGAACACTTTGTGTAAATTTAAATCTTGCAGAATCTGAACTTTTCACTTTTAAAGCACTTTTTCTTCTATCGGAACTCTAAACTATTCTGAGCAACCTTTAAATCGAAGTTTTCGCAGGAAAAAACCCTTCAGCCAAAAAATGTGGAAGAGGCGGCAAGGATGGCATCGACAGCAGACAATGGAAAGGATAAGCGTACCGAGAGACATAGAAGTTAGAAGCTAATGTTGCCAGTGGCACGGTGCAGTGCATGGGTAATGGCGCCAAGTAGTAAACTTAAAAGCTCAAGCTAGGCGAGTGCCACAGGCGGGACGACGGCACGCAAAGTCATTGCTGTATTTAAGTACTTAAGTGGCTGCGCTGCTAGGACGATGTGACGACGCGATTGCAAGAAAATTGGAAATGAGAATATTATACACGCGTTGCTCACAGACTAGAAGCGCAACTGTGTTGGCGCTATACCCACTAAATTCAACTGTTGACAGCGGAGCATTAGCTGAAGAGCACGTGCTCAGGAGCCAATGAGGGATCAATGGAGTACAATAACACATCCATTAAATATGACAGTGAAGAATCCGACAAGACCTGTTTGAATCTTGTACCAAAGTTCCAAACACAGATATAAAACTTTAATGAAAAGTAATATTTGACAGAAATTGTGATCCTCTAAAAGAAAGGGGCCTTAAATATGAAATACTACTCGAAGAATTAAATGCAACTTATATTATAATTTCGGACAGAAGTGTTTAAATAAGTCTGAAATAGCATCACTGACATTCCTCTAGCTTGATTGATCTTGAAATACCCTAATAAACAATATGAAGCTGAAACAAATACCGTTGACTAAGCTACGAAAAATTTAATATTAGAGCTCAACGCCATTATCAGTATACACAACTTATAGCAGCAAATACAAATTAGAACAACAACCAAAGCAATGAAACTCTAATTTGTACAGCTACAGGCAATAATCACCAAATCAGACATTCACTGGCATTTTATGATTCAGCGGCATATCCATGGGATTAATTAGAGCTTGTTGAAACCAAAGCATAAACCAAAACAAAGCCATAAACTCGCGTAATGCCAGTCTTGCTAAACCTTGTGGTAAAATATATAGAAGTGAGTGGAATGGTAGAAAAAATAAAATTTTCGTACTTTTATAAATGTGCTCTCCTCGTGAGGATTATTGAAAGGAAAAGTGTTCTGTGTATCTAACGCACAATTTCACATTTTTTGTTTGACTCAGTATGTCGTATCACATAAAGCAGACACTTGCGTGTAAGCCGCAACACTCAAGACCAAAGTACAAACGCTTTGAAATATGTAAAGCACAAATTATATTTATATATGTACATTAACACATCAGCCATTATAACATTCATTAGCTACTCCAACTCTCAGTTAAGTGTTTGTTTTCAAGTATTTGCTTGCACATTCCTGTATGTATTGCGTGTCAACTCTTTGTAGCTCTTTATCGTCCGAATTTTCTTACTTCTTCTAATGGATACCACTTGACTTTGAGGCCTTGAGAACATTAAATATTCGTGCGTAAGTCTCTTCTGTGGACATTTATTTGACCATTGTGTGCTATTGTGTGCATGTCGCACGTGGCGTATGAGTAATCTGTAATGTGTTTGACAGGAGAAATGATTGATTTTCTGTACAAAGAAATCAATTATAGACAACTTACAATCGATTAATAGTCGTTGGCCACACTATAGTTTTAAATAATAAATGACAAAATGTCGTCAATGTTAGTGACAGCTCGTCGGTATTCTTAGTTAATGGTACCAATTCACATGAATACAGATATTTGTATTTTGCTTTTGTTACATTGTTACATAAGTCTTGTCTGTGTACATATCAATTATGCTCTGACTTCAATTTGATTTATTATTTGTCTGCAATGATTTTTTACTTGTTCACCATTTCGAATGGATAATATCACGCAACCTATAATTCCTTTTAATTACGCCCTAAAGATTTGAAAATTTGAACAACTTGAAAAGTCCATTTATCATACATTTGAATTATTTAGTTAAGATCTTTTGTGATTTCTTTAAAGAAGATGAATGACATTATTCATATGTGTCACAATAACTGTGGTTGTAATAATGGGTTTTTAATTTGTATGTACTCCAGTAAATAATCTGTTCACAATGCAGGCAACCTTGTCAAATTAATGTGGTCAAATATGTGGCCGAATATAATATATACAGTTGAACTTCCACAACTCGAACTTCTATAACTCGCAGTTCTCCATAACTCGAACTCTTGAATTGGCAATAGGAATCAAATTTCATACAAATTACCTTTCGTGAGTTAGGAAATTACAACTGTATTTCATACATATGTGTGACTTAGACGAAAGTTTCATTTAAGATGATACAAATTTTGGGAGCCCTAATTTCCAACTTAAAATAAATATTAATTAAATATCATTTTTAAATTCAAAAAATGTGGCAACAGTACTGACATAAAAAATTATTTCTTCTGTACTCGTAATTTAATTTTTATTCTTAAATTGGCAAGAAATTTAGTAAGATGCAACCCAATTTTATTTTATACTTCGAGCCGAAATATTGAAAACATACCGATAAAACTTCAAGTTTTTTACCCTTTTTCGAACAACTTTATTTTAAGGCAAGTGGCTACTGAGCATAGGGATGTGAAGCCTAGTCAAAACGAATTTACGTTATATATCACAAATAAAGCCTCCACAAATTCAACATCACTTAGCTTTACTAGACATCCGCCCAAACACCACACAAAACCAACCAAAACAAGAAAAAACGTTAACTTCGGCTGTACCGAAGCTAATATACCCTTCACAGGTGCATTTCTTTTGGTAACTATGTGTTTAAGCAAATCTAAAGACGTAAGAAAAAGTAAGTAAAAAAAAAATAAAAGTTTTCCATGGCAGCTATATGCTATTGTGAACCGATCTGAACAATTTTTTCGGAGATTAAATTATTTCTATGAACAATAACTCACACCAAATTTCTTGAAGATATGTAGTAAAATGCGGAAGTTTTCCATACAAGCCCTTGATTCCGATCGTTCAGTTTGTATGGCAGCTAAATGATATTGTGGTACGATATCGGCAGATCCGACAAATTAGCAGCTTCTTGAAGAGAAAATAACATCTGCAAAATTTCAAAACGATATCTTAAAAACTGAAGGACTAGTTCGTATATATACAGACAGACGGACGGACGGACAGACAGACGGACATGGCTAAATCGACTCAGTTCAAAATACTGATCATTTATATATATACTTTATAGGGCCTCCGACGCTTCCTTCTGGGTGTTACAAACTTCGTAACAAACTTAATATACCCTGTTCAGGTTATAAAAAAGCTCAGCTGCTTACTAAACACTTACACTTACTCAGCCGACCGATTGAATGACACCCTCTAGTCACAATACCCTACGAAATTCGTGTGCGAATGAAATTGGGACAAGAGCGTACTTGAAATGTCACAGTAATTTGTTACTCAAAACAAATCGACGCAGCGGCATAAGGTGCACGCAGTTAAGAAGCTAAAATGCGTGTAAGCTGTTTCACGACTACAGGTAGAGTGAAAACAAAAAGAGAAAGCGAAATAAATATGACATGCGAAATTTGCATTCGAACTTTTATTAGAGATGATTGGTAGGTAGGCAATCGATGTTTGAGGAGGTGCAGGGCATATGGCGCTGCTGAGGGTTACAAACTGAATTGCGACACGCGAGTCCTGAATTAGCACGAGTTGCGTTGTGCGCTGCCAACTTCTAGCGAGTAATTTAAGCGGGTCACATTGGAGTGCCATTCGAGATGTCAAAACGTGTTGTTAGGAAATATAATATAAGGGGTAGCGGAATATTTAGTCTCCCCTATTTGTGCCAGTATTGTTAACAACACAACAGGGTTACTAAAAATAGGTGAAGCACTATATGTCATCAAACACAGCAAGCTGAACGATAGAATTGGCTTGAATTATTGGTATTAGTACCTGCTACATTAGTACCTGCTACCGCCTTCCGCAAGCATGTAGTCACAATATTGTGACACATTTCAATTTGTTTGTCTGCTTATTTACTTTATTGTCGTGATATTTTTGTAAGCGACGGCTTTTTGGCACAGTGAGCGTCTAAATGACACAGCTTATTGTTGCAAGTATTTGGTTTGTATGTGTGTATAATGTGTAGCAAAAGGTTATGCTAACACTACTACTATTGTTTTATTGTTTTTTCTACATTTAACCACCGCCACATGTCACCGATCACTGCGTTGCTGCCTCCCAGAAGTAAAGTGGAAAGAGCTTGAAGAGAATATAAAGTTATTTAAATTCAAAAATATCTTTATGAATATAATAATAATGTAAATAATGCACATATAGGTTTAAATATGTTTCATCAATGCTTTCGTTTGTTTATCAATGCTATGGTGTAATACAATTTCCTCGCTAAGCTCTCTTGACCAACTTTTTCACTTGGAGAGTGGGTACCAGCTCACTCATGGTATCATGTTTTTTTTTGATACTTACAGAATAATGTATCGGAACTCAAGTAACAGCAACTCTTTATAGGAAGATCGTCACGTTTAGAAAATAACATACCACTACCGTGTTATACTTCTAACTGAAAAGTATATGATGAAATAAGCTTTGGAAGACGCCAAAATAGGTGTACATGAGGTGGAAGGTTTCCAAAAAATTCTTTACTTTCCTAGTTAGAAACTAGACGTATCTCTTTGTGTGTTCATAAAGACTTTCCCCACGTTGGAAAGCTCATGTGGAGAGCGATGATAGCAGAAAGTAGCACGTTTTTTTAACTAAAGAAAAAAGCAATTAAACATAATTTTTGAATCTTAGTTTTACTGTAGTTATAAATTAAAAAGTTTCTCTTAAACAACAACAACAATACACTTATTTTCATTTCCCATTTCGTTTACAACGCGATGTGTTAGAAGATATGTGGCAGTAAACACGAAATGCGACCACAGGCCACGTAAAGTGCTTTATTGCTATTCGAAAGGCACTCAAAAAGAACAAAAACACATACATAAAGACATTACATTGGTAGTATATATATTGAGATAGGTATACGTGATTGTGTTTCATGTTGACGGCCAGACGAAAGTTCATTCGAGGAGTTGGGGTGCTTGTGGTTGCGCATAATTTATTTGTTTGGCTACGAACTCATGCGAACAACAATGCGAAATATTAGTCTTGTGTGCCTTTCTAACATGGACTATGCGACTGCTCGTGTCTGGAAGATTCGTCCTTACAAGCGCAGTGGAGTGTGAGCGCTTTTATGAGGCGAAAAATGGTGTACATGTATGTAATGAATAAATATGTATTTAAAGAAGTAGTAAAAATAGTGCAAACTAGTAAATAACAACAGCATTAAATGAAATAAAAAGAAATGAAAATCCAAAAGCAGTAATAATAACAATAAAATCTGTTCAACGCTCGTAACTTTAGTCAATATTAGCTTCATATCGAATTGCCACACAACTTTTTGTTGTGTAATTACGGAAAACCATTACTATTTGAAAAATTGTTAACCTTGTTATTGACAGTAGAAAAACCAAAAGCAAATATCGGTATTACATTATAGAGAAACAACAGCTCAACATATTTAATTACACGCCATTACGGATAGACGGTACCATTAGCATTGCCATTGTCGCTGTCAAAAACTTTAGCTACATTACAAATGAAAATTGCTTCACGTTCTCAAAATTGCTCAATCCGCTTTCGTTTCATTTGACATTCGAAGAGTTCAAGAGTTTACGATAAATAGAGAATTGTTCTCATAAATAGTCTAAGAAAATCAGAGTTCAAGTTGGTCCTGTACGTTTTGACAAACCAATCGGTAAACAAAGTTGTGCATTAAATCGTAATCGAAAGCCGATAATGGTTCAAAGGTCATCGCCCTTCTGTAAAGTTCGTCTAGTTATAAGCTGCGGATTGTACAAATCCCTTAAATGGGGGTTGCTTTTGTGGATGGCGTAATATTTTTCAAAAACAACTGTGCTTCCACGCATGTCGTGTGCCGCTGGTAATCATAAATTTCACATAACTGACATTCAGATCGCGGCGGATGTAACTGTAGCTGGCTACCACAACCGTAAAGGTTTGTTGCATATACTACGCATATTATTTGTTATTGCATTATCACACTCACCTGCACGTTAACGCGCACGGCTCCACATAGTCATAGTGCGGCGTCCACGTTTACGGGGTACCATCGTAGGGCACGTCATTGGCGGCGCATTGACGCGCACGAAAGTCTTGTTGTTCCGGACACGGCTGCATGTTGCAGATGCGATAGCGTACGCTCTCGCCCTTGCAGCCATTTGCCATATTTCTTATTTCGTGCTAGGATTTTGAGTTAGCTGTTTGTTTTTATTTTGGTATCCTGCCACGCCACTGTGCTACTATTATTATTAATTATTTTCACTCACTTCAAGTTCATTCTCCAAATCGGAGGCCATGTTCCTTGTGTCATCGAAAGCTTCAAAGGCGTTCAGACGTTTTGCCACTGATGTGTTGTCAATGAAAATTGTCATCTAAAAATAGAAGAACAGTACGAAATGCAAATGAGTATACTGGAAGGAATGTAATTAAAAATTTAAAATATACCCAACCGAACCCTACACTACCCAACTGCGACAAAAATTGTTTATTCAGCGCTTCATGTCGCTACCAGCACACACACCTCAATAGTGGATAGTACTTGTTGTTATTACACCATAACCCTTATATTTATTGCGCTACGTCAAGGCTTTAGTGGTTGTTATTGTTGCTTAAGTTCATACTGTTGTTGTGGTTGACTTTTAAATAATTGATTTTTGTCGTTTGCTGTCAGTCAGTAAGTCAGTCACGTTGCTGCCATTTCGAATTTCGAATGCAAAAACGACTACCACCGAAGTTAAGACAGCAGTAAAGCTGAAACAAGGATATATGAGTGTCAGCAGTGTCGACAACTGTTGCCAGAAGTATAAACTGGAATTCAAGGTCGGCGCCGGAGCGTTGTGCTAGTCCTGTTAAGGCTTTTTAACCCTGGAAGGTCATCGCTATTTTTAAAAAGTAGAGGTCATCCCTCGTCGATTCGACGACGGCATTACTCAAAGTCCTTAATATATTATCCTACCTATCAAAACCTACTAAAATCAATATATTCACATTACCTGGTTTATATATCTTCTAAATAAAACAATATCAAACAGTTTTTCTTAAATCTTTTATTAAATAAATAAAATTTTCACAGCCCTGATTCATTCGGCTTTTGTACAAAATAAACACTCGCGTCGTCGAAACGACGAGGCATGACTTTCCAGGGTTAATGGCCCATAGTATCGAAAATTTGCACAAAATAAAGAAAACAAAAATACAAATATGGAGAAAAGGATAAAAAGTAGTGTAAACACAACAACGTTGAGATGTCTACAAAAGGGTTATTGGTAGTTTGAGGATTTTAAGCAAACTCAGTTAAACTTTTGGTCTATCTAACTGAAGAAGAGATAGATAAGAAGTGAGGAAGAGAATAAATTCCAAATGCAAAATAGTAGTGAGCAGTAGAAAGGTTTGATAAGATTTTTGAATCCTTCTCGAAATCCGAAGGCAATATTTTTCCATTTTACCTTTGGTATTGTAAAAACTGTAGTTTAGAGACAGGACTGTGTTTAACTGACTGCTTTCTAAACTTCATAACTCTCTAAAGCTGTACTAACTATTAAATACATCATAGAATGTCTACCCAACGAAAATATAAAAATCATAGAAAAAATCAAATCGAACGCATCTCTTAAAAAATTTGAGAAAATTACTTTCAGCTGATATAATTTCACTCAGGCGCTGGTCACTTTGGAGCTTTATAAATATCAATTCAAAGTTAATAAGTTATGAATAATTTATGAATTATGAATTTATGAATTATTCATTTCCTTGATCTTACCATCAAGTAGGAAGCTCTGAACACTCAGCTTTGTTTCTCAAATTATGGCAATTGATTTTTTTATGCTACAATCAACACATTTCCTTAATGGGGAAGTAGGAAAAATGTTGAAAATGAAAAGTAAAAGCCTAATATTTTTTTCAAAAAAGATAAAATATATTAGCTGATCATCATTCACGCGAGCAGCGAAGATCATACAAGCAAGCAACTTTCAACGATTTCAATTACGCGCACGTCCTTCCCGAATTGTTATTTGCCTTGGCTGAAGGGAAGCTTCTGACTAGCAGCAAAAGTTCACTGCTCATTCAAGCATTCCGACAGTCCATTTGGTAGAAAACAAAAAATACAAAAAAAAAATACGGAAAGTATGCTGCAACAACAGTAATATTTACAACCCGTAAACATTTGTTCAGCGCGCACTTCTCATTGACTGCCATCCGCTGTGGCATACAACATTCGGCAGGGTATATGGGCACTACAAGTGTTGAATAACAATTTTTGTGAATGCTGCCGACAGCTGTGAGTCTTAAAATGAGTGGCAACATAAAAATCTAGCATATGCTCTGTATTATGTGGGTAAAATTAAAATAAATTACCATTTAAGTATCCATTAAAGAATTACTCCATTACAGTCTAGTATTTCTATTTCTTGTTTCTCTAGTGTGTTTTGCGTAAAACGATCTATGAATGTGCCAATTATTTATGCAAAAAGACAGTATATGTTAAATTGTGACGCACAGCTGTACTGAAGGTAGAAACCGACTAAATATATCCAGCATACAAGCCTATAT
The DNA here is from genome assembly GCA_031772095.1 of Zeugodacus tau. Taxonomy (NCBI): domain Eukaryota; kingdom Metazoa; phylum Arthropoda; class Insecta; order Diptera; family Tephritidae; genus Zeugodacus; species Zeugodacus tau. The sequence goes on along the minus strand of CM062651.1, from coordinate 10,346,914 downwards.
TTACGAAATCAACCATATGATTCGCTTTGTCGCCTATAAGTATGCTATGTTAATGTGCACTCGTTTGCTGTTTGCAGCTTTGAACAAATGAAGAAAATAGTTGAACGGTCGGACTTAGCGAATATTTCTAATAAATCTCGGTTTCTAACATACCTTTTTTGAGTTCAAAATTGTAAAATTTTCAAATTTCATTAAAAAAAATACTCAAAAGATAACAGTTTCTTTATTCAGATTCTGATCTTCTATACTCGCTTAAGACTGGAATTATTGAAGATCATAATATCGAGATATATACAACGAAAAACGACTCATAGACTTATGTTTCCATCATTGTAGAAAATATGTAAAAAATTTCGGTTTGAAGTTGTCCCTACAGAATTGGCAGAGCAGCCAACACGATTATCAACCGTTTGGTGAAAAAAAGTCAGACAAGGGAAGAAAAAGCCTGCAGTGACAGTGGCGTAGGTATTTTGAGTCCTACTTTTGTGAATATTTTTTTAGAGGACCGATATAAGGAACCTCTATATCGAACGGAAGAACCTGAGTACCATGGAATGATACAACAAAGCTTTATTTTAAGGAATCACTACCCACCGGAGTGAGTGTAGTATAGTCAAGGAAAACATCTGTTTACGTTATAGATAGTAAACCAACTGAAAATTCGAGCTAAAATACCTTGAAATGCCGCTGGTGTGTTTGAATTAAACCCACAATTCAGTTAAATAAACGAAACAACAAAATTGCAAATGCAATTACACTAAAGACCTAACTGTCGCATTTACTATTACCGTTATTTAGTTAAAGCGCTTTTAGCATTTTGTCACCCGCAATAAATTGTTGAAGTCGCCAAACGCTTGCGCCATTCACGCCCGCCTATGCAATAACTACAACAACAAAGGTACTTCAAGCTTTAAAGAGACACTGTACGCCTTTTAAATGGTCGTTGGACACCGTCACTGCCAATAACCGACTACTAATGAACGAAAGTTATGCTAGTTGGACAAGTGCCTCTGTCTGCATGTGTGTGTGTGAATGCACTCGTGAGGTATTAACAGCGCCACCAGACGTTCCAATCCGCAGCTTATGTTCAACGTTTCGTCTCGTTTTCCGCATTTTCTTCATTTAGATTTACCTTTTTTCTGAGTTTGCCCGCTGCGAGAGTGCGAAAAGTATGAGGAAGCCCTATGCGGCAATGTGAATGAGTTGTCGTTGCCAACTGAACAATGCTTTGTTTTGCTTTCAGCCTACTGTTTTTTTGAGAGTGGAAAGTGTCATTTGTAGGCCGATTTTCTCTATTTTGAGCCGTTTGTGTAGTCGTCTAACAGTCTGCATGGTTGCTAACAACTTGGTACGCTCAATGAACAAATGCTGCAACAACAATATTTGTCTTTAATAGCGATTAGGTTATGGGCTCTTATGTCAGTTAAACGGCCTCAGCTTAGAATAGCTGTTGTCAATGTGTTTTTGTCTTTCTTTGTAGGTGTGTGAGTGGTGTTTTTAATGCGATTTCTTTAAGTTTCCTGTAAATTTTTTTATTCAGAAGAAAATATAGTTGAAAAGCATAAGTTGAATTGAAGAAATGAGCAGAATTAGAAGCTGAAAAATAATTTCCTAACACTGCTTCCTCTCCTCCACCAGCTTTCAAAAACATTCACCCACAAATGTCCGATGACCAAAACTCAAACTTATGTAATCCTTTTCTCCTGCATCGCACTCTGCAAGTATCCTTTACATATCAGTGTTGGCTTTTGAAGTGCATGGAGAGAAAACTGTTAAACATAGGCGAACAAGTTTTGGAAATGGCAAACAAACCAAAACAGTAAACACTATGTTTACTCCACTTGAAACTGGATGTCAATGGACTCGCACGCGTAGAAGTTGTACAGTTGTACGACATATAGGAGCTCGAAAAGCGTTTTTTGTAAAGTGTTTATGTTTTGACTCTTGTACTTCAAGTGTTGTATACTTACAGTCGTTTAAGACATTACGTATATATCGAAAGTTGCCATGTCGAAACATTTGAACTTTAATGTTTTGAGTTTTTCATTATCTTTGTTTGTATATGTTTACACGAGTAAGTTGCCAGCCAACAGTACTTTGGTAGTATAACACTTAATCTCAGCTCAACATTTGAGTACTGCAGCTCTAATATTTAACTTTGAGTTCAAAGGGAGGGATCTGAAAATGTCAAAGGTTGAAAAACACTCTAGTCTAACCTCTTGATCTCACTAAAAATTTCCCTTGCTGAGTTGAGTATATAAAAAATGTCGTTAAAACATTACAGATAAAAGTGAAATGAAATGGCTTAACATTCTTATATCTGAATATTATATTTTTTAATTTATATACAGCTTCAAAAAAAAAATGTAGCCACTCTCAAAATCACAACACTGCCCGTATTGTTGTCACGCTCTTTTGACAAAGCTTTGGTCACACTACGTCATTCACTTTCTTTCGCCATTCTTATGGCTAAGCTTTAGCATTTTATTTCCGTTTCTGCTTTTTTGCTGTCGAATTTTTCAACACACGCAAAGGAATAATAAAAAACTTTTTTGTTCCATTTCGATTGCAATTGCCAGACTAATTTATCATTTTGATAAATTACACAAATTGTTAAACAGCAAAGAAAACGAAGGGAAACGAAAAGAAACAAACGAAAAGTCAACAATTGAAAAGGAAAACACAATACTTCAAATAACAAATAGAGAATGCAGAATTTTGGTCCTTAATCTTTTTAATATGTAAACTCAATGTTCGGTATGAAAAGTTCGAAAATATTTCGATACCAAAAATCACATCAGAATAATTGCACTTTTGTGAGTGAAATATTTTCAGGAAAGTGGGGCTTAAATTAATGTAAGTAGAAAAGTTTTGACTATTGTAGATTAGAACCGTTGAGAATTGATTGCTTTGAGAACAACTTTGTTGGTCTTTTATAACACTACCATTTGGGAATATCACAAAATGAATAATTGCGAATACCATGCGCAATTTGATAATTTAAAAACATTCATTAAGGTCTAAGTAGATAAAAAAATAATTCATGTTCCGCGATTCCTGTCGTTATAGATTTTCGGGGACAATACCTAACATAACATAAATATCAAAATATAAATTTCGAAAACTAGTTTTCCGGTTTCTGAAACTTATTTCAAAACCTAAAAATTATATAAAACTTATTTTTGAGTATACGTTTTAAAATATGTTATTCCAACTCAACACCAAGCATCATTCCTACAGAAGAAACTATATAAATGTAATATATTTTATAACTAATAGGATGACCCAGAAATGCATTTTTGCGTCCATTATTTTTATCTACATGGTCGTAGGATCATGATTTGCTCTGTAAATGTATTTATAAATAAATTTTCATGTTATAAATTATATGCTATAAACACAATTTTGAAATCCAAAAACAGAAGAACAAAATCAATAATTTTCTAGCAACTAAAAAGTATTACATATGTTCAATATTATTTGTTGTCATAGCGATTTAAGAATTGTTATTATTCACATTTTGCTCTGCGGGCTGTTTATTCCAAATGCGTATTGAAATTGCAACACAGAACAGCTGAAAAAATCTGCAAGCAACCACACCAAGCCACTTGAACTCACGAACAGCAAGAATCTCCACTTCATCAAAACCGTAATAAAAGGAAATATGCTAAAGTTACAGCAACAATGGTAGGAATAGCAAATTGAAAATCTTAACAATCTCACAAACTCAAATTCAGACAGTTTGAACATTTTTCCTTAGCGTCTAACTCATTAAAAATGCGAAATTCTTGAAGAAAGCGCAATGAAGGAGAGGCACATAAATCTTAACGATGGCGCTACAATAATTATTTATACAAAATGTCAAACTTTGCTTACAGAATGACCTCTTATAGTTTGGGCGCAGGTCGGTGTTGAAGTTCAGTTTCTTCAAATATGAGAAAATTTCTCTAATTAATTTTAGATGTCATTGCAATGAGAAGAAGAACTATTAAGGAAGGAATATGAATAAATATCATTATAGACGGCGAGGGAAAGATAGACTGAATTGAAATATCCCCCTTCCGCCTTTTTGTCTTTGAAATTTCGCGGCTATCGTATGTATAAAGTGCTACAGAGTTCGTATCTGGCAATACTATACATCTTTGAAAGGTCTTGACATAACCTACAAAACGACGCTATGCAGTTCAACAGTGTTCAACAGTTATAGGCGTGTAAACATGGAGTTTACTAACGCCAAAATTCGAGCTATTTTAAAGTTAACGGCAAATCCGCTTGAGAAACGATCCGTGAGATTAATGATGTATTGGGGGATAGTACTTTATGACTTTGAACTGCGGAGGAATGATTTCGGCGATTCAGAGCGGGTGAAAACGACACCATAGATAAGCCAGCCGGCGGAAGACCTGTGACGACGAATACCGATCAAATCATATAAAACATCGAGTTAGACCGGCATATGGTATCTCGTGACCTCGCTCAGTAGGTGGGAGGTAGTTACCAAACCATTTTAAACCATCTGCAGAAGGCTGGATACACAAAAATGCTTGATGAAGCAGGCGATCAACCAGAAGCATCCAGAATTGGCCAATAGGCCACACTTCGTTGATGACTCATCAGAAACTACGGAAGCTCGGACGGGAGTTTTTATCGCATCCTCCATATAGCGCGGACATAGCTCCAAGTGATTACCACCTGTTCTTTACCTTGTGGTGTAATGTTGAACTCAAAAGAGGCTTGTGAAAAGTGGCTGACCGAGTTTTTCGCAAATAGGGAGAGGGCTCTATGAGTGGTATTATGAAGTTGCAGTCTAGATGGAAACAGATTATCGAACGAAACAGCGCATATTTGAACAAAATCCGATCACTGTAACACTTTTTATAAAGCATTGAATAAATAGCAAAAAAGCGGAAGGGAGATATTTGCCAACCTAATATCTTGCTTCAACTATAACAGTGTGGCATTCCATTAATCGAAATGTTACATACAATGCTGTAAAAGGAGGTGAATGAATTCACAGATTGTTCGCAAAATTGTGCTAATTAAAAGTTTAAAATGAAAAGCGACACGGAAATGCAATTTGCTAATGCAGTTTTCATTGGAAATGTGATTGTCACAGTGGTTTTATTGAAAAGGTAAAAGATTACAAATTGGAATTGTTAGGGAAAAGGTAACTTTCGAGTGCCGCAGCAAACCGTGGCGAGTTAAACTAGATTTAATTTGTTTTGCCGTGACGAAAACTTTCCGCCATTTTCGAATTTCTAAATAAATAAAACAAAAAAAGTAGCGAAGGAGAAACAATAATAAAATACGAGGAGAGAAAACAAAATTTCGCGCTAAATTGCGTGCCTGTCTGTGCTGTAGGTGCTGTCTTACAGATGTTACATAATTTAGTATATACCGATAATTTATGTTTGTAACCAAAAACAAACTAATAGTTTTAATAAAAACAATTCATTTGAACATGAGCTTTAAGTAAATGAATGTCTGATAAGATATTCTATATTCTAACTCAGAGTATCAATTGCAATACTAGTTACATACTGGCTTTTACACTTTACATGAAGCTAGGACGGGACCATTTCGCTGATTAAAGGATATTATTTGAAGTTTTTCGACAAACTGAATATGGTTCGGGTTCTAAAACACCTAAGAAAATACAACTTATATTTAGCCTTTTCATATCAAAACTATTTGTGGAAGCTTTATTATATATCCTGACGTTTGTTATGCAAAGTATTCAGTAAAGTTTCCCATCGGCTTTGCTGAAGGAAATTCCTTTTCTGTTTTTGGCGAATTTTGTGTAAAAAAGTGTACATATTTTCGAAATATATTTTTCTATAAACGAATGAAATCCAATACATCTAGTTCCCATCTCTTCATACAAATACAAATACAAATTCCTTCTTCAAATGTATTCCAAATAATTTTCCGTTACAATGTCTGCATTGCAAAAAACAAACGTTTGCCAAAATGATTTTCCCAAAACATAAACTTTTTCAATTTAATTTTCGTGTAGTACACTTATTGCAAGCGAGTTTCGGCATTGGGAGTTGTGGCATTTGAAAACATTGCCAACAAAACCGTTACTTCCGAAGTCAGCTGGCGGTCGTTAGCAGTTAGTCAGTCGTCGTAATTACCGGCACTAGTGGTAAACTGCAATAGATCAGAGTAATGTTGAGTTTTGAGTTTGCGTATGGATGTACAAAATAATACCGGAAATCATAAAAATTGATGTTATTCATATGGCAACGGGGAAGGTTGGAAAAGTGTTAACTTTAACGTTGAGGTAAACAAAGGAAATATTTGAATTTGATTCGAAATGAAAATATTTAAAACAAAATTTTGCAAAGGGATGACAATTGACAGAAGACTCAGAGATATAGAAGTTTAGTCTCTATCTTCTAGTCTAGTCTATCCATATTTTTTATACTTTTTTCAAATATACTTTATTCAAACTTACATTCCCAGCGTTGGTAGAAGATATCCAAGTTTATAGGCGAAAAGTGACAACTTTGAAAACCTGCGATTCTATGTTAATCCATGCAGTATTTTATGCGACCAACAGCAACACCCGTTTTTCCGTTACTTTATTTTTGCACCTTCGCTTTTGGCAGTCGCTGAACTTTCCAGGTGCCGTTATTTTTATTTTTTCTTATTAGAATTAAGTTTTAATTTTTACACTTTTGACTTTGCACACACTTCCAGCTTTGTTGCTGCAGAAGACCAACTACTTGAAACTTCTTCACACCTTTTACGGTTTTGTTTTTGAAGAGAACTAAAAACTTTTTCACAAATCCTTTTGTAGGACTTCTGCTTGCTTTCGTGATTTCTTTTATACTCCACGTTTTTTATTGCACTTTTAGCCACGTACTGTTATGGCGAACACTAGATAAAGAAGATGAAAAAAATGCATAAATTAGAAGGAAATGCAGCGCGTTTGTGGTTGTGGTAGTGGTAGTTTACTTTTTTTTGCACCTCTTTGCATTCTATGCAAATACTATACAAGCAGCACATTTCCTCATTTGCAACCGGATGAAATACACTTTCACTGCGCTTCCGTTTTCCGGCTTTCTCTTCCTGTGCACACTACAACAACACTTGCACAGAGACACACAAATACTCTTGAGCACGCACGCCACATAACTTTAGACGTTATGTCGGCGTTCTTGCAGCGGCTAAACAACAACTAACCTTGCAACGGATTTTCGAGACACTTGTGAATTACCTTTACCATTGTTTATGAAATCTGCAAACACCTTACGGATGACAACAAAAATATTGAGCAAAACAAAAAGAAAAGCATAGTAACGGTCGGTGTTGCAATGTGTGTGGTGTTGTATTAAAGAAGGGTTCAGATGGCGAGCAAAATGTAGACAACAAATAAATTTGTACGAATAAAGAATGCACCACAATGCGGCGCGACGCAAGGACACACACGCGGCGGCAGACTAGACACAGCACGACCCGACACAGTGTACACAGCGTGGCCAGACGTAACGTCTTGAAACGCCAAGTGCCACTCTGCGAGTGGCTTAACAGTAGGTGGAAGTGTCTGACGCATGCATGCGTGTTGTTGTGAGTGTGGAGTATTTGGCGGCATGTGCATGGGGACAATGTAAGGAGGGCGATTGAATTAGAACTGTTTTATAAATGTTAGTGTATATTTGATATTTTTATTAATTTGTTATTCAATCAAATATTGCCGGTGCCTTTTTAGCTTACTTTCATATTGTACTTTTAAACAAAGAACTCTCATTTGTGGATGAGCTTCACACTTATCGGCAGCCATGCAATCATTCTTTTGTCGACAAACTTAGAATTTCATCTTTTTCACTTCACTTCCATAGTAAACACTTTCTTGAAACAATTTATTTTATTATTTTACATATAAACATATCCTATATAACCATAAGCATATTCCATATAATAACCAAAATTCAATTATGAACTGCTCTCCAATACTAAAGCACTTGTACATTCAACGCTCAAAAACGCGTGAAATTATGGTAGATTTCGATTTAGAATTTTCCACCTAAAGGTAAAGTATATTTAACGGTGGTTACTACGAAACTAACCGTTACTCAAATACCAATGCTAAGCAAAGCCAAATGCTCTACACACGCAATTGAGTGCTTACGAGTGAAAATTCACCACACTTACACGAAAAGTAACCACAGTGTAGTCACTACACTGTATTCAATACAATAGCAGCCGAAGCGAGCCGGTTTTACGAAGCGCAACCCACCGACGGGCGGTTTGAGTGTGTTGTTATCGGAAAGCGTAAATGTTGCTAGCGGTTGGGCCGCAAGAAATTTCATGTTGCGATGGCAGTAAGTTGCGGACAAAATGTTTCTGGCAACATGAGTGAGTAATGTTATAATAAGTAGTGAGCAACATGTTGCAGGCAACATAAGTGAGTAATGTAATGATAGGTAGCGATCAACATGTTGCTGACAAAATGAGTGAGTAATGCAGATGCTACCGAATCACACATATGTATATAAGTATTTTTGAAATCAAATTGAAACTAATCGGTAGAAAGGCAAGGAGTACCAGCATAAATTATATTTTAATATTTCAGAATACGATAATTATATTTTAAACAAAATTTTAAATGTTCTATATTCGAATTATTATTTTTTTATACAGTAGAAATGCTCCGTATATGATTCTGATTTTTTATTATTTATTGTTTAAAGTTCCCACAAAAACTCATTGTTTCCAGACTATGTTTTCTTATCATTATATCGAAATTAACACCCCTATTGATAGTGTCGACCGGCAGTAGGCTTCAGTCGATGACGGTTATTGCTCCGGACTGAATTTTAAAATTTTGATTTGAACCAAGCATCAAGGAGAATTCGAATTAACATTCCTTAATAGATATACACTGAAACTTCCATAACTCGAACTTCTATAACTCGAAGATCTCCATAACTCGAACCCTTGAAATGGCAATAGCGTTTAGAAGCTTAATTGCATACAAATTTCCTTCCCTAATTCGAATTTCTATAACTCGAAGTTCTCCATAACTTGAACTTATTGTAATCGCCCTTTATACCAACCCTATTATTTAGCAAAATTGAACAATGCTATAACTCATTAAGCTAAATATTTACAACATTCATTGCATGCCGTGTGCTGTACTGAAATCACTGCTAAAAATAATGTTGAATAATGCAATGTGGATGCCCTTCAGTGGCAATTGTTGCACAATTACACTAAAAAAAAAAAAGGAAATTGTAGATCACCCCGCCATTGATGAATTGCTCCAATTACACGTATCCTTGGACTTTATCAAACGATATTAAAATGCATAACTACTTTACTATTGAATTTGAAATATTTTTACTATAAGCTCTCATACTATAATCGTTTTTGCATTATAATTATTTTATTGTTGCCAGTTATTGGTGATTTTTGTTTTTGTTCTATATGGTATGAACAATTTAATTTGAATCAATTATCTCGTAGCGTTTTTCTGGCAACAAGCCCAAAACTGTAATATGCAACATAAGTACATAGTATGTAGGCAAGCATGAATAATAATGAGTAATGACTGTTTTTTGTTCATGTTGCAAGCTTTTGTATTGAACTTAAGTGCACGCACAAACACGCAGAACATATTTTATGCAAAATGAAGTTATTATAATAGGGAATATATGCGCATATAAATTATACGTTCAGTTATGTAGGACGTGGTATAAAATTAGATGGGTTTATATTGAAAAGATACATTTGAACATTTACTAAAAGCCAAAATATAAAAAATGTGATAAAGAGGTGTAAAACTCCAACAATTGGGTATTCCTTTTTTTATTAAAAATAATAAAAATCAAAAAGTTCTGTTACGATATCTTCACTAGTCGACTTCACTCTTCGACTTCAAATTCTGGTATGTGGGAAGTAGGCGTGGTTGTGATCCGATTTGGACTATTTTCACAACATAGCATTGGAAAGGGAAATATTATAAAGCGTATTTCATTCAAATTGGTCGAGTAGTTCCTGAGATATGGTTTTTGACCCATAAGTGGGCGGAACCACGCCCATTTAAAATTTTGTATACCATTTTGAGTGCGACTCTTCTGTACCATCTTTACAATGAAATTTAATGTTTCTGGTGGTTTTCCTTACTGAATTAAAGCACTTTTAGTAGTTTTCAACATAACCTTTGTATATGAGGTGGGCGTGGTTATTATCCGATTTCCTTCATTTTTGGACTGTATAAGGTAGTACCGAAAAGAAACGAGTCTCGAAAGTTTCCTTGATATAGCTTTAGTAGTTTACGAGATATGTAAAAAAAACTTGGTAGGGGCGGGGCCACGTCTTCCAAGTTTCATCAAGATATCTCAGTTTTTACTCAATTTACAGCTTACACGGACGGGAGTACAGACGGACAGTCGGACCGACAGACAGACATTCGGATTTGAATTTTACTCGTCACCCCGATCTATAACCCTATATCTAACTCGTTTAGTTTTAGGACTTATAACCAACCGTTATATGAACAATACTATAATACTCTCTTTAGCAACTCTTGTTGCGAGAGTATAAAAATATTTTTTTTTTTCGAATTAAAATTTTTGTTAATTTATATGAAAATTGATTGATTTATACGAAAACTTCTGGTGCCATTCCACGTAGTTTGAAATCAGATCATTTGTATGTGCTCATAACTGTGACAAGAAATATAAGCTAACAGGGAAACACGTTTAACTTGTTCACTTGCTGTTAAGTTACCTCATAACTCATCACTTTTTGCAAGCAAAGTGCTACCAAATCCAGCAGAAAGAAAATATAACACATAACTACAGGCATTTGCACATACTACATATGTATATACAAATGTGTGAGCATAAATAAAACGGTGCGTTCACGCTTAATAATTCAATATGCCAAGCCCACTTGAGCGCGAAAATGATTCCGAACACGTTTTTGTACTTGTTGATACGAGTATAGTGAGAGTAAGCGCATTCAGACGGGCGCTTATGGCATGCCACAACCAGCAATGTGCCACGTCACAATGCCGCAGGTAAAATGCATATGATGATGTTGCTACCATGGCTATTTGTTATTGCTTGTACTGATGTGTTTATACTTAGTTGCATTTTATGCGATACAATAAATCAGTGATGATGCAAAAATTGAAACAAAAGCTACTTGTACTGATTGTATTGCAACGGAATAGGTTACATGAAGTTGAAATGGGAGTGTCATTATGAGGAAACGACAATATATGTATAACGATTAACAACGATTTAAAATCGGATATCGATATTTAGGATACACATCCTTGTGTTCCTTCCAATCGTATAATTTGTGACTACAAATCACGCCAGCTGCCGGTCTACTTCAGTGTGCATATTGTAACCGTCCATATGTATAATGACGCAACTGGGACCAAACAGGGAGTAAAGGGAGAAATGAAATGACATCGGAAACAGATGTTCGATATAGAGCGGACTTCAAAATAACGGAAGTGGAAATTGGACAGGAAACGTCCACGTTGAGTTATATGGAAAGAAGTCGTGATTGTGAACCGATTTCCCTTTTTTTCCATCAGTGTCATCAGGGTGCTAGAAAGTTTATGTACCGGATTTCATTGAAATCGGTCGAGTAGTTTTTGAGATATGGTTTTAGACCCATAAGTGGGCGATGCTACGCCTATTTTACTTTTTTTTTTTAATCCGAGTGCAGCTCTCCTTTGCCATTTCTTCTGTAATATTTAGTATTTCCGTTAGTAAGTTAACGCACTTTTAGTATTTTTTAACCTAACTTTTGTATGGGAGGTGGGCGTGCTTATTATCCGATTACACCACTTTTAATCGAGTGTTAATGTGGGTCCGTAAGAGAAACGACTGCAAAAAGTTTGGTTTATAGAGCTTTATTGGTTTCTGAGATATTTTCAAAAAACTTATTTAGGGGCGAGGCCACTAGTTCATTCAAACTCTTATCTTAGCGGTTATTACATAAATATCTGCATATGTGTTTGTATTAGAGACTTTGTACTACCTTGTTCAATGATATCTCCGGTTTTTCATGCTAGTAAGCAATTCGTCATTGGATGAAAAACGAACAACGATCTACATATAATATAGATGGCTAGAAACCATATTTTGTTGGTGCTTTTTGGGTGCCGTGTCCATGCCCTCAATGTATGCATTTATGAGTGTAGAACAGTGCAACTTTGGCGCGATTGCAGCAAAGCCCAGTGCGATAGCGTATAATTTAATTTCATGGCGCTTTGAACCGACAAGAGTCAAGAGCAAGAGCATGGAAAATTGAGCTTGCATGGATATTAATTGGTGAAATGGCAGCGAAGAGGTGAAAAACAGGATGTGAGATGGATGGAAGGTAAGGGTGTTGCAGGCAACACATAAACATACATGAACCACACCATATATCAACACAAAGAGGGACGGATGTGGTTTCACGAATGCATATATGCAATACCAGAGACCGAAATATACATAAGCCTAAATATAAATATGTATGTCTGTATATGAAGATGGCTGTATGAAAAAATTGGACCAATTTTGTAGCGCCGCTAATGGAGTAGGCTAAAGTGGCAAAAACTGGCGTGTGGCACTACCATTCATTGGGACTTTCTCAGACACACACCCAACGATTGGTAAACACTTTCGCATACAATCACACAAATTGGCAAATTAATGGAGTGCAGAGCCAAATGCAGCCACTTTGCATTGTTCAGGCCCAAACCACCATGTGGCACCAAAGCCAACATAGTTAGAAGAGGAGGGGTGGCTAATAGAACAGCACTGACAACCCAAATAATTGCCTGCCCATATGTCTGTCCGGTTGTCAATATTGTCCATAGTTGGGGAGCTTTCGTTAAAATGCACCTTAATTTCAGTGATGATATTGCAAATCGAATGCATTTTACAATGCTGCGGCATAAATGTTGCAGCATCAATATGCGTTAACAGTACAAATATCTGGATTAATGTATACATAATATTACATAAATACAGTTATTGCCACCACGAAGTCCACAAACTTTCATTGCAATCATCATTACTGCAATTAACTAACTGCATTACAGTTATTGATACATGATGACTTCATTGTTGCATGCCACAAATTTGCATATGTCTGAAATAGCAATCAACACCCGCCACTTGCCTGCGGCATCGGTTTCAGCAACATATAACAGCTTGGGTTATAATCAGTGCGTGACATTATCATTATGAGTGCATGTTAATATCGCCACTAACGGTTTTCAAATGGACTAGAAGTTAATACGATATGCAACGGGGTTGCGTCGCTTGAATTATAGATCATTTATGTATACGAAGGTGTTCGTATGTGTGTTCCGTGTTTCCTGGTAGGAAATTTTGAAAGAAATTGCATATTCAGGAATGTTTGTGGACATCTAAATAATCTTATATAATAGTAAGTTCAGCAAATTTTATCTTTCTGATTATCAAATTATTCATGAATGGATAGACACTTTACAACTTAGTCGAGACTTTTCATACTTTGATATGTTGGAAACGAGGTAAGATTTCACTAATGAACCAATATTAATCTAATATTAATTACTTTAATGAAGTCTCCGAAAATATCATTGAACAAATTTATCGGTTGTATATTTGCATGATTTTTTAATTTTTAACAAAAAGTGAAACAGCTAATGTTCGGTTGTACCCGAACTTAGCCTTTCCTTACTTGTTTTGTTTTGAATTCAATATTAAAGGAAATATGGTAATGAATAATAGGATGAAATTGCAATGCAAACTCAAAGACACTATCTCAGCTATCCTCCTCTTCTATTTGTGGTACCACCAAGCACCACTATTTTAACACGACATTAATTTCTTGTCACTCTAATACAACACGTAAACCACTGAAACTCATTTGTGCGCACCAAGCGCGCTCAATTTGTGTCCAAAGTTGAGCATTTGAATAAATCTTCTTTCGCGTCGAAATGCAAAGCATTGCAATTTTCCGCTCTTCCATGTTACCTGTCTATGGGCGTACTTTGAAGTTAAACAGTTTGACTGACAAATGGACGGACGGACAAATAGACAAATAGACAAACTAAATAATCTGATAAATCTAGGTGTCTAAATCCACAAAAGCGCCGCCATATCCGCTATAATCAGTGAACCATCGTGTAATGCAACTTAGTCAACCAAGTCGGCGGGGATGCACAGTTGAGCCAGAAGCAGTTCGGTGTAGCAATCCAATAAAATTCGTATTAGCCGCGACACATCGGACATTTATTGAAGCTTAATGCCGCGTTGCGTATCCGTTGCTTAAATCCATTAAGGTGTCAAACGGAACATCTATTGCGGTGTGCAGTTAATGCTTCCACAACCTCTACATCTTCACTCCACCACCCCGCATATAAACCACTTAATGTCAGCCAATGCTGGTACTATAAGTTTAACTGGTGTGGCGTGTTGGAAATTCTTTGTAGGTTAGCTGCGTCAACGTTGCAGTCTTCTTAAGAACAGTCATTTTCTAAAGTAAATCCCATCCAACCAGCAGGGCAACAACATCTAACGAAATGCATTAATATTGTGTTTGTTGTTGTTTTCATTGTTCATGCATTTTTGTTGTTATAGCTATCGGTTGCTGTGAAGTATGCTGGCAAACTTCCTACTTTTCCGTCTTATGAGAAAATGCTTTTAAGACAGTAATGCAAATGCGTCTCAATATTGAAGCATCTGCGGTTTCACTTAAATGAATTCGACTGCCATTGCCTTTGTCTCAGTACTCCTTAGATTGGGTGACCTAAAATCACAAAAAAAAAATATTTTTTTATTCAAATTTAATTACAATCAAAAGGTTTCCTTAATTTTATATGAATGACTTTAAAAACCACTAGTGGAGTGTCGAGTTCTTTAAGATTTATTGACATTGTAATATAAAGTTAAATTACACAGGGGACCTTCAGAAACTAACTAATTATAAATGGTCTTTAATGGTCAAAAACCATATTTTAGAACCGTGATGACACGGATAAAAATGGGATAAATCGGTTCACAACCACGCCTACATCCGATATAACTCAATTTTGAATTCCATCTGATTCGTTCACTTTATAATATATACATCAGGAACCAAAGAAGATAGCGGAATAAAATTTTACATAAATGCTGTATTGGAGCTGTGGCATCACATGTGGAAAAATTTTCGAGATCGGACTATTACTAATAGTGTGTGTCTGTATAAAAAATAGTTAAAATCGGGTCATAATTTCCCCTAGGTCCCATATACTTAATATCAAACTTTCGGTGGATTTTATAACGCATATATCTGTTAATATTTGAGATATCTTAGCAAAATGCAGTGAATGTATAGTCTTTGATATAGTGTAGCTTGGTGATGAAAATTAGTGGAATCGGTTGAGGAATTACCTCAGCCCTCATATACTATATATGATGGTTTTCGTTGTTCTACTGGACGAATATATGGGTCAAATTGCCGAATATATTGGTCAAATTGTGTGTTATATGAATAAAACTATATCAATAAATTGCGAGAGTATAAAATGTTCGGTTTCACCCGAACTTAGCCTTGTTTATGTAATATATGATATGTGTCATATAAGTTTCAATATTATTTTCAGATTTATATATACACACATATGAAAGGAAGGTTTAAAAACGATCTAATATTTTGTGGTTCCACCTTCTCATTATAAGAATTTAATAATTCCGACTTGGTGTCGATTTCAAACACACACAATAGTATGCCTCGTTTTTAGAACGCTAAACTCACACTTCCTTCCTCAACCCAACCAAATCGGCAAGGATTGTCACATAGAGTAAACATTACTATTAGCCAAACCACAAAAATCCCAGCAGTATAGTGATTACACGAATCATTAGCGGCAATGCGGGAAGCACTTACAAAAACAAGAAAAGTGGAGAGAGCAAGGTAAAGAAAACTCCTTTGAACCAAAAATAAATAAATTGCCTAAAACTCGAAGTGGCAGCTTGAACCGACTAAATGGAGCAGAAAATCCCACCAAGAAAGTTAGTCATGCGCCGATAACAAACCACAGAGTTAAGACACCCATTACCACGATATAACCAAGAGGCGCACAATGAAACAACGAAAACATAAACAACAAAAAGATGATTATTGTAAAGTGTTTGCCATTGTTTTTTTAGTTTGTTTGCAATTGATTTTCAACCCCAAACGGCAATTAACGCCGTTGATGTTTGATAAGGGAAACACCCCAACTATGAGCCGGGCCAGCTCAGCTAACAACACGTTGTGTCTGCTGTATAAATTGACCTACGCAGGTATGCTGCGACCTGAAATATACATACACACTGACTAATTTACGAGTAAGTGTCTTTATGCAGTGCACTATGTGTGCGGTCGTGCGCTGTTTTGCACTAGCTTATATAGTAAGTATGTGAATTATGTAAATAAGGTGGCCGTGTCTGCTTGGTCACTCATTGAGTCTTCATCTAAATTGAATAATGGTACACAGCATATGTTAAGTGAGTCGCATTGATGCTCGTTTAGTTCTTTCGTTATTCTTATGCACCGTCCCTTTGCATTTATGTATGAATGGAGCACTTGGATGGGCCCTTCGTTCTATATTATCTTCTGAGCTATTCACACAGTCACACAGGTGTGACTAATCATTTTCTATTGTATTCTTTGAATAATATATTTCCAGTAGTCGAGTGAAGAAAATTAAAATATTTATAATTGTTTGTTTGTTTAATGGTGTATGAAATAAAAAAAATATTAAATAGCTCTTTTAGGCAGTAATGGTTTTGTTAAGAGGTTTTTTATTGATTTTGGTAAAAAATAAAACTGAAGGTAGAGGCTAGAGGAATGAACAAAATTTAAAGTGAGCACATAAATGAATCAGTCGTTTCATCGCTCTACAAGTAAATACTTCGGAAAATTAGATATTCAATAAAGACGAACAACCCAGCACCTTTTGTCCCCGGATAACTACAATTGGAACTTTAAGAAGTGTTGATGTGAGCGAGAGTTTTTCTGAACTACAATAGCTTTCCTCATAGTTGTACCCAAGAGCTCTTAAACGAGTGTTTCACAGGGATCATCTACAGGATTATACACTCCTCATAGAACTAATACGTCTGATCTGCTGGATTAAGAAAGCTCTTGTCTCACCAGAAGTAGAATTGATTTGTTATTTCTGTTTGTTTAATTAGGAATTCTTTCAATTCGCGTTAAGTTAAGCTTGTGACAAAAGCCAACCAATTGGTAATTGACTCTTGTCAGATGGAAGTGAGGAATTAACTGTTCAATAGTGCACGTAATATACAAGAGTACACACATGTAAACATGGAGTTCTGTGTAAATGCAAATACCAGCAGACTTTCTGCTATGACCAAGAGCATTGAGTGTTTCTGACAGCAAGGAGCCGAGCTTTCTTTCTTCTTCACAGTTTGCAGCAATGCTCACACAGGCTTATAAATAATCAAGGTACGTTAAAAAGGATGTGATATTTTGAAGTACGCTGCATTTGTTATGATCGGACACTATATGTCCATATGTATGCATGTATCGTTATGTGTGTTATTATATAAATTCAAGTGCTACACTTTGAGGGCACTCATTCAGTAAGGCACTGTGAGTGCATAAGTGACCGCTGCAGGCGAACTAGCCAAATATGTCCACATTGCAGAACACTACTAGTCCAATGCAGGACTAGTTGGTCCTGCTAAACTTTCAAGTACGGCAATGGATGTTAAAATGTCAATTACCAAATGTACTTGTAATACTCGACGAAGATATTGAAAGCCAAAACTTACAATGATGTGATGATGTATATGCATGTAGTCATGGTAACCCTGTAGGAAAATTGGAATGTTTGAAAATTTGAAATAAATTTGCAGTTAAGAATAAAAGCAGTCGTCGCTATTTATACAAAATATAATATGTAAGTATATATGTGCTTCAGTGTATGTGTGAGTTCATGTTTAACATTCCAAATGCAAATATTCAAAAGTCTTTATAAAGGGTGATTTTTTAAGAGCTTGATAACTTTTAAAAAAAAAAAAAACGCATAAAATTTGCAAAATCTCATCGGTTCTTTATTTGAAACGTTAGATTGGTTCATGACATTTACTTTTTGAAGATAATTTCATTTAAATGTTGACCGCGGCTGCGTCTTAGGTGGTCCATTCGGAAAGTCCAATTTTGGGCAACTTTTTCGAGCATTTCGGCCGGAATAGCCCTAATTTCTTCGGAAATGTTGTCTTCCAAAGCTGGAATAGTTGCTGGCTTATTTCTGTAGACTTTAGACTTGACGTAGCCCCACAAAAAATAGTCTAAAGGCGTTAAATCGCATGATCTTGGTGGCCAACTTACGGGTCCATTTCTTGAGATGAATTGTTCTCCGAAGTTTTCCCTCAAAATGGCCATAGAATCGCGAGCTGTGTGGCATGTAGCGCCATCTTGTTGAAACCACATGTCAACCAAGTTCAGTTCTTCCATTTTTGGCAACAAAAAGTTTGTTAGCATCAAACGATAGCGATCGCCATTCACCGTAACGTTGCGTCCAACAGCATCTTTGAAAAAATACGGTCCAATGATTCCACCAGCGTACAAACCACACCAAACAGTGCATTTTTCGGGATGCATGGGCAGTTCTTGAACGGCTTCTGGTTGCTCTTCACCCCAAATGCGGCAATTTTGCTTATTTACGTAGCCATTCAACCAGAAATGAGCCTCATCGCTGAACAAAATTTGTCGATAAAAAAGCGGATTTTCTGCCAACTTTTCTAGGGCCCATTCACTGAAAATTCGACGTTGTGGCAGATCGTAAGACTATTCATGATGAAATGTCAAAGCATACTGAGCATCTTTCTCTTTGACACCATGTCTGAAATCCCACGTGATCTGTCAAATACTAATGCATGAAAATCCTAACCTCAAAAAAATCACCCGTTATTATGGGCATGACTGGTAAATAATTTGTACGTACACCGAGAGCATAGAAATATTTGTGAAGCTAACTACAACAATGTAGTATTCAATTGGCCGGCTATTTGGCGTCTGCACAGCACTTGGCTGCCGCGGATATATACACACAGAAGTATCTTATGCGAAGCATTGATTACTTTGCTTTCAAGCATATTTTCTTCGTTTTCCTTCCGCAATTGACATCCACTCCCAGCACATTATTTCTTCTTAAAGTCTTTTGCGATTTACTATCCCTTGTTGTTGTTATTTTGTGGATATTTGGCGGTCCAACTATAATTTTAGTGCTCCAAGAAATGAATTAATGAAAACTTTAAGAATTCTTTCATGTAGAAGTACTTCGAAGAGGAGGATTTGGAAACATCCACGGCACCAAAACACAAGCTTTGATGGCACTAACACACATTCAAGGATTTATTCACGATTAAAGGACTATAAATGCTCAATCGCTGTATGGGCGAAAAACGGAGACTAGACACGACTATTAGGGTAGACCGACAGGCTGTTATTTATATGGAGACACTGAATATTGGGGGCAAAAAATATTTATGGCAAGCAAGGTCATGCTGTACTAGAATATTCCTAAATCGAAATTAGAACCAATATGAATCGGTTATTGTGTGGGTTTTACTTTTGTAGATTAAGGTGGTATATAAAAAAAAACAAAAGCATTCGTCGCGATAAATTTACATACATTTATTTGTTACTAATAGCCTTTTCACACAGGAGCTAATTGATCAATTAACCGGCCTCTGCTCAATTAAAATGGGATGGGATGGATGGGACCATGTGTAGAAGTTCACGCAAGTGAGGAAAGTTTTTGATTGTCATTCACTTGGGAGTGGCCAGAAACGATTCTTCTCCACATGGTCCAAGCAGCTCACGACTTCCGGTTTTAGACCAAGTATCCTCTGGGTAGCCAACAGACATCCGTTTGAAGGCGAGCTAAAGTGAGAAGGCGGAGCCCGCTTATGCGGTTGTGCGTTGGGTTTGGGACCCACCACATAAAAACACCCCCCAATGAAAAATCTACGAAAGCCTCGGATGAGACACCCCCTTTTGATGACGACCCCTGCAAACGTTTTAAGGATAATGATATAAGGGCATGCACCTGGAATGTCCGGACCCTTAATTGGGAAGGTGCCTCTGCCCAGCTGGTTGATGTCCTCATACGACTCAAGGCTGACATCACCGCCATCCAAGAAGTGCGATGGACGGGACAAGGACGGAAGAAGGTGGGTCCTTGTGACATCTACTACAGCGGCCATATAAAGGAGCGCAAATTTGGTGTTGGATTTGTGGTGGGAGAGAGACTCCGTCGCAGAGTCCTGGCATTCACCCCGGTGGATGAACGTCTTGCCACAATCCGCATCAAAGCGAGGTTCTTCAACATATCGCTGATTTGCGCCCACGCCCCAACGGAAGAGAAGGACGATGTGACCAAAGATGCTTTCTATGAGCGCCTAGAACGCACCTATGAGCGCTGCCCCCGCCACGATGTAAAAGTCGTGCTTGGCGATTTTAACGCCAGGGTGGGTAAAGAAGGTGTCTTTGGCACAACAGTCGGAAAATTCAGCCTCCATGACGAAACATCGCCAAACGGCCTGAGGCTGATCGACTTCGCTGGGGCCCGAAATATGGTCGTCTGTAGTACCAGATTCCAGCATAAGAAAATACATCAAGTTACTTGGCTGTCTCCTGATCGAAACACGCGGAACCAAATCGATCACGTTGTGATAGACGGAAGACATGTCTCCTGTGTTTTAGACGTGCGTACGCTCCGAGGACCAAATATAGACTCGGACCATTATCTGGTCGCAGCTAAAATACGCACCCGCCTCTGTGCAGCAAAGAACGCCCGTCAACAAACACAAGGAAGGTTCGACGTCGAAAAGCTGCAATCGCAACAGACAGCCACGAAATACTCTACTCGACTTGCACTCCTGCTCTCTGAGAGCACTCATCAGCATCTCGGTATAAGGGAACTGTGGAACGGCATCTCAAACTCACTGCGTACCGCTGCAGCCGAAACAATTGGTTTTCGGCAACGACAAAAACAAGCTGGTACGATGAGGAGTGCCGTCTCGCAGCGGAGAGAAAACAGACTGCCTACCTCGCAACGTTGCAAACGACCACAACACGTGCGGGATGGGATAGATACCGAGAGCTGAAGAGGGAAGCGAGACGCATCTGCAGACAAAAAAGAAAGAGGCCGAAATGCGTGAGTACGAAGAGCTTGAGAAGCTGGCAGACAGAGGGAATGCTCGAAAATTTTATGAAAAAATGAAGCGACTTAACGAAGGTTTCAAGACCGGAGCATCCTCATGTAGAGACCAAGGTGGTAATCTGGTAACCGATGTCCAGGGCATACTGGGATTATGGAGGGAACACTTCTCCGACCTGCTGAATGGCAGTGAGAGTACAACACCAGGAGAAGGCGAACCCGATCCCACAATCGATGACGATGGAACAGATGTTCCATTACCCGACCATGAAGAAATTCGAATAGCAATTACCCGATTGAAGAACAACAAAGCAGCGGGGGCCGATAGATTACCGGCAGAACTATTCAAATACGGCGGCGAAGAACTGATAAGGTGCATGCATCAGCTTCTTTGCAAAATATGGTCGGAAGAAAGCATGCCTGACGATTGGAATCTCAGTGTGCTCTGCCCAATCCATAAAAAGGAGATCCCACAATCTGCGCCAATTACCGTGGGATCAGCCTCCTAAATATCGCATACAAGGTTCTATCGAGCGTACTGTGTGAAAGACTAAAGCCCACCGTCAACAAACTGATTGGACCTTATCAGTGTGGCTTTAGACCTGGAAAATCAACAACTGACCAGATATTCACCATGCGCCAAATCTTGGAGAAGACCCGTGAAAAGAGGATCGACACACACCACCTTTTTGTCGATTTTAAAGCAGCTTTCGACAGCACGAAAAGGAGCTGCCTTTATGCCGCGATGTCTGAATTTGGTATCCCCGCAAAACTAATACGGCTGTGTAAGTTGACGTTGAGCAACACCAAAAGCTCCGTCATGATTGGGAAGGACCTCTCCGAGCCGTTCGATACCAAACGAGGTTTCAGACAAGGTGACTCACTATCGTGCGACTTCTTTAACCTGATGCTGGAAAAAATTATAAGAGCTGCAGAGCTAAACAGAGAGGGTACCATCTTTTACAAGAGTGTACAGCTCCTGGCGTACGCCGATGATATTGATATCATCGGAAGCAACAACCGCGCCGTTTGTTCTGCTTTTTCCCGGATAAGGAGGCGAAGCGAATGGGTCTGGAGGTGAATGAGGACAAGACGAAATATCTCCTGTCATCAAGCAAACAGTCGGCGCATTCGCGTCTTGGCTCCCACGTCACTGTTGACAGTCATAACTTCGAGGTCGTAGATAATTTCGTTTACCTGGGAACCAGCATCAACAACACGAACAATGTCAGCCTCGAAATCCAGCGCAGAATAACTCTTGCCAACAGGTGCTACTTTGGACTGAGTAGGCAATTGAACAGTAAAGTCCTCTCTCGACGAACCAAAATCAAGCTCTACATGTCGCTTATCATTCCCGTCCTGATCTACGGTGCAGAAGCTTGGACGATGGCAACATCAGATGAGACGACACTAGGAGTTTTCGAGAGGAAAATTTTGCGCAAGATTTATGGTCCTAAGAACATTGGCAACGGCGAATACCGCAGACGATGGAACGATGAGCTGTACGAGTTATACGACGACATTGACATAGTTCAGCGAATAAAAAGACAGCGGCTACGCTGGCTAGGTCATGTTGTCCGAATGGACGAAAACACTCCAGCCCTGAAAGTGTTCGATGCAGTACCCGCCGGAGGAAGCCGAGGAAGGGGAAGGCCTCTACTCCGTTGGAGGGACCAGGTGGAGAGCGACCTGGTTACACTTGGGATCTCCAACTGGCGCCGAACTGCGAAGGAGAGAGAGAGATGGCGCACTATCGTCGATTCGGCTATAACCGGCTAAACGGTTGCAACGCCAATCACACGCTCAATTAAAATGCTGATTAAGATCTATTTACCAAACAAAATAAAGATCTACATTAATTTTGAATTGAATTTTAATCGACTTTAAAATGAAATGCAACTCCAAGACCGTATTTGTAATTATACATATATACGTTCTTGATCTGCGAGTTGTTGTTCACGCTATACGACGGTAGGTGTCGCTGCTAAAAATAGCAATCTGCTGATGAAACTTTCCAACTTCTTATGAAAAGCAAAAACAAAAATTTAAAACAGCTGATCGGTTATCGAGTATCCCGCAGTGTTAAGGCAATGGTTTATCAATCAAAATTTAAAATGAACAATTAATTTGGCTGTGTGAAAAGGTTATAAAGAAATGGCTCAGATTATATCTTTAGGTAGGGAATTATGTCTAGGCTTTTACATTTTCCAATTTCAATACCGTTTATTTGGTTTGGCTTCACTGCGGCGACTTTTCGGAATCGAGTATATATCATATGATGACTATATTAAAAGCACACATTTAGTTTTTCTTTACAATCAATTAAAAAAATCCATTATAACAGCATTTCATTTCATTCACTAAATTAGAAAACGTACTCAAGAATTTGTAAAAAAATATGCAAAATGCATTTGCTGAGTGACACACTTGAGTTGTCATTCACATTTAATGGATTTTTATTTTTATTTAAAATTCAATTTACCAACTCACGCAGTATGATGCATGCACAACACATACAGTGCAAGCAGAAAGTATGTGGCTTTCAATGTTTTTTAGCTTTCACTAACCAAATGCAGCGAAAGAGATTGCACAAACTGTCAACTTAAAATTCTACCAGACAGATAAGTTGAAGCAGCACGTGATGAATGAATTGAAGCAACTGCAGACAATTAATAGAATATATAAGCGAATGGCAGACGAATGTGCCTGTTAGTCTCTCGCTGCTGGAGTTTGTTGAGTCTCTACGAATGTGACACACATTTTATTTTATTTTACGCTCACTTTACTTTATTTTTATGGGTTTTGCTTTAGTTTGACTTAACCGAATTTTCAAGAGAAATACAGTAGACAAACTCAAATGCATCCTAAATGACAATGCTGTGGTTGTGGGTAAGAGAGATACACTTCGATATGTGCGATGCAATCACTTTTAAATATTAACCATATATCTCATGGGTTTCGAAAAGGTTATTCTCTCTTTAAAATTGAAATATTATTCAGACTCTGGAAATTAGTCTTTTATAGAAATCAATTAGAATATCGAATATTCCTTAGTATTCAGGGATTTTATTGGTCTCTTGCTGTAAAGATTCGCAGAAAGAAATACAATTTGTTGTAGTTTGAGTTGAATATTGAGAAAAGTAGCGAGCTATCAATACTTAAGCGCATTATAGATTAGTCGTGTTGTGTTAAATTCACCTTACCTTTGACAGTTTCGAAAATAACTAGAGTATCTAAGATTTTTTGTTGAACATTCCTACATTTATTTCATAGAATTAAAATAAAACATGATTGGATTAGCAAATCGAGTTCATACTAGCGATCTTAAGATTTCTTATGAATAGATATAAATTCTAGATTTATTCCGCATATTTCATATTCGACATTTGTACTTCCAAAAATTAACTCTTCTACTACTAGTTATGTACATTAGATATTTTTCTCTTCTTGGATAACTTCCTCTATAACATGCTTTGTTATGTTAAAAAACGGATGTGACGATCAATTTGCTTTAAATAGCTATCTTTCTTCCAAAGTAAAATATTTTTAAATCATCCTCTTGCAATAATTAATATAATACACTAAGTTATTGAACTATAATAATCGAACA
Source organism: Zeugodacus tau (assembly GCA_031772095.1). Classification (NCBI taxonomy): domain Eukaryota; kingdom Metazoa; phylum Arthropoda; class Insecta; order Diptera; family Tephritidae; genus Zeugodacus; species Zeugodacus tau. The sequence goes on along the minus strand of CM062651.1, from coordinate 10,322,132 downwards.
ATTTTCTGAGTGGTTCCACTATGGAACATAACCAACTGTTTTTAAACATCGAGATTCTGGAAAAAAAAATATAAAAATCATACGAAATTGACTAACACAGGCATTTTGTGCCTACCTTTCCAAATAAAACTTGGTTACTCTGTGCTATACGCGTGCTTATCCACCGAAACGCAAATTTATACATAGGCGTAACACTATTTTCCAAACAAAAATAAGGAATTTACAAAAACAAATAACCAAAAAAAGATCTGTGAACGAATTGCGGAACTAATTTTATTCGAAAGTTTTATTTCCTTAACTCATGAACACTTGAAGTTGAAGGAAACTTTGCCAAATGCAATGGCGGCTGTGTACAAGCATGCATGTACATATATGAATATATGTTTGAATGAATCTATTCTCTTACTGTGGTAGCGTGTCAGCCAGTTCTGGCAGCATTGTTGCCAGCATGACTGGAAGGCATTAGAGAAGCACACACAGCACAGCCACTGTTTGTCAGTTATTTTGGAGTGGAGAATTTTATGTGTTCAAACAATAGGCCGCACTTTTCCCACACTCGACATTAGTTTAGTTTAAGTGAATTTGATTCAAACTTTAATTGAAAATAAAATAAATGCAGCCGTAAGCATCAGCTAGTAAACGGAAAACCAGCGTAATGTGCTGCGTTGCGTAAGCGCGCCCAAACAAACAGTTGGTACGAAGTTAAAGTAAACTAATGGCAATTTTCATTTTAGCGCGGAGCGTTTTAGTAAGTGGCTGGCTAATGCTTTAGGAGCGTTGCACACATTTCCTTGCATCCTAAGAGCTTTGTTAAAAGTGCTCCCGACTGCCTTTTAGTGCCTCCAACATAGCGAATGGCGTGCAAACATGACGAAAGCAAAGCATAAAACTAAAACGAAATTTCACTATAGACACAGCGCAAGCAATATCAAAAATATAAAATTATGTAAATCCTACAAAAGTTCACCCTTTCTTTTGGTTCTGCAGTTTTCCCTTGGCGGTGCAACACACTACACTCACTATTTTGTGTATGAATTTTGATTTTATTGTTTTAGTTTCTAATTTAATATTATGATGTATGAGCAAACACATAAATTCTCACTTAAACACACACATGGCCACATGCATACAAAGTTTCTTTCCTTTAACGCATCAACGCTGAAAGCTTGACACTCGTCGCTTCAAGCACTTCTATCTCCCCAAACAACTCGATAAGGCTGCCACCGCCGTAAAATATTATTAACTCCCTGAGAATTGAATAAATTCTGCGCTGCCGGCATGTATTGCAGCTTTATGCTGTGGCTGAGTTCGCATTATGGTAAACTGGAGTGAAATGTCAGCACAGCTCGAAGTTAGTATTTTGATTCAAAATTATGAAGGGTTTTCAGGATTTTCAAAAAATCAATTTTTTTTTGCATTTTCGTTTCTTAAAAATATTCTCTGAAAATTTAAAGTTGATCCGATAATTACTTTTCGAGTTATTCGACAAATAACGAAGAGCGCTCGGACACTCCAATACGCTAGTGCGAAAATAAGTTTTTCTTAAAACTATATTTTTTGGACAACTGTAACTCGAAAACCGCTCAGTAGATTTTAATGAAATTTATAAAGCTTTTAGAATAATCCTGGGTCTAATCGAACCTTTTTGTTTTATTTTCAAAAATTTCGTTTTTTTAAGACCAATTAAGTATTGATTTTTTCCCGAAAATCTAGAAAAAAATACGAAAAGCTTTGAATGGCCCCAAAATCTGCAGATACAACATTTTCTATAATCAATAACATAAAAACAATCGAAAGAAAATGGTAACTGGAGGAATCAATTAAACGTTTTTTGTATAATTTTTACACAACTTTTCAGAAATCCTTCTCATTCTCTTCACTTTTAATTTTTCATGCTTGCTTTCCTCACGGCCATGATTTTCTATATGGAAAAACGGATTTTATTGGCATATCCCAAGGCAATGATTGATTATGATTAAAGGTAAGCGAGCGAATATGACTGCACGAATACGTTCGTATGAAGGACGTTGGAGGATGGCAGATGGTGGTCGTACGCAGGAAATCAGCTCCACGAGTACGTAATTGCGGCGTAAAGTAGAGCGAGAGCAACAAAAGAAATGTGTTGTAATAAATAGCGAGAAGATTTCTTCAAGTGGAAAATTGCGGTTATGTGGTTGGAAGTAATGGAAAATGCGTGAATAAAAATATGCATGAGATTTCAGAGCGAAAGCGTATTGCTGAGAAAAATTAAAATTAAATTTATGCAGGAAGTAGCAAATCAATCATCCATACCACTTGGCGTACACACTCAATTACGAGTGGAAAAAACCAGGATATTATAAAGTTGCCTCCACAGGTGGTTTGATTTGTCTGGATGAAACCGTTGTACGGTATGGCATTCTGCAGGAAAATATGTTATTTCAATTGTTATACTCTCGCAACAAAGTTGCTAGCAACAAAGTTGCTACGAGAGTATTATAGTTTTGCCCACATAACGGTTGGTTGTAAGTCCTAAAACTAAACGAGTTAGATATAGGGTTATATATATCAAAATGATCAGGATGACGAGAAAAGTTCAAATCCGGATGTCCGTCCGTCTGTCCGTCTGTCCGTCCGTCTGTCCGTCTGTCAGTCTGTCCGTCCGTCCGTGCAAGCTGTAACTTGAGTAAAAATTGAGATATCTTAATGAAACTTGGAACACGTGTTCCTTGGCACCATAAGAAGGTTAAGTTCGAAAATCAGCAAAATCGGACCATTGCCACGCCCACAAAATGGCGAAAACCAAAAACACATAAAGTGTCATAACTAAGCCATAAATGAAGATATAAAAGTAAAATTTGGAATAAAGGATCGCACTAGGAGGGGGCATATTTGGATGTACTTTTTTTGGGGAAGTGGGCGTGGCCCCGCCCCCTACTAAGTTTTTTGTATATATCTCGCAAACCAATAAAGCTATATAAACCAAACTTTCTGCAGTCATTTTTTTTAGCCATTTCCTTATACAGTCCAAAAATTACAGAAATCGGATAATAACCACGCCCCCCTCCCATACAAAGGTTAGGTTGAAAATTACTAAAAATGGGTTAGCTCACTAACCAAAAACGTCAGAAACACTAAGTTTCACATAGAAAATGGCAGATAGAAGCTACACTCAGATTTTTTTACAAAATAGAAAATGGGCGTGGCGTCGCCCACTTATGGGTCAAAAACCATATCTCAGGAACTACTCGACCGATTTCAATGAAACTTGGTTTGTAATAGTTTCCTTACATCCCAATGATATGTTGTGAAAATAGGCCAAATCGCTTCACAACCACGCCTACTTCCTATATACCAGAACTTTGAAGACTATCTGAATCGTTAACTTTACAATATATAAAGTAAGCACTAGTGAAGATATCGATGCAGAACTTTGCACAAATACTACGTTTATAGTGTGGCAGCCCCATTCTAAAAATCACCGAAATTGGACCATAGGTTGTCAAGGCCCCATATATCGAACATGAGGACCTCGGTACTTCTAACCTAATATTAGGGTTTCCAACTTTCAATGGACTTTATACAATATATGTAGTCTTCTTACTGCTGCAGGTCCCCTTTATTCCTCGAAATTAGACTGCATTCTCCTCTTTGTTGCGTTTTCAAACAAAACAATACTTTTAACAATAAAATAGGAATTTAACTTTATTTAACAAATGATAAAAAGTGAAAAGTTGAAAAATACAATAAAACAACTTATTTAAAATGAAACTGTCCACGCGCACGAAGTGGTAGGTATCACGTCACCGTCCAGAATGAATTCGTAGAACATACTCGAACGCAAGCGCAGCGTTCTGACGCTTCGTTCAGTTTCGTCTTTTTTTCGTTCGGTCAGTGTTGTAGGTCGCATTTTCGTTAAAGTATCTGTTCTCATATTTCTATATTTCGTTCGGCTTAGTGTTGTAGGTCGTATTTTCGTTAAAGTAAAGTTATTAGTTATTATTAATGTATCTGTTCTCAAAGTCTTATTTCTACAATCGGCCGTCCTGTTTTCATTCGTCCTCGAATGATTTTGTCCATGTCTTCATGTATTCTGAGACAGTCGAGGTCTTTCCCGGCCCTTCGGTTTCACCCACCTTTTCTACTTCATATCTGCCATGGTTAAGCTTCTTCACTACCCTATACGGTCCTAAAAACTTTCCTTTCAGTTTCAACCCGCTACCAAATTGTGTTCTCTTTATTGCTACCAAATCGTTTATTTTGTAGTTTTTCTCGCTCTGACGACGTAAGTTATATGACTTCCGGTTTTCTTCCTGTATTTTTAAAATATTTTCTTTTGCTACTTTCCGTTCTGTTTCTCGATTTTCATTTAAGTCATTTATAACTGTATCTTCTAATATGTCCTTTAGTTCTGGCATGTTGGCCATTCGCATGTCAAGTCCTGTTAATAACCTGAACGGAGACTGTTTCGTACTGCGAGGAGGTGTATTGTTTATAAACTGTTGCACCTTATCTATATGTTTATACCAATTAGTTGGGGTTTCCGTACACAACTTCGACAACATAGGTATAACAATTTTATGAATTCTCTCCACTTGTCCGTTTCCTCTTGGAACCCCTGTTGTTATTAGTAAATTTTGTATATTCTCCTTTTGACAATATTCTCTAAACAAATTTGATGTAAAAGCTGCCCCCCTATCCGAAATAATACGTCTTGGGTTACCGAATACAGCTGCCTGCTTTGTGAGTCTATCTACCACTGCCTCTACTCCTGTGTTTTTAGTAGGGTACAACCACACAAATTTACTGAACGCATCTACCACCACCAATATATAATTGTACAACTTACTGGTCGCTTCTAATGGCCCTACGTGATCAATGTGATATGTTCCTAATGGCATATCTTCTTTATCTATGCTATTCAAGAATCCCTCTTTCTTTCCTGTCTTGGCTTCATTAATAATGCACTCAATACAGCTTCGGACTGTCTGACAAACTTTACCCTTGACTTGGGGAATGTAATACGACTTTTCTAACAGATCCTGAGTTTTCTTTATAGAGAAATGACCCTGTCTGTGTGCCAACTTAATGATTTCGTCTTCCATTAGCTTCGGTACTACAATCAATTCCTTTGCAGGATTTTTAAAAAGAATGTCAAATTTTATATAAAAATCTTCATATTCGTCCTTTTCTAGAACCTTGCGTACTGCCTTTGTCCATTCGTCATTCATTTGAGCTTGCTTTAGCCGAAACTTTAAGGAGTCTTCCAGCAATAAGCAGTACACCCTACTTAAAGCGTCAACGTGGACCATTCTAGATCCTGCCCTATGCTCGATTTCGTAGTTGAAGTCCTGAAGAAACAATGCCCATCTCGCTATTTTTGGCGGTACGTCTTTTTTCTTAAGAGTCATTGTAAATGCATTACAATCTGTCACAATTTTGAAGTGTATACCTAATAGGTATATTCTCCATTTCTTTAAGGCCTCTATGATTGCCAGTACCTCTAACTCATACGCCGGATAATTCTCTTCCACCGGCTTTGTTTTCCGGCTCATATATTGTACCGGATGTAAAAGCTGATCGTCCGAATTTTTTTGTAACAAAATTGCCCCATACCCCCATTTACTGGCATCTGTATGCACCTCAGTAGCTGCTTTTTGTGAAAATAACTGTAATATAGGTGCTTTTTGTAAATTAGCCTTTAGTTGTTGAAAAGCTGCGATTTGCTCTTCGCCTAACTTGAAAACCGAATCTTTTCTTAGAAGGTCCGACAAAGGTCTAGCTATCGTTGCATAGTCTAATACAAATCGTCGGAAATATGACGTCAACCCCAAAAACCTTTGTAACATTTTCCTGTCGGACGGAAGCGGAAACTTTTGTACAGCAGTCGTCTTTTCTTCTGATATTTTTATGGTACCATTTCCCACTATGTACCCAAGAAATTCAACACTTCGTTGAAGAAATTGACATTTTTTCCATTTAATCTTTAACCCGTACGACTCACTAACTTCTAAAACTTCTCTTAGTTTTTCAATACCCTCAATCTCATCTATTGCGGGGATAATCAAGTCGTCCATATATGTGATAACGGTTCCTTTCTGGATTAGCTTTCGAAAAACAGCATTAACATAACGACAAAAGACAGCAGGTGAGTTTGAAATACCGAATGGAACAACACAAAACTCGTATTGACCATTGTGCGTAACGAAAGCAGTAAACTTCCTAGATTGTGAATCAACTGGAACATGGAAAAATCCGTTCGATAAATCTAACGTTGTAAAAACTCGCCCCTCTTGTAGACTATCTAAGACATCATCCATTACAACCATTGGAAAATTGTCCCTTACGATTTTTTTATTTAATTGTCTATAGTCACAACATAAGCGTCTGTCTCCATCTTTTTTGGGAACTACCACTACCGGAGAAGCATAATTGGAAGAGCTTGATTGTATTATTCCCTCTTTCAACCAATCTTCTATTTGTTTATCGACAAAACTACGGTCATCGATTGGTAAACGTCTTGGTCGCTGATATACAGGGATTTCATCTGTCAAAACAATTTCCATCTTAACGGGTGATATACTTTTGCCTGATGATTTGTATTTATCAACTAAATTTTTAACTTCTCCTGCTAGTTCCACACTCAAATGTCCTAAATTCAATGTAGTCTCATCTTTTCTTTCATTTAAACTCATTGCATCAAATTCCTTAATCCACTTATTTCCTGCCTCCATTGGTGCCTTTCGTTCTTGCTTCATAACATGTTTAAAATCCTGCCTCAATTCTGATCTATCTGATTTATAATCTCTCGAGTTATCTTTTTTCTTAAATATTACTTTATCTTCTGTTAAAACAATATCTACGTCTTTTAAGATAGCCTTTCCTATCATACTTGCAAATTGAATATCTTGTTCTCTGACTACATGAAATCTGACTTTTAACAATAACTCATCTATATGCGTAAATGCATCAAAACTTCCAATTGTCTCAATCGCATTTGAGCAAGCGCTATACAGTTTTCTTTTCTCATTACTTAATATGGGTTTAAGCCCACTTAGTATCAACGTATCGTAACGTATTAGATTTAGCGAACACCCTGAATCAATTAGAGCTTCGAACCTAAACCCGTTTAAAGTAACTGTTTTGAAATGTAATTCTTCATTAACGACTGGCTGGAAACTTGTATTCCCTAAAGTGTTTATGCTTGATTCGATTTTAACTTCTCTAGATCCTTTGCCTTTGTTAATTTTGCACTCAAAAGAACGATGCCCCATCTCATTGCATTTAAAACATTTATATTGTTTTTGTGGGCATTGAGCTGCTACATGTGATTTGTCTCCGCATTTGAAACATCTTTTAACTATGTCTTCTTTTGGCTTATTAGAAGATGTATCATTTACAATCTTTCCTATCCCTGAGTTATATTTCCTTATCTTTTCATAAATTTTGATTTGTTCTTTTAGTTCCTCTATATTCTTAGCTTGGTACAAAATTGCCTTATTGAACTTGGTATCTGGAACCCCTTCTATAAAATAATCTATAATGCTTGCTTCGTCTAGACTAATCTGTTTGCCTACCTCCATGAGATGATACAAGTATTCCCGAAAAGTTTCATTTGCTTGTTTGCGGCGATTTTTCAATAACCTATGTACATCTGCCGAAGATAGTTTGCAACCAAACTCATTAATTAATGATAACTTCAAAGCTTCCCAACCGTTAATATTATTCTGACTCCTAATAAAAAGCTTAGCGGCGCCACGAAGAAGCTGTTTGCCATAAACAAATCTTTGTAGGTCATTCCATTTAACGATTTCAGCGTTATTTTCAAATTCTCTTACCCACCCTCGTATATCTACGGAACCTTCTCCTGAAAAAGTGTTGACACAATCTCCTAAATCTTTTAAAGTAAACTGTTGTTGCTGTACGATATACTGTGATGACCGTAAGTTGGTGGTTCCACTTACGTCTTCGTAAATTGAGTGATTGAACTCTTCGTCACTAGCCCTATTTCCCGATAAGTCATAGTGTTGAAGAAGTCTCTCCTGAAGGTCACGTTTCTGACCTGTAGTCGAAATACCCAACTCCCTCAACTTCTCTTTCAGTCCGGTAACTGTTAAAGTCATTATTTCGTTTAGGTCCATTTTGTTTATAACAATATGTAATAATATAAAATGTTAACAATATAAAATTCACTTATTAATAGTATGTAGTATTTAGATTCATTCCAATGTTAGTTTCGATACAAATTATTTTGATATAATTTTAACTTTAATTACATACAGCTTATTTCATTTGTACTCGTTTTTAATTTTAACATATTTATAACATTCATCATATTTAATTGTTTAATTAATCTTTCATATGTGTTCTTTCTTATTTCTTTTTGTTTGCAATTTCTTTTTCTCTTTTACAATGCTGTACTTTCTCTTATAATTTTTACTTCTTGTCTTTTACCAATACTACTACTTCTATTTCTTTTCTTAACAAACTTCTTTTCTTGACAAATTTCATCTCCTCTTTTCAAATTCTTTACACTTTTACAATGCTTAACTTCCTCTTTTGTTCTCTTCCGTAACTTTTTGTTTTCCTTTATTTCTTTTTATAATATCCACTTCTTATTTGTCTTTTACAAATACTTCTATTTCTTTTCTTTACAAATTCGTTTTGTTTCTTCGTCTTAATTTGAAAACGTTTCTTCTTTCGATCTTTAACTATATTTTCACTTCGTTTTGTTTCTTCTTCTTAAGTTGAAAATGTTTCTTCTTTCGATCTTTAACTATAATTTCACTTCGTTTTGTTTCTTCTTCTTAATTTGAAAATGATTCTTGTTTCTTATTGCTTCTTTCCTTCTTTAATTATATTTTCTCTTCGTTTTGTTTCTTCTTTTTAATTTGAAAATGTTTCTTCTTTCGATCTTTCATTGTTTCTCTTCGTTTTGTTTCTTCTTCTTAATTTGAAAATTTTTTCTGATTTCTTCCTTAATTATACATATTTTTACTTCTTTAGGTTGCTTTTATAAAACATTTCTTTCTTCTTATTAATTTTAAAATTTTTCATATTTCTTCTTTAATTGTACATATTTTCACTTCTTAGGTTACTTGTATAAAACGTTTTCTTTCTTGTTATTAATTTTAAAATTTTTATTATTTCTTCTTTAATTGAACATATTTTCACTTTTTTAGGTTGCTTTTATAAAATACATATTTTACATTATATTATACAAACGTTTTCCTTTTAACTTCGGATCCCGGTTGAGCCCCCAATTTGTAGTCTTCTTACTGCTGCAGGTCCCCTTTATTCCTCGAAATTAGACTGCATTCTCCTCTTTGTTGCGTTTTCAAACAAAACAATACTTTTAACAATAAAATAGGAATTTAACTTTATTTAACAAATGATAAAAAGTGAAAAGTTGAAAAATACAATAAAACAACTTATTTAAAATGAAACTGTCCACGCGCACGAAGTGGTAGGTATCACGTCACCGTCCAGAATGAATTCGTAGAACATACTCGAACGCAAGCGCAGCGTTCTGACGCTTCGTTCAGTTTCGTCTTTTTTTCGTTCGGTCAGTGTTGTAGGTCGCATTTTCGTTAAAGTATCTGTTCTCATATTTCTATATTTCGTTCGGCTTAGTGTTGTAGGTCGTATTTTCGTTAAAGTAAAGTTATTAGTTATTATTAATGTATCTGTTCTCAAAGTCTTATTTCTACATATATATGACGAATATGTGGGTCAAATTGTGTATTTTATAATATTAATAAAGTTAAATAAATAAATTGCGAGAGTATAAAATGTTCGGTTACACCCGAACTTAGCCCTTCCTTACTTGTTTTTTTATCATTTTTAACCTAGCGAGAGTTTTCAAAAAAATTGATCTCCGATTTACCTTTTCTGGTATGAAAAGTCGCCGAATGCTATGTCTTAAACTTTTCTTGACCGGGATCTAATAATTTTTCCACCACGACTAGAAAATAAATCAAAGTACCGATGGCCTTCGTAAAAAGTATAAAGTAATTATTTCAAATATGTTTTCACTATTTTAATTTATATTATATACATATTTAAAAACAATTAAGTTATAATATCTCAAAAGCCTTTAAAGAGGTATACCTGAACTTTTCAGCTAAATGAATACTTTAAGAAGTAATCAATTCGAGTACTTCGCATTTTATTGCCGAACGTCAATGTCTTGTTTACCACGGCGTTTGAGCAACATCATCATCATACTCGTATGATGTATCACATATATAATCTGAAGAGGCAAAAATAAAAAGCGAAAATGTGCAAATTAAATTGCTTTAACGCTGGTATTTCTTATCAGTACAAAAGAACAAAAAGAAAGCCAAATTTATCTTAGAGAAAAACTGCTGCGCGTCGCCAACGTAACGTCACTGCCAGCAGAAACATATGCGGCGTGTGCGTTCGCTTGTGAATTAATTAGTACTTGAAAGTGTTTGAGCAAATATGAGTATGTGGGTGTGGGCTAAATTAATTGTGGTGCTTTTGGTTGGAAATTTTAATCGACTAAATAATCGTGCACACGATCATACATTTACTTGTACGCCTATGCTTGTGGGCGTTATATTGTTAACGCTTGGAAATGCAAATTATGCTAAAACGCTACTTTCTTTCTTGTGGTGAGGCATCTCATTAAATTGGCGCACCGTTTGTCTTGAATGGGTTGATAAGTAATTAAGTTGACAGGTGTGTAAACAATGTTTATGGAACCGTATACGAGTTTTACTTATGTAGTTGTGTTACTTTGTATAAAAATGCGTTTGAGTAATTGCTCTCAATGTTGATAAATGAGCAATTAAAGGTATGATGTGGAAATGATGGGAAAAACTCTACATATACTTTGCTACTTCTATGTGTTAAGGCATATTTTTAAAACAAATATGATGAAGCTATTAACATTATTTTTATTTTGTATGTGTGAGGACTTATAGCCTTTTCACACAGCCAAATTAATTGATCAATTAATATTAATTTAGATTTTTATTTTGTATGGCAAATCGATCTCAATCAGCGTTTTAATCGAGCGGATGTCGATTAATTGATCAATTAGCACCTGTGTGAAAAGGCGATTACTTAAATTTGTTTAATGTAGGTAACATTCATATATTTTCAAATATATAGTAATTAAATCTAACATTCAAAAAGTCTTGTATTAGGATTCAATATTTCACAATGTTTTGCATATCAGAAGGAAGGAAGGAAGGAGGAATCTTGTAAAGCATAATAAATTCAATCCAAAACTTCTATTTGAATTCCACTACGCCCTTATGTTTTCGCTTCTCCAATATGAAAACAAAAATTTACATAGGTCACAACGTCTATCTTTCACTGTCAATTATCCGTGGGGCAGTTCATTAATTCAACAAGATTTCGCATTGTGCGCAAATGGCATACTATTTGCCGCTGGCGTTCATAGCGAAAGAAAGATGCAAAAGCCATTGAGTTCTAAGAAATGCATTTAGAATTGTATATAAATGAGTTGCGAGTACTTCTCGGCATTCATTTTGTGGGATTTTCTTGAGAAGTGCAGCAGAGGGAAGGTGTAAGATAAATAATGGAGATACTCTGGTGATATTTCTCTTTTCAGATTTGGAGAATTGGAAGAAAAACTTGTTGAAAAGTTCAGCTCAATAATATATTGTAGGTACCAGCCATTGGAGATCACTTCTTAGGTTTTTTTCTTGCCGTAGTACTGGAGACCCCATGGCCTCTGGAACTTTTTACACCAAAAATGTATAGTTAAAAATTTGATAGACAATCTCGTAGAGTTCTACCATTGAAAAAGTGTTCTGAATAAATATATCTTATTGGGCTGATCTTGGATTTTTTGAGCGAAATATTTTTAGAAAAACCTTTGTATTTTCACGCTTCGAAAAAATTAGACTGATACAGAGCAAATCAAAAAGAAGGCAAAAATCATTGATTCTTCTTCAATTTAAAAGGCACTACTATTATCAATTGTTATTGACTCCTTTACAAAGAATTACATGTCAGGTTGTTAGTCTTCAAAAGGTTCAATAAACCATTCAACAGCTGATGTCTAGGGTTTATACTTTTAATAAATTTAATGAATAAATTCATGACTTCTCAATTTACATATAGCAACAGTGAATACCTAGACGTGACAAGCTACCAGACAACAACTCCAGCAGACTTAGTGGGAGTAAAGTTTCAATTTGCAAAAAAAGCAGAAAGGTGGCAAAGAAGCGGATCGAAAACAGCTAACAATATTATTTAACTTCAACATAAAACACATACAAATATAAATATATACAAATGCACTTACACATATGTATATAATTTTATGCCAAGCAACGCAAATCTGTTGACGCCATAAGGCGTCGTTTCTGATAGAAACCTGATCAACCAGCACTACCATCAACAAAAGTAGATTAGCAATATTTATGTTGACATGTCGAATTGCACGGCTTTCAACGCTCACATGGCGAGCGAAATTGCAAAACAATAGAAATCGCAAACGAATTTCAATAGAGAATCAGAATGTGCGTGTGAATTATTGAATTGCATTAGTTAAACGACATATATGTATGTCACTTGAGAATGTGTGTGTGCTGAGACGCTTGTGTTGTGCCACTTGTCGCTATTGTTATTATGCATACATTTTGGTGTTGTTGTATGTTCAACGCCATGTTGACAATTTAACTGGAACAAGTGTCATGTATGCCGAGCGACAGCCGCAAGGGAAGAAGCAGCAACCAATAATAATTGCGAAGTGGCAACATGGCAGCATTAGTCTTTTGCCACAGGGCGAAAGGTGCGCACGACACAGACATGCGACAAGGCGGTTGACATATGCACATGTGTACTTGCATAAATTTATATATATTTTCTACACTCATACACATATGAATATATAAAATGCATGAAGACCAGTATGCGAAATAACGAAGCGTAAGAATGAATAAGAAAATCCTGAGAAGTGGCAAGATTGCAAAAATTATATACAAAACTGAAAAAATGCGTGAACATCGGCCGATTATAGGTTTAGAAACTACAGCGAAAATAGTATATTTAATAATTTCAAATTGAATGTGTCAAGTTAGTTAGTTCACATTTTTGGTTGTCTCCATTAGCTTCCAAAAATAACATTGTGGTTCGAAAAAAATACCCAAAAAGTATAAAACTTCTCTCATTGACTCTCTATCAGAAATATTTTATATAAACAAAAGGTTGCAGCATTTTCAGTTAAGGATTACCAAAACTAAGAAAACTATTTATTTAATTCCTTCATAAATTGACACGCAAACCGCTGTTCGTCTTAAGCTTTATACAAAATGTATCGTCAATAGAAAAAGCGACTACCCACTAAGAAGCAGTAAACATTTACAAAGAAGCCAATGAAAGAGAAGCAATATTAGAAGAGCGTACCACAGCCACCACAGAAGCTCTAACACTTGTTCACTAAATGCGTATAAAATCCTATATAATTATTAAGACAGATAAGCCGATACACAATACCACCAATGCCACAAACAGTTGTGGCTGTATTGTCAAAACAAAATCGAAAAAAAAAATTGTAAAAAGAAAGAGACAAACCAATTTCCACGACTAGAAGAGAAGAAAAATACTATTTTTCCTTTTCTTTGTGTCACTGCTTAATATATGAGATATTTGTGGCCACACACAATCGACTGCTGAGCTCTACTTTAGATTGAAGTTGGGAAAAAGAAACGTGTCGACGGTGGTGGCTAGAATCTTGGGTAATACGATAGTTATGGGTACATTTTATGTGTTAACATTCTAAGCCAAAAATTATGGGATTTCTTGTTTATTTTGATGCCCTTTTCAACTAAAAGCAAGAACAACAACAGATAGTAATAAACAAATTATCTAACAAAGCGGGTACAAAACATTTTTATGCAAATTTAGTTGCCACCGAAAGAGAGTGGGAAGCGCATGCACCGATACTAAAGTAATACCTGAACGCACTGACGCACATACAAAGGAATCCAAAATGTTTCATAATTGACGTAATGACCTGCAACAACAAGAAAAAATCAATAACAAAGTTTATTAGGATTCAATTTCTAAGAAGTGCTCACAGTTAGTGAACGAGGAAAAAACTCGAACCCGAAGCGAAACCCGCCACTAGACGACACAGGAAAGTGATTACATCATGTTAAGGTGTTATGCTGTGTTGTGTTGTTAACAAGTGAATCATTGGCGATGAAAGGCACGTTGGCGACATTGACAATGGAGGAACTTTGGGTATATGTATAATTTTATTTTTTGTATTCACGGTACAATCAAGTAACGTAGTAGATTTTTTTGGTGCAAGTAATATATTTTAAGCTAGCGCTTATGTGGCGGAGAAAAGAATTCGTGGAACACGGTCATAAAGTATAATGTAATCATCATTAAGTTAAACGAAGGCATCAACGGTATGCACAAAACGAAAATCGTGAGCAATAAATACAGATATATAGTTTGAAGAAGAGTGTAGCCAATCCAATATATGCTTGTAAGCACCAAAGAAAATATTACAAAAAAGTAGATATAAGATTCCCAAAAATTATAAGAAAATCAGCATCTTTAAAGCTCTAAACACTGAGCAACCTATTTTTGAAAGTCGTTTTTTAGTTCTCAAATATCGTAAATTTCCCAGCATATGTTTGATATAGAAATCTTTTGAAGACTGAGAGCTGAGCCAAAAAAGAGCAACAAGGGTACTGGCAAATTAATATGCCACATGCTGCACGAAACAACGGTGCAGCAACTCAAATTAACTTAATTCGACAATCGATTGTTGTCATCAGTATAGACAATATAGACAAACAGTAAAGCAATAGCAAAGGCGACAACAAAAACAATTAAATTGAACTGATTGACAAAATCACTCAAAGTGTCTACGCTCTTCTAACCACAATCAGAGCTGAAGGCATAAATTAATGTTTCGACTCTACAATGATGGTAAAGCGACAGACAGACATATGTCCAGACATACAGATGAGTCCTTGTTAAAAGGCAAATAGCAAGTTAAGACCAACAACAGCAGTATGTTAAAATTGAAATTTATCGAAGTGAAGTTAGTGGGATATGTTTGCAGATATCATCGATAGCTGTACTACTAATTTCTGAACTTCGAAGTTACCCGGTACGAAAATTTGAGATACATGTATATTTTAACCTAGCCTTCGCTAGTACTTGTTCAGCAGTATAAATATAGTTATTCCAGTCCAAATATAGTTAGTATTTTAGTAATTTATCTATCTATACATAATTGCCTCACCACGCCAGTTTTAATTGGTTATATTTGTTAATAAATCATTATAAGTAAAGTTGTTTCAGAGAACCTAAGTATATGAGATCGCAAAGGTCTGTCAGTAAGCGATTTCAGGTCTCTTAGCTACATAAAATTGTTTTAATACCTCTTTCATAAAATCCATACATACATATGTATATATGTATAAACCATATGCCATTTGTTCTCAAATGAATTTACATAAAATCATTTTTGATAAATTCAAAAACTAATAGTGACTATTCACTCACGCTTTTCTAATATAATGTACACAGAAACAAACACTATGCACTCAAATTAATTTACATATGTACATATAAATAATAGTTTTTGTAAACTCATCTATAAAAAGTGACGATAGGAAAAGTTTTAGTCGTAAGTAATAGCTAACGGGAATTTTGAGAAAGTTAAACATGAGCAACTAGCTTATGACAATCAATGAGTGGACGAAGCATCGTTGCAAACTATCGCACATGAAAGCTTTGTCAACCAACTTAGAAGTAGACGAGTGATTGGTTGAACGTTATAGTGCTGATGGTAGAGAGGAAGAAGATGAAGCAAGTTAGTGGGTCGAAAACTTAGTGCAACTTTTAATTTATTTAGTTCGAGAGTTCGCACTTTTTCCTAACAGCCATCACATGTCCTTGGTAGCGTATATGCATATGGTGTATAGGTCCTCATTCACACTAGTCAAAGAATATGAAGACTTTTACAATACTGAAGCATATCTGAGTGTGATCGAAGGGGGTTTCGAAATGAATGCATTTTATGATTTATGATTTATATAGAACTGATGCCGATTTATATATACTAGAAAATATTTAAAGGAATATGCAAATATAAATTATTTCCACAATATCACGTTGATTATTTTAATTTCACAGTAAGTGATGTGAATCTTTCATAAATCAGTTGGTCATGTATCAGCTAGTAATAGTCAGGACTTCAGAGAACATTGGTGTTTGAAGAAGACAATTATTTTTATAATTTTTTAATAAGTTTTATTTGTGTTGATGGTGTTAATTTATTTAACTATTTTAACTAAATAATTATTTTTTTAAGTCAACCAGTAATCTATGCACATGTAAACATACATTTATGTATATACACTTAAAATTATATTATACATATGATAGCCAGCGCCGCCATTATGTTAGTCAAAGTAGCACAGAAAGTAGTCGGAAAAGTTATTCAATTAAATTTATATGCAAATAAAGTATTAAGTTGATAGTGCACGAGTGAGGCGATAAAGTAGAGCTTAAGAGCAAACGTAGCCAATTGCCACAAATCAATACAGAAGCAAAAATAGTAGTAGAATATTTATGTATGCGCGACAGCTGCAAGCTTAATTTTGCTAAGTGCAAAGCCACAAATATTTCACAATTTTTTATACTCTCGCAACCTGTTGCACAGAGTATCATAGTTTTGTTCACCTAACGGTTGTTTGTGTCACCAAGAAATATAAGAGTTAGATATGGGGTTATATATACATAAATGATCAGGATGACGAGTAGATTTGAAATCCGGATGTCTGTCCGTCCGTCCGTCTGTCCGTCTGTCCGTCTGTCCGTGCAAGCGATAACTTGAGTAAAAATTGAGATATCTTAATGAAACTTGGAACACATGTTCCTTGGCACCCTGAGGAAGTTGCTTTCGAAAATGGGCAAAATCGGTCCACTGCCACGCCCACAAAATGGTGGAAACCGAAAACCTATACAGTGTCATAACTAAGCCATAAATAAAGTTATGAAAATGAAATTTGGAACATAGGATCCCATTAGGGAGGGGCACATTTGGATGTAATTTTTTTGGAAAAGTGGGCGTGACCCCGCCTTCAAATAGGTTTTTTGTATATAACTCGCAAACCAATAAAGCAATATAAACCAAACTTTCTGCAGTCGTTTCTTTTAGCCATTTCCTTATACAATCCAAAAATGAAAGAAATCGGATAATAACCACGCCCACCTCCCATACAAAGGTTAGGTTGAAAATTACTAAAAGTGGGTTAACTCACTAACGAAAAACGTCAGAAACACCAAATTTTACATAAGAAATGGCAGAAGGAAGCTGCACTGAGGTTTTTTTACAAAATGGAAAAAGGGCGTGGCGTCGCCCACTTATGGGTCAAAAACCATAACTCAGGAACTACTCGACAGATTTCAATGAAATTCGGTATATAATACTTTCTTGACACCCTGATGACACGGGTGGAATATGGGCGAAATCGGTTCACAACTACGTCTACTTCCCATATAACTCAATTTTGAATTCCATCTGATTCGTTCACTTTATAATGTATTCATAAGGAATCAATGAAGCTAGCGGAATAAAAATTTACACAAATACTGTATTTGAGCTGTGACATCACTTGTGGAAAAATTGTCAAAATCGGACCATGACTTTTCAAGGCCCCTGATATCGAACATGAAGAACCTAGTGCCTAAGGTTAATTTTTCACCGAAAATATAGGTAAATCCCTCAGATATTTTAATGTAATTCATTCTCTCTGAATTTTTTTCTTATAACAGTTTCTCTCTGTACCTGAAATGGTAAAAATCGGGTCATAACTTCCCCAAGATCCCATATACCTAATTATAAGTAATATTAAATTAAGTGAGCGTATAGTCTTCGATACATTGTATCTTGGTGGTGAAAACGAGTGAAATCGGTTTAGGAATTACCTCAGTCCCCATATACTATTTATGATGATTTTCGTTATTCTATTGAACTTTATACCAAATATATGGGTCGACTTGTGTTATCTTTATAAAATTACATCAATAAATTGCGAGAGGATAAAATGTTCGGTTACACCCGAACTTAGCCCTTCCTTACTTGTTTTAGTTTGGGTTATATTTGAAATGGATTGGTGAATTAAGACTGTGGGTTTATAGAAAGCAATAAGAACACATAAGAAATACATAATATATTAATGAAGAACGCAGAAGATGCGAGGGCCATATGGGGATCCACTAAGTACTACAGAATCTTGTAGACTTTTCACACAGAAGCTAATTGTTCAATTAACCGGCCTCTGCTCGATTGAAATGCTGATTAAAATCGATTTACCATACAAAACAAAAATCTACATTAATTTTTAATGCAATTTTAATCAACTTGAAAATGAAATGCAATTCTGTGGCAAAGACCATATTTGTAATTATACGAGTATATACGTTCTTTGTCTACGAATTGTTGTTCACGCTACACGACGATAGATGTCGCTACTAAAAATAGCAATCAGCTGATGAAACTTACTAACTTATTATGAAAAGCAAAAACAAATATGTCGAACAGCTGATCGGTTATCGGCAGTGTGATGGGCAAATAGGTTTCTCAATCCAAATTTTAATTGATCAATTAATTTGGCTGTGTGAAAAGGCTATTACTGTGAACAAAGATATTATGCAGTCGCTTCTGCTGATTATTTAAACGATAGAGTACACCTACAGATGATCACTCTCCATTAATTGCAAATATTAATTAATATTTGGTCTCTCGATTTATAAACTCTTAATACGAAAATTAACACTTTAATATGGTACATATAGGCTTGAAATATGGGCCAGTGCATGGGTATTTGAATCCTATGCCTTATCAATCTGTAATAATGTATACAACAACAAATCATGCAATTCAATTATTACGTCATACATACATTGCCCCAACCGTAAGTGGGAAAATAGGCAATAAATAATTTCGTTCTCATTTGCAAATGCAAATCAAAAACTCTCAATATGCAAATAACTCGTCAAAACAGAACAAAAAGTAAAGAATGAATAATGGAAATTACTAACTGCTGATCATATTGCGCTTGCAAGCATCAGTAGCAGCAGCAGAAAACGCTAGAAAGAATGCCAATGTAAATGTAAATGTGCCAACAAAGTAAAACGAAGCGATAAAGTGCAAAAACACGACTGAAGCGTGAATCAGTTAAGTGTTTGTATGTGTGTGAGCGATGTAATGAAAAACTGTCGCAACGAAAGGCTGTTTGTGAGTGAGAGAAATCGGGAAAATTACCCATCGAAAACGAACACACACACAGAGAACACTCGTTAAGCAACGCTGAACGTCAACAACAACGACGAACAACAGCAGCAGCAACAAAAACAACAACAAGAAACAACAACATCATGATGTCATTATTGCCAACATGACAATGCTTCGGCTAACGATGCCGTTGATGATAGCGACGCTGGTAGCAACACAAGCAATGAAAACTTCGTTATGTGCAAAGCGCTGTGTGTGCGCCATGGCGTATGCGTAATTCGAAATTTACAGTTGAATTCGATTTCAAAACAATTGGTTGCGAATTGCAAATGTAATTGTCAGATGAATACTGGCGTGGATTTGTACCTACATTAAACTGTGTGCAGAAAATGGAAGCGTTAATTTTCCATGGGCAAATACCGATTTATCTAATTTAGCAAAATCGGTTTAATAGTTTGTTAGCAAGCTATTTGTTTGAAATTTATGAATAGATGAAATAAAACTTATTAAATAAAATGAAATAACCTAAATCAGCATATAAAAGTAAAACAAGAACGAATATTGAAAAAGAATTCTATGGAATAGAATATTAACTAATCAATTTAAAACACGAATGCTTGAGATTTCATCTATATTAATACTAATGTAATGTACTATATATATATCTTTAGAATTTTTTGTCTGTATGCTAGGACAATCAATGCCCCATTAGAACATGTAAGTTGTGTAATCATATGATGAGCCAAACCTTTGCATTTGCTCTGATGTTACTCTTAGTGTCAAATAATGACGTATACAAATTGGTTCAGTTATTTTATTGGACTCCATTAGAGCTTTTTCACACAGCCCAATTAATTGATCAATTAAAATTTTTATTTAGAAACCAATTTTATTAAGAAACCAGTTTTGCCCTTCACACCCCCGGTTACTCGATAACCGATCAGCTGATATACATTTGTGTTTTTGCTTATCATAAGAAGTTGGTAAGTTTCATCAGCTGATAGTTGTTATTTAGCAGCGACATCTACCTTCGTGTAGCGTGAACAATAACCCGCAGACAAAGAATGTATATACATTTACAAATACGGTATTTGTCGCAGTTACGGTATTTGTCATTTTCAAGTCGATTAAAATTCAATTAATTATGAATGTAGATTTTTATTTTGTATGGTAAATCGATTTTTTTTATTGAACAATTAGCTCCTGTGTGAAAAGGCTAAAAGGAAATCCAATATAACCAATTATTTTATATTAAAAGAATCAACAGACCACAATTCGTTATACATATGTCAACAACAATAACAAAACTTGTCTTGGGTTAAGCAGGGCTTTTATTTCATTACACGCCTATTAACATCAAACAATTAAACTGTCCGTTTGGTAACAATGCAACATTTCTATTTAAAATATCTTCCCTTACTCACATAAATACCAGCAAGCAGGTTTGACCCTAATACATGTCCTGCGGTTGGATATCATACTGAAGGGTAAATGCAAGCATCATCACCATCAGTACTAATCAACAACGCATTGTACAAATGTGGTTTACACGCAGGCTGATGGATGGATGAGTAAATGGCTAGCCGTTTGCTGTAAAGAGAAAAAAACAATAGTTTTTAAAAGCAATAAAAACACAGTGTATATATATGCTTATGTTTATATCAACAGGAACAAATAATAAGCAACATTCAGACAACAATAACATCAGAGTATCATACAAATTGCAATAAAAAAGCAGCAACATAAAAACACAATCATTGCATTCGAAATCCAACAATATGATGACAGCAAAACACAATATACATCACAATAAAGTGCTCCAATTATCCGGAACTGTGACGGAATTAACTGAATGATCAAACAATCACCTCTCCGGATGCGCGTCCACAGGTATTAAAATAGCTTTACGACAGCAACAGTGGTGCAAATGCTGATGTGATATACAAATAAAACTTTAGAAAACTGACTCCGAAAGTCTCTGTAGTGCAATAGTTATCCAGGTATTATCAGGGTTATAAATTCGAAAAACTAAAATCTACAACACAACCTCTGCAATTCGCTACCAACTATTTGATAAATTTTAACATATTTTTTGTCGAATTCAGAATATATAGAACCCGTCAAAAATACCAAAAACACCAAAAGCTATCACTAGTCCAACCGCAATGCCACGTCTGCATTCCGCTGAGGACACAGCCGAACGCTGCATGGTCCAGTTGATGACTTGATGGGAGTTAAGCCGTGCTAAGCTCACCCATTTACGCGGCGAGCGATAAAACCAAAGTGTTACGGAACATGCGGGAAAAAGGGAATAAAAATACACGTTGCAGCAAAAAATAAATATTGTACATATGTAGTTTTACAAAAACAAAGGTGGATAGCATAACAACAAACAGTTAAGCTGTTAACGGTGTGGCATACAGCATCAGACATGGACAACAAAAATAATTAACCATCCGTAATGGAGGCAAATGAGCGCTAACACAACAATTAACAAAGGCTCAAAATAACAATAAACTGTACTGTAACGACACAGTTGAATTGCAACTAGAACTCAAACAGCTGTGCGAAAAATTGGGTTTGGAATTAAAAAAAAGATATCAACTTCTAACCATGGCAGGATACCGAAAATGTGATCTCTCATGCGATCACTTTAGGAAGATAATTCTAGCTTTTGACAAGAGATCGACAGCCATCAGATAGAAGTCGTGCGTAACAATGTTATCAGGATTTTCTCTTAAAGTTAATGTAAGGTTTAACGACTATAGGAATCTGTAGAATTAAAGAATATTTTTTAGTTGAGATTAACCGAAATTTTAACCTTTAGAGACGACCTTCTTCAGGGATAACAAAAGAATCAAACACTGCACTCTTTACAATCTCATAATTTGCACAAAACTCAAAAATTTCTGCAAGTACAACTTTATTACAATCAAATGATAGATTCCTTTTATTACCATTTTAGTGAAGTACACAACTAATGAGGTCATAATGTATTATTCAGAACTGTCACCATTTCGCATTGGGATGTCCACAGTTCAAGCACTTTTTAAACATGACTGAACAATGAAAATGTAGTTGTCGAGCTGGCGTTTGTCAACACCGGACAGTGGGTCAGCAGCACTGAGAATAACAGACATAGTCGTATAAAGCAATATAAACAACTGTATTAGCAAAACGAAGCGGCGAAGACACAAATGGCATGGAAATGAATGATTTGACAGACGGGTTACAAGTTGGCTGAAAGGCATAGAAAATAAGCTTGCTAAAATTATATAAAATCTTATTGTATTCAGTTAAAATGACATACAATTGTTTAGTTATATAATTGGTTGCTCGTCGTTCCTTTGTGGAGATGACAATTACTGGACTCATAATCCTTTTTTTATTTTCTAGTAACCATTTCGAACTTAATTATATATTAGCATTTGGCGGCTTCAATACTGTTGGACTTACTTTTCTTTCAAAACTTCATATGAATACCGTAGTAATTTAAGAATAATGAAAAGAAGAGAATTTTAATTAAACAATTTCCATTAAAAAAAACTAGCCTTTTACTAGCCTCATCTATCTATTGGTCATACTTGGCGTTACTGTCAGTTTTACAAATGGATCAACTCTGTTGGTCAGCGGATGAAATGAGTAGGAATAGCCGCTAGTCATATAAACAGTTAACGGTGCGTTGTGGTGCAAATGAACAGGATAACTGAGTAATTATAACAAAACACAGACTTACATTGCACCGACGGATGAGCATTTCCTTGTTGGAAGCTACGCACTTTAAATCTCCCTCTTGACTGCAGGAAGAACAGCAACCACAGTCAGTGCTTTCACAAGGATGAATGAGCAAATGAATTCCTGAAAATGTCCCTGCGTTGTTTGACTAAGTGATGACATCGTTTACAGGAATAACAAGCGTTGACCAAACAACTGACAGCGCGAAGAAATAATAAAAAGAATGTTGAAAGCCGATCGACGATATCAAAAACCACGAAATTTACTTACGGGGAGGGAACAATGAAAGAGGTTTATGTGTGTATGAGAGATGCGAGTATTATTTTTCCCTTTTTGGTGGTAGCAGTTGAAATCAAATCCCTTTCAACTTTTCAGCCTGCACACGGTGTATTAGTTGAAGCGGCAACTTAGGATAAATACAGCATGAAAGTAAAAGAAGGAACATTTGGGTGCCAAACGATGCCTTAGTGGCTAGCACCCAAATGGTAATGGATATCACCGGAGAGCTGGGTAAAGTGGCTGCATAGCCGTATCAAAATTTTATAGCGACTCTTGGCAGTAAAGTAAAATAGAGTCGTGGAAAACATGGAGTAAGCTGTAGGCTTTCACTCGGATCGCAAAGCTCAAGTGAGTTGCATTTAACTTGCATATCAGATATGTGTACTGCACTGGGCCTCGAAGCTGCAAGGCATGTTTATGTAAATGAGAAGAAAATTGAGAGAGGAAGAGGAAATCTACTAGGGTGCGAACGGAAGTACTGTCTCTGAGCAAAGTGCAAGGGAATAGGTTAAAAATCGAAAAAATAATTGCTAAGTCTGTGATTTGGAAGTGCTTAGAAGAGGAATTCGGGTGAAGAGTTTTTGAGAGAGAGACAGAGAAAGAATGTCTCTAATGCTAAGATGTATAATTCTAGCGACCACCCTCTTAAATGTATTTTTAATTATACATTATTTCCACAAAGAAGCCACAATTTCCTTTCCATTGGCTCATTTTACATTTATGACTCAGTAATGAAGCAAAAAATTTCACGCTACAATTTCTTCTGTGTTCCTTCATTACCGTTTTCCTTTAATTATACTGTGAAACTTTTCAC
Source organism: Zeugodacus tau (assembly GCA_031772095.1). Taxonomy (NCBI): domain Eukaryota; kingdom Metazoa; phylum Arthropoda; class Insecta; order Diptera; family Tephritidae; genus Zeugodacus; species Zeugodacus tau. The sequence goes on along the minus strand of CM062651.1, from coordinate 10,298,055 downwards.
TGCTACATTTTTAATTTGAGAGCAAAAAGTACCTTAGCACATACACACGAGCACACAATAAGCAAAAGTATCATTTACGAGCTATCAATTTAATATCCCTGCCCATGGATATGCATTCGCGTACTTACTCGGGAGCAACTTCGCATTCGTGATGCCTGGCGGACTTGGTAGTAACTGTTAGAGATGCCGCGACTCCTTTCGGTGTTAGTGTGTGTTTGCGTCAGTAAAACATGACGTAAGCCATTGATCAGATCTACGCGACAAACATCACAATTGAATATTTGCGTAACCGACAAAAGCGAACCAAATTCCAGGGCCAAAGCAAAAAAGTACGAATGAAGTATGGCTTTGAAATAAAAAACGAAGAACAAGTAATACAAAAACTACATATTCCCAAAAAGTGAACAAAAACTCCAGCAAGCTTGACAGCAGCACGCGCCAATTCGCCGGAGATGGAAATGGAAGTGAAGATGAATCTGCAATCGCATTGTCACATTGTTGCCGTCGTGTCATTGCCGGATATCGAAGCAATGAAGTGAAAGTAGTTGATGATGGCAAGCAAAGCATTAAAAAAAGCAAAGCATTGTTGCAGGCACTCTGAAGGACAGACAAGAGAGACACTCATCAAGAGGGGGGTGAGAAGCGGACCGGCAGAAAGAGCTGACTTTGAGTCAACTTCTGGTTCATTTGGATTGAAAGAAGGAATTTTTTAATATAGTAAGGCTACTGTGGTGATTAAGTTTTCCTGTGCAAAGGAGTCGCTTTAATTAACAAATGATTTTTTAAAAGTTAATGGTTGATTAAAAATTTCATGATTAAATTTGAATTAAGTAAATTAATATATTTGTTGTCTCCTCTAATATAAATAGGAACCGGAAAAATATTATATTCTGGAAGATATCACTATCAATTCATTAGAGTTTTTCGGATTGAAGCGAGCGATTGACAAAACAGACTGCTGAGTGCGTTCAAAGCACACCAAAAAGAAACCTTGAGGGAAAAACTGGCTTCTTCAACTTACTCATTAAATACATTTACTTCAATAATCGCTGAAAATTTAATCATCTATAAAAAGAAAGCGCTCAAGCTCGTACAATATATTTACAGTAAAGCATACAACAGCCTACTTACCGACTACATAATAGTTTATGACTTCCTTGACCTCAAAAAACCTCGCACAACCTGGGCACAATTAGCTACACATGGTCAAACAGCAGCACAGCAGGTGCACATTGACCCACCGAAGGCTAGTGCACTTAACTTTGCCAACTCAGCTCACCACCAAAAGCAACCAATTCGACAAAGCGATGAGGAGAGTACAAGAGACTGGAGGAGCTGAACGCTTAAATAATGGTTTGGTAAAGCAATAATACTTATACGCCTACTGACAACTTGACCTACCTCACACTGTCCACCTGAAGATTTACAGCTATTTAAGGTAACGGTGTTGCTACGAGTACTATCATCTATTGTAGTGAGTAGCTATCTACAGTAGCGAGTAACGAGTGAAATCGTAGCTTAGTAGCTTAATTGAATGCAAATAGAGTGCAATATGGAGAGCAGCCAACGGGATGGGGTAGCACTCGTGCAGACAGCATGATGTAAAGATGCAGCATGATGTGAGAACTTGGCCGTTCAGATAAAAAGATATATATTTAGAAATTGGTAGTAGTAAAAAGAAAAATAGAGAAATTAAGGAATTGACTTTAATGATAATATCCTTTTCACACAGCCAATTTAATTGATTGATTTTTGAGCTTCATACTGCCGGGCGTAAAGAACGTATATATAATTACAAATACTGTCTTTGTCACTGAGTTGAATTTCATTTTCAAGTCGATTAAAATTCAATGAAAAAGTAAAGTAGACTTTTATATTATATGTTAAATCTATCTTAATCAACGTTTTAATCGAGCAAAGGCCGGTTAATTGGTTAATTAGCTCTTGTGTGAAAAGGTTATTAACGATAAAACTACCATCTAATATTATATTAAATGAATGGAAAGTTGCAGCTAAAGCATAGAAAATACGGGAAATTAAATTTAATTAATTAAAAGCACATGCGTACTGGTCTAATGGCAAGAAGGGAAATTATAATTTCAATTAAATTCTTTCATAGATACGCAGTATGCATATGTGTGTGTATGCAAGGTTTTTAAAATCAACTTTCATTTGACTTTTCCACACTTTCGAGTTGACCAGAAGATAACAGAGACAGCTAGAAAGTAGGTATTGCACAGCATACAGGATGGGAATCCATGCAACTAAAAACTTTGTTTGTTGTACTTATGCATTCCTGTATATATATGTGTGTTGTTGGTCTTGTGTATTTGTATTCAGCTTCACTATCATCCTATTATCTGTGTCACAGTCTAGTGAACGTTATCAATGCACCAAATGTTGTATGAACCTTCCAAACTCTATACCACAGTTTCCTGACTTAAGGAAAAACAACGTATGGTCTTCAGAATCAGAATCAAAAGTTCTCTCCAGCATATGTTGGTAGAGTGTGTTAAGTACTAATGTATTCGGTCTCCATTACCCTAGAACTACTTTCTAAGGCAACCTTAATATAAATACATTTGAGTGAGTGCGAGTGAATTTTGGTAACCCACAAAGTGTGAAAGGGTATGTGTGTGCATGGGTGTCTGCGCGGCGTGTTTCACCTGACCACCACTATGGCCAGGCGCATTCAAAGTTACTCGTCAATTAGTGTAATTAATTTTCGGACATAGTGAGTGTGTTCATGTATGTATGTATAAAGATACGTATCCATATAGGGAAGGTGTAAGCAAACAGCAACTGTGCGAACCAAACTTTTTCGTCACCGCGCTAAATCCTTTTAGCGGTATGAAGATATTTCAGCGTACTAGAAGCCTTTAAAAAAATAACGGTAAAAAAGTAACTGACTGAATACTGAACTGAACTGACTTGACTGGATGACAATTTCGAAGAGCACCACACAAAATTCATCAAAGGGACCAGCGAGACTCGCCATATCACCCACAAAAAAAATGAAAAATTGTGTTACATACACATTCACATACTCACCATCTATCAACCAGGGGCTAGTTCACATTTGGGAATCAGATTCATACCGTCCCACAGATGAAAGGTGCTGCTACAGGTAACCAATTGGAACCACACGAAAGAGCGCGGGTTTAACAAAAAGGAAACCGGCGGTGTGACGTTGGTTTTTTATTTTATCTTTCATATTTGGTTAGTGCACTGACACATTTTAATCAAATTTAAGTAAAATGTTCCCTTTATTGAATGGCAGAATGGCACTTCAACTTCAGTGACATATTTTGTTGTTGTGATACATACATTTAATGGTGAAAAATGTTAGCAAATTCAGTTTACAGAAAGATTTGTCGTATTAAAGAATCAGCGTTATAGGCTTGTCGCACAGCCAAATTATTTGATCAATTAAAATTTTTATTGAGAAACCTGTTTTTGTCCTTCACACCGCCGGCCACTCGATAAGCGATCAGCTGTTATACATTTTTGTTTTTGCTTGTCATAAGAAGTTGGTTCCTTCAGCAGATTGCTATTACTTAGCAGCGACATCTACATTCGTGTAGCGTGAACAAGAACTCGCAGACAAAGAGCGTATATACAAAAAAAACGATCTTTGTCGTAGGGTTGCATTTCATTTTCAAGTCGATTAAAATTCAATTAAAAATTAATGTTGATTTTTATTTCGTATGGTAAATCGATCTTAATCGCCGTTTTATCGAGCAGAGGCCGCTTAATTGAAAAATTAGCTCCTGTGTGAAAAGCTTCTTAGACTGCAAATGCTTTAATTTATTTTTTGAGGAAGAAAAAAATATGGAATGAATTAAATCGGAATGCTAGGAAATTATTCTGAGAGGTCCTAATAATTGTTCAGTGACAATAAATATTTAAAAATAAATAAACAAAAAGTCATGCTCACTTAACCGCTCAGAGTCTTTTCTCTGATGTGTCATTAATTGTGCAAATGGGTATCAATTTTCTACTTATTTCCCGATAATGTTGTATATCATGTTGTTGTAAAATACTTATTACGACTGCTGATTGTTATTGTTGTTTAATTTTAGTATTACTGTGGAAAATTTGTTGTTGGTTTTCATTGTTGCTGTTGTTGTACGCAAAAGTGTGGCCATTACGTAGTTGAACAACTTTGCTAACCCAAGCCTTTAGCTATTGTCACAACAGAAAGTTGTTGTTGTTTCTTTCACACTCTCAGTTGCTTTCTGTTAGCAATGCTTTCTTTTTTTCTTCATTTTTCTCTCACCTTTCGCTCTTTGGGACCTTGGTAACAAAATAAATCCCACAGCTGAATCGAATTTACTGAACCAATTTTTTTGCAAATCATTTTATCGAAGCGCAGTGCGATGAGAAATAATTTATGCGATTATCCTTTTTGCATATTTTTCGACCGCCCAAGCAGTCCTAGCCAAGCTGACGAGTTCGCAGTTTGTAGAGTTAGGTTCTTCGGCTGCCAGCGTACGGCCAGCACAGATATCGCTGTAGTTCAATTGGTTTGACTAGCTGAATGCGGCAACCTGTCCGTGGGTAGCGAAGACCCGACGAACACTAGGCTGAAGTACCAGTGCTTGAGTGGATATGCGTGTAGATTTGTGTTCGCATTCCATTTTGTATTCGCAGCGCTTTTCTGTTCTACGCACCGCTGATGGGTTGAAGTAAATATTGAATTTTGTCTCTTGGTTGGCTTCGTGCTCGTTGTCTCTAACCTCGCAGTTTGGGTTCAGAGTTTTGAATGTGTTGATCGAGGTTGTGACGATCATAAGAAAATTTTAAGCAAATAATTTAGTACTGTTTACCTTTTTTCATTTTAAAATCCACAAAGATCTAGAGCTCAACTTTCTTGAAATAGTTCCCAGGCGAGGGTATCAAAAACGCGCCCTGATGTAGAAACTTCATCAGCATCGCAATCGCGTGCCAGAGAGTCGAGTATCGAGCCAATGCAGAGGCTTGCTCGACAAAATTTAAGGACTTCTCAAGTAAGCGCGCGGGTGTCGAGTATCGAACGATCTCAGCGGCTTGAAGAGTAAAGTATTAAAATATACAAGCTCCCACTAGGGATTTGAACGCTGAGCGTCCCCAACGCCTTCTTTTATTGAAAATGTTTTTAAGTAAATTAATTTGGGAATAGTTTATATATCATCTGTTTGTTCGCCTGTGCGGACATCCACCTGTCTGTCCCTTTACACCATTCTGACGACACAACAATTTATGTCTTCAGATCTGATTGTGGTCAGTTGAGCGCCGACACTTTGAGTGATTTCGTCAATTAGTTCGATTTAATTGTTTTTGTTTTCGCGTCTGTTGTTTATTTTACTCCTACTGTCGTTGTTGATATTATTGTTTTTATTGTCATTACTGCTGACAAAAATCGACAACAACGATAGTTCATTTGAGTTGCATCGATTTCATTTGATTGTCATTTCATGTTGTATGTGGCATATTAATTGCGAACACTTTGCCATGCCACTGCCTTTTGGGAGTTTCTGCAGCTTTCTCTTAACTCCTCTCTAAGTTTGTCATCGTACTCGACTTGTTGTCCAATCAAATGCTTACTATTCATTTTTTCTTCTTCGTTTTGTCTGTGCTTTACTCAACTCAACTCAACTCGTCCGTCTACTCTTGTGGTTTTCCAAGTTTTATTGCTTCCTTGCTAGCGGCTCGTTTCGCCGCAGGTGCTTTACTCTTACGATTTGGTTTGGTTTCGGTTTTATTGGTTTGCTTCGCTTTTATCGTTTTATTTAGTTGATGGAGTTAATGGACTTGTGAAAAAGTTGAGTTAACATTTTGTTAAGCATCATTAAATGGTGAGTATTGCAATGCTTGAAGTGCTTTTAATCAATTTTAATTAGAACTTGAGATTTCTTTAGGAATTTTGTTTTCTGTATGAAACCTATGCCTGGAATTTTTTGAGAGATTTGAGAACTATAAAAAGGGTTATTAGCAACCTTGCTCACAGTTTTGGAGCTCTAGTGACAGAGGTTAATGAGTGTTTTACAATTTAAATATCACATTTTCTTCAGAGTCGATACAGATTTGAACTCAGATCAGGTTTATGATTGTATAGTCAAGTAGTCAGGTTATTGTAACTAAGTATTTATTATGACGCTGTAACTTAAGCTTAATCGATGTATTGCATCTAATTTTTTGAAGAATATATTGAATTGCGGAGCTCTCATTTACATGTACTCATTTATTGCCCACGTTTTTCGTCTACTGGATACTGATGATGCCTGCGATTAACTTAATGGTGATTGCCTTATATTTTATGACCACGAATTCTTTGCTTGCACCTAAAAGTCTACATGGTTACTTGATTGTTCTAAGAACCAAAAAATGACAAAATAAGAAGAAAATCAATGTCGCTAACGTGCCTAACGCAGCCAATGATTCACTTGCTAACAACGCGGCACATAACAGAGCATAACATAATCATTGTAATCACCTTGCTGTGTCGTTGTCGTCATCTACAAGTAGCATCGACTTTTATTTAGTACGGTTCAAAGTTTTTTCCTCATTCACTACTGGCTGTGAGTCAATCTTTGGAAATTGATCCCAAAATACTTTTGTGGTTGTTTTTTGTTTGTTGTTGCAAGCCATTATGTCAATTATGAAATAGTCGGAGTTCTTTCTTATGTATGAATGTATGTATATTTTCTTTGTGTGTGTCTTCAGGTATTACTTCAATCCCCAAACGAATCGGCTCGCTATCGGTGCATGCGCTTCCCAATCTCTTTCGGTGGCAACTAAATTTGCATAAAAATGTGTTTTACTCGCTTTGTTCGATAATTTGTTTATTATTTCTGCTGTTGTTGGTATTATTGTTCGGCGAAAAAGGCGTCCAAGTAAATAATATATATATATATTTGGCGTAGGAACCGCTTTAAGCGATTATAGCCGAATCCACCAGAGCGCGCCACTCATTCCTCCTTTTTGCTTTTTGGCGCCAACTGGAAACACCGACACGCGTCCTTTTCACAACTTCAATTTAAAGTAGAGCTCAGCAGTCGATTGTGTGTGGTCACCAATATCTCGCATTCTACGGAATAAACTCTGAAAAAGCGACAAAGAAAATTAAAAATATTTTTTTCTTCTCTTTTTGTCTTGGAAATTGGTTTGTCCAATTTTGCTTGGTATTTCATCGGGTGTGTTTTGTCAGCTGTGTGTGGTGTTGGTAACAATGTGTAATGGTTTATCTGTCTTAATAATTATATTAGATTAGTGAACAAGTGTTAAAGCTCCTGTGGTGGCTGTGGCGCGCTATTCTTCTGATATTGCTTCTTCTTTGTTGGCTTTGTTCTATATAATGATAAAAACTTCGTGAGCAGTCGCTTGTTCTGTGGACGATAAATTGTTTCTAAAGCTTAAGTCCAACAGCGGTTTGCGTGGAATGAAAATGGAATTGAAGGAATTAGTTAGAGAATGAGTGTGATGTGTTGTTTTCGGTAATCTTTATATGAAATACCTAAGGAATTACTGAAGAACTTTTGTTTATAAAAATATTTCTGAAAAGTCAGGAAAAAATATATTCCTTCCCAAACCCAACGTTTGTCAGTGAAGGCAAGACTACAGCATAAGAAATACCCAACGACCGTTGCTGTTCCTGCTATGGTATTTTAAAGTCTAGTCGGCGACCCTACTATTACCACTTGATGCACTACTTTCGCTATAGTTTCTAAACCAGTTCATTTTGGGCCTCTTTTTAATTGGTAATGCCAAAGTCATGTCTCCAAAGTGGCTATTCACTGGAAAAAGGTGTAAATTTTAATGGTTCCTCAGTCTACCCATAAATTTCCGCGGCCTTAAGTTATCCAAGTTTTTCCCTTTTGCATCAGCCATTTCTGGATTCGGTCAAAAGCTACCTACTTTGTCTTGTCTTTGGCTTGTCTATCATACGCCATTCCAGTGGTTATATTTGTTGTGGAAAAAATTAAGTTCACAAAGTGTGTGCTACGGTTTGTAAACTTTATAATGCGCCAACTTTAAGCAAAAGGCAACTTTCTTCTTTTATTTTTTGTAGAGGAAGTAGAATACTGTACCCAAAAATATTTAGGAATAAAAAATTATTAAGAAAAAAAGAAGAACATCAACAACTGTATGGTGTTACCTTCCTTCTTTAAGTACTTAAATGGCCGAGTGCGTGCTTGATTTCCTTAACGAGCATTGAAGGATTGCAAAGTTGTACAGCAGGACATTAGCAACAGTTTCATGCAGCTCATGCACGAGTTGTGTGTGTTTTGATTTGTTTTTCCTCACTTTTATAGTAAAGCTCAATACTTTTATGGCATAAAACTTCAATCACTTAATGAGCTTTCAAACACCGTAAAGGAATAGGGATAGAAATGCGTTAATATACTCTTTCCAAGGCGTACCGCAATTTCAACCTTGTCCCTTTGTAGCTATGCGATAACTACTACGGTTGTTGCTAAATTTTCCACGTTTCAAAGTGATATCTTAATCATAACGTAATATTATGTGATCCGTAAAATAATTTAGCGTATAAATATGTTAGTCGCGACGACAAGAAGTGGGGCTGGTATGAATATTCGTATTAGTATTATCTTCCAATCGCATCACGTTCCTCCCTTCAGCATAAAATATATTTACCTACCTCACAATGCTCTTATGCATAAACTATACGGGAGCTAAGCGCAAGCGTCGTGTTGCCCAAACATGTGTGGGTGATATTTGATGGTTGAGTGATGCCGCCTTAAAATCCTTCAAATACATCTTTTTAGTTTCTTGGACTACACTGAAAATACAAAGAAATTAATTTACCTGATGAGCTACGCTTCTCTATTCATCAATTTGCGTTAATAATAATAATTTATTTTAAATAAGTTTTTATAATTTCAGAGAAAGTTAAGAGAATAATCGTATCTCAACTACTAGTTCATGTTATGATCAATTTTTTTCTTTTTTCTAGAAAATAACTGGTAAAATCCATAGGTTATGGATAGGAGGTTATATTAACCATAGGTTATTTTCCATTGAGAAAATAAGGAGGAGCTTTCGGTGTTGAGATATACTGTAAAATGGAAAGTGAACGCACTCGATTTATAATTTTCTTCCATTTAAACAATTTTAGTTTTCAAAGGATATACTGACCACAGAATACCTGGTATAGTGCAACTATTCTAAAAAAGAGTTCAGTTTTCGGCGAATTCTCTCACCACCGTACCATATTGAACAAGTTTAACGTTATTTACAAAACTCCATAAATTTCTTGCAGTGTTTCTACTACGTGAATCCTTTCAAATCTCCTTTTATCCTGCAATTGAAAATTGCATGTTTATATTGCAACTCCTGCTGCTCTGATTCTTTGGTGCTGCTGCAATTGCTGTTCCTTTAACTGCTTCGCACAGATGAGCTTCATTTGCCAGGTAAACACAGTAAAGGCTAAACCTAATTTGAGCGTAAAATGTATGCAACCCATATAACTTCGCCTTTCGAGATTACACTGGATGGCTGGAGCAGGCGTTTAAATTAACCAAAGCATACATATTTATATCCAGCTATGTATAGCACAGGCTCAAGTGACTGTTGCATATACGGCTACTGTTGCAGGTAGGCCATTTGTTTAAATATATTTATTTACTTAGGAATTTAGATACTTTAAAGATAAATATTTGTATTTCCTAGGTTAGTATAATATAATTTCTGTTCAACGTATATTTCAATAAAGTTTTTTGTTGGATAATACGAGAAATAAATACTTCAATTTGAATTTATCTGCAATGGGTTCTTTTTTAAACAGTATACGTGGAACTTAATATTCCCTTTGATTAAGGGTTTGATATGTGAGACAAATTGATGGTTCTAAAATTTTAGAGGACTTCAAGGGCTGAGAAACTTGTTTATATGATACAATTTGGTTAGACAGTCGGGCGACGCTCATGCATAATTAGTGGCAAATATTTTCTAGCATGAACTGGAAGATCTTTGTATATATTTTCCCATGCTTTATACTTGCCTTGTGTTTTCTTCACCGTTCCTCGACTTTCTTGTGTTGCATACGAGCCTTCATGCATTGTATATATGAACATATGTGTGTAGAAAATATATATAAATTTTTGCATGCACACATATGGATATGTCAACCGCTTTATTGTATGGCTGTGTTGTGTGTTCCTTTCGCCTTGGGGCAATTGACAGATACTGCCATGTTGTCACATGGCTGTCATTGCTAGCGCTGCCGTATTGCTGCTTCTTCTTCACTTGCGGCTGTCGTTCGCCACGTCTGACACTAGTTACAATGAAATTGTCCACATGGCGTTAAACATATTTTATCAACAACAACACTAAAACTAAATTATATGCACAATAACAACAGCAGTGGCAAGTGGCATAGCACAAGCGCATTAAACCACGCATACTCAAACGTGCCACATGTCGTTTGATTAATACAATTCCATAATTCAAACGCACGTTCCGATTCTTTATTAAAATTCGTTTGCAATTCTATTGTTTTTCGTTGATGTCGTTTACCATGTGAGCGTTCAAATCCATGCAATTTGACATGTCAAATATTGGTGCAGCGTTTTTGTTGTTGTTTTCTATAATTTTCTATTTTCTCCCACTACTCCCACTAAGTATGCTGGAGTTTTTGACTGATAGCTTGCCACGTCTCAGTATTCAATATTGCTATATGTAAATTGAGATAACATGAATTTATTCATTTCATTTATTGAAAGTATAGACCCAGACATCAGCTGGCTTATGGCACCTTAGGTAGCTGGTTTATGGCACCTTAGGTAGTCTAACAACCGGAAGTATTCTCCTTTGTAATAGCCTTTTCACACAGCCAAATTAATTGATCAATTAAAACTTTGATCGAAAAACCAGTTTTTGACCTTCACACTGCCGGTTACTCGATACCCGATCAGCCGTTATACATTTTTGCTTTTGCTTTTCATAAGAAGTTTCATCAGCTTATTGCTATTTTAGCAGCGACATCTATCGTCGTGTCGACAGATATCGTATGTATAATTACAGAGTTGCATTTAATTTTCAAGTCGATTAAAATTAAATTAAAATTTTTATTTTATATAGTAAATCGATTATAATCAGCGTTTTAATCGAGCAGAGGCCGGTTAATTGATCAATTAGCTCCTGTGTGAAAAGGCTATAAAGGAGGAGTTTCAAATTTATTTACAGCGCTTCCCTTTATTCTTCTTATTTTTGGTTTTCACTCGCAAACTCCAAGATACGCCCAATAGCATGTATTTATTCAGAATACTTAATACAGAGTTTTTCAAATGTAAAACACTTCGGGAGAGCGTAGAATTCTTTTAAACTGTGGAGTAGTCCCCGGATCCATCCAAAAATACCAGATGGGTAGTCTGCAATGACGGGGACCTTACATGAATTCTTTTTTCGAGTTGGCTCAACCATTTTTGCAGATTTCCTCCTACCTATTTTACACTTGTTTCAGAGCACACAAGAAAAATACTAACATATTCCGTCCACAACTTATTATTCTTGTTTCATATGACACTTTTCTGAAGAAAATTGCACAAACTGAAAGCGAAGGAGTACTCGCAACTCATTCACATACAATTCTAAATGCAACTCAGTGGCTTCTGCATTTTCTTACGCTTTGATCGCTATGGGCAAATAACATGCCTTTGTGAACAATGAGAAATCGTGTTGAATTAATTAACTGCACAGTGGAGAATTGAGAGTGAAATATAGAGTGTGTGGTCTCTATGTAAATTTTTGTTTTCACATTTGAGATTCGAAAACATAAGGGCGTAGTGGAATTCAAATAGAAGTTTTGAAGTGAATTGATTACGCTTTACTAGATTTTCATATCACTTTGCGGAATATTTAATTACTAACCCAACACTATTTTTCAATATTATTTGAAAATTATTAATTACAACCTAATATCGTTCTTTTATGGGACAACTTATAAATAACATTACACAATAATAAATGTTGTCAAATTTAGGTATATTTTAGTACAGTCACACACCCAGCATAATGTTACGATAAGTGCAAGAGCTTGCAATACAAATGAAATTCAAATATACAAATTTTAATAATTTTATTATATTTTCTCTCTAAAAACATGGCTTAAATGCAGAAGTTCCCCACATCAAAGTCGATGTAGATAATTTACTTAGCTCATGAGTAAAATACTTATTACGACTGCTGATTGTTATTGTTGTTTAATTTTAGTATTACTGTGGAAAATTTGTTGTTGGTTTTCATTGTTGCTGTTGTTGTACGCAAAAGTGTGGCCATTACGTAGTTGAACAACTTTGCTAACCCAAGCCTTTAGCTATTGTCACAACAGAAAGTTGTTGTTGTTTCTTTCACACTCTCAGTTGCTTTCTGTTAGCAATGCTTTCTTTTTTTCTTCATTTTTCTCTCACCTTTCGCTCTTTGGGACCTTGGTAACAAAATAAATCCCACAGCTGAATCGAATTTACTGAACCAATTTTTTTGCAAATCATTTTATCGAAGCGCAGTGCGATGAGAAATAATTTATGCGATTATCCTTTTTGCATATTTTTCGACCGCCCAAGCAGTCCTAGCCAAGCTGACGAGTTCGCAGTTTGTAGAGTTAGGTTCTTCGGCTGCCAGCGTACGGCCAGCACAGATATCGCTGTAGTTCAATTGGTTTGACTAGCTGAATGCGGCAACCTGTCCGTGGGTAGCGAAGACCCGACGAACACTAGGCTGAAGTACCAGTGCTTGAGTGGATATGCGTGTAGATTTGTGTTCGCATTCCATTTTGTATTCGCAGCGCTTTTCTGTTCTACGCACCGCTGATGGGTTGAAGTAAATATTGAATTTTGTCTCTTGGTTGGCTTCGTGCTCGTTGTCTCTAACCTCGCAGTTTGGGTTCAGAGTTTTGAATGTGTTGATCGAGGTTGTGACGATCATAAGAAAATTTTAAGCAAATAATTTAGTACTGTTTACCTTTTTTCATTTTAAAATCCACAAAAGATCTAGAGCTCAACTTTCTTGAAATAGTTCCCAGGCGAGGGTATCAAAAACGCGCCCTGATGTAGAAACTTCATCAGCATCGCAATCGCGTGCCAGAGAGTCGAGTATCGAGCCAATGCAGAGGCTTGCTCGACAAAATTTAAGGACTTCTCAAGTAAGCGCGCGGGTGTCGAGTATCGAACGATCTCAGCGGCTTGAAGAGTAAAGTATTAAAATATACAAGCTCCCACTAGGGATTTGAACGCTGAGCGTCCCCAACGCCTTCTTTTATTGAAAATGTTTTTAAGTAAATTAATTTGGGAATAGTTTATATATCATCTGTTTGTTCGCCTGTGCGGACATCCACCTGTCTGTCCCTTTACACCATTCTGACGACACAACAATTTATGTCTTCAGATCTGATTGTGGTCAGTTGAGCGCCGACACTTTGAGTGATTTCGTCAATTAGTTCGATTTAATTGTTTTTGTTTTCGCGTCTGTTGTTTATTTTACTCCTACTGTCGTTGTTGATATTATTGTTTTTATTGTCATTACTGCTGACAAAAATCGACAACAACGATAGTTCATTTGAGTTGCATCGATTTCATTTGATTGTCATTTCATGTTGTATGTGGCATATTAATTGCGAACACTTTGCCATGCCACTGCCTTTTGGGAGTTTCTGCAGCTTTCTCTTAACTCCTCTCTAAGTTTGTCATCGTACTCGACTTGTTGTCCAATCAAATGCTTACTATTCATTTTTTCTTCTTCGTTTTGTCTGTGCTTTACTCAACTCAACTCAACTCGTCCGTCTACTCTTGTGGTTTTCCAAGTTTTATTGCTTCCTTGCTAGCGGCTCGTTTCGCCGCAGGTGCTTTACTCTTACGATTTGGTTTGGTTTCGGTTTTATTGGTTTGCTTCGCTTTTATCGTTTTATTTAGTTGATGGAGTTAATGGACTTGTGAAAAAGTTGAGTTAACATTTTGTTAAGCATCATTAAATGGTGAGTATTGCAATGCTTGAAGTGTTTTTAATCAATTTTAATTAGAACTTGAGATTTCTTTAGGAATTTTGTTTTCTGTATGAAACCTATGCCTGGAATTTTTTGAGAGATTTGAGAACTATAAAAAGGGTTATTAGCAACCTTGCTCACAGTTTTGGAGCTCTAGTGACAGAGGTTAATGAGTGTTTTACAATTTAAATATCACATTTTCTTCAGAGTCGATACAGATTTGAACTCAGATCAGGTTTATGATTGTATAGTCAAGTAGTCAGGTTATTGTAACTAAGTATTTATTATGACGCTGTAACTTAAGCTTAATCGATGTATTGCATCTAATTTTTTGAAGAATATATTGAATTGCGGAGCTCTCATTTACATGTACTCATTTATTGCCCACGTTTTTCGTCTACTGGATACTGATGATGCCTGCGATTAACTTAATGGTGATTGCCTTATATTTTATGACCACGAATTCTTTGCTTGCACCTAAAAGTCTACATGGTTACTTGATTGTTCTAAGAACCAAAAAAATGACAAAATAAGAAGAAAATCAATGTCGCTAACGTGCCTAACGCAGCCAATGATTCACTTGCTAACAACGCGGCACATAACAGAGCATAACATAATCATTGTAATCACCTTGCTGTGTCGTTGTCGTCATCTACAAGTAGCATCGACTTTTATTTAGTACGGTTCAAAGTTTTTTCCTCATTCACTACTGGCTGTGAGTCAATCTTTGGAAATTGATCCCAAAATACTTTTGTGGTTGTTTTTTGTTTGTTGTTGCAAGCCATTATGTCAATTATGAAATAGTCGGAGTTCTTTCTTATGTATGAATGTATGTATATTTTCTTTGTGTGTGTCTTCAGGTATTACTTCAATCCCCAAACGAATCGGCTCGCTATCGGTGCATGCGCTTCCCAATCTCTTTCGGTGGCAACTAAATTTGCATAAAAATGTGTTTTACTCGCTTTGTTCGATAATTTGTTTATTATTTCTGCTGTTGTTGGTATTATTGTTCGGCGAAAAAGGCGTCCAAGTAAATAATATATATATATATTTGGCGTAGGAACCGCTTTAAGCGATTATAGCCGAATCCACCAGAGCGCGCCACTCATTCCTCCTTTTTGCTTTTTGGCGCCAACTGGAAACACCGACACGCGTCCTTTTCACAACTTCAATTTAAAGTAGAGCTCAGCAGTCGATTGTGTGTGGTCACCAATATCTCGCATTCTACGGAATAAACTCTGAAAAAGCGACAAAGAAAATTAAAAATATTTTTTTCTTCTCTTTTTGTCTTGGAAATTGGTTTGTCCAATTTTGCTTGGTATTTCATCGGGTGTGTTTTGTCAGCTGTGTGTGGTGTTGGTAACAATGTGTAATGGTTTATCTGTCTTAATAATTATATTAGATTAGTGAACAAGTGTTAAAGCTCCTGTGGTGGCTGTGGCGCGCTATTCTTCTGATATTGCTTCTTCTTTGTTGGCTTTGTTCTATATAATGATAAAAACTTCGTGAGCAGTCGCTTGTTCTGTGGACGATAAATTGTTTCTAAAGCTTAAGTCCAACAGCGGTTTGCGTGGAATGAAAATGGAATTGAAGGAATTAGTTAGAGAATGAGTGTGATGTGTTGTTTTCGGTAATCTTTATATGAAATACCTAAGGAATTACTGAAGAACTTTTGTTTATAAAAATATTTCTGAAAAGTCAGGAAAAAATATATTCCTTCCCAAACCCAACGTTTGTCAGTGAAGGCAAGACTACAGCATAAGAAATACCCAACGACCGTTGCTGTTCCTGCTATGGTATTTTAAAGTCTAGTCGGCGACCCCTACTATTACCACTTGATGCACTACTTTCGCTATAGTTTCTAAACCAGTTCATTTTGGGCCTCTTTTTAATTGGTAATGCCAAAGTCATGTCTCCAAAGTGGCTATTCACTGGAAAAGGTGTAAATTTTAATGGTTCCTCAGTCTACCCATAAATTTCCGCGGCCTTAAGTTATCCAAGTTTTTCCCTTTTGCATCAGCCATTTCTGGATTCGGTCAAAAGCTACCTACTTTGTCTTGTCTTTGGCTTGTCTATCATACGCCATTCCAGTGGTTATATTTGTTGTGGAAAAAATTAAGTTCACAAAGTGTGTGCTACGGTTTGTAAACTTTATAATGCGCCAACTTTAAGCAAAAGGCAACTTTCTTCTTTTATTTTTTGTAGAGGAAGTAGAATACTGTACCCAAAAATATTTAGGAATAAAAAAATTATTAAGAAAAAAAGAAGAACATCAACAACTGTATGGTGTTACCTTCCTTCTTTAAGTACTTAAATGGCCGAGTGCGTGCTTGATTTCCTTAACGAGCATTGAAGGATTGCAAAGTTGTACAGCAGGACATTAGCAACAGTTTCATGCAGCTCATGCACGAGTTGTGTGTGTTTTGATTTGTTTTTCCTCACTTTTATAGTAAAGCTCAATACTTTTATGGCATAAAACTTCAATCACTTAATGAGCTTTCAAACACCGTAAAGGAATAGGGATAGAAATGCGTTAATATACTCTTTCCAAGGCGTACCGCAATTTCAACCTTGTCCCTTTGTAGCTATGCGATAACTACTACGGTTGTTGCTAAATTTTCCACGTTTCAAAGTGATATCTTAATCATAACGTAATATTATGTGATCCGTAAAATAATTTAGCGTATAAATATGTTAGTCGCGACGACAAGAAGTGGGGCTGGTATGAATATTCGTATTAGTATTATCTTCCAATCGCATCACGTTCCTCCCTTCAGCATAAAATATATTTACCTACCTCACAATGCTCTTATGCATAAACTATACGGGAGCTAAGCGCAAGCGTCGTGTTGCCCAAACATGTGTGGGTGATATTTGATGGTTGAGTGATGCCGCCTTAAAATCCTTCAAATACATCTTTTTAGTTTCTTGGACTACACTGAAAATACAAAGAAATTAATTTACCTGATGAGCTACGCTTCTCTATTCATCAATTTGCGTTAATAATAATAATTTATTTTAAATAAGTTTTTATAATTTCAGAGAAAGTTAAGAGAATAATCGTATCTCAACTACTAGTTCATGTTATGATCAATTTTTTTTCTTTTTTTTCTAGAAAATAACTGGTAAAATCCATAGGTTATGGATAGGAGGTTATATTAACCATAGGTTATTTTCCATTGAGAAAATAAGGAGGAGCTTTCGGTGTTGAGATATACTGTAAAATGGAAAGTGAACGCACTCGATTTATAATTTTCTTCCATTTAAACAATTTTAGTTTTCAAAGGATATACTGACCACAGAATACCTGGTATAGTGCAACTATTCTAAAAAAGAGTTCAGTTTTCGGCGAATTCTCTCACCACCGTACCATATTGAACAAGTTTAACGTTATTTGCAAAACTCCATAAATTTCTTGCAGTGTTTCTACTACGTGAATCCTTTCAAATCTCCTTTTATCCTGCAATTGAAAATTGCATGTTTATATTGCAACTCCTGCTGCTCTGATTCTTTGGTGCTGCTGCAATTGCTGTTCCTTTAACTGCTTCGCACAGATGAGCTTCATTTGCCAGGTAAACACAGTAAAGGCTAAACCTAATTTGAGCGTAAAATGTATGCAACCCATATAACTTCGCCTTTCGAGATTACACTGGATGGCTGGAGCAGGCGTTTAAATTAACCAAAGCATACATATTTATATCCAGCTATGTATAGCACAGGCTCAAGTGACTGTTGCATATACGGCTACTGTTGCAGGTAGGCCATTTGTTTAAATATATTTATTTACTTAGGAATTTAGATACTTTAAAGATAAATATTTGTATTTCCTAGGTTAGTATAATATAATTTCTGTTCAACGTATATTTCAATAAAGTTTTTTGTTGGATAATACGAGAAATAAATACTTCAAATTGAATTTATCTGCAATGGGTTCTTTTATAAACAGTATACGTGGAACTTAATATTCCCTTTGATTAAGGGTTTGATATGTGAGACAAATTGATGGTTCTAAAAATTTTAGAGGACTTCAAGGGCTGAGAAACTTGTTTATATGATACAATTTGGTTAGACAGTCGGGCGACGCTCATGCATAATTAGTGGCAAATATTTTCTAGCATGAACTGGAAGATCTTTGTATATATTTTCCCCATGCTTTATACTTGCCTTGTGTTTTCTTCACCGTTCCTCGACTTTCTTGTGTTGCATACGAGCCTTCATGCATTGTATATATGAACATATGTGTGTAGAAAATATATATAAATTTTTGCATGCACACATATGGATATGTCAACCGCTTTATTGTATGGCTGTGTTGTGTGTTCCTTTCGCCTTGGGGCAATTGACAGATACTGCCATGTTGTCACATGGCTGTCATTGCTAGCGCTGCCGTATTGCTGCTTCTTCTTCACTTGCGGCTGTCGTTCGCCACGTCTGACACTAGTTACAATGAAATTGTCCACATGGCGTTAAACATATTTTATCAACAACAACACTAAAACTAAATTATATGCACAATAACAACAGCAGTGGCAAGTGGCATAGCACAAGCGCATTAAACCACGCATACTCAAACGTGCCACATGTCGTTTGATTAATACAATTCCATAATTCAAACGCACGTTCCGATTCTTTATTAAAATTCGTTTGCAATTCTATTGTTTTTCGTTGATGTCGTTTACCATGTGAGCGTTCAAATCCATGCAATTTGACATGTCAAATATTGGTGCAGCGTTTTTGTTGTTGTTTTCTATAATTTTCTATTTTCTCCCACTACTCCCACTAAGTATGCTGGAGTTTTTGACTGATAGCTTGCCACGTCTCAGTATTCAATATTGCTATATGTAAATTGAGATAACATGAATTTATTCATTTCATTTATTGAAAGTATAGACCCAGACATCAGCTGGCTTATGGCACCTTAGGTAGCTGGTTTATGGCACCTTAGGTAGTCTAACAACCGGAAGTATTCTCCTTTGTAATAGCCTTTTCACACAGCCAAATTAATTGATCAATTAAAACTTTGATCGAAAAACCAGTTTTTGACCTTCACACTGCCGGTTACTCGATACCCGATCAGCCGTTATACATTTTTGCTTTTGCTTTTCATAAGAAGTTTCATCAGCTTATTGCTATTTTAGCAGCGACATCTATCGTCGTGTCGACAGATATCGTATGTATAATTACAGAGTTGCATTTAATTTTCAAGTCGATTAAAATTAAATTAAAATTTTTATTTTATATAGTAAATCGATTATAATCAGCGTTTTAATCGAGCAGAGGCCGGTTAATTGATCAATTAGCTCCTGTGTGAAAAGGCTATAAAGGAGGAGTTTCAAATTTATTTACAGCGCTTCCCTTTATTCTTCTTATTTTTGGTTTTCACTCGCAAACTCCAAGATACGCCCAATAGCATGTATTTATTCAGAATACTTAATACAGAGTTTTTCAAATGTAAAACACTTCGGGAGAGCGTAGAATTCTTTTAAACTGTGGAGTAGTCCCCGGATCCATCCAAAAATACCAGATGGGTAGTCTGCAATGACGGGGACCTTACATGAATTCTTTTTTTTCGAGTTGGCTCAACCATTTTTGCAGATTTCCTCCTACCTATTTTACACTTGTTTCAGAGCACACAAGAAAAATACTAACATATTCCGTCCACAACTTATTATTCTTGTTTCATATGACACTTTTCTGAAGAAAATTGCACAAACTGAAAGCGAAGGAGTACTCGCAACTCATTCACATACAATTCTAAATGCAACTCAGTGGCTTCTGCATTTTTCTTACGCTTTGATCGCTATGGGCAAATAACATGCCTTTTGTGAACAATGAGAAATCGTGTTGAATTAATTAACTGCACAGTGGAGAATTGAGAGTGAAATATAGAGTGTGTGGTCTCTATGTAAATTTTTGTTTTCACATTTGAGATTCGAAAACATAAGGGCGTAGTGGAATTCAAATAGAAGTTTTGAAGTGAATTGATTACGCTTTACTAGATTTTCATATCACTTTGCGGAATATTTAATTACTAACCCAACACTATTTTTCAATATTATTTGAAAATTATTAATTACAACCTAATATCGTTCTTTTATGGGACAACTTATAAATAACATTACACAATAATAAATGTTGTCAAATTTAGGTATATTTTAGTACAGTCACACACCCAGCATAATGTTACGATAAGTGCAAGAGCTTGCAATACAAATGAAATTCAAATATACAAATTTTAATAATTTTATTATATTTTCTCTCTAAAAACATGGCTTAAATGCAGAAGTTCCCCACATCAAAGTCGATGTAGATAATTTACTTAGCTCATGAGTATCAAATCATACCATTAACTGCGTCATAACCAGATAAAATATTTATCAAAATTAAAAGCACTTATCGCGTACTCAAACGCTTGTATATATCAAGCCATGGGAACCACATATGTACTTTGTGTGTTTGTCTGTGCATATTCACTTCCATAAACATTGTTTACACACCTGTCAACTTAATTACTTAACAACCCGTTCAAGTCAGCGATGCTCCTATTTAGTGAGCTGCTTCATCACATTTACGCTTAATGTTAAAAAAGTAAAAAAGTAATATTTTTGAATAAATTTACATTTACAAGCGTTAACATTGTAACGCACCTTCATATTATAATTACATATACATGGTTTGGTTTGAGTGCACTTAGTCTACTTAGTCAAATAAAATTGCCAACCGCAGGCACCACAATCAATTTAACCCACACTCGCGCACACACATCTGCTCAAGCACTTTCTAGTACTAATTAATTCATACGAGAACGCGCACGACGCATACGTTTCTGCTGGCAGTAACGCTGCGTTGGCGACGTCGCTTTTTCTTCTTGTGGAATGTGTCTTTCTTTTCGCTGCAATTAGAAATGCCAACGCATCGTTAAAGCAATTTTCAGATTTTCGCACTTTTTTTTTGCCCACTTTAAATTATACTGAGTTTATTTGCTTATGTTGCTCATACGCCGTGGCAAATAAACAGTTGCCGCTCGCGAGCGCTAAGTTGCTGAATATTTTATAAAGTCAGACGTCGAATGTATGGTATGCAAACATAACCCTGTCCATATGTACATATATATGTGTTTGTTTATAATACAAAGCAAATTATATGAGTTCCATCATACTCTTAATAAATTCATATTTCATATATTCCAAGTTGCTGTCTCAATAATTCCGCTTAGTTCATTCAAGCTTTTTATACTCTCGCAATATGTTCTACAGGATATACTATTTTTGTTCATCTAACGGTGGTTTGTAACACCTAACATGGAATGAGTAGAAATAAATAGTATTTAAACATTTTCTCCTAGATTTATTAAAAATCAAAATTTTGAGAAAATTCGTATTTTTCAAAATTCAGCCTGATCAACACCTTTCATTAAAATTATAATAAAATACTCAAATTTTCGAATATCTTCATGAAATTTCCAGTGACTTCAGGCTTATCACAAATAGTTTTTCAAACTTAAAATGGAAGCATTTATTCCCTTTCATGAAATTACTGAAAAGTTCAGTACTATCTTATTTAAAGAATTTCAATATCTATACTTCAGTGCCCAAAACTCTGTATTAATTAAATTTATAAGACTTGAATAGATAGCAAACTGTAGCTGAGACATTCTACTATAGGAAGATTTTTTTTAGGAAGTAAGTTTGTTTTTATTGAATTTTTGGGAATATTTTTAAAATTTTTATACACTTGAAGATATTTCTAAAATTTTCATCTTTTTCATATTTTGTTTACTAGTATAAAGACCAATTTATCTACTGAACAAAAGTAAATAAACCCAACTTTACGTCAACTAAAAATATAAATAAACCAGACTTCACGAGATCCACCCAAAATATCAACAAACTTAGCCTTAACACTTAACAAAACTAACATCAAGTGATCTTCCAAAATATTAAAAAGGATCTCAAGGATCATTGGCCCCGACCAAAATGTAAACAAACCCGACCAAAGGTCAATGCCTCGACCAAAGGTCAAATACCTCGACAAAAGGTAATGGAAGGTATTGGAAATGGTTCTTTTACTTGAGGTTAATATTGTTAAGTTTTATGGGATTTTATAAGGTTCAACTTGTTGATTTTTTATATGGGTCTCGGAAAATTTAGTTTATTTATATTTTTAGTTGACATTTGTTCAGTAGGTAAATTGGTCTTTATACTAGTAAAAAAAATATGAAAAATATGAAAATTTTAGAAATTTCTTCACATGTATAAAAATTGTGCAAAAATTCCAAAAAAATTAAATAAAAATTAAACTTACTCTATTTCTATAGTAAAATGTCTCAGCTACAGGTTGGTATCATTTTAAGTCCCGTAGCTATAATTTACACACAGTTATGGGCAATGAAGCAGAGATATTGAAATTATTTAAATATGATATGCGTGCAACAAAGCGGCATATATTTGGGAATATTTTCGATATCATTGCTACGATTTAACTAAGATGAGATCTTAGCAAACTTAAGTGAATCTTGGATATAGTATTGATTTGTGGCGAAAAATTATGAAATCGATCGAGAAATTATCATAAACGTATATGAGGTATATATAATAATTTTCTTTATTTTAGTGGACTTTTTGCCGAATATTTGTGTCAAATTGTGTGTTATATAATAATCAAATTAAGTAAATAAATGAATTGCGAGAGTATAAAATTATCGGTTACGCCCGAACTAAGCCCTTCCTTTCTTGTTGATATTTAAATAATGTATATTGTTCATTAGTTTAAATGCCCGAATTCACCACGAATCAGCAGAACGCAAATATAATTACACGTGGAGTGTCATGTGAAGGTTATGGAAATGGTTCTTTCTAAAAGTAGTCACATTGCTAACAATATTTCTTTATTAGTGTGATATAAAATCTAGCGAATATATCGAGTTAAAGTAATTTCCCGTTATTTGTCGGTTATTATCATGTTTGTACTTGAAGAAGTATAATTTATATTAATAATTTAGTACTTGAAGCCTGCAATTAGGCGCAATGGCTCTATTTTAGTCACATGCTGAATAACTTAACTCAATATGGTTTCAAAATTATAAATAATTCAGATAAAGATAATGAGATAGATATTTTATAATTTTTTATATACAATAAAATTTTCCGTAAAACGCAACACTGTGCAACCGACTCATCCAAAAAATTGAGATCACCTGTGAAAACACCTATAAAATACTTTATATTTTTCTTTCAAACCGTAATTGAGTGTGAACGTCAAGTGGTGTGCATGATTGATTTGCTGCTTTCATATAAATTTATCTCTTTTTCAATTGGAAATTCACTTTCGCAGTGAAATATCTCGCGCATATTTTTATTCAGACATTTTTCACATTTTCCATTTCCACGAAGAAATCTTGGCGCTATTTATTACAACTTATTTCTTTTCTTACTTTCGTTCGATTTTACGCCGCAATTACGCACTCGCCAAACATAACTGTGAATCTGATTGACTGCATACGTTTGTCTTCGACCAAGTCCTTCATACTAACATATTCGTGCACTCACACTCGCTTACTTACCTTGAATCATAATCAATCATTGCCTCATGCCAATAAAATACATTGCTCGACAACGAAATTTGAGGCAAAGGGGATTGGAGCATTCTTAATTTAATAAAAAAATGAGAATTGTAAAAAGTTGTGAAAATATAAGCAAAACTTGAAACTGATTCTTCAAATTAAGGACTGGAGTGGAATAGCAATGGGTTATCTTGTTAAAAAAAAAGTATGTTTCAACTGAAGGCTTGGAGAAGATCCCATTTTTGGAAATCTATGACCTTTTGGTTTGATAAAAAGTAGTACGCAGATTTATTTCGATATACTCGTATTTATTGTGCTTTTGTCTTACTTTCTTTATGCAGCCTTTTGGCGTGTTAATCCGACGGAAAACTCGACGCTACGATGAGAAATTCTCAATGCTGGAGAACGACGAGTGAGATACTTAATTGGATCTTCCTCAATTGATGCGCCAGCGGCAGTAATATTCTCGACACTACGGGCACTTTTTTATCTCACTGCCACGGGAACATTTTGGACTGTGCCTGTGCCAAATTTTTCCGCTAGACGCGGCATGACGATTACGACGACCATTAATTGGACGTAGAGCTCCAAGGTAGTAAATTTAAATAATTTCGATTCGTTGGATTGAATATATTTCCATGATGAAATGACAAACGTATAGAAGTGAAATTTCAAAATAGCAGGAAAAATATAGCGTCATTTGCGGTCCCTATCGGTATTTTGTAGCGTCCCTTTTGAAAAACCCTTTAAATGTAAAGTAGAAGTCAAGCGAAAGGTCTCAGATTTTAAAGCAGATTAAATCCCAAAACAAAGTTCCCGAAGTGGAGCCGTTTTGTGTAAAGACGAAAATATTTCTTTCAAATATTTAATATTTAAAAAACATAACTTTCTGCCAAAAACATAATGTGTGAGTTTAAATTTTTTACCAGTTAACCTCAATGCCCACTCAGTCGCAGCTCTAAACTGCTTTTCTCATAGGGAGCGCAAAATTTATGCAATTCTCGGGGAATTAATAATATTTTATTACCAGTTTGTTTGTCTGGCAACACATACGAGATGCAGTGGTGGTGGCAATTGTTTGGGTAGTGTCGACAGAACGTACATGAAGCGACGAGCAGTGAACACGAAAGTTCATATGTACAAGTGTGAGGATGTGAATGTAAAAGTATGTGTTTGTTCACACATGAACATATTAAATTAGAAACTAAAACAATGAACATAAACAATACACGTACACAAAATGGTAAGAGCAATATGTTGCAGTGGAATACAAGAAAAAGCAAGAGGTTGAAGCGCAAGGGCAAACACGGAAGGGTAAAGGATGACGGCGAAAAGGCAACCAAAATATCGATATGAACTCTGATGCGTTCTACAATGATACAAAAAATTGTTTAGTTTTGTTGTTATATTTGGTTGCTTACGGACGAGGGTTCGGTTATATGCCTTCCTTCGTCATGTTTGCACTCCACTCACCATGTAGGAGGCACTAACAACCAGCCAAGAACATTTTAAACAATGCTCTCTGGTGGCAAAATAGTGTGTGCGATGCACTTAAAGCATTAGTCAGCCACTTATATCCACGCTCCAAGCTAAACTAGCTGCTACCCATTAGTTTACTCGAACTTCCTACCGACTGTTTACTGACTGACTAGTAAACGTTAGGTGGCTGCTGCGCCTACGCTACACACCACATTGCATTGGTTAGCCACTCACTGACTGCTGCTTACCGCCACACGCCAGCGCGTTCCGCTTAAACAATGTATGTTTACTTCAATTTCAATTAAAGTTTGAATCACATTTACTCAAATGAAACTAATACAGAGCGTGGAAATAGAGTGGCCTATTGTTTGAACACAAAATTTTACGCTCCAAAAAATTTGACAAACAGCGACTGAGGCAAGCAGAAGGATATACATATGTTAGTATCTAAGTGACTTTAACTGGGATAGGCTAACAGCCAGAACTGGTGTGCCACCGCATGAACAAATAAAATGTTTGCACATCTATCCTCATTACACATACTAGTACATACTTATACAAGTCCATACATATTTATGTGCAAATGGCACACTTCGCGGCCGCCATTGCATTTGGCAAAGTTTCCTGCAACTTCAAGTGCTCGTGAGTTAAGGGAATAAAACTTTCAAATAGAATTAGTTCCGCAATTCGTTCACAGATATTTTTTCTTTCTTGGTTGTTTGTTTTTGTATATTCCTTATTTTTGTGTGGAAAATAGTGTTACGCCCACACATAAAATTTCGCTTTGGCGAATAAGCAAGCATATAGCACAGGATTGCCAAGTTTTATTTAGAAAGGTAGGCACTCTGTATGTTAAACATTTTCGTTGGTTTTGCATATTTATGAGTTTTAAATTATTTATTGAATTTTTCCAGACACCCGACATTTAAAACAATTTCTGACAAATATTCGACCGTAGTGGAACCAGAGAGGAAATTATGGGGTAACTCCTATAATTGAGCGAATAGGTAGAGGATATTATCTAAGAGGAGAATAAATTTTAAAATATATAGTAATTGAATAGATAAATAATTCGGAAATATTCTGGAACTTTGATAAGAAATCGTAAGCTTAACTAATGAACTCGATATGCTGATCCCATTCAGAAATTGTTGTACAGTAATTATAAGAAATAAGCATGGAATTGTACAAAAAAGATCTCTGAACCACTAACTAGCTTCGAAACTGTCTATAGTTAGGAGAATTTAACAAAACATGGCAAACCTGTAATGTGCCTAAGTTAGAAGAGCTCACTAACTCTCTCTGCTTTCAACTAAAATTCTTCTAAATTAAATATTTGATAAATTAAAGAGCCTGATACAAGTCTGTAAAATTCTGAAATTCTCAGATAACAAAGTCTATTCGATTTAAAATTTCTAGCGGTTGAATAGTATTTAAAGTTTAAAAAGTGCTTAACGTTCTTGAAAATCATCGTGCATATATATGTATCCCTGAGGCTACTCTTGAGTTTGTCTACTGTCTTTCAAACGAAAATTTGGTTAATTAAAATTAAAAGTAATAAGTGTGCGTAAAATAAAATGAAATATGTGCCACACTCGTATGCACTCAGCAAACTCCGGCAGCGAAGGACTGCATTCTGAGACTGACAGGCACATTTGTCTGTCGTTCACTTACATATTGCACTAATTGGTTGCAGTTTCTTAGACGATTCTGGTTTCAGTTGCCTTGAATGCAGAGGTTGTTTTGAGAATGTACTCAAATACTCATTCGTCATGTACTGCTTCAATTCATCTATCGGGTAGAATTTTAAGATGACAGTTTGTGGAATCTATTGTGCAGCATTTCGTTAGTAAATTTCAAAACAAAACAAATTAAGTGAGAGGGAGTTAAATTCGGGTATAACCGAACATTTTATACTCTCGCAATTTAAGCCATATAGTAGTTACAACGTTCGTCGAGAGAGGACTTTGCTTTTCAATTGCCTACTCAGTCCATAGAAGCACCTGATGGCAAGAGTGATTCTAACTTGGATTTCAAGGCTGACAGGTCATGTTGTTCGAATGGACGAAAGTGCCCCAGCTCTGAAAGTTTTCGATGCAGTACCCGCTGGTGGAAGCCGAGGAAGATGGAGGCCTCCACTCCGATGGAAGGACAAGGTGGAGAAGGACCTGTCTTCATTTGGTATTACCAATTGGCGCCAAACTGCCAAAAGGAGTTGCGCGCTGTTTTGGACTCGGCGATAACCGCGTAAGCGGTGTCTACGCCATTCAAGAAGAAGAAGTAGTTACAACGAGTATTGAATACCAATTCGGAAAAGCTTCCGCCATAAGGCCAACACATATAAATTATATAAATAAAAATAAAAATTGAATGCCTAAACAGCGCAAAAAATAGAAAATATGAAGCACAAAACACATAAAAAACCGCACATCGTAAAAACTTTGACATAATTTGTTATATAAAAATAGAAACTCAATAATTTGGAAAATTGTGTGCGGCTTGGTCACGAATACATTGAAAACTGCACACTCACATGAATACTCGATTATATAGATTTCTAGGATTTCATTCGTTCGGATATCATTAAGTTTTTTATTTCATTTATCGTTGTTGGCATTGAGCCCAACACCGTTAATGTCACTTTAAGCTGCCAACACAATAATCAGGGCAATAAACTGGGATTTGTGCGGCAGAATACCGCAA
The DNA here is from genome assembly GCA_031772095.1 of Zeugodacus tau. NCBI lineage: Eukaryota > Metazoa > Arthropoda > Insecta > Diptera > Tephritidae > Zeugodacus > Zeugodacus tau. The sequence continues at coordinate 10,270,333 of CM062651.1, read as the reverse complement.
TACCCATAAACACACATTCATATATACATAGTCCACCACCACAAGTGCCATCCAAAGTACGGAGAAATAACAGCATAGCAGAGAAAAAGACAAAAGAATAACGAACTTAGAGAGAATATTTGTTGAACCTGCATTGATACATATTTAAACGATTTGTGATAGCTTATTAACCTTGCCAGGAAATGGCACAATTTAGCTAACTATATTCATCGAGAAGGATAGAAAGATATGTGACGTCATTTTCAAAGTATTTCTTCCTTGAGTTCAATAACGCAGTAAAAGCATTTGTTTACGTCATTTTCCTCATTTAAAATAAATGATTTCTATGCACACAATAATTGCGTTGACATTCTCTATATCCACACAAAGCAAACACCTATCTATATATATATGTGTGTCATCATGTCAGTGCCAACTAAACAAGGGCATCGATATAATATACGACTTTTATTGATCTCAATTTTGGTTAACAACAATATGACCAAGCAGCAGAAACATAAATAATAAGTTGTAATAAATGATTGACATTTGTCTAATCGATGATTGGGGCCAAATGATGTACTATCCTGTCGAATGTGATTGGTATCTATATTCATACTGGAGGCATATGCTCGTTAAATGACAAGTGAATGCCTACATAAAAATACGATAACATCATAAAGGGTGTACCGATAAAGACTGATTATTATCGGACAAAGAAATGTCTCCATAAGTTTAGTGGGCAAAGAAAGTAATCCTTAAAACCAAATTTCCGTTGTCTCAGTTTATACCAGAATCAATACCGATAAAGATTGAAACTGGTTTACAAATCATTATCCTTTCACGGCTTCTACGCAAATGAATACATATATGAATAGCGCTAAATATTTATTCGAATATAGTTACATAAAAATATATCTGCTCTCATCTCTTCATTCATCTAAAAGGAGGTTGATTTGGTCTTGCTTGAGTCCAGCATATCCATTAGCCTGTGTAAGCAGCCATAAATATTTTTATATGTATTCCCCCACTTTCAATGTGTGCTATATACATATGTATGTATGTATATCAGACCGTCGGTCTACTTTACTAGCCGCATCTAGTCTACGTTTTTCTCCCATACATTGCTTTGAGTCGCCGCAAACTGGAAAGCACATAATTGAGTGCTCATAAAAGACATTTATAGTCTTTCAATCCTGAAGAAATCCTTGAATATTTGCTAGCTAACTTTCTATTGATGTATGGAGTAGAACAAGAGTACTACAATGCGGGTGCGTTTGTCTGTATGGTGTATACTTTATCTATGACATACATAAAAATCATGGTTATGGATGAACGCTGATTTGTTGTCGCGTTCACAGAAATGATCGAATAAATACGAACATTTTTGTTGGTATTTCGTATGTTTGCTGTGTGGCATGGATAAACTAAGTTAATGAGGAAATATACGAGAATGTATGTATGTCGGCTATAATCGCTTAAAGCGGTTCCTACGCCAAATATATATATATATTTATGTAATGAATAAAAATTTGACAACATTGGCATATATTTTTGGGTTAAATGAGGTTATATTTTTTATAGAGAGCAAAGTTAGTGCGATTCGACGTCAGTTCCATTTACTCATCTTCGAAGTATTTATAAATGTCATTAACTTTTTGAATTACGCAAGGGTAGTAAAAATGATTTCGTCATCGAAAAATGTATATAAAGCAGATTTCAATTTATTTATTTATTCACTCTCTATATATAAAGGACATTCATCTTCATCACTTTCTATATACTTTAATTACAAATATACTCAAATTATATTTCAATTCCAGTATTCCACAGCCATATTCCTTTTTGCCAAATACATTTTTCTCTCTCATATATTCTTTTTAAGGATTTGAGATATACATTGGCTGCCAAATGACCCCATAACGACAACAAAAATGCATAATAATGTACGAAAGGCTTTACTAAGAAAGAAATATACTACAAGTGGAAGACATAGCGGCAGCCAAGTGCTGTGTAGACGCCAAATTGCCGGCCAATTGAATACTGCATTGCTGAAGTTGCCTTAAGGGGGGGGTAAGGTTTGACAACTTTTTTTTCTTCATTATTTTTTTTTATTTTTTTCCTGAAACATCAACATCTCAAGAATATTGTGTTAAAATTTTAGGTCATTCGGAGAAAAACTAACGAAGTTACAGCAGGTTGAATAACGGTACCTCCAGCTACCTGCGCTGAGTGTACAAAACTTTGAATCGATTTTCCCAAATATGTCATTTTTAAAGTCGGTGACCAGCCTACAGAAAAAACTACTGCATCGATCGTTTTGAAATTTTGAACAAATATTCTACATATATATAGCTCTCGAATGACGTCGAGTTTTTCCAAAAATTTAATTACTAACAATTTTACTATAACAAATAGGTCGATTTTTTCGTCTAAAATCGTCATTTTGGCTTGAAAATGGTACCAAAAATTGAAAAATTGAAAGATAAAAAAAAAACTCGACGTCAATTGAAAGATAAACTAATAAACTAAAGAAAGCATTTTGATTTTTTGGTTTCGGATGATCCAGTGATGCTGTAGGCTGGTCACCGCACAAACACTTTTTTTCGAGGTGCCTGCAGAGATCGACGATAAATCCGTTATTCCTCGCTATTTTTCGATCAAATTTTTTTTAAGTATCCTTCAAATATTGTACTTTCATATAATAATAAGTAAAATAAACCAACAGCAATAATTTTTTCTAAAAAAATTCATGAAAAAAGATCTTTTTTCGACGAAACAAACCTTACCCCCCCCTTAAGCGACAAAGCCAAAGCATCAAATATGACTTTTAGCTCCACAAATATTTCTATGCTCTCTATGGACGTACAAATATTTACAAGTCATGTCCATAATAGAATGACTTTTGAATATTTGAAGTGAACTAAATGCATTCGGAATGTTAAACATTAAGATACACATACACAATTCCATATATTTTTAGAAGCATTCATATTCTTAGTACTCTATATATGACTGCACCATTATGGCGACAGTTGCATTGGTCCTCCGCTACAACAACGACTTCTTCTCAGAGTTTGTGTAAAATTCGTACATTGCACTCGTTAAGTGGTCGCCTGTGAAATTTTGGAGATCCACATTCCCTTGCTTTGTTTGGTCTGTTTATCAAATCCTATGGCATCTCCTTATCCTATTTGCCGATTTCAGTAGTCAATGCGCGTTGGGAAAATACTTTATTCCGTATTAACTATTATTGGTAACTTATATCACTTCATATTTTCCTTTTATTCTCCACTGCTTTGCTTTTAGTTATCCTGTTCAGCAGATTATATTGCTCAATGTAACGCGCTAAATTGTATGAAATTTAGTGTCATTGAATTAAATTTTAAGTTAATGTTTTAAAGGTCGAAAGCTTAATGCTCTCTCTATTCCTATTAAATCACAAGTGCCTTGTCTTAAAGCTTATACATTCCAATTCTTTCAACAGCACACTGTTTTGAGTTGAATCATCCCATCTATCACTCTATTTTCTGATTTTTTTTTTTCCAGAGTCTTCTGTTTCTTACAGGATTACCATGTTTATTTTTATACTCATATGACTGTAAATTTTAGCTTTCAATATCTTCGTCGAGTGTTACAAGTACATTTCAGTAATTGACATTTTGACATCCATTGCCGCACTTGAAAGTTTTGCCGGACCAACGCCTGCTGCATCAGACAAGTAGTGTTCTGCAATGTGGACATATTTGGCTCGTTTGGGGGGCCCCACACACCAACAGTCACCGATAGAGAACTGTCAAAGTGTAATACTTGAATTTATATAATAATACACACAAATACGAGTATACATACATATGAGTACATATCTACATACAGTAAGTATTCAGCGTACGTGTGAGTGATCGATCATTACATATATTCGCATACAGCGAAAGTACGTACTTTGTGTCCAAGCATGTTGCACACGTTGCAGTAACTGCAGGCAATTTGTAAACACGCCCACAAGTGGCCGCAAAGTGTGGCTATGAATGAAAGTTCGCCACTTTGCTGTCAAAAGCAGTCGTTTGCTCTTTGTCATAAGAGAAAGTCAGCAGGCATTTCCATATAGAAGTACAAGTGAATACATATGCATTATATGCAATATTGAACACTTACACTCATCTGAGAAGGGTCAATTACCAATTAAATTGGCAACTTTTGTAACGAACACATTGAAACAATTTTCACACACATTATCAAATATTTCCTTTATGCTTTTGTTTGATGAAAGTTTTAAGGCCAACACAGATTTAAAGTGTTTTGCAAACGTCACCTCTTCCATAAACACAACACTAATTTAACATCTTATATGCTTTGTTCGGTACCTGGCTGTCCACCGGCGGCTCAGCCACATTTTATCCATAGGCCGTTTACTTTAACAAATTTGGCTTTGTTATTTTAAAGATGGTGCTGGATTATGACAATATGCCAATGGCCACTCAAAATTATACAAAACGAAGGTGTTGAAAGTGTTGTAAGAGGAAAATATAAGTGTCGCCCGTTTCTATGCTTAAATAATTCTGAATTTATCTACACCCTTCGTCCGCTAATTGGAAATATTATATGGGGTTTACTTGTCATATCTATAATTATTAGTATAGTTATTAGGATACACTTCTTCAACAAATACCATTCTCTAAATTGTTTTTGTGACATTCGTTCGATCCTCCACTATGTATGAGAATGGAGATTAACTCGAAATGAAAGAATTCTAATTCTATCCTTCTTCTTCTTCTTGACTGGCGTAGACACCGCTTACGCGGTTAAAGCCGAGTCCAAAACAGCGCGCCACGCATCCCTCCTTCTGGCAGTTTGGCGCCAATTGGTTATTCCAATCGAAGCCAGGTCCCTCTCCACCTGGTCCTTCCATCGGAGTGGAGGTCCCCCTCTTCCTCTGCTTCCACCAGCGGGTACTGCATCGAATACTTTCAGAGCTGGAGCACTTTCATCCATTCGGACAACATGACCTAGCCAGCGTAGCCGCTGTTTTTTTATTCGCTGGACTATGTCTATGTCGTCGAATAACACATACAGCTCATCGTTCCATCGTCTGCGGTATTCGCCGTTGCCAATTCTTAAGGGACCATAAATCTTCCGCAAAACCTTTTTCTCGAAAATCCTAGTGCCGACTCATCGGATGTTGACATCGTCCACGCTTCTGCACCGTAAAGTAGGACGGGAATGATGAGAGACTTGTAGAGTTTGGTCTTTGTTCGTCGAGAGAGGATTTTACTTTTCAATTGCCTACTTAGTCCATAGTAGCACCTGTTGGCAAGAGTGATTCTGCGTTGGATTTCCAGGCTGACATTGTTATTGGTGTTAATGCTGGTTCCCAGGTATACGAAATTATCTACAACTTCAAAGTTATGACTGTCAACAGTGACGTGGGAGCCAAGACGCGAATGCGCCGACTGTTTGCTTGATGACAGGAGATATTTCGTCTTGTCCTCATTCACCTCCAGACCCATTCGCTTCGCCTCCTTATCCATGCGGGAAAAAGCAGAACAAACGGCGCGGTTGTTGCTTCCGTTGATATCAATATCATCGGCATACGCCAGGAGCTGTACACTCTTGTAGAATATTGTACCTTCTCGATTTAGCTCTGCAGCTCGAATTATTTTCTCCAGCATCAGGTTAAAGAAATCACACGAGAGTGAGTAACCTTGTCTGAAACCTCGTCTGGTATCGAACGGCTCGGAGAGGTCCTTCCCGATCCTGACGGAGCTTTTGGTGTTGCTCAACGTCAGCTTACACAGCCGTATTAGTTTTGCGGGGATACCAAATTCAGACATCGCGGCATAAAGGCAGCTCCTTTTCGTGCTGTCGAAAGCAGCTTTAAAGTCGACAAAGAGATGGTGTGTGTCGATCCTATTTTCACGGGTCTTCTCCAAAATTTGGCACATGGTGAATATCTGGTCTGTTGTTGATTTTCCAGGTCTAAAGCCACACTGATAAGGTCCAATCAGTTTGTTGACGGAATTTCTTCACGGTCGGGCAATGGAACATCTGCTCCATCGTCGTCGATTGGGGAATCGGGTTCGCCATCTCCTGGTGTTGTACTTTCACTGCCATTCAGCAGGCTGGAGAAGTGTTCCCTCCACAAACTCAGTATACTCTGGTCATCAACCACTAGATCACCGCTGGGGGTCCTACAGGATTGTGCTCCGGTCTTGAAACCTTCAGTTAGTCGCCGGATCTTTTCGTAAAATTTTCGAGCATTACCCCTGTCGGCCAGCTTGTCAAGCTCTTCATACTCACGCATTTCGGCCTCTTTCTTTTTTTGTCTGCAAATTCTATCCTAAATATTATAAATAACAAGTAAGGAAGGGCTAAGTTCGGGTGTAACCGAACATTTTATACTCTCGCAATTTATTTATTTAACTTTATTTATATTATGAGTATATAATTAATATTCGTCATATATATTGTATAAAGTCCATTGAAAGTTGGAAACCATAATATTAGGTTAGAAGCACCGAGGTCCTCGTTTTCGATATATGGGGCCTTGACAACCTATGGTCCGATTTCGGTGATTTTTAGAATGGGGCTGCCACACTATAAACATAGTATTTGTGCAATTGCTGCACCGATATCTTCACTAGTGCTTACTTTATATATTGTAAAGTAACCGATTCAGATCGTCTTCAAAGTTCTGGTATATGGGAAGTAGGCGTGGTTGTGAAGCGATTTGGCCTATTTTCACAACATATCATTGGGATGTAAGGAAACTATTACAAACCAAGTTTCATTGAAATCGGTCGAGTAGTTCCTGAGATATGGTTTTTGACTCATAAGTGGGCGACGCCACGCCCATTTTCCATTTTGTAAAAAGATCTGAGTGCAGCTTTCATCTGCCAATTATTATGTGAAATTTAGTGTTTCTGACGTTATTCGTTGCTGAGTTAACCCACTTTTAGTAATTTTCAACCTAACTTTTGTATGGGAGGTGGGCGTGGTTATCATCCGATTTATTTCATTTTTGGACTGTATTAGGAAGTGGGTAAAAAAAACGACTGCAGAAAGTTTGGTTTATATAGCTCTATTGGTTTACGAGATATGTACAAAAAACTTAGTAGGGGGCGGGGCCACGCCCACTTCCCCAAAAAAATTACATCCAAATATGCCCCTTCATAGTGTGATCCTTCATACCAAATTTTATTTCCATAGCTTTATTTATGGCTTAGTTATGGCACTTTATGTGTTTTCGGTTTAAGCCATTTTGTGGGCGTGGCAGTGGTCCGATTTTGCTCATTTTCGAAAGCAACCTTCCTATGGTGCCAAGGAATAAGTGTTCCAAGTTTCATTAAGATATCTTAATTTTTACTCAAGTTACAGCTTGCACAGACGGACGGACGGACGGACGGACGGACGGACAGACAGACATTCGGATTTGAACTCCACTCTTCACCCTGATCACTTTGGTATATATAACCCTATATCTAACTCGTTTAGTTTTGGGTGTTACAAACATCCGTTATGTGAACAAAACTATAATACTCTCTTAGCAACTTTGTTGCTAGCAACTTTGTTGCGAGAGTATAAAAAGAAATAACAGAGAAATACTACTTCTAGCCAGATCAGAGTTCTCATAATATAGGAGATCCGAAATCTTTCTTCAGTGTCTTAAACCACGAATTCGTATAACTTATTTATTTTTTATGTAACAAAATCAATATAAAATATAATATAGAACGAAGTGCCCATCCAAGTGCATCGTTCATACATAAATGCAAAGAGACGGAGAATAAGAAGAAAGAAAGAACTAAACGAGCATCAATGCGACTCACTTAACATAAACTGGGCACCATTGTTCAATTTAGATGAAGACTCAATAAATGACCAAGCAGACACCACCACCTTATTTACATAATTCATTTACAATGCAAGCCAGTGCAACACAGCGCACGACCGCACACATAGTGCCACATAGAAAGACACTTACTTGTATATTAGTCTGTGAGTATGTATGTTTGAGGTCGCAGCATACCTGCGTAGGTCAATTTATACGAGTACTGCAGACACAACGTGTTGCTAGCTGAGTTACTCCGGTTCATAGTTGAGGCGTTCCCTTATCGGCGTTAATTTGCTGTTTGGGGTTGAAAATCAATTTCAAACAAACCATAAAAAAGGACAAAGACATTTGTTGTTGTTTTTGTTCTCTTATTGTGTATTTCTTGTTTATTTCGTGTTAATGGGTGCACTAACTCTGTGGTTTGTTGACGGCGCGTGACTGGCTTTCTTGTTGAGATTTTCTGCTTCATATAGCCGGTTCAAGCTGCCACTTCGAGTTTAAGGCAATTTATTATTATTTTTTGGTTCAAAGGAGTTTTCTTAACCATCTTCTCTCCACATTTCATGTTGTTGTAAGTGCTTCCCACATTGACGCTAATGATTCGTGTAATCACTTTACTGCTGGTTTGCTCAATCGTAATGTTTATTCTGTGTGACAATCTTTGACGATTTGGTCTTGTTGATAACAGACACCAAATGTGAATTGAGTGCACAAGGAGAGAAGGACATATCTATTTGTCTGTTTATTTGTTGTATGTAAATACACCTCGCGGTTTGGTGTAACTTGGTATACACTGTGAATTTTTTAATATTTTCAGTAGACAATGTTTTAATCTGATTAAAGATATATTGAAAGTAGAATTACAACCAATAAATACATTCAATTGTAAAAGTAGTTAAAATAAGGTCTTATACTTATGAATTTCTTTGCGAATGTTACTATAATGTATTATACTTATATATTAATGTTCTGTAGGTAGGTGATTTTTAAATAGACTCTCTTTTGAGCAACGTGGACATACGGCATTGTTTCTCAACACTTAATTATAATTTTTCCTCTTACTAGATATTTAAGAAGACTACTTAGCGATTTATTATCTGGCATTTTTGCCATTCAGATCATCAAAACCTACAAGCTGGGCTTAAATTTGTATTTCTAGTCTATTGGAAGTTTAGCTTACGTTATGACAATATTGGAGAGCCTTTGTAGTGTGCAAAGTGTTAATTTGAGTATTTACATATACGTATTTACAGTCTTTCTCTACTAGTATTTCATTTGTTGAATTACCATTATATGACTCCCCATTTTATACCTAGATACATTAACAAACGCATTCATTACCACTTTGGTAAGTAGGTATAAATAGAGAAAGAGGAGAGGTGGTGGGGAAATAAATTAGTAAAAACAATGTTGTTAATTGCCTTTCGGGATTTATGAGCAATCAAGCGGTCGTTTTATTATTTGAACAGATACCGCCATTAGGAGCATTTCTAACGAGCGCTACAGTTATGAAACGAGGTTCATTCAAACCCCGGCACACATGATAAATGTTGAACAAGTCCCAAAGCAGCGCGTTACAATTGCTACCGCGAAAAGGAAGATCACAATTTTATTGGTTTTTAATGGACTGTGATATGTACATATACATTAGGGTGGTCGTACACTGCTGGAAGAATATTTTACATCAGATTTCTGAAAACATTATATAAGGTAAAATTATTATGGTAAAATATTATCAATTTTCGTCACTACACAACTGTTTTCAGACGGTATCTTATATCAAAAGAGGTTCTATCCACCTCTCACTGTACTTTAGGAGCACCCTAACACAATATAAATTGTATATATCAAATGACAATGGCGCCAAAGTAACCTTATAGCACATAATACACAAAGAGTTCAATATCGTGGAGAAGCAAAAGCCTTGAAATGCTTAAAACTTTTTAACCAAAAAAGATATATTTTATTTAATTTCCATTAAAAAGGATATTTAAATTATTAAAACTTTCTGTATGTAGTTATTTATAGTTGGGCTGTCACAGTGACACATCATATCCATTGAGGATAAAATAAAAAAAATATTCAGCTCTCTCTCTATCTTTCCTTCTCTCCTGCTGTCATTTAACACTATAGTGAGCCGGTTGATTTGTACATAGTTTTTTAAAAAAATATATTTACTTGTTACTATATTTCACTTACTGGCCTACAAGAAAACTGCATTAGACACATCTCCCTCTCTCTCTCTTCCTTTCCCACTCCATATACTTCTTGTTGCTACTGCGCTTTCAGCTACTACTTTTATTTCCATTTTATTGTTGCTTCGTTAGTGTTCTACTGAAAATCTAATTTATTAGCTGGCTTTCCATTACTTTTCTCTGCATTTGAACTCAATGCTTTAAATCTGTCTTTTTATTACCGAAAGTGTTGAATATTTCCAAGTTGACATTTCTGATTCGTTACGGAGGCTGTTGTGCTCTACTTTTCTGGGCTGGTAGTAAATTGTGAATTAATTTTATGTTTGTACGATTTCGAGTTGGATTTTTTTGTCGAAAATGGTATTTATATATACCAAATTGAAACTCCCAAAATACATAATTATATATGTACATTTATGTTCATCTAATTTTCTACATAGAAATGCATAACCTGTTTCACTTTTTTTATACTCTCGCAACAAAGTTGCTAGCAACAAAGTTGCTAAGAGAGTATTATAGTTTTGTTCACATAACGGTTGTTTGTAACACCCAAAACTAAACGAGTTAGATATAGGGTTATATATACCAAAGTGATCAGGGTGAAGAGTGGAGTTCAAATCCGAATGTCTGTCTGTCCGTCCGTCCGTCTGTGCAAGCTGTAACTTGAGTAAAAATTAAGATATCTTAATGAAACTTGGAACACTTATTCCTTGGCACCATAGGAAGGTTGCTTTCGAAAATGAGCAAAATCGGACCACTGCCACGCCCACAAAATGGCTTAAACCGAAAACACATAAAGTGCCATAACTAAGCCATAAATAAAGCTATGGAAATAAAATTTGGTATGAAGGATCACACTATGAAGGGGCATATTTGGATGTAATTTTTTTGGGGAAGTGGGCGTGGCCCCGCCCCCTACTAAGTTTTTTGTACATATCTCGTAAACCAATAGAGCTATATAAACCAAACTTTCTGCAGTCGTTTTTTTTACCCACTTCCTAATACAGTCCAAAAATGAAATAAATCGGATGATAACCACGCCCACCTCCCATACAAAAGTTAGGTTGAAAATTACTAAAAGTGGGTTAACTCAGCAACGAATAACGTCAGAAACACTAAATTTCACATAATAATTGGCAGATGAAAGCTGCACTCAGATCTAATTAAAAAATGTAAAATGGGAGTGGCGTCGACCACTTATGATTCAAAAACCATATCTCAGGAACTACTCGACCGATTTCAATGAAACTTGGTTTGTAATAGTTTCCTTACATCCCAATGATATGTTGTGAAAATAGGCCAAATCGCTTCACAACCACGCCTACTTCCCATATACCAGAACTTTGAAGACGATCTGAATCGGTTACTTTACAATATATAAAGTAAGCACTAGTGAAGATATCGGTGCAGAACTTTGCACAAATACTATGTTTATAGTGTGGCAGCCCCATTCTAAAAATCACCGAAATCGGACCATAGGTTGTCAAGGCCCCATATATCGAAAACGAGGACCTCGGTGCTTCTAACCTAATATTATGGTTTCCAACTTTCAATGGACTTTATACAATATATATGACGAATATTAATTATATACTCATAATATAAATAAAGTTAAATAAATAAATTGCGAGAGAATAAAATGTTCGGTTACACCCGAACTTAGCCCTTCCTTACTTGTTTTAATTTAAAATCATGCAAATATACAAACGATAAATTTGTTCAATGATATTTTCGGAGACTTCATCAAAGTAATTAATTTTGTATTAATGTTGGTTCATTAGTTAAATCTTACCTCGTTTCCAAAATATCAAATTATGAAAAGTCTCGAATAAGTTGTAAAGTGCTTACCCTTTTATGGATAATTTGTATCAGAAAGATAAAATTTGTTGAACTTACTATAAGATGCTTTAGATGTCCACAAACATTCCTGAATATGCAATTTCTATAAAAATTTCAAAATTTTCCTACTTGGCAATATAGAATACATAAATGGTCAATAATTCAAGCGACTCAACCTCATAGCATATCGTATTAACTTCTAGTCCATTCGTAAACCGTTAGTGGCGATATTAACATGCACTCATAATGATGATGTCACGCGCTGATTATAACCGAAGCTGTTATATGTTGCTGAAACCGATGCCGCAGGCAAGTGGCGGGTGTTGATTGCTGTTTCAGACATATGCAAATTTGTGGCATGCAACAATAAAGTCATTATGTATCGATAACTGTAATAATTGCAGTTAATGATGATTGCAATGAAAGTTTGTGGCCTTCGTGATGGCAATAGCAGCAGTTATGTAAGCTACTTATACATTTATCCAGATATTTGTACTGCTGCTGCAACATTTATGCCACGGCTTTCGATTTGCAACGCCATCACTGAAATTAAAGTGCATTTGCTCACAAACTGTATATTTTACTGGACAATATTGACAACCGAGCAGACATATTGGCTGACAGTTAGTTAGGCTGTCGGTGCTGTTCTATTAGCCACCCATCCACATCCAACTATATTTGTCTTTGACCGTACATGATATTGTGGATCTGAACTATGCAAAGTGGCTGCATTTGGCGCTTCACTCCATTCATTTACCAATTTGTGTGATTGTGTGCGAAAGTGTTTCGCAATCGATGGGTTGTGTGTGTGAGAAAGTCCCAATGAATGGTAGTGCCAGTTTTTTTAGCCTACTCCATTAGCGGCGCTACAAAATTGGTCCAATTTTTTCATACAACCATCTTCACATACAGACATACATATTTATATTTAGGCTTATGTATATTTTGGTCTCTGGTATTGCATATATACATAGGTGAAACCACATACACATGTGGTACATGTATGTATATGTGTCTCCTGCAACACCCTTACTTTCCATCCATCTTCACATCCTGTTTTTCAGCTCTTGGTTGCCATTTCACCAATTAATATCCATGCAAGCTCAATTTTCCATGCTCTTGCTCTTGACTCTTGTCGGTTCAAAGCGCCATGAAATTGAATTATACGCTATCGCACTGGGCTTTGCTGTAATCGCGCCAAAGTTGCACTATTCTACACTCATAAATGCATACATTGAGGGCATGGACACGGCACACAAAAAAGCACTAACAAAATATGGTTCCTAGCCATTTATATTATATGTAGATCGTTGTTCGTTTTTCATCCAATGACGAATTGACGCTGAGTGATAATACTCTTGAACAAGGTCGCACAAGGTCCCTAATACGAACTCATATGCATACGCTTTGTCATAAATGCTCAACCAGTTTATTTGCTTAAATTTGTCGTTGATTTATTTTTTTCATTTGAAAATTTGTATGTGAATTGTTCCGCACAAAGTCATTGATGTCGATATTTGAAACGGAAGTCTCATGACGAAAGCGGATATGATATAAAACGGGTGTCTTCCAAGAACAGGAATCATTTATGTTAAGACCTGAAGCTGACGCTGCTTCCGTCACTAAGCGCTGGTTAAAGAAGTGAATTCCTGTCCAATTTCCACATCTGTCATTTTGACGTCCGCTCTACATCGAACTACCGTTTCCGGTAAAATATTTCTCTAACTACTTCATATCTGACTCCCCATATCCGGTTGTGTCATTTCCGGTTACGGCAACATCGTTCATATCAGGTTCCATCGCTTATCCTATATCGGTTCTGGTTTTCCCATTTTCGGTTCGGGTCACATCATATCCGGTTCCGGTAACATCCCATAATACATGTCCAATTCCGGATGCCCATATCCGTAATTTTCGGTTCCGGTTTCCCCATGTCCGGATGTCCACATCCGCCCACCCCATTTCCGGTAACATCGGTTCCGAAGCATTATATCCGGTAACATCATTTCCAGTTGTCTCATTTCCTGTTCTGGATGCCCATAGGCCATCGCCATTTCCCGTTTTCCCATTTTAGGTCCCAGTAACATTAAAAGAGAAATATTCCTGATCCTATTGCTCCACATTAAAATTTGGCATCTTCAAATAGTTAAATTTACCGCTCGTTAAGCGACTTTCCACAGTTGTTGATGGTTCCAACTGAGTTCGCCTATCTTACTCGCTGGCGAGATAAAAAGCTGCGGTTATAATATGCACATTTAAGAAGGCTAAACTGGCAGTTGGCGTCACTAATTATTCGATTGGAAGGAACACGGTTATATTTTTTATGGAAAAAAGTATGTAATGATGTTTATTCTAGATATATCAAAAAATTCGATTGTAAATTGTTATTAGGATGAAGAATTATACAAATATTGTCGTTGCCTTATATCGTTACTCTAATTTCAACTTCACATAACCAATTCCGTCGATATTTTTGTATCCACACTGATCGGCTGTATCGCATAAAATGCACCAAAGTATAAACACATCAGCACAGGCAATAACAAATATCCATGGTAGCAACAGCATTGTATGCATTTTACCTGCGGCATTGTGAGGTGGCACATTGCTGGGTGTGGCATGCCACAAGCGCCCGTCTGAATGCGCTTACTCTCACTATACTCGTATGAAGAAGTACAAAAACGTGTTCGGAATCATTTTCGCGCTCAAGTGGGCTTGGCATATTGAATTATTAAGCGTGAACGCACCGTTTTATTTATGCTCACACATTTGTATATACATACGTGTGATCGAGTATGTGCAAATGCCTGCAGTTATGTGATATATTTTCTTTTCACTGGATTTTGTAACATTCTGGTTGCAAAAAGTGATGAGTTATGAGGTAACTTAACGGTAGGTGAACAAGTTAAACCCGTTTTTCTGACAGCTTATATTTCTTGTCACACTTTCGAATGCATTCAAATGGTCTGATTTCAAACTATCAAGAAAAAACTTTTCATGTAAATCAAGAAAAAAGTGTTTTTTTCAATTCGAAAAAAAAAATATTTTTCATTCCTTGTTGTTTTATTATTTTCATTATTATTACATTCATTGATTTTTATTTTTAAATTCTGCTAAATTTTATTTTAGTAACAAAAGGAAATAGTGTTGGAGTTTTACACCTCTTTATCACTTTTTATATATTTTGGTTTTTAGTAAATGTTGCCCACCTCTTTTCAATATAAACCCATATAGTTTTATACAACGTCCTACATAACTGAGCGTATAATTTATATGTGCATATATTCCCCATTATTAATATCTTCATTTTGAATAAAATATGTTCTGCGTGTTTGTGCGTGCACTTAAATTCAATACAAAAGCTTGCAACATGAACAAAAAACATTCATTACTCATTATCATTAGTTAAGCTTGCATACATATTTATGTTGAATATTACAGTTTTGGGCTTGTTGTCAGAAAATCGCTACGAAATAATTGATTCAAATTAAATTGTTCATACCAAATAGAACAAAAGCCAAAATCACTAATAACGGGCAACAATAAAATAATTATAATGCAAAAATGGTTATAGTATGAGAGCTTGTAGGAAAAATATTTGAAATACATTTAACACATTTAATACAAAAAATAGAAGTAGTTATGTATTTTGATATCGTTTGAGAAAGGATAAGTGTAATTGAAGCAATTCCTCAGCGAATTTCTTTTTTATGAATCCAAGATACTGTTCCAATTTTCAAAGGCCTAAACCAGAAGAATAGATTAGTAATAAAGGGATTTTGGGATTTAAGCAATCAAATTCACTATTGGGTTTATAGTAAATTATTATTCATTGTTACAACATTTTACTCTTTTCTGAAATTTACTGTGGGGTCTGACTGCGTGCTCGCTTGCCGTCAACAACCATTTTCACACATCGTCTATGCAATAACGCGATTTTAATTGTGGTGGATTAATGGAGGAAATTAGAAACATTAATGACGCAATGGCTGCACAATAAAATAACGTAATTAATTGTAAGCGTTAGAAAGCAATGTAATTGTGCAACAATTGCCACTGAAGGGCACCCACGTTGCATTATTCAACATTTGTTTTAGTAGTGATTTCAGCACAGCACACGGCTTGCAATGAATGTTGTAAATATTTAGCTTAATGAGAAATTGCATTCTTCAAGTTTGTTAAATATCTAATAGGGTTGCTATGTCGGGGTATCATAATAATTTTTGTTGTTTTTGTTCAAATCAAAATTTTAAAATTCAGTCCGGAGAAATAACCGTCATCGACTGAAGTCTACTACCTTGCCTTTCTACCGATTAGTTTTAATTTGACTTCAAAAATACTTATATACATATGTATGTATGATTCGGTGGCATCTGCATTACTCACTCATGTCGACACAGCATGTTCCTTGCCGATTATCATTACATTCCTCACTCATGTTGCCAGAAACATGTTGTCCGCAACTTGCCATCGCAACATGAATTCAATCAACTTATAAAGTATAGCTACTGAAATTTCTTGCGGTCCAACAGCAAGCAACATTTACGCTTTTCCGATAACAACACACTCAAACCACCCGTCAGTGGGTTGCGCTTCGTAACACCGGCTCACTTCGGCTGCTTTTGTATTCACTATACTGTGGTTACTTTTCGTTTAAGTGTGGTGAATTTCTACTCGTAAGCACTCAATTGCGTGTGTGGAGTATTTAGCTTTGCTTCGCATTGGTCTTTGAGTAACGGTTAGTTTCGTAGTAACCACCGTTAAATATAGTTTACCTTTAGGTGGAAAATTCTAAATCGAAATCTACCATAATTTCACGCGTTTGTGAGCGTTGAATGTACTAGTACTATAGTATTGGAGAGCAGTTCATATCTGAATTTTGGTTATTATATATATACATATGTTTATATGTAAAATAATAAAATAAATTGTTTAAAGAAAGTGTTTACTATGGAAGTGAAGTGAAAAAGTATTAGAGATTCTAAGTTAAGACAAAAGAATGATTGCTTGGCTGCCGTTAAGTGTGAAGCTCATCCACAAATGAGAGTTCTTTGTTTAAAAGTACAAAATGAAAGTAAGCTAAAAAGGCACCGGCATTATCCGGTTGAATAACAAATAAATAAATAAACAAGTAAGGAAGGGCTAAGTTCGGGTGTAACCGAACATTTTATACTCTCGCAATTTATTGATGTAATTTTATAAAGATAACACAATTCGACCCATATATTGCGTATAAAGTTCAATAGAATAACGAAAATCATCATAAATAGTATATGGGGACTGAGGTAATTCCTAAACCGATTTCACTCGTTTTCACCACCAAGATACAATGTATCGAAGACTATACGCTCACTTAATTTAATATTACTTATAATTAGGTATATGGGATCTGGGGGAAGTTATGACCCGATTTCAGGTACAGAGAGAAACTGTTATAAAAAAAAATTCAGAGGGAATGAATTACATTAAAATATCTGAGGGATTTACCTAAGTATATTTTCGGGGAAAAATTACCCTTAGGCACTGAGTTCTTCATGTTCGATATCAGGGGCCTTGAAAAGTCATGGTTCGATTTTTACAATTTTTTCACAAGTGATGCAACAGATCATATACAGTGTTTGTGTAAAGTTGTATTTCGCTATCTTCATTGGTTCCTAATGTATATTTTATAAAGTGAAGGAATAAGATGGAATTCAAAAATGAGTTATATGGGAAGTTGTCGTGGTTGTGAACCAATTTCGTCCATTTTTCACACGTGTCATCAGGGTGTCAAGAAAATATTATATACCGAATTTCATTGAAATCTGTCGAGTAGTTCCTGAGATATGGTTTTTGACCCATAAGTGGGCGACGCCACGCCCATTTTCCATTTTGTAAAAAATCTCAGTGCAGCTTCCTTCTGCCGTTTCTTATGTAAAATTTGGTGTTTCTGACGTTTTTAGTTAGTGAGTTAACGCACTTTTAGTAATTTTCAACCTAACCTTTGTATGGGAGGTGGGCGTGGTTATTATCCGATTTCTTTCATTTTTGGACTGTATAAGGAAATGGCTAAAATAAACGACTGCAGAAAGTTTGGTTTATATAGCTTTATTGGTTTGCGAGTTATATACAAAAACTTATTTGGGGTGGGGTCACGCCCACTTTTCCAAAAAATTACATCCAAATGTGCCCTCCCTAATGGGATCCTATGTTTCAAATTTCATTTTCATAACTTTATTTATGGCTTAGTTATGACACTGTATAGGTTTTCGGTTTCCGCCATTTTGTGGGCGTGGCAGTGGACCGATTTTGCCCATTTTCGAAAGCAACCTCCTCAGGGTGCCAAGGAACATATGTTCCAAGTTTCATTAAGATATCTTAATTTTTACTCAAGTTATCGCTTGCACGGACAGACGGACGGACAGACGGACAGACGGACAGACGGACGGACAGACATCCGGATTTCAAATCCACTCGTCATCCTGATCATTTATGTATATATAACCCCATATCTAACTCTTATATTTCTTGGTGACACAAACAACCGTTAGGTGAACAAAACTATTATACTCTGTGCAACAGGTTGCGAGAGTATAAAAATATCAAATACACACTCACACTTATAAAACAGTTCTAATCCAATCACCTTCCTTGCATTGTCCCCATTCACATGCCGCCACATTCTCCACACGCATGCATGCGTCAGACACATCCACCTGCTTTTCAGCCACTCGCTGAGTGCCACTTGGCGTCTCAAGCCGTTACGTCTGGCCACGCTATGTACGTGCTGTGTCTAGTCTGCCGCCGCGTGTGTGTACTTTCGTCGCGCCGCATTGTTGCTGTGGTGCATCCTTTATTCGTACAAACCTTATTTCGCTGCAACACCGACCGTTGCTACGCTTTTATTTTTGTTTTGCTCGTTATTTTTGTTGTCGTCCGTTAGGTACTTGCAGATTTCAAAAGCACACGCTGCTCTGCGACGTGAGAGTGCGAGCTAGCGTTAATTCACTAGTGTCGCGAAAGTCCGTTGCAAGGTTAGTTGTTGTTTAGTCGTTGCAAGAACGCCGACATAAAGTCTAAAGTTATGTGGCGTGCGTGCGCAAGAGTATTTTTGTGTCTGTGTGTGTTGTTGTTGTGTGCACAGGAAGTGAAAGCCGGAAAACGGAAGCGCAGTGAAAGTGTATTTCATCCTCTTGCAAAAATGAAGAAATGTGCGGCTTTTTATAGTATTTAAAACGGTGCAGAAAACGGTAAACAACCGCAACAATATCACAAACGCGGTGCATTTCCTTCTAATTTATGCATTTTTCCATCTTCTTTATCTAGTGTTCGCTATAACAGTACGTGGCTAAAAGTGCAATAAAACGTAGAGCATAAAGAAATCACGAAAACAAGTAGAAGTCCTACAAAAGGATTTGTGAAAAAGTTTTTAGTTCTCTTCAAAAGCAAAGCCGTAAAAGGTGTGAACAAGTTTCAAGTAGTTGGTCTTCTTTAGCGACAAAGCTGGAAGTGTGTGCAAAGTCAAAAGTGTAAAAATTGAAACTTAATTCTAATAAGAAAAAATAAAAATAACGGCATCTGGAAAGTTCAGCGACTACCAAAAGCGGAGGTGCATGTAACGGAAAAACGGGTGTTGCTGTTGGTCGCATAAAATACTGCATGGATTAACATAGAATCACAGGTTTTCAAAGTTGTGACTTTTCGGCCATAAACTTGGATACATAATCTTCTACCAACGCTTGAAATGTAAGTTTGAATAAAGTATAAAAAAATCGTATTATAAAGATTATTTTTTATTTGAATTATTTCTAGAAAATATGCTAGAAAAAGCTAGAAAAAATGTTTAGGTCAATTCCAGTTCAACTCGAAACACCATAATCCACAAAAAAACTTCTAGTTATAGAACTTCTCGTTATGGAAGTTCAACTATACTTAGTGAAGTCGGACAATAAAATCCAAAGTGAACCAAAATTATCTCAAATTAACATTTGCCAAAACTATGGCGAGAGAAGCTCAACTATAATGAGTTATTTCCAAAAATATTCGTATTGAAGTGAAAACGATTCGCTGATAAATTCAGTCGAAATTTGAGAACAAATAAGAGTTGAATGATCCTAACATAAATATACAGGCATTGATAGATCAGAGATGTACGACTAACCTTCTCTCTCTGATTTTCTGTGAAACGTCATCCCTTTTGCAAACAAATTTCTTTCAAATATTATAATTTCGACTATAATGCAACCATTTCCATTATTCCCTGTTGCCATACGGATAACATCAATTTATATGATTTCCTGAATCAGCAGGCGGCTTTATTAAGATATTTAGACCTACATACGCAACAACGACGAAGCAAAACTCAACATTGCTTGCATTACTCTGCCCTACAGCAGTTTACCACTAGTGCTGGCAAGAACAATTATGACGACTGACTGACTGCTAACGACCGCCAGCTGACTTCGGAAGCAACGGTTTTGTTGGCAATGTTTCCAAATGCCACAACTCCCAATGCCAAAACTCGCTTGCAATAAGTGTACTACACGAAAATTAAATTGAAAAAGTTTATGTTTTGGGAAAATCATTTGGCAAACGTTTGTCATATGCAATGCAGACATTGCAACGGTAAAATATTTTGAATACAAGTATATTTAAAGAAATTACGGAATTTGGACTAGTATGAAGAGATGTGAACTAGATATGTAGGACTTCATTAGTTTGTAAATAAAATATATTTTGTAAATACAATTTTTGTAATCCAAATTCACCAATAACAGAAAAAGCATTAGTGTGCATAACAAAGATAAGGACAAATTGTATACATTTTTGATATGAACAGTGTCTAAGGTATTTTAGAACCCGAACAACATTCAGTTTGTCGGGCAACTTCAAATAATTGTTTCTCATCGACAAAACGGGTCACTTACCCGCCCTAACTTCGTGTAAAGTATCTACATTGGAACCAGTATGTAACTAGTATTCCAAATGATACTAACACTCTAAGCTATAATATTGCGAGTCTTTATCAGACATTCATTTACTCAGGAAACATTATGTAACGTCTGGAGGATACCAACTGCACAGACAGGCACGCAATTTAGCGCGAAATTTTATTTTTTCTCCTCGTATTTGAGTATGGTTTTTAATTCGCCACTAATTTTTCTTCCGCAGCTTTATTTGTTTTATTTATTTGGCAATTCGAAAATGGCGGAAAGTTTTCGCCACGGCAAAACGAATTAAAACTAGTTTAACTCACCACGGTTTGCTGCGGCACTCGAAATTTCGCTTGCCGCTGAGGTGCGCGGAGCGATTAGCCAGAAACTTCTTAGCCCTTCTAAAGTTATTTTTGAAAAGATTTTCCAGATTGGTGAGGAGGAAATGGAATTTAACTTGAAAGGAAATGCAAAAGTTTGCGTTGGTCCAATTAGATTCCAATGAGATGGATTAGTTGGGAATTCAGAAGGCAAGCGTAAGGAAATTGCTTAAATGTGAATATCCGCCTAAGAATGTTGGTGTATCTTTTATTGTGTGTATCGCATTTCCGCAGTCTTTAAATATTCACAAAAACGAAATTATTCAATCGAGACTCCATTGAACGACTATATTATCTCCAGTTATAACAATATTATTCCCCGATTCTAATATTATAATTACTTTATATTATATAAATAGTTAGATTATATTATTGAAGAAAATGCATTCACCTGAATACGTTTATCTTCAATGCGCATTAGGGGACCACCAAATAAGTCCGGAGGTGGTTGATTTTTCTAATGTTTGCTCTAAATAGTACAAACTTTAGATCAGGTTTAATTGCCCTGGAACACTATTAAGTCTTCTTAACGCGACAGGGTTGGATGTTTTTGATAACAAGAGAGGTCACAATAAAACTTAGGTCGCAGTGCGTTCCTCAACTCTTAATCTAATCTAATCTAAGGGTAGTGAATGCCTGACCAACGGAAATAAGTGTGAGATGATAAACTCGGGTCGGCAGCTAGAGGTTTTAAACATTTCAAAATTACGGAAATTTTAAGCATTTTATTTTTCGGCGACTTTTTCAGCTATCACAGCCGTATTTCCAAACATACTTACATAGAATATAGCTTTCATAATGCATGCTTCTATGGTAAAGTAAAAAAAACGTGTGAAAACTTGTCAATATTTCTTCTAAATCTGCCTGATACTACTTCTCACCTTTATTTTATTTGATTTGTATATCCTCTCTATATAAAGTAAAATTTTTTAGCTGTGGCAACACATCCTTGTAACCATATCACTGCAGCTTGTCAGAAACTTGCGAATCCATGAAAAGATTTATTTCGAGTTCAAGGATAAAGTTGCTGCCGATGCACTTGCACATTTGCTGGCAATATTGTCACATATTACATACACATATGTATGCATTTGTACGTGTCTCTCTATTGCCATA
This sequence comes from Zeugodacus tau, assembly GCA_031772095.1. Lineage (NCBI taxonomy): Eukaryota > Metazoa > Arthropoda > Insecta > Diptera > Tephritidae > Zeugodacus > Zeugodacus tau. The sequence continues at coordinate 10,248,081 of CM062651.1, read as the reverse complement.
TGGATGTGCTTAGATATGTATGCTTCCTCGAGTAGCTTACTCATATAAAACCAAAGTGGGTCACACCTGCTAACTTTTACTTGTTTTAATTTTCACTTTTTTATCACTCTGCCACATACTAGTGCTGCCACAGCTGCTGCTATTGTTACTGCTGCCGTGTCGATGTTCTTGCCAGTTACCAGTACTTGTGCTCCTTATTTTCTCATTCTATGTTGTTTTCTTGTATTTGTCGTTGCACTTTTTCACGCTACGATTTCCTAGCCGTTTTTTTTTTTTAATATGTATGTGTTTATGTAGTGGTGTATTATTCCACATGCGTGCTTTTCTATTTCTACGCAACTTCAATCGTGTGTACTGCTAGTCTGCGAAATAAAGTGTTGGAAAACTTTAGACGTACTTTGTTGTTGTTGTTTTTGTTACTGCTGCCTTTGTTGGCTAATTAAATTCACGACAGTTTGGTTGTTAACACATTGTTGTGTTTTTCCTTCTTCCTCTTTTCTCATTTTTATCGCCTGTACAAATCGCATCAAATTACTTGCAGCTTTGCACATACCCAAAGACACAAAATACTTGTATGCATGTATTTGCTTGTTAATATCTAGTTGAGTGCGTTCGTTGCAGCCACCTGATTGCAGTGTAGAAATCGCTTAAAGTCGTTTACTTGAACTGTGAAGTATATGGTAACATCACTCTTCAACCAATTGCCGTTGTTGGCATACACATGTGGCATTATTGCTGGTCATGCTCGTTGAGATCGACCCTACCAATGAGAAGTAAATACATTAATTTGCTAATTTTTCGATAAATCATTGATTTGTGTAATAAATTGTTGGACTAATGGTCGTCTAATGAGGCAATGTAAAAACTTGTTAAAATGATCAATTTGAAGGCAATAATTGTCTTTCAAATTTAAATATTTTCTTGGCCTTGCATACAGATATTCATTAATTTTAGTGTTGACATGCTAACCTTACAAGAAATGTTATGATACTGCAGGAATTATTTATATAATAAACAGTTTTTTTTAATGAAACTAGTGTCTGCAATTTACGTTTAACTTCATGTTCCTTTTTATCTTGTTATATCGGGTGATCCCAGTAGAGATTCTTTTTTCAATAGCCGTTTTTGACTGATCACACATAAGTCGTGTGAAGCTGTCATGTTATTTTGGTCAGTATTGTTTGGCATTTTATCATGGAAAGACTTACGCCTAAACAACGTTTACAAATTGTTGAACTTTGTTACACAAATTGACGTTCTATAAAGAATTTGTAGAATTTGTTTCGTGCACTTCGCTCACCTTTAGGTCAACATAATCGGCCTACTGACCGTACTATTCGCAACACCATCACCCATCTTGAGACCTAGCACTCATTATTGGATAATATAGAGTAGACCACGTCCAGCACGCAGTGAAGAAAATATTGCAACTGAGAGTGTACACAAATTGATCCCGCTAGACCTTTCCAAGCGACATCGCTTCGCTCTATAGACTGTTGAAAAAAAAACGTAAACAACCGTGTGCAGTGGATTGTGGGTCAGTGGAATCATCGGCCCATATTTCTTCAAAAATGATACTGATGACAATGAATACGTCAATAGCGATCGTTGTCCCACCAGGATAACCGAGTATTTAATGCGTGCAATTAAAGCTCGTGATCTCGGAGGCATTTGGTCTCAACAAGACGGCACACATCGCATCAATTATTGGTTTTGTTGAGAGAACACTGGGTCGGTCGGCCACCACGATTGTATGATATCACACCGTTAGACTTTTTGCTGTGGGGATATGTAAAGTCTAAAGCCTATGTCTATGCCAAATAATGTTCTTTCGAATGATAATAAATATTCCCCATTAATCTTTAAAAAAGTAGGGAATCTCGAAATGGACGATTTACAAGATTGTAAATGTGTATATTTATGAAGCTGAAGAATTTAAAATATTATATCCCTATTCTTAATTAATTAGATCAACCGCTCTCTATTAAATCCCACGACTTCTTATTCGTACAATTATTGGTAGATTTATATTGAGCCGAACCACACAACCACAATCAGTTGATCTTGTCAAAGTTGATTAAACTTTGTTAAAGAAGGCTTATATTTCTTCAATCTATCTTCATAAGTTTTGGCTTTGACAGACAGATCCTATAACCAATTTAAAAACTTTGAGTTTTCTTTACATCAACCATTACATTTGCTTAACTTTACAATTTTATTATCGGAAACATAATCTCTTTCTTTTAATTAAAAATAAAATAACAAAGTTATTATTTTTTTAAGAATTTGCCGTATAACTAATTGTCTTAAAAATATTCGAGCTGTCTGTAACAAACTTTTGTTCTTAACTGATCCCGTTAAAACAGGTACGAAGACTAACCGTAAATCAATTCTAACCGTAAATAAATACATGTGAAAAGAGCACATAATAATTAGGAGGACACAATTGAAAGCCAACCTGCAAATTGGCGCTGCGACGTCGGCTGTCCGTCAATCTTCATTTAGTTAATCGCGCGTTTTTAGCGCAGAGTTGCCATTCACCATCCTGGCATTAGCTTTTATTATTCCATTTGTTATTGTTGTAGTTGATCATTTCAGTAAACTGTCAAACAATTGGGTAGTTGATGTGCTGTAACAACTGCAACAACAACAAAAACACAAATAAGCAATAAGACGACTACAATAATTTAATTAAATCACCGTTGTTTTAGATTATTTTTTTGCAATTTCGTATATTAATTTTTATGCTTTGGCGTAGTTGGTTAGTGGTGGGCTGCAGTCGGCGACAACAACAACAAAGCTATTTCCATCAGCTGTTCCACCGTTCCAGTACATCGTAATATGGGATTCTGTGTGCATAATCTTTGCGGTTAATTAGTTAATTAATTACACCATGATTAACGTGACGAATAAGGTATTTACGGTTAATACAAACATATTGACATACATATGTGCATACAAATCAAAGTATATGCATGAAGTATAATTTCTTTCTTCTCTCTTCATTAATATATCTATATTTTGTGTATAAAGTTCTGCATAGAAACGATGGTGCTGATATCTGCTATAGATGATTTGAAGAGGATATGGTCTCTTATTTCGCTTAATTTTAAATGTTACAAACGACACAAGGTTTAGCAACTGTTACAAATAGTGAAATATGATATTGATCTTCATGGGATACCACCATTAAAATTATTAATTCAGAATGCCTCACTATTTTTTCTATATTTCCTATTCCCTATTGTTTAGTTTTTACTACTTTCTGCTGTTCCTAATTTAATGTTAATAATGTTCTTCTTCAAAGGCTAAGAAATCATTCAGAATTCTCACTCGAAATTAGATAATCTTTAGATCTTCCCTCTCCTCCGTAAGCATTTAAACTGTTGTATTTAATAATAACCAATAATTGCAGAAGTTTTGAATATAGTTTCAGAGTACTCAACTTATAAGTTATATATTCCATCGTGCAATCTGTTACCTCTTCAATAAAACTACTGTGACAATCACATTTCCAATGAAAACTGCATTAGCATTGCATTTCTGTGTCGTTTTTAATTTTTAATATTTAATTAGCACAATTTGGCGTACAATCTGTGAAGTCATTCACCTCCTTTTACAGCATTGTATGTAACATTTCGGTTAATGGAGTGCCATACTGTTATAGTTTAAGTAAAATATTAGGTTGGCAAATATCTCCCTTCCGCTTTTTTGCTCTTTATTCAATACTTTATAAAAAGTGTTACAGTAATCGGATTTAGTTCAAATATGCGCCGTTCCGTTCGATAATCTGTTTCCATCTAGACCGCAACTTCATAATACCCCCCTCGGAGAAGCCCCCTGCTTATTTGCGATGAACTCGGACAGCCACTTCTCACAAGCCTCTTTTGAGTTCAACTCCACACCACCAAAGGCGTTCGCCATGGACAGGAACAGGTGGTAATCACTATGTCCGGGCTATATGGTGAACGATAAAACCTCCCATCCGAGCTTCCGTAGTTTCTGACGAGTCATCAACGAAGTGTGTTTTGTCCTGGGTGAACACTATACCCTTCCTGTTGGCCAATTCTGGACGCTTCTGGTCGATCGCCTGCTTCTATATTATAAATCTTAAAACTTAAAATAAATTCTGCAAGACAAAATAAAGTTTGTGGGTTTTCCACCTACTTTTTCACATCACATTGCCAACAATTTGGTGATCTGTGCTCTAAGCAATAAGTTTTCTTGCATTTTGCGCAGAAATATACGCATCATTTTCATTAGATACATCAATATACTGCATGTCGTCGTCGAAATCATCGACGTAAGTGGGACCAGCCACACTATCATCTGAATCGATATCTACACCCAAATCGTCATCAAGTTCACTTCCATCAAGCGATATCTCCTCCAGCCATTTGAGTAACTGCACATCAGGAGGAGCCATCTCTAAAAACTATAAAAATTATGCAAAAACTCAAAATTTTTGCAAAAAAACAAAACAAATGCGCAAACGAATATGTACAAAAAAAGTTCCTTTATTGGTAAACTTCGCCTCAGAGGCGACACACGTATCTATATATAACCAACGCAACGCAGCAAAACAAAATACGTCTGTGCCCAAGCTCGTACAACACTCAACTGAGTTGGCACGAGCGCACGTCTTAATACGAGTGAACGATTAGGAAATATTGCAAAAAAAAAAAATTCTTCGCCTCACAGGCGGTGTTTACCATTCTATGGTTAAAGAAAAAATGTTAAAGTGCTCTTAATAATAATATTTATACACAAATAATATGATATTCAAAACTAATAGGGAAATTCGGAAATTATTGAGTTTTCATCTTCAAAAGATTACAAAATTCCACATTCTCTTTCAAATGCAGAATTCTACGCTACTTGAAGAATTGAGTTTTCAATTGTTGACTTTTCGTTTGTTTCTTTTCTTCTCCCTTCGTTTTCTTTGCTGTTTAACAATTTGCGTAATTTATCAAAATGATAAATTAGTCTGGCAATTGCAATCGAAATGGAACAAAAAAGTTTTTCCTTATTCTTCGCGTGTGTTGAAAAATTCGACAGTAAAAAAGCAGAAACGAAAATCAAATACTAAAGCTTAGCTATAAGAAGGGCGAAAAAAAGTGAATGACGTTGTGTGACCAAATCTTTGTCAACAGACTGTATTGTAATGGTCACATTTTTTGTTTGAAGAGGTACATATATTAATTAGAAAAAATTGTATTCAGATATAAGGACGTTAAAGCCATTTCATTTCACTTTTAGCGGTAATGGTACTAATTTCAGTACCATATTTTATATATTAAACTAAACAACGGCGATTTCTCGAAACATTAAAGTTCAATATTTAGTATCCGAAACGACTGTAAGTTTACAACACTTGAAATACAAGAGAACAAAATACAAACACGTTGCAGTAAACGCTTTTCGAGCTCTTAAATGTTGCATGCGTCAGTAGTTTCGCTGAATGCTCTTTACAACTTCTACGCGTGCGAGTCCATTGACATCAATTTCAAGTGGTGTAAGCATTGTTTTTGCTGTAGTAGTTTGTTTGCCATTTCCAAAACTTGTTCGACTATGTTTAACGGGTTTCCCTCCATACACTTCAAAAGCAACACAATGTAAAGTCTCCTTACTGCAACGACGCACTTGAACTTAAACTTCCTTTTTGCCAACTCTGCTATGTAAAGGATACTCGCAGAGTGCGATGCAAGGAAAAGGATTACATAAGTTTGAGTGTAGTTGGAAGCATTGACATTTGGGATTTTTTGGCCAACGAACTTTTTAAATGAAAAGGAAACTTAAAGAAAACATTAAAAACGACACCCACACACCCATAAAGAAAAACTAAAAAACACATTAAGAACAACAATTCAAAACTGAGGCCGTTTAACTGACATAAGTGCTCATAACCTAATCGCTATTAAAGACAAATATGTATGTTGTTGCAGTCGCATTTGTCCATTGAGCGTACCAAGTTGTTAGCAACCATGCAGACTCTTAGACGACTACACAAACGGCTCAAAATAGAGAAAATCGGCGTACAAATGACACTTTCCGCGCTCAGAAAGACAGTAGGCTAAGAGCAAAACGAAGCATTGTTCAGTTGGCAGCGACAATTCATTCACATTGCCGCACATAAGACTTCCTCATACTTTTCGCACTCTCGCAGCGGGCAAACTCAGAAAAAAGGTAAATCTAAATAAAAAGTAATGAAGAAAATTCGGAAAACGAGACGAAGTGTTGAATATAAGCTGCGGATTGGAACGTCTGGTTGCGCTGTTAATACCACGCGAGTGCATTCACACTCACACAAATGCAGAGACACTTGTCTAACTGACATAGCTTTCGGTCATTAGTAGTGAGTTGATGGAAGTGACGCTGTCCAACGACCATTTAAAATGTGTGCAAGTGTCTCTTTAAATTTCTAAGTGCCTTTGTTTTTGTAATTATTGCATAGGCGGGCGTGAATGTCGCAAGCGTTTGATGACTTCAACAAATTATTGTGGGTGACAAAATGCTAAAAGCGCTTTAACTAAATAACGGTAATAGTAAATGCCGCAGTTAGGTCTTTAGTGTAATTGCATTTGCATTTGAGTTGTTGTTTTGTTTATTTAACTGAATTGCTGGTTTAATTTAATCTTCTCAAGGTACCTTGGCTCGAATTTTCAGTTGGTTTGCAATTTTTTACTGTAAACGGATGCTTTCCTGGACTATACACCATTCACTATGATGGATGGTGATTCCTTGAAATAAAATTGTTGTAAAAAATCGCATCATTCCATGGTGCTCCGGTTATTCTCATAGATCTAAAGGTACTTCATAAAAGTAGGTCTCAAAGTACCTACGCCACTTTCACTACAGGCTTTTATAAATTATCTAAATTTTTTTACCTAACTCTTGATAATCGTGTTTATGGATCCACCAATTCTGACAACTAACAAACTGAAATTTTTTCTAGAAAGATGATAATATTAGGTTAAGTATCGTTTTGGCATATATCTCGATCTGATCTTCACTAATTCCAATAGTCATATGTGAATGTGAATGTGAATGAAATTGAAAGTTTTGCTACAGGTGAATATATTCTTTATAAGAAGTGTTTTTATGCTAATATCTCTTTTACTGCTCTCTCGAGGCACAAGTATCCCGTGTACTTTTTCAAAGGCATATTTCATAACCTTACATAACTGTAAGTTTGATTTTTCAAAGTAAGATTGAAAGACAAGTGCAACCTTTGGTACCAATAACTACTTCTATGTTGAACATTTATATTTTTTCCTGTGTCTAAGTACGTAAAAGTACACACGCATCCAATGATATTTATCGATTTTTGTATCTATCGGTATATAGTACGTCAAATAGTTCGTCCCTTGTAAAGGCACCAACATGCGCTCGTTTAGAATTATTCGCTAAGTCCGTCCATTAAACTATTTTTCTAATTTGTTCAAAGCTGCAAACGGCAAACGCGTGCACATTAACATTGTATACTTATAGGCGGCAAAGCCAAGTATTTATGTAGTTGATTGCTTACTTATAGACTGGTATGCTGGAGTATATTTAGTCGGCTTCTACCTTCGTTACAGCTATGCGTCACAATTTGACATTTACTGTCTTTTTGCATAAATAACTGACACTTTCATAGAAAATGTTGCGCACAACACACTAGAGACACACGAAACAGGAAATACTATACTATGACCAACACACTTAAACAGTGTAAGATAGTCTTAATGTTGGTGAATGTAATATTATGTGCCTACATATACTTCTCTTCTAAAATTGACTTTCCACGGCCAGTTGCTTTTGCACTTATTCTTCCATTATATATCACCATTCATCTTCTGTGTGCTTTTTCCGCTTTTATTGAACTTCTCGACACATTCTGCATTCTCCAACACTTCTGCCACTTTTCTGAACTGAAGTGTCATGCGAAATGAGTTATTGAAACTGTTTCAACTCATAAATAAATAATTACTCGAATGGTAAATGAGGCAAAGCGTTGGCTATTTTTACATGCCTTTAATGCACACATACAAACGTAAGGATATCAATGTACACATAGCTGCAGAGAGTGTACTCAGTTACACAGAGCCAGTCTCCGTAGAGCCAGTCAGGTCAGCCTCGGTACGATTGAAAAGCCTACCCCATAACACTGCAAGATAAATAGGCAACATTATGTGGCCTTACGACTATACGTATATATGGAAATATATATTTTAATGTGATATACAAAATCATGACATTCATTTTTCATTACTTCAGGTATTGGGTTGCAAAAATTTTGGATCGCTTTTTCAGATGAAATTTGCCTAATGCTTATTATAGAGTTGGACTGGTTGAATAATTTCCGAAAATAGAGAAGTATTTAAAACAACAAACAGCCAAATAGTAGACTACATCAATCGAATCAGTTGGCAGCTTAGTCGGATTTTTTAATTATTTGTCATAAGTACCGGAATATTGAAAATTCGGGTTTCCTACGATAAAAGTAGGTTAATCTGGCAGCCTTTGTAAAATCATATATGTATATATGACCCGCTTTATTTTGCTGCCTTATTATGCACCACGGCTGCTACCACCCTTGTTTACGGGTAGTATATGTTATTGTTGTTGCAACATACTTTCCGGTTTTGTTTTTGTTTACAACCAAATGAACTGTCGGAATGCTTGAATGAGCAGTGAACTTTTGCTGCTAGTCAGAGGCGACTTCCCTTCTGTACAGCCAAGGCAAATAACAATTCGGGAAGGACGTATGTGGAATTGAAATCGTTGAAGGCTGCTCGTAGCATATTTTGCTCTGGGTGTCTTTCATTTATGATCCTTATTGCTCGCGTGAATGATGTGTAGGCTATGAGTGTACGTATACTCATCTTATATTTTATCTTTTATGAAAAAAGTATTAGGCTTTTACTTTTACTTTTCATTTTCATCTTTTTTTCTACTTCAATCATTAACGAAATGTGTTCGTTATTGTGGAGTGGTCAGAGCTCAACACGCTTCCAAGTTAATAATTCATAAATTATTCACAATTTATTAACATTGAATTGTTATTGAGTGAAATACAAAGCGGCCAGCGCCTGAGAGATATCATAGCAGCTTAAAGTAATTTTCTCAAATTGTTTTAAAAAATTCAAATGCTTTATTTTCTATTAAACTGTTTCATCATTGTGAATTTTGTAGATTTCGTTGGGTAGAAGCCTTCTGTTATTAGTTTGTAGAACTTTAGAGAGTTATGAAGTTTAGAAATCAGTCAGTTTAAACTCAGTCCCGTCCCTGAAAAGTTCTTACGATATCAATGGTCAAATGGATAAATATTGCCTTCCGATTTCGAGAAGGATTCAAAAATCTTATCAGACCTTTTTACTGTTCACCACTATTTTGCATTTGAAATTTATTCTCTTCCTTGCCATTTATCTATCTCTTCTTCAGTTAGATAGACCAAAAGTTTAACTGAATTTGCTTAAAATCTTCAAACTATCATTAACCCGTTTTGTGGATATCTCAACGTTTTACACTACATTTTTACACTACTTTTCATTTTATCCTATTATATGTATTTGTATATATTTGTTTTGTTTCCTTTGTTTTTTTTTTCAATATTCTGGGCCATTAAAATGCCTTAACAGGACTAGCACAACGCTCCCTCGTCGAGCCCGTCAATCCAGTTTATACTTCTGGCAACAGTTGGCGACGGACACTCTCATATTCTTGTTTCCGTTTTACTTCGGACTCGACCACGGTGGTAGTCGTTTTTATATTCGAAATTCGAAATGGCAGCAACGTGACTGACTTACTGAGTGACAGCAAACGACAAAAATCAATTATTTAAAAGTCAACAACAACAACTGAAGGAACTTAAGCAACATCCAAAAGCAACAATAATAACAACCTTACCAATATCCAAAGTAACAATAACAACCACTAAAGCCTGACGTAGCGCAATAATTGTAAGGGTTATGGCGCAATAACGGTGTAAATAATAACAAGTAACATGCGCCATCCGTGTGTGTGTCTGCTGAAGGCGAGATAGTGGGTAGGGTTCGGTTGAATGGATTTTAAAATCTGTACTCATTTTACAAATGAAAAATTTCCCTTTTTTCAAGACTTTTTAATATAATTACTCTGCTTCTAGCATACTCATTTGCATTTCGTACTTTTAGTCTACTTTTAGATGACAATTTTTATTGAGAATACATCAGTGGTGAAACATCTGAACGCTAGTCAAGCTTTCAATGACATATGGAACACGGCCTCCGATTTGGAGAATGAACTTAAAGTGAGTGCAAATAATTAACAAAAATTACATACATACGTAGCCCAGTCCGTGGCGTGGCAGGATACCAAAATCAAAAATAAATCACTATTAATTAAAGTTGCTAGTATAAGTCTTAGAAAGCGCGAAATATGAAATACCTTTCAATGACATAACCTTTTTACTCCTGGGCTTTTCACTTTTCGAAGGTATACTGTGCTCACTCTATGCAAAGTCAGTCTTATCCTTATTCCTACAGTCCTACCCAATTTAAATCAATTTATTTAAATTCATTACCAAATAAATAAATACGATCTATTAGGACCCACATAAACCAAATATATATGTGAAAATCGCTCCACTTACGCTGACTATCTTTCGAGGATAGAGATTATTACCGGATGGAGCGACTGTGAGCTCGAAAGACCTTGAATGGTATATTCCTGGGAGAATGGGCCGCGTTAAGCTCAATGTAGTGCGTATAATCTTAGTTACTTCACCGATTACAACTGAAATTAATCCCGCATTTAACACAAACAATTCAATAGACCTAACAAGTCTATCCATGTTCTCCCAATAAATATATTTAATTTTTTTGAAATCTCCAATCCAGGAGGGTGTTGTGATGCTTCAACAAATAACCATGTGTAGTGTGTGCAACATACATTTACTGTTGCTGTAGCCGCCGGCGATAGTTGCATCCGCCGCGATCTGAATGTCAGTTATGTGAAATTTATGATTACGAGCGGTACACCACATGCGTGGAAGTTTTTTTTTTGAAAAATATTACGGCATCCACAAAAGCAAACCAAATTTATGGGATTCGTATAATCCCTAGGTTATAACTAAATGAACTTTACTTATTCGCGTACCATTTGATGTGGAATTTTTTATCGATTTGTTTGTCGATACGATGTAAGAATGGATTATTGCGAGATCTATTTCAGCAAAATGTGGACCAAACCTCTCAGTACCATTTATAATAATTTTCGAATAGCCGAATAATTGCAATTCAATCGGCAGTCTAAGCCAAAGTAAGTGTATATACATATGTACTTTGGGTGACCTGCTAGAAAACAAACCTGACTATGAACAAACCAAGAGGTTATCAAGATCAGCAGAATATCTGCCCTATCTGTTATGGTATGGTATCGGCGGGCCTACAAGATGGCACACGCTGCCGAACGGGCAGTCTCGATATGTGCATATAGGGTCAGGTGAGTGAGAATTAAAAAAAAAAACATAAAAAATGTCATGTAACAGTTCATCAAGGTCATGCAAAGGGATTATTGAATTAAAGTTGTGTGCAAAATTATGAAAGTTTAAATTAAAAATCAATTCGAATTACACCGTCAACACAAACTTTTTGAGAGCATTTTTGAGAACGTGAAGCGATTTTCATTTGTACTGTAGCTAAAGTTTTTGACAGCGACAACTGCAATGCTAATGGCACCGTCTATCCGTAATGGCGTGTAATTTAATATGTTGAGCCGTTGTTTCTCTGTAATGTAATACCTATATTTGCTTTTGGTTTTTCTACTGTCAATTACAAGGTTAAATATATTTCAAAAAGTATCCAACACAACAACAATCATAAATATATATTGACATTAAAGCCAAGTTGTATGGCAATGCGTTGAAATGATTTTATTGTTAGTGATTACTTGATTTTTATTTTCATTCCTTTTTTATTTAATTTTATTGTTATTGTTATTCACTAGTTTGTACTATTTTTACTACTTCTTTAGATACATACTTATACATATATTCATTACATATATGTATACCTTCTTTCGCCTCGTAAAAACGCTCACACTCCACTGCACTTGTGAGGACGACTCTTCCAGACACGAACAGGCGCATAGTCCATGTTAGAAAGACACATAAGACTAATATTTCGCATTGTTGTTCGCATGAGTTCGTAGCCAAACAAATAAATCATTCGCAACCACAAGTACCCCAACTGCTCGAATGAAATATTTTGTGGCAGTCAGCATGAGACACAATCACGTATACAAATACATATCTCAATACATACAGTTGTGCACACATACCAATGTAATGTCTTTATGTATGTGTTTTTGTTCTTTTTGAGTGCCTTTCGAATGGCAATAAAGCACTTTATGTGGCCTTTCATCGCACTTCGTGTTTACTGACACATATCTTGTAACAAATCACGTTGTAAACGAAATGGGAAATGTAAATAAAAGTGTTGTTTTTTGTTGTTTAAGGGAATTTCCTATTTAATTTACAACTACAGTAAAAATAAGTTTCAAAATTAATGTTTAATTGGCTTTTCCTTTAGTTAAAAAAGTGTCCTCTTTCTGCTTGGTTTATTTTATTAGTGTTGTGGGCTTTCTTTGACTATAATCCGCGATTTATAATCCGCGACGTACCTGCTTGGTTGTAAAAAAGACAATCATTGTCATATTTGTACAACATATGTATTATCTTTTCCATTTTAATTCTATCAAATTTTATTATGCGTTCTGTATACATATTTTTTACCATCTCCTCGCCGCAATGTTTCATATTTCAATATGTTTACAAATGATTACCTCAATTTATTGCAATAAATGCCAGTATGTCATGGGGTATTTTGGATGCTGACATCCGTCTCAAAGTACCTCACTTCAAGTGTCTGCAGTGAACTTTCGCTACCAGTAAGTTAGACATGTGTGTGTTTCAGTTTGCATGTGCCGAAAAAAAATAGAAATGAATCAAAAAGAAGGACTCAAAGTCATACTTTTATATGCATATATGTACATATTAAATATAACTATTTCCCAATTTGACACCATCTGCCAATGTCGAGGTAGCTAAATGAGAACGTGGTGGCTTCTGTATTACATAAGCTCATGTAAAGAGGTTTCTGCGAGCATTTTTATACAAAAATAGAGATACATATGTATGTAAAGATAGATACTAGACTTTTTTTTGGATTTCCAATAAAAAAGTAGTTTATTAATATTTTATTTTCATCTTGTTTTCTTTTACTTTACTTATATGCTTTCGGCCTTGAAAGAAAATAGTTTTCCAGTATTTGGTAGCATCCATACTGTCAATCTATCGTTTAGTTTCTAACTAAGAAAGGAAAACATTTTCTGAAAACCTACCTCATAAACACATATTTTACCGTCTTCCAAACTTTCGTTCACATATCTTCCAGTTCTTCCTATTCGATATTGGAGTATAACACGACTGTGGTTTGTTATTTACAAATTGTGACGATCTTTCTACAAAGAGGTGTTATTACTTGAGTTCCGCTATATTTTTTTGTGAGAAAAAATCCAAAAATGTAATAAATTATAGCATTGTTCATATTTGAAAGCACTCAATGTAACGTTTCATAAAGACCGCAACTCTATTTTTTTCTGATCCCTAAGGTTTGTGTATTGGGTCTGTAATCAGTGAAAAGTATAGACAAATGAATCCAAAATATATTGAAAAATATATCTGCATTATTTACGATATTATTTACAAGAGCTTCCTATTCTCTTTCCAGCGCGTCGCCTTTGATTTAAAAATCAGTGTGCCAAAAAGCCGTCGCTTACGAAAATATCACAACAATAAAGTAAATAAGCAGACGAACAAATTGAAATGTGTCACAATGTTTTGACTACATTCTTGCAAAAGGCGATTTTATGGGGTGTACCACCTGCTACTAGTACTAAGAATTTTAGCCAATAGAAGGCGTTTAGGGTTTGATGGCATATGGTGTTTCACCTATTTTTAGTAACCCTGTCTTGCTACAATATTGACACAAATAGGGGAGACAAAATACTGCGCTACCCCTTGTATTACAATACCGTTTTGCCATCTCGAATGGCGCTAGAAGTTGGCAGCGCACAACCTTACTTGTGCCAATTCAGGACTCGCGTGTCGCAGTTCAGTTTGTAATCCTCAGCAGCGCCATCTGCCACGTACCCACCCCAACATTGATTTCCCACCTGCCTACAAACCTCTCTGATAAAAGTTCGAATGCAAATTTCGTATGTCAAATTTATTTCGTTTTCTCTTTTTGTTTTCGCTTCTTACATGTACCTGTGGGTTTGTGTTCCCACCTGCCGGTGCGCGTACACGCATACGAGTATTTCACGTACATTTTAGCTTCTTAACTGCGTAGACCTTTTGCCGATGCGTCAATTTGTTTTGAGTAACAAATCACTGTGACATTTCAAGTACGCTCTTGTCCCACTTTTATTCGCACACGAATTTCGTAACGTATTTTGGCTAGAGGGTGTCATTCAGTCGGTCGGCTGAGTGTTTAGTGAGCACACACTGAACTTTTTTGGCTGTTTTGTACGGTATTTTGGCGGATGTCTAGTTATATAGGGGGATGTTGAATTTTGGAAGGTAAACGGTTTTATTTGCGACATATCATATAAATTCTTTCAGACTAGGCTTCACATATCTGTGCTCCGTGTTTACGCTGTAATTGGGTGGAAGTGTATGAATTGAAAATTCGTGTATCGAATATGTTAATATTCTCAAATATGTTTGCACAATATAGGCAAGGATATTCAAACAGATATAAAATGTTACGAAGAATTTGGTTTATGACATTAAAATTATTTTAAATTTACTCGAAATATATTAGAATAGAATTAGAGTTTTTGAGCTGATAACATGAAACAGAGTTGGCACGTATATTTAATTCAAATAACAGAGTAGTTAAAAAATTCATGTGAAATTGTAATATAATAATCTTACGGAGTAGTTCTCCAAAAACGTATCATGAAAAAAATACTTTTAAAGAGTTACCACTTGACTTGAATAAATTTGTTCGGTATGTTTTCAATGGTTCGGCCTAAAGTATAAATTAAAATTGGGTTGCCATCTTATTAAATTTCTTGCTAATTAAAAAATAAAAAAATAATTATGGGTACGAAAGAAGTTATTTTCTGGGTCAGTTATGTTTTCACCTGGTTTGAATTTAAGAATATTTAAACTTGGAATCAACATAGGGACCACATATTCGACAACACTTACTTGACAAGGTTGCCCACCTTGTGAACCGATTATTTACTGGAGTACATACAAATTAAAAACCCATTATTACAACCACAATTATTGTCACTCATATGCCTAATATCATTCATCTTCATTAAAGAAATCACAACTAAATAATTCAAATGAATGATAAATGGACTTCTCAAGTTGTCCAAATTTGTTTGACAATCAAATCATTAGGGAGTAATTAAAAGGAATTATAGGTTGGGTGATATTATCCATTCGAAATGGTGAACAAGTCAAAAATCATTGCAGACAAATAAAAAATCAAATTGTACCTAAGTGAGGTCATAATTGATATGTACACAGACATTACATATGTATAATATCTATGTGATTCATGTGAATGAGAGTTGAACTGTCACAAACATTGACGACATTTTATCATATAATCATCTATTATTTACAACTAAAATGTGAACAACGACTATTAATCGATTGTAAGTTGTCTATAATTGATTTCTTTGTACAGAAAATCAATCATTTCTCCTGTCAAACACATTACAGATTACACATACGCCACGTGCGACATGAACACAATAGCACACAATGGTCAAATAAATGTCCACAGAAGAGACTTACGCACGACTATTTAATGTTCTCAAGGCTGCAAAGTCTAGTGGTAGTGATTAAATGATGGAAGGCCTAGCGCTAAAGAGCTACAATGTTGCACGCAATACACGCAGGAATGTGCAGGCACAGCAATTACTTGAAAACAAACACTTAACTGTGAGTTGGATTAGCTAAGGAATGTATTAATGGTTAAAGTATTAATATGTATAAATATATTTTGTGTATTACTTATTTCAAGGCGTTTGTTCTTAGTGCTTGCGTGTTGTGGTTTACACGCAAGTGTCTGCTTTATGTGATACAACATATTGAGTCAAAAAAAAAATGTGAAATTGTGCGTTAGATACACAGAACACTTTTCCTTTCAATAATCCTCACGAGGAGAGCACATTTATAAAAGTACGAAACATTTATTTTTTTTGTGAAAATGTATGTATATATTATTTTGTATGTATTTATTTCTCAGTAGCATTTTTTTATACTCTCGCAACAAAGTTGCTACGAGAGTATTATAGTTTTGTCCACATAACAGTTGGTTGTAAGTCCTAAAACTAAACGAGTTAGATATAGGGTTATATATATCAAAATGATCAGGGTGAGGAGAAAATTTCAAATCCGGATGTCTGTCTGTCCGTGCAAGCTGTAACTTGAGTAAAAATTGAGATATCTTGAAGAAACTTGGAAGACGTATTTCTTCTTCTTCTTGACTGGCGTAGACACCGCTTACGCGGTTATAGCCGAGTCCAAAACAGCGCGCCACGTATCCCGCCTTCTGGCAGTTTGGCGCCAATTCGTTATTCCAAGCGAAGCCAGGTCCCTCTCCACCTGGTCCTTCCATCGGAGTGGAGGTCTCCCTCTTCCTCTGCTTCCACCAGCGGGTACTGCTTCGAATACTTTCAGAGCTGGAGCACTTTCATCCATTCGAACAACATGACCTAGCCAGCGTAGCCGCTGTTTTTTTATTCGCTGGACTATGTCTATGTCGTCGAATAACACATACAGCTCATCGTTCCATCGTCTGCGGTATTCGCCGTTGCCAATTCTTAAGGGACCATAAATCTTCCGCAAAACCTTTCTCTCGAAAACTCCTAGTGCCGTCTCATCGGATGTTGACATCGTCCACGCTTCTGCACCGTAAAGTAGGACGGGAATGATGAGAGACTTGTAGAGTTTGGTTTTGTTCGTCGAGAGAGGACTTTACTTTTCAATTGCCTACTTAGTCCATAGTAGCACCTGTTGGCAAGAGTGATTCTGCGTTGGATTTCCAGGCTGACATTGTTATTGGTGTTAATGCTGGTTCCCAGGTAGACGAAATTATCTACAACTTCAAAGTTATGACTGTCGACAGTGACGTGGGAGCCAAGACGCGAATGCGCTGACTGTTTGTTTGACGACAGGAGATATTTCGTCTTGTCCTCGTTCACCACCAGACCCATACGCTTCGCTTCCTTATCCAGTCTGGAGAAAGCAGAACTAACGGCGCGGGTGTTGTTTCCGATGATATCGATATCATCGGCGTACGCCAGTAGCTGTACACTCTTATAGAAGATTGTACCTTCTCGATTTAGCTCTGCAGCTCGTATTATTTTCTCCAGCATCAGGTTAAAGAAATCACACGAGAGTGAGTCACCTTGTCTGAAACCTCGTCTGGTATCGAACGGCTCGGAGAGGTCCTTCCCGATCCTGACGGAGCTTTTGGTGTTGCTCAACGTCAGCTTACACAGCCGTATTAGTTTTGCGGGGATACCAAATTCAGACATCGCGGCATAAAGGCAGCTCCTTTTCGTGCTGTCGAAAGCTGCTTTAAAATCGACAAAAAGGTGGTGTGTGTCGATCCTCTTTTCACGGGTCTTCTCCAAGATTTGGCGCATGGTGAATATCTGGTCAGTTGTTGATTTTCCAGGTCTAAAGCCACACTGATAAGGTCCAATCAGTTTGTTGACGGTGGGCTTTAGTCTTTCACACAATACGCTCGACAGAACCTTATACGCGATGTTGAGGAGGCTTCTTCTTCTTAACTGGCGTAGAAACCGCTTACGCGGTTATAGCCGAGTCCACAACAGTGCGCCACGCATCTCTCCTTTTGGCGTTTTGGCGCCAATTGGTAATACCAAGTGAAGACAGGTCCTTCTCCACCTGGTCTTTCCACCGGCGTGGAGGTCTCCCTCTTCCTCGGCTTCCACCAGCGGGTACTGCATCGAAAACTTTCAGAGCTGGAGGCTTATCCCACGGTAATTGGCGCAAATTGTGGGGTCTTCCTTTTTGTGTATAGGGCAGAGTACACTGAGATTCCAATCGTCAGGCATGCTTTCTTCCGACCTTCATCTATTCTGCAAAGAAGCTGATGCAAGCACCTTATCAGCTCTTCGCCGCCGTATTTGAATAGCTCGGCCGGTAATCCGTCGGCCCCCGCCGCCTTATTGTTCTTTAGGCGGGTAATTGCTATTCGAATTTCTTCACGGTCGGGCAATGGAACATCTGCTCCATCGTCGTCGATTGGGGAATCGGGTTCGTCATCTCCTGTTGTTGTACTTTCACTGCCATTCAGCAGGCTGGAGAAGTGTTCCCTCCACAAACTCAGTATACTCTGGTCATCAATAACTAGATCACCTCTGGGGGTCCTACAGGAGTGTGCTCCGGTCTTGAAACCTTCAGTTAGTCGCCGGATCTTTTCGTAAAATTTTCGAGCATTACCCCTGTCGGCCAGCTTGTCAAGCTCTTCATACTCACGCATTTCGGCCTCTTTCTTTTTTTGTCTGCAAATGCGTCTCGCTTCCTTCTTCAGCTCACGGTATCTTTCCCATCCCGCTCGTGTTGCGGTCAATCGCAACATTGCGAGGTAGGCAGTCTGTTTTCTCTCCACTGCGAGACGACAATCCTCGTCATACCAGCTGTTTTTCCGAAAACCAATGGTTTCGGTTGCAGCTGTACGTAAGGAGTTTGATATGCCGTCCCACAGCTCCTTTATACCGAGATCCTGATGAGTGCTCTCAGAAAGCAGGAGTGCAAGTCGAGTAGAAAATCGTTCGGCTGTCGGATGTGATTGCAGCTTCTCGATGTCGAACCTTCCTTGTGTTTGTTGACGTGTGCGCTTTTCTGCACAGAGGCGGGTGCGTATTTTAGCTGCTACAAGACGCTACAAGACGTATTTCTTGGCACCATAAAAAGGTTAAGTTCGAAAATGGGCGTAATCGGGCCACTGCGACGCCCACAAAATGTCGAAAACCGAAAACACTTAAAGTGCCATAACTAAGCTATAAATAAAGCTATGGAAGTAAAATTTGGTATGAAGGATAGCACTATGAAGGGGCATATGTGGATGTAATTTTTTTGGGGAAGTGGGTGTGGCCCCGCCCCCTACTAAGTTTTTTATACATATATCGGAAACTACTAAAGTTATATCAAGGAAACTTTCTAGTGTCGTTTCTTTTAGGTACTACCTTATACAGTCCAAAAAAATTATAACCACGCCCACCTCCCATACAAAGGATATGTTGAAAACTACTAAAAGTGGGTTAACTCACTAACGAAAAACGACAGAATCATTAAATTTCACATAAGAAATGGCAGATGGAAGCTGCACTCAGATTTTTTTACAAAATGGAAAATGGGCGTGGCATCGCCCACTTATGGGTCAAAAACCATATCTGAGGAACTACTCAAACGATTTCAATGAAACTTGGTTTGTAATAGTTTCCTTAGATCCCAATGATATGTTGGGAAAATAGGCCAAATTGCTTCACAACCACGCCTACTTACTATTTACCAGATCTTTGAAGACGATCTGAATCGTTTACATTACAATATATAAAGTAAGCACAAGTGAAGATATCGGTGCAGAACTTTGCACAAATACTACGTTTATAGTGTAGCAGCCCCATTCTAAAAATCTAAAAAACCGAAATCGGACCATAGGTTTTCAAGGCCCCATATATCGAACATGGGGACCTCGGTGCTTCTAACATAACATTATGGTTTCCAACTTTCAATGGATTTTATACAATATATATGACGAATATGTGGTTCAAATTGTGTATTATATAATATTAATAAAGTTAAATAAATAAATTGCGAGAGTATAAAATGTTCGGTCACACCCGAACTTAGCCCTTCCTTACTTGTTTTACAAATATATTTTTTTCTACATTTGTATATATCTTTGCCCCTTTGGAAGCAATTTAAATCGATTTGTCGCTTCAACTCCTCTTCACTTTTTTACATTCTTTCCTTCTTTATGCAAATTGTCAATTCCCTTCGCGCATTCGAAATTCCCTAAGGCTCCCTCAATGACAATTCCACTCTACTTCCTGCTGAAAGCCAATAATAGAAGCATTGAAGTCACCCAAATAAGGCTGGAAATTTATTTGTTCCTTACCACGCTACCATTCCACTCATTTCTATATATTTTACCACAAGGCTTAGCAAGACTGGCATTACGCGAGTTTATGGCTTTGTTTTGGTTTATGCTTTGGTTTTAACAAGCTCTAATTAATCCCATGGATATGTCACTGAACCATAAAAAGCCAGTGAATGTCTGATTTGGTGATTATTGCTTGTAGCTGTTCAAATTAGAGTTTTATTGCTCTGGTTGTTGTTGTAATTTGTATTTGCTGCTATAAGTTGTGTGTACTGATAAATGGCGTTGAGCTGTAATATTAAATTTGTCGTAGCTTAATCAACGGTATTTGTTTCAGCTTCGTTTTGTTTATTACGGTGTTTCAAGGGCAGTCAAGCAAGAGGATTGTTAGTGATACACCTCAGGCTTGTTTAATGATTTCATCCCGAAATTATTATATAGTTTGCTTATAATTCTTCGAATAGTATTCCATATTTAAGGCACCCTTCTCAATCACAATATTTGTCAAATATTTCTTTTCCTTAAAGTTTTATATCTGCGGTCGGAACTTTGGCATAGAATTCAATCAAGTCCTGTCGGATTCTTCACTGTCATAGTTAATGGATGTATTATTGTACTTCATTGATCTCTCATCATCTCGTGAGCGCATGCTCTTCAGCTAATGCTCCGCTGTCAACAGTTGAATACGGCACCTACTAGCGCTAGCACAATTGCGCTTCTAGTCTGTGAGCAACGCGTATATAATATCCTAATTTCCAATTTTCTTGCAATCGCGTCGTCCCGCCTGTGGCATTCGCCTAGCTTGAGCTTTTAAGTTTGCTACTTGGCGCCATTACCTATGCACTGCATCGTGTTCTCACTTTCGCTTTGTCAGACACACTTTCAATGTTACATAGCAATGTTCCTATCTTGATACCCATTATGCATATCTTAAATGTTTCCTGCCAGTTTATTCAATGTAAAATTTTCTCATATTTTATTATTTCATTTTATTCGCAATTTTCTGTATATTTCATTCTTCTATCTCTCTTGTCTGTTTCGCCCGCAGGTTATAAGATGTCTCAACCGGTTTGTCGAAATCGTGTCACTGGCGAGTCGAAGACTCCATGTGTAATGGTCCCCAACGGCCAGAACCATCGGTTCTGCTCTGAAACACGCAAACCTGTCTGCCAAGGTAAGTTTTGTGGCGTTTTGTTGCCACTGGCAACATTAGCTTCTAACTTCTATGTCTGTCGGTACGCTTATCCTTTCCATTGTCTGCTGTCGATGCCATCCTTGCCGCCACTTCCACATTTCCAGCCAAAACTTCGTTTTAAAGGTCGTTCGAAATAGTTTAGAGCACCGATAGAAGAAAGTGTGCTTTAAAAGTGAAAAGTACAGCTTCCTCTTAAATTTACACAAAGTGTAATATATTTGAGTATATGTTGTGGATGCACATTATTATAAGTACATCTATGTATAATGTTATGTACATGAATGAGTATTGATATACTGATTTAGAATACGAATATAAATTATAGTATGAATGTGAGTATGAATATGAATATAAATATGAATATGATTTCGAATATGTGACTACTATGTATGAAAACAAAAAAAAATTTAAAATTTAGATTGAATATGATTCTGAATTAGCAGAAAGAAGGATATGAGTATGAGTATAAAAAGACAAAACTACAAATTTAGTGTAATGATATTTTAATTTGTATGACTATAAATGTGCAACTCAGTACAATAACGAGTATGAGTATTGAAAAAAGGTATTGTACCCATCTGATGTTTGACGTGTGAATACTAATTTCGATATTTAGAAGTATGCATGGAACCCAATGATTTGAGTGCGTTTTTCGTTGTTTTACTGCTTCAATTTTAGTACTGAGATATTTTTGTTACTTATATTTTCATGAAATATGGACGAATAACGAATGAAGAGTGCTGAAGTATTAAGCAATACTTATATTTGTTTTCAATTTAGAATTTATACTCGTAAAGGTCAATTAGTACTTTAATATTTTTTCCTTTAAAACCATTTCTAATATTGCATGACCTATAAACTCGGACCTCCATTAATAAGTAGTGTTATGTCAAAATATTTACAATATTTGCGCCATTAGCTGTACACTACTTTCGACTTCATGCCAATGCTTTCGTTAAGTTTTAATAGTATTTTTTCATCCTAACATTACTTGGCACTCATTTTGTCCTTGGACACATTGTTGTGACGCGTTAAATGGATTTTTTTACGTCCACTTCATTTACTGTTAACGCGTCAGCACGAACAACTCTGAAATTCACTCAGAAAAGAAAAACTGTTCAACTACTGGCGCCGCAAGCATGTCATCCACCAGCAACAACACCACTGTCACTTTCGCTAAAGTTTTATGACCGAACTTGTTTTTCTTAGCGTAATTTCCTGCCTCGTTTGCATGCAAGCTGGATATTTGGACTTGTTTGGCTGGCAGTAACAGCAATGTTGTAGTATGTATATTTGTTTAGACACAAGAAGGACACATATGAGAACATGGCATAACTTTGTAGAACTCTAAGATATTTCTCAGCAATGCAAATCACAACAACAAAATGTGGACAGAAATATGTGGTAGCCACTTTTGTACTATGAAAGTCCTTTACCTAAAAGTTTTAGCTTCACACAAGGATTAGTACCGATACCTAACCAAATCTAACCTATAAGGACCGAAGTGTTCGTCAAACAAGTTTCTTATCACAAAAATATTAGGTGTTTAAATATCTTCGAATATAGCATGATACTAATTTTCAAAACTATATAGTCTACTCAAAGACCGATCTACCAAACTGTAGAAGATTGTAATGACAATAAAAATTTGTTAAATTGTTTAAGTCTATCTCTATAAGTTACTTCTACGTCGTACTTTCTCATTATATTCCCTTCATCCAAGCTACTTCCATTTCTTTATCAGAAAAAAAGTAATTTGTTTTATTTAATTTCGTTTTCATATCGCTTCAGGTGGATCACTGATGACTGGAGTCCACGCAATCGTCTCTGTGGACCTAACTACCGTGAGCGCATTTGATGTTTCGTGCGGAGGCAAATAATGGCATCAAGGCAACGGTAAGCGCAAATTAAGCTATAAACAACAAAAAACAAAAAACAACAGCGAGCACTTCCGCGGTGTTGGCTTTTGTAACTTTCCATTTCAAGCGCTTTGAATACTATCAAAAAGCGCTTACAGCTCTTGTGTGCGCAGTTGGAAGTGCGCCTGTTGTTGTATTCATAATTGCTACTGAACGTTTATCTCACCCACCTTTGATTACAGTATTGTTGTTCTTTTTTTGTTGTTGTGCGTTAACTTGACAAATTTCTCGAAATTACCGCCAACCAGCCGCAATTTTCTTATACAATTTACACTTTTTACTTTGTGTTTTTCGTTTTTGTTTTATTCTTTCATCTTGTCCGCCATTTCAGGTACTGGATGTGAGATGTCGTATGCCAAAACCAGCCACACAGGAGCCCTGTATGATTGAGAAGTGCCCAGCATTGAAGGTGGAAGAGTGGACTGGAGTGAGTATACTCAGTTGTGCTAAAATGTAGTATGTGTGTGCTTTGTTGTGGAGATAAAAGCATTAAAACTCGTTCCGCTAAGCTTTTTGCTTTCACAGTTCATCACTTTGCATATTTTTACATTATTAAACCCTCAACTTTTATTTTCTTTTTGCGCTTTAATTAGTGTGAAGCTTTCATTTTTCACATCATTTCCGCATGTGCCATCGTGGGGTGTAAAAGTATTCAGCAATGTGTCTTTAATTTTGGGTTGCTGGTAAAAATGCTAATATTAATTTGAATGATTTTACGCGCGTACAATTGAAGTGGGGGTATGGTTTATTTTGCGGAAAAGGGTTATAATACATTAGATGTAAGCACTTTTGGAATTTGAATTTCAAAATTTCATTTGTTGGATCAACTGGGTCCAGAAATTTTGAAGAAATCGGAAATTAGCCATAACTGCAAAAGCATTTTCACTTAAAAGAAGCTTTTTTATGAATAATTTCGTTGTCATAAGTCAATCCTGGTACGTCGAAACAAACTAGAGGACGAAAGCTGACACAGAATTGATTTTCGCTCAGTATGCAACGAGATAATGAATTTAAGAAAGGTTTGACTTGAAAAAGTTTAGAGCGGTAGATTTTCTGAGGAAAACACACTCAAAGTTTTGACAGCTCTTAGTTATTAAATCCCAAAGTTACGAGCGATGTTAGTTCCACAAACTGACAATTGCAGCGATTTGATAAACACAATTTATATATTACAACATTGTAATACGCTACATCAGCAAACCACTATATCCCGCAACAACTCGCCCATAACTATAACTCCTTCACTGAGTTCACTTGCACTGTTTGCCGGTGTCTTATGATGTAATTGCAATCGAGCTGAAATGCAACTGAGAAATTCCTAAAAGCAACAACCATATCGACGTCATTTAACTACAAGTAGAAGTTGACGAAGATGGCTGACTACCTCCTAAAATACGCTGTCTGCTTACATTAAGCTAGCAGGGTACTTGTTGAAATGCGGCAGTTTGCTTCTTTGTTGCCTATACTGACACATACACGTTTAGATAGTCTTAATGCGTACCAACAAATTCTCTAAGCCTTTCTACGCTGCTGCACTTGCGCGGTTCTGTGAAAGTAGTCAACATTTGTTGAGATGAACTGCAGTTAGCTGTTTGAATAGTTTGTCGCACATAAAACTCCGGGGACGGCGCACGCGAAAGCATAACCAACTACATTGAAAGCTGCTAAATCCCAGCATGTGCGCTTGCTTATGACTTGGTGTGCTCCAAAATGTAACTCTCCACATAAGCACCTACTTATGTATATATATATTTTTTCATAAGGTAACGATATAAGTGCTTAAGTCCAGACGGTTTATTTCCACGTCGCATATGCGCCTCCGCACTCGGTAGAGTGCAGTGTTAAACAAAGTCAGATCTCTTTTAGACCCTCATCGCGTTTGGCTTGTGACGACTTAATGCTCTTTCCTCTGTTTGTAGACATAGGCGACAAAAATATTTGCATACATAATATGTTGGCTGTGTGTATAAGTGCGGTGGAGTAGGCTTGATTGCTGCTGCCGAAAAGAGTTGCCAGCAGTTAAGTTTTTTATATTTAATTGCTACACAAATTTTCGAGTTTATTATTACTTTTTTCCGATACTTGGATAGCAATAAAACCATCCGATATGAGTTCTGACTACTAGTGATGATGCGTTCGCTTCTAAATATTCAAGATCTGTATTCGATTTAAAATTACATGAAATGAACTCACAATCACACTCTACAAGGATATTCTAGTGATCTGGTATTTATAAAATGACTTGTAGTCGTTCTCCACCATCTTCGTCCACAATGAGAGTACGATACTAAAGCATCTATTGGCGATCATGGTCATGATTACAAAATGTTAAAGTAGAGACCAATGGCCATCAGTGGTATTACTGCTTGTAAGGACAAATGAGCTAAGAGATAAATTTCAAAGTAATATCCTCTCCTTTACACCTTACTTAGAGTTGTTTTAAGAGTTTCAAAATCAAACCGACTTCGTTTATTACGTTGTAATAACTGTATTTCAAGTTACCTTATTTTCTCGACATGTTTCAAAGAACCTTAAACATCTCTAAAGTAGCCTTTTGTTTTTCTAATTATTAGCTTCGATTGATCTCATTCACTGCTCTTCGGAAGTGTAGATTCGTCTGAGCCGGCGGCTCTTTAAGTGATAATGACTTTCCAATAGATTTAGGCAGATCCCGAAATACGCGTTTTAGAATCCTGTAAACTTACATTTTAGCATTTTATTTTGTTATAGTATATCCAATTCATTTATATGTAATACTATGTTTACATATAATGAGATTTTCTCCATTTACGAGCTTAACTCGATAATCTGTAATTAAGAAACGAGATTTCTCATACAAAATTCCCGTCTTGATAATCCGAGATTATAAAATTATCTCGTTTTATACAACTAGATTTTCGGTGTTATTTATAGTTTTATCGATAATTTTGCGAAGAAGGTGAGAAATGTCAAATGAAAATGTAAACAAAAATGGCCGACAGCGAGAAAAAGATGTGTAATACAACAATAAATACAACACATTTGACAAGTGATAATCTCATTGGGGTATATGTAAACGATAAGATTATTGAACTAGCTTAGAACGAGATTATTTTCATATGTAAATACACTTAAAGGTTCCAAAAAATTTTCGTTATAAATGTCATAGAAAAATATTTTTCACTCTGTTCAATATTATTCCTTTTGAACAAATTCTTCATACATGGTAACCCTGCACATTTGCTTTAATTTTAATACAAATGAGATTGTGGCTACAAATAAATACCCATGAGTTTGTGATTCTGTGGGTTCTAAGTTCTCGCATATGTTTACCCAGCTTTACTAAACACGAGCATATGTGTAAATTTGTATTTGTTATATTATTTTTATGACAGCAACCTAAAATATGAGCATCCTTTTCACTCTTTTTTTAAATTTAAAGCGTTCGTGCTCACTTTATTATTCATATGTAAACATACTAAGCTAAGCCCATATATATTTTTACATATGTAGATAGTACCTACAAACATAAATACCTTCAGTTCATCATCCTTTGTATGTTAAATGCTTACACAAATTTACCGACCATCTGGCTTTATGCATTTGTTTGCCCTCAGCTTTCTTCTACGTTGTTCTTTTTCGTGGGTACGAATTTGCATACAATTTTGACTTTTTCATAATGCCAGACGTAATTATATACCCACCATACCTATGTTGTATAAACACATACATACATATTTATATTTTTATGCAAATTTTAATGCCCAACACGTTTAAATAATTTATAATTCCTTATCATTTTTTGTCATTTACGTTTAATCTCACTTACGGTGGTGCCCTGTAAACAACAAAAACAACTATGCTGTCATTTTGTGACTCCAACCACTCCATTCCTGCCACAACTCAACTATTTCGAAATGCCTTGCGGCTGACGCAACCATAAATGTTTGTATGTGTACCTTTGCTCCAAAACATAGTGCTCGGTAACCTGTGAGCAGGGCTTGCAAATGAGTGAAGTTGAATGTAGATTCGCTAATGGCAGACACAGCGCCAAATGTGACCCACTTACGAAGCCCATATCAGTGCAGCAGTGCTCGACGGAGGTCTCATGTGACGGTGGAGGCGGTACGATTATACTTGGCAGTAGTAGACCCCTCGGATCGGTGAGAACAGAATTAAAACCATGGCATTAAGTTATTAAAACGGCAAACAAGTATTTAAGAAAAAAAAACTAAATGAAACCACTTTCCATTTCTAGTCTGATGATGGTGATCTCGATGAAGAAACGACGACGATGATGAAGATTCAGTCGATGTGGAGGATGTTGAGGATGGCGCTGATGATTCCAATAATGGTAAAGCCGGCTTGGTGCCTATCATGATGAGTCTGCACTACAGTATTCACATCGCTCGGCTAGTCATCCGCATCATGAAGAGCCACAACAGCCGAGTGCGCAGCGCCATACTGGTGGCGGTGGCGGTTACAATTACCATAGTAATTCGGATTCGGTGTCGGAGGTGCCTGCTGGCGATCCTAGGTGAGTGCTGAATCACTAAATGTAGGAAAGTTTAAAAGGTCTTAGTTTTTAAGTAGGTAAAATTTCAATCAGACGCTCATAACTCATTATATTTATCTGACCTCCATGTAAATTTGAATTTTTGACGTTTTGACCTTTTTTACTGCGATCTGCGATAAAAAATCCCATTGCACCAGGCAAATATTTTTAAAGAAATACAATATTTAAAATTTCTTCATCCAACCGCAAATACTTCCAAAGAGTTTTTTTTGCTAGTCACCTTCTAGCACCTTCTCCACCTCCAATGCGAACCTACGCCTTATTCAACTGTCTGCTTTTGACAAGTTTAGGTACGCATTCCTCTGCTGTAGAAGTTAAACACCAACCGCTGTAATCTAACTTCACTCTGTAACATTATCGGTTAACCGTTAGCTTCAAACCTACTTACATATTCCCTCCCCCTCAGGTTTGTAGCTACCTCTAATGGCTTCTATTGCCACTTCATTTCATCGCCACAGACTCGCAGACACTTAATCGTTTAATCACCTGTGCGTTAGTCAACATTCTCAATTCTCTTATAGAAACAATTTCTATGGAATAGACAGTAGAAGCAGCCAATCTTAGTCTCGAGTGTGTTAAATACACTTATTTATATGCGTGAGGTTATTTACTTTACTTTCTTTAACACTAAATTAACTTTCTTCCATGTATGGTATAAGTGTTGAGTCATATGTAAAAAGTATATTCTCCGCTTTGCGAAGTTCGGAATGGACTCTGAAAAATAACCGAATGGTGCAATTAACCATACGGACTTGTAACAGATAAAATCTGAATTATTGATACTAGACTTATCCTAAGATATGTTCTCAATTTATTTCACTTATTATTTTACCAGTCGCTGACATGGTTATGTACCTAAATATATAAGGAAACGGAATGATTTGGATTTCATTTAGTTGTCATAGTAGTTTCGGCCATAACAGTGCATCCAAGAGCTTCATCCTGAGAATGAGGTGATAAAACGTTAGCGTAAGGTACATTCAAATATTGGCCGTCTAGATGACATAAAAATTTTAGGTGTTGTTTTTACGACTATTACCGAAGCTCGTTCCTGCAAGTTGATTCAATCAAAAACTGTGAATTATTTTTATTGCGCTTTAACATTAAATTCGCGAAGTAATGACATAGAAATTATATGTACTTTTGTGCAACACTCCAAACACCACAATCAAAACAATAAATTATAGCGAGTGCTTGGAGTATAGGTGGGGAGCTCGTTAATGATGGCGAGAATTATGGCATTTGCTTGATGACAGTGTGGTAAAAGGACAGTGAATTACCGTGATAAACATTAAATCACCGCTTATTTGCTCAAAGGCCACGAAGTGTGAGTGTGTCAGTGAATGAGTGAGCAAATGAAATGGTTGAGCGCATTGAATGCGGCGCCACTGATAATCTCTATAGACTTTGTACTTAACGTCAAATATTTATTTAACAGAGAATAGGTAGTATGAAGCACAAAGTGGTTTTCACATTATTTGGCGACTGACCAAACGCCTGTGTTCACTCTTTGCTCACTCCTACTCGTCACAGATCAACTGCTGTCGATAAGCTTCATTATGCCACAACCAATGGGTCATTTGGTGCGATCAAATGGTATCAATAATTGGAGCATGAAGAGTAATTTTCTTTGCCTTTGCTTTTACTGTTATTTATTTTTTTACGTAATTTATATTTTTTTCTGTATTTGAGAAATTTGTCAGCTACACGTCTACACGGACTACTAACATTTATTATGAAAAAAGGGAAAATAATAACAAATCACATTCACTTAATTGACAAATGAAAGTGACATATAAAACCAATTAACTTTATTGTTGTTGTTATTTTTTTCTCAGCCTTTCAGCCAGTTCACTTTGCAATTTTGCCTTCTTCCAGCATAAATGGCAGGCAGAAAAACGAAACAAGAGAAAACTTGAAGATAGATGTTAGCAAACTCGGACATATTTACTCATTATTACATTATTTGTTGAAGCTGTTGTTTTTCCTTTTGTATGCTGTGTTATTCTTGTTATATGCTTTAGGCAATGGAATTTGTCACCAACATCCAATCCATTATCTCGTTATTTGCTGCCAGCTTCCGCCAAATGACAAACCACAAAACCAAACTAAACCTAACCAACAAACCGCAAGTTCTTTCGTTGACTACATGGTCACCCACACCACCTCTCTTATTTACACTACCTCTTCGAGTTGTAGTAATATTGATTACAATTATTTTGAATGCCTAAGCTGCAACTACTGTTAGTAGAAAAAAAGCTAATAAATGTTTATTTGTAAGAAATTATTGGCCGTCTAGTTGGCTGCTTGTGCTTTTGCTGGCGACTGGCCGCCTTGTCGGTGTTGGCTTTGGTGCCAGCCTCAAACTCACTGGTTTTTATACTGCATTACTAATCATATTCCCTACATTTCCTCTTCTTTCTTTGTTCTGTTTGCTTCCACTTGGCTGACTGTCTCCTTAGCAGTTCCTTCCACTGCAGTGCGTTTTTACTTGAGCCTAAGTGACTCCCTTTTTGCTGTTTTTGATACAGCATCACAATCGAAAAATCCTACGCCAACGAAGCATATCTTTGGGCGCATTGTAAAAAAGTAGGTCGCCTTTTAGGCGTTGCGCAACTTTGCGCTGTGGGACTTGTCGATTCATTATTGAAATGTGAACTTTTATTGAAATGGGAATTCTTTCTTTATAAATTATAAATATTGCAACAAATTTATAAACAAAAAACATTTCTGAAGAATCTGTTAATCCATGTATCTTCAACCTATTCATTATCTTGTAAATCTTTTTTTTTTTAAGCAATATATTTTCTGAACTTATGACAACTCTATTCCCAAAAAAAGTATTCAGAATATTTATAATTTTTTCTATGAAAACGTTTTTTCAATTGATTGCATAACTTGATGAATATTGACCTAACTCTAACCACTGTGCTTAATCGGCTTTCGAATCACTAGCCAAGCTTCTTAATATCTTGCATATGCGGCAGTTAGATTAGGCCAATTCACGCGCGACCATAAACTATATTACTATGTTTATTATTTCAAGGGTATTCACCAGTTTATTTAACGCTGACAGCAAGCATGGCGTTGAGCAGACTTTGTGGCGCGTCGTCATGTCGCCACCAATTCTGTTACTGTGAGGAGTACATGGCCATTATACTATTGTCTCATTGTAAACATATTTCTGCCTTTCTGTTCTCTGTCTGGCTGCCTGCCTGGCACCAGCTACAAACATTTGGCTTTTATGCGAGAAATATTTTTTATTGCACAACATTTTTGGCAAGCAAAATAAATTGTTGGCATAATTCATTGTTACTATTTATGCAAATGAAATAAAATAAGTCAGATTTTTATTACAAGTGTCCTTTAACAATAAATGAGAATTTACACTCAACTTAACGGACGTTTTAAGCGACAAAGAAGTTTGCTTGACATTTCAGTGCGATGACGACTGACAAAAATGTTTTTATTTCTCCTTTCTTTTCATCATTAGTTTTGTGAAGCTTAAGTTTCCGAAACCAAATCCATTACGACACATTTCATTTTCATTTACTGAGGTCACACACTGGCTGTAACGTCTTTGTGGCTTCCACCAAATTTGAATAAATTTCACATCAATTCATCCTGTTATCTATCTCCTGAAAATACATTTTTTTCTCAACATAATGGTTTGATATCTGCAGAGCAAGAATACTTACACTTATTGTTAGTTTTTTCATTCAATGAATACATTGTTTTTCGATTTCGTTTGCGATCATAGAAATTATCACTTGACTTTTTTGCTTCAAACACTTTTCTTCTGCTTTTTGGTACTCAAACACTAAGATGTCCTTTCCTTATTTCAAGAGGTCTTTAACATTTTGGTGCATATGTATGTCTAGGAGAAATTTAGAAAAATATTAGAAAGAAACTTATCCTATTACTGGATTACGGTGCCTATTACTAAAATAGATACTTGAGTATTTCTGCGATTATTTTCCTAACAATAATAGTAAATCACTTTTTTAAAATAGAATTTGAGGTTCCAAAAATGATCAAAACCTTGTGCTTAATATGATTGTTGTTCGTTTTTTTCTTTCTTACAGCTTCGTAAAAGATATCGAATGGTCGCCATGCAGCGTGACCTTATGTGAAGGCGTCAAACCACACGATGAAGTGGAGCGTTGTGTCGAGGAGCCATGTATGCTGCCCTCACACACATGATCAATATCCAAGTAACTCCATAAAAGTGAGCGTCTCCGAACCGGGCAAAACATATGTGTGGCGTGAGTAATGTTACATCTCGTGTAGTGCTAGTGGCTTGGGCAGTGTTGAGGAACTGATAATAATTGTGAACGTGAAGGCACAGAAGCTTTAACCTCTGCCGATATGATCACTGCTGAAGGAAATACAAACAGGTAAGGATTAGAATTAAAATTTTAGTGATACATTTTTTAAGTTAAGTTTAATTGTACTGTTCGAGCGGCCTCTTTTAGAATATAATGATTAATAATATGTTAGCACGATTGAATGTGTTTAACAAGTGTACATTTACTTCGCACTTCGAAATTGACCTTTGCTACCTCTTATCAAGAGGAGCAACAGTTGTGCTTTGTGGCCTTTAAAATAGTTAATATCCATCCCACTCACAAACTTTTACTACTACTAATACATTCACCTACAAACGAAGCTCCTACGTGCTTATACAATAATATGAGCATGAACCTTTTAGCAAAGTCCACAAGTGCGTTCGTCACATACCCTTTCGGCAGCAGATCCTTTTCAACAGCTGCAAGAAAATACAATAGATATGTTCTTGTATGATTTCATGTGCTTTCACATTTGTGTTTGTCACACACATTTCTTTTAAGTATAACGTGTTTGTAAGTCTTCCTATTCCATATTTGCTGGCTTACCTTAGGGATTGAGATCCCTATACAAGGCGCTCAAGACATTGACTGCAAATCACATATCGTCTAAATATTTTCATCCGCTTTGTCGCTTTTTGCCACCTGCACCCTTCCCGCAAATTCACTTGGCATTGCCTCGCTTCGCTTCATTCAATCTCATCCAAATTTATTTTATACTCTCGCAATTTATTTATTTAACTTTATTTATATTATGTAATACACAATTTGACCCACATATTCGTCATATATATTGTATAAAGTCCATTGAAATTTCGGCGATTTCGGCAAAGTTCTGCACCGATATCTTCACTAGTGCTTACTTTATATATTGTAAAGTAAACGATTCAGATCGTCTTCAAAGTTCTGGTATATAGGAAGTAGGTGTGGTTGTGAAGCGATTTGGCCTATTTTCACAACATATCATTGGGATGTAAGGAAACTATTACAAACCAAGTTTCATTGAAATCGGTCGAGGAGTTCCTGAGATATGGTTTTTGAACCATAAGTGGGCGACGCCACGCCCATTTTCCATTTTGTAAAAAAATCTGAGTGCAGCTTTCATCTGCCATTTCTTATGTGAAATTTAGTGTTTCTTACGTTTTTAGGTTTACGTTTAGTGAGTTAACCCACTTTTAGTAATTTTCAACCTAACTTTTGTATGGGAGGTGGGCGTGGTTATGATCCGCTTTTTTTCATTTTTGGACTGTATTAGGAAGTGGCTAAAAAACACGACTGCAGAAAGTTTGGTTTGTATAGCTCTATTGGTTTGCGAGATATGTGCAAAAAACTTAGTAGGGGGCGGGGCCACGCCCACTTCCCCAAAAAAATTACATCCAAATATGCCCCTTCATAGTGCGATCCTTCATACCAAATTTTATATCCATAGCTTTATTTACGGCTTAGTTATGGCACTTAAGTGTGCCAAGAAATAAGTGTGCCAAGTTTCATCAAGATATCTTAATTTTTACTCAAGTTACAGCTTGCACAGACGGACGGACGGACGGACAGACAGACATTCGGATTTGAACTCCACTCTTCACCCTGATCACTTTGGTATATATAACCCTATATCTAACTCGTTTAGTTTTGGGTGTTACAAACAACCGTTATGTGAACAAAACTATAATACTCTCTTTAGCAACATTTGTTGCGAGAGTATAAAAACACCAGGGTGAATTTAACATATTATAGATTGGTAAAACTAGTGGATTACTACTTTTTTATATATTCACATAACTTCTTCAAGAAAAGTGGCTAAGTCTATTAAATGGTGCTAGTTCCAATTCCCGTCGAACTCTATTAGTCTCGGTTGAAAAAAGTTATTTAGGTAAGAGATATTCGAACTGCATCCGAAATCAGTTTTTCGTTCTAAGGTTTGAAGATCTGGAAGCTAGTTACAGGCTATCATTGAAGAATCATAGCCATCCTTTCCATCCGAGCTCAAGAGAAACCTTAAAGTAACCATTTTGCTTCAAAGCATTTGCTTTAGTGCTACATATGTATATTTAAAACTGTAAATAGCTGTATTTTCACTCATCTCATGTTAAAAATAATCCTTCTTTCGTATCTTTGCTGTTTCCTCCTCTCAAAATACCCGCACAAGCAGCAAGGTAGATGGCGACATCATGGTAAATGAGGTGAGTCAATTCATGTTACTGAGTATTTCATACGTGTTTGCACAAATATAGAAGAGTGTGGACGCACCAAAATTGAAAGCGCAATAGCAAATACTTCAACTTTAAGCTGAAAAAGAAAATGCATTCCAAACTGGACAAACAACTGCCCAGTGTTGTACAAGCGTGAGTGTTTATAGGGATACAAATTGATATTTGTATATTTTTTATATTCACAACAAATCCTCGGAAAATCACATCTGTGGTGTGCTTCAGTTGTCCTGTATGCAGGGTTCCTACGTGTATTTTGTGCGCTCTGCGTTGAAAATTATCTGATCAAATCTTGGTCTCAAATCATCTGATTGTTGCGCATGTCACGCTGTAGCTAGGCAATCAATCGTCGCCGCAGTTGTTTGTAGTTATTATGGACAACAATGTTTATCAACTTTACGTAATTTGATAGTTTTCCTCTTCGTTTACCACACCACTACGCGTTTTTCATATCTAATGCTTTGCAGCTTCGTAGTGTGATGCCACTCTTTTACTATTTCACAGCTGAAGCGCTCACATGGCTGATTGTTGGATTGCTTTTATAATCAGATTTTGTCAATACAGTTATTCCAGTACTTGTGTGTGCATCCTTTTCATGTGAGTGGCGTGTGCAAGAGAGGATGCATCTTCACACACGATTGCAAAGACAACAAGCATTTAGAGGAAAATGCAATTTGTTTGCTCGATTCCATTTTGTTTTTTGTTTCTCTTTTATGATTTTCGTTTTTCTCTTTTTATTTCAAATACATGCCACGTTTTCGGTGAAATACATTTTAATTTTCAACTACAGAAATTGCATTTTCTAGTTTCGTTATATATGTTTCCAGAATCATTTGCCATTTCAGTTACTTAAAACAAAAACCTGAAAGTATGATTTTTCCCTCAAACTTATGAATATATCCTTCTTCTTCTTATCTCTTACCACCTTTAACGTATGCCTTTCAACTCCGCAACATTGCTTAGCAGTCACAATTAGTACAGCAGGTCGGCGATGGGGAGCCGAAGTCCACAAGCGCCAACAATGGCGGCAGTCCTGCCAATGTTCTACTAGGAATGCCATACTTCCAGGCGCTACTCAGCAATTTGCAGGTGAGCCGATCCAACAACTGTAGAGGTCGTAGTGGAAAATGCCCACACAGAAGTGGAATGAAATAACGAAGTAATACAGCAATGAAAAGAGGAAACCTCCAGTTGTCGGTCAAACTGTCAGGCAAGCAGTCATAAAAGTAGTCCGTGAATCGGTCATTCCTGAAGACAATAAAGTTGTCAGTTAAATATGACAGTCGCGCCGGCTTCATGGGCTCTCTCTCTCTCTTTGTTGTTGTCTACCTTGTTGTTTTTGGTTACTCTTTTCCAAGTTACTACTTCTCGTAAATTTACTTCGTTGTTGTAAATAGTTATTTGTCTTCTATTTAATTATTGTTGGTTTGTTTGTTAGTTACTTCGTTCGCTTGTTCGTTGATTCATTCGTTTGTTTTACTTTTTCTGCACTCATTATTTTATACATTCGCTCACGGTTTGTTTACGTTGTCCATAGACAACGTACTCATTGTGTTATTCATCGTTGTTGTTATTGTTGTTGTTAATACACAGATTGTTTGGTAATGTGGCAAACAATTTTCAATTTAGTTTGAAACTATTTTAGCTGTTTTTGTTGCTTTTATTTTGGCACGTGTTTGTTCGATTAATTTCTAACATCCGATAACTGCGTGTTTTTGCTTTATCTTTTTAGCATCTATTTTGTACACATTATTCATGAGTTCGTTCTTCCATTAATTATTTATGGAATTGCAAAAAAATTTCTCATCAAACTTTTCAAAACTTTAGTTTACATATAAATTTAAAATATATAAATTTGTTTTAAAATTTCATGGAAAATTTGACATGATCTTCATAATTGTTTGTATTGAATAATATTCATGTATGTCATTCAATATTGGAACTGCGTATGCTATTTGGGATCTTGCTTTTTAGCAAGTTTTTTAAATCATATTTCAACATACGCTTAAAACTGATTTCTATTCCATTCATTCATTTTCTCTTACTGTAAGCAAATTTGCAATTTCCGCTTAATTGATTTCATTTACAGAATCATCTATTCCTTTTTTATTTTTGTTTTTCACACAATTTATATTTCGCACATTCCTATGCACGTCGGCACATTTTTTAGCGGTCGATTGTTTAATTCAATTTTCTGGCCACTTAAGTTTCATTCTTTTGTTCTGCAAATCATAGCCGGCTGCAACTGCCATATTAAAATTGCACACTGAAAATATGTAAAATTTGCAAATAAACACAAAACAACTTGCAAAAAAAGCACAAAATTCAATCTAGGCAGTATATCTAAAAAGGAAAAGAATAATATTTGCACGCCAGTTAAAAAATAATAGCATACCCACAGGCGCATGCTGCATACAAACAACCGCTGCTGAGGCAATGTCAAATATGCTGTGCAATTGGTAGGTTAGTTGGCAGGGTTGCAAAGCGTAAACCATGGCATATTTACATGGCACGACAATAACAACAAACGATGTAAATACCAACCAAAGCAAAATGTTCAGTGCACGAATGCACGGAATGCAAATAATAAATAGTCAACAGAGAACAAAAAATGTATAAAAATAAAAACAACAATTTATGTATAAAAATAAAAACAACAATTGTTGTTACTATTATACGCAATTTTTCTAACGATTTCCGTTTCTGTTTTGTTTTTCTTGCTCTCCTTTTATTTTCTAAACAATAATAAATATATGTGTATGTTTTGTGTATTTATTTGGACAACAATACAACTATCATGTATATTTTGGGCGGCTACAACTGTAAAACACATACTCAGACATCCGAAATGATTTACAAATACAACATATACACTCTTACAAAACTTCATAGGTAACTGCACTAGATTTTTTCTATAACTTTAAGTATAAGTATATTTAAGAGAGATGCACAGACTCACACATTTATATATACTAACAAAAACAAACGCCTATATGGAATTGAGTCAGTTTAAACTCCGATAAATCTGGACAAGGCAAACGATTCCTATGAAGTTACTCATACGACATGGTGTTCCACAACTTCTTCCTTTAGTTACGTATACGCCGTGGATTTTAGTATTTTTTATGGAAATTGAAAATATAAGCATATAAACGTATGAAGCTATTTGAATATCCACCATTTTATTCTCAAACAAAAACAGTAGCTACACACATACAAATATCTAATTCAACCTGGCCTTGTACCACCTACCGCCAACAATTTGCTCTTGCGAAACCGCCAAAGAAAGCAAAAATATAGCACGGCAACAACAATAAGCAGGCTCATGTGCAGCACAATAACACACACATAAACAGTAAAATGAATACGTGCATCTACGATTATCATGGTTTTTAGGCCTCACCGAGACACATTATCCTAGTTTCTATGTTTCTTTTCGAGCACTCGCTCGCGCTCACTCACATATAAACGCTTAAAATACGCACGTACACAACATACTCCGTCTCCTCGTCCTATCCCCGCCATTAAAGTGGACAATTACATCGCTTTTGCGGCGAATAGCACTAAATTTAGTTGTTAACTGCAATTGTAACGCAGTCAAATGGTGTGCAACAGCGACGGTTGTGTGCGGTTTTCTAATGAATTGCGCGGGCGCGTGTTGGAGGCTTATGCTGAATGAAAGCAAAACGCACAAAACACGAAAAATTGCAAACATAAAATTTTGAGCGCAATGTCGTTGCAACGATGCCATTGCATTCAAGTGTGTTGATTGTGTGGCCGCCGTTCATTGCAACCATTAAGCAGATAGTAGGCAAACATTTTAAATTTGCAGCTGCTATTATCAACAACATGGGATACATTAAATGCAATTGTTAATGCAAAATGCGTGTATGACTATACCTTCACACGGAATTTTAGTTTTCATAGTGTTAGAGATGCTGTAATTGTGTTGGGTGAAACTGAAAATGCATTAAATGTATACTTTGTGGTCAAATATGCCCACTTATGTATAATAGAAATCATATATTTTTATTTGAAAAAAAAAAATGCTATAAATGTTGATTCTTTAAGAAAAAAACACGGAAAATTCATATTTAAAGGGCAATATTTAAAATTATTCGAAAGAACATTCTTTGGCATTTATTTTTTAGAGAATATGTGAAGCTACGTTTTAGATGGTCCATCCGTTGAGTCCAATTTTCGATGACTCATAATGACTCATGACTGGCAACTAGCGAATAATGTTTTGCTCCAATACCTGAATCACAGCGGGATTGTCCGCATAGACTTTAGAAGAAGTCTAACGGTGTGATATCACTTGATCTTGGAAATTGGCCCAAAAACGTGAAATTATCTGCTCACCGAAGTGTTCTCTCAACATAAGCATTGATTGATGCGATGTGTGGGAAGAGGCAGGTGAAACCAAATGTCGCTGAGATTACGTGCTTCAATTTCAGGCAACAAATAGTCGGTTATCATAACGCGATAACGGTCGCCAGTGACGTTGGTTACGTTATGGATTGATGATTCCACCGACTCCAAGCCGCTGTTTTTTCAGGATGAAATGGCAGCTTTTGAATATCTTTAGGTTACTCTTCGTCCCAAATGCGGCAATTTTTCTTGTTTACATATTCATTGAGCCAGAAATGGGATTCATCGCTCAACCGTATTTGGCTCGAAAACGTCGGATCTTTTTGGAACTTTTCAAAAGCGCATAGAGCGAAGCGATGTCCCTTTATAAGGTCGAGCGGCTTCAGTGGCTCACTGCAAATATATTTCATGAGTTTCTTTAAATACATATTTAATACCTTTCTATTCTATAGGATTTTAAACGTTCAATAAACCATTGAATTATTAAATTTGCTAAACTAAACTTCATTCAAAGTGGATAGAACCAAACAACGTGGACAATTTGCTTGCAATTGAATTTATCTGATCAGGCAGTTGAGCATGTTGCTTTAAACATTTATAAGTTACAACTAGTAGATGCAAGTTTGTACAAATACACATTTCTTTCGGTATTTTTTCTGGGAGTAAAGCTTCTTCGAAGTGAGTGCATTGATTTTGAAAAGTTTCTTCTGTGCTACAGTTAAAAGGTTAAGGTGCTGAAAGTTTTGTGATATTATAGCAAATGGACTACATTAAATGGTTCATTGAGAACTGAGTTAGTAAGTAGTACTTGGCTGTACAATCAGAAACTTTGCAGGAAAAAGTCAAAGTGAAGTAAGTGATTTTTTTGACATAAATGAAATACAGTGAATAGTACAGTTACACCTATAATTGCAATTTCATACATCATATATATCCCCATGAAAGCAAATTTTTCTCATACTTGACTTTTTCTTTAGCAAAAACTAAGCATCCGTGGCATATGAGTGACTTACTATACCTCCTTTGATAGCAATTTAGTTTACATACAATATATTATATAAAAATACATAGGGGCTATATTTTGTAATTAATAATATTATTTTTACTTTTTCGTACTTCTTAACAAATATTTCGATTTTAGAGACTAATTTCCTTTTTTGAACTTCGAACCAAATGTTTGTGAGTTTGGAGGACAATACATTTTTTTTTACTTATGACAAAATCTCCTGAAAAAAATAGTTATGTCCAATACCCAGAAAGAAATCGATTTTGCCGTATAGTGTAATTAAATAATGTAAAAATCGAGATTTAAAAAAAAATGTAATCCTTCTCCTCCTTTACAAAGCCAAGTGGCATACCACTTTTACAAACCTACTTATACTGAAATAATAATGCAATACCATCAAATTTAAAATCTCCTAGGATAACACTGGATTATACTTTGGCAATTTTAATGGAAAGCGAGGCCACGTTTGTACACAAAATTTTTGGCATAAAAAACAATCCATTTTAAAATGTGGGTTAATATAGTTAAAGCAGCGCTACAAATTAAAAGCTGAAATATTTTTCGCTTAATCGAGGAAAAAAATGGTGAGCAAGCCAAAAATACACAGGGTATAAATGTATGTGAATGACCTTTCTACTTTTACTGTTCCATAAATGTATGCATATATCTACCCCCAACCGCCGCGGGCCAATAGCGTTGGCATGCTGCTACTGTACATTAATATGTCTGCTTGTAACTGTGTGAGGGTAGTATTATGCACTATTTATGTTTTTACAAATGAAGTTGCAGCTTATTCTTTATTTCGTGAGTGTTATGCAAATTTATGTGTGTGCATGATTACCCCTCCATTCCTCGACGAATCTCAGTTGAGCATTTATGGCGCTCATATTCTCGTATGTTCATTTTATTCATACAGTTGGCAAGATAATAGAGTGCCTAGCGGCTACTTTGGCTCACAATGGCTGCAGCTATTTATATGGCAAGCATACACATACATCTATTCCGAGTATAGTTAAGCTGCCACTGGGGCGCTGCTCGTATACCCATTACTTATCTATGCACATTAGAATATGTAGGAATGTATTTATATTTGTAAAGCAGTGCAACGCGAAATTTATGACAGTCTCCCGGCGAGCAAATTTTTTTAGCAATTCGGCGCAATTGGGCCATTACAACGAGCGCTGTATTACTGTTTATATTTATTTTTACTATTTATGGCTAAGTGGTTTGCTCGCTAACCCCAGTACATTTATATTAATGAGAGTATTGTTGTTTTTGAAACATCTCACTAGTTGCAGCCCCTAACATAATTTACCTTTACTACTATTTGCTACTTACATATACATGTATAATTCTTGTATATTTGAGCCCACAAAATAACTAAATACGCAAATAAAATACGACTTTAACCGCGTTTCACGCATATTGTTACTGACGTTGTCTTTGTTGCAAGCGGTTTGCCACCTGCCAACAACACCATCTATGTCACCAACTGTTGCAATGCATTTCTATAAGTATACGAGCAATTTGTGTGTATAAATGTGCATATACTTGACACTATATGAGTATATGGATGTTTCAACATATTTTCTGCGGTTATATTGCTCGCACTTTATCAAAAACCCACATTATATAGAGCGACGAAAATTGAGAGAAAAAACAGAAATAGATTAACTCTTTCAACGCCAGTGACAATAAATAATTATTTCATATTACTCACAGTGATTTCAGCGAAAATGCGCGAAATGCATATGTCAAAAGCATTTAACAGGATTTTAACGGTGTCGTTATGCGCTTCAATAGATGTGAATGAATGAGTGTATCTGAGTACTGGTATATTGAAGCATGTTTCAGTGAATGCTTGCTCTTATTTGAACGCATGGAATTGAATAAATCAAATGCAATTAAATCAAATAAAAGATTTTTATCAATATTTTGGAAATGCTCTGTGTTAATTGATAAAGGTGTATGAAGTGTCTCAACTGAACCTAAATAATTTATTATTTAAGTTTATTCGATGTCTAATTATATTTTTAAGGACAATAAAATTTAATCAATTAGGGTACATTTCATTGTACGAGCGATCATATGGGTCAATAAAATAACTAAATTTACCTTAGACCCTCCTGTATGCCAATAATTGACATATGCAGTAATAATGCCTTGCAACATGCATATCAATCTACATATGACATTACACATTCCTCAACTGAGTTGAGCATTGCAGACAAGTCAAATAATAAGCGATTAAGCTCCAACAAATGCTAGTAATAATTGATGATTGCATTTGAAATTTCCCACTCACACATATGTATATACAGGTACATGTCTTCTTAGATAAGTATATATCTGGATATGTATTTCCGACCTCCTATCACTTCATTAGCTCAAACAATAAAATCAACTGCGGAAATATGATTTGTGAAATTGCATTGTTGTAGCTGATTAAGGTCTTACGCTAGCATAGTTAGTAATGAATTTAGCTTTGCTTTCAAGCATTATGACAATACCAAATGTTGCTGCTAAAGCGCAACTTACTTACAGCATGCAGAATTCCAAAATTTGATCTCTTCTATGGAAACACATCTCTACAATTCACTAAATCTATTGTATCAGTACATATTTCTGTGTGTAGGCATCTCTGTAGAATTGTGCGTTATCCTTAATTGACTAACTGTAGACACGGAGAACATTGTTAGAAATCCATAAATGCATTTGCAACTGTGGTCAACTCATTTGTAGCGTTCCTCATCTGCACAAATCATGCAAATATCAAGTCAATTTCATATATATATATCTACATATCTTCCCAATTATATGTTAATTTGTCGGTTTATGCATGAAAATAAACTATCATATTACTAAGCCATAATTGAGCCACTACAATATCTATGCAGTCGAATTTCATTACAACTGATTGTATACTCACAAGCATATATGTACATATGTATGTATGTTCTAACAACCGTTGGTCATATAAATTTATATTTTTGCCTTCAGCTATTTATACAATTATTTTTGACCAGTTGAATTGTTTATTGCATTATTCAGAATGCATTTTCAAAATAGTTGCACTTAATTGATTTTGCATGTATTTGATTGTTAAGTACAGTTTGCCAATTGTGGAATTGATTAGTTATGCATTTATTTATATCTTCATTCCTGCAGCTATTAATTTAGTTCTAAAGTTAAGGCATGTTATTAGGGCGATAAAATATGCAAGATGATACAAATGCCAAAATTGTTTTGAATTTATGGATTTTAATAAATGTATCTATATTTTTCTAAATGTCCATAAAAGTATGTGTTCATACACTGTAACAAATACTTATTCTATATAAAGTATAGTATATTTCTTATAGAGATATTTTTTTGTAAATAAAATAATAATAAATGTGCTATTCAATTTACTGCTTATAATTTAAAAATTTAAAACAAATAGTTGCCGGCTTCAGTTCGCTACTTTTCTGTGTTCCTGTTATAATTATTAAAGTAATATAACTGTTCATGCTATTCTTTTATAATCGATTATGCCAATCTGTTTGCCAAATTATACGAATTGTTTGTACGATTGGCCACATTCTTTCTGGATTGAATTCAAACATTCTGAATAGGATATTTCTTGTCTAATAATTTAATTTCTTAGAATATATTTCAATAAAATTTTCATAGCAGCTCTTAAATGAAATTTATTAAACACAATTACCTTTGGAAATAATTATGTATACATTTTCAGTTTGAAAGTAGCAGAAATTTCGATAAATCAATTACTAGTGCTTTGTGCCCTAAATTTTATCGGCGTATGAAATATACCAAAAATGCCAACTCATTCAAATCATATAACCATGCAATTGCATCTATAAACATATGCCAATTGTTGGCCAAACACCATTATGCTATAAAACAGGAAACGGAAGTGAACATCAATAGATGCATGGCATAACGCGCATATAAAGCCATTGGGAATGCCGATAAACATTCCGCTTGCATATACATATGTGTATGAATATATACATATAAACTTATGAAAGGATGTTACGCGTGAATGTGAGAAATCGCCTGCTACATAATAGCGCGGTTTGCGAATATGAGCAAGTGTGGTTTTCATATGCAGCAGTCATGTATGCATATGAACACGTCGCTATCTGCCATGCGACCGCCACAAATTTATTAATAATTTTCATTCATTCGCATCCAGTAATCGGCGCTTGCAGAACGCAACGAGCCATGCAAATGAATGAATGTGAGTGGTTCGAATGCATGCAAGTGGCTGCGCTGCACTGATCACCGTGGCAACTATATATGTATGTATATTGTAAAATATAACATGAATATATACACACACACGCAAATACCATTAAAGCAACAATTCGCATACTCCAAATGCCTTGGCATACTCTCCATTCATATTGACTGCGGATATTTTGGTTGTTTTTGTCATTGTTGTGACACCATCAGTGGCGTTAATATGCGCACAACCGCAAGTCAATTCAATGATTTTATAAACTTCCAAATGCATAACGTAGATAGCGGTGGCGAAGAGAGCACAGTCAATATCTAAATGTATGAATATGTACGTGCCAGTAGTTGCAGCAGCCCACTAACCAATTAACTAGCGCAAGCTTCCTGCGACCGAGCTGCCAACTACATCAAAAGAGACTGCTGAAGAATTTAAGTCAACTATATTTGGATGAGTTGTCATAGTTGGTTGAATGACAAGGCGTAAAGAAATGCAAAATGCTTGGAATATGTATGAGTGTTATTGTTGCACCGAGTGAAGTCTTGTCTAATTGAGTTTTTTAGAACTTCGTTGCCTATAATGGAAGTATTAAGAAATGTTACTCATACACATTGCCGTAAGGAAAATTTGAATTTGTATGCCTCTCAATGAGCGTTTAAAATGCGTGTTTTAAAAATAATTTTAGTTAGCTGATGTGATAATTAGTGCATAA
This sequence comes from Zeugodacus tau, assembly GCA_031772095.1. Taxonomy (NCBI): domain Eukaryota; kingdom Metazoa; phylum Arthropoda; class Insecta; order Diptera; family Tephritidae; genus Zeugodacus; species Zeugodacus tau. The sequence continues at coordinate 10,203,341 of CM062651.1, read as the reverse complement.
ATATTTAATTGGTTATAAGTAGCAAAGAGAATAAAGCATTTTTTGACAGCTTTTAATAACCCTAAAATAATATTTTCTTTTCAATATCAACTGGAATATCTTTTTCGATTTTAACTTTATAATTTAAATGGCATTGCTTTATATAAACTAATTCACACATAAATATTTCACACGACCTGCTTAATTCTAAATCCACACACATGCCATACATATAAAAGCACTAAACGTCAAATAGCAAACACATAGCAGTGCGAAATGGCAATTTCTTAAATGGAAATGCACACATGCAAACATACATTGAAGCATATGCCGGCTTGTGTGATTCGCTTGTCAACTAGCTAACTGCGTGGAAAACGTCATAGAACTGTGAGCGTATAACCCAGAGTGGTAGTCACACAGGCATCGCTGTACTTATCGCTCGACTTTCAAATGACACATTTAGCAAGTGAAACGCGCCGACATACGCAAAATGTCAATAGCAATAACAACAACAATAGTGACGTTAGTAGCTAAAGCCGCTTCGTGGCACTCGGGATGCACTGGCATCTATGCTGATGCAGGCAGTCAGAATTGTATGAATTTATGTTTGTATGTATGTGCATCTCTATATATGGTATAAGCAGATTAACATGGATAGTCATTTGTATTTGCAGAAAAACATACAACTCAACGTCCCGGTAATATTTTTCAACTGTAAAGTGCAATTCAATTTTTCATAATTCTCACTAATTAATGTATGCACATTTACGTAACATAACAAATCGAATATAAATTTTGATTTTTAAAAATTATTTCATAAATTCATAGCGAAACACACGAAGTTACTATTCTATGAAGTATAAGTCGATAAATAAGCTCAATTCGGTAGACATAATATCTATGAATATTCATTCATATACATATGCTGTATTAAAGCCTTTTTACACAGACAAATTAATTGATCAATTAAAACTTTGATTGAGATACCTGTTTTTGCCCTTCACACTTCGATTAAAACTCAATTAAAAATTGATGTAGAAAAAATAAAATTTTAATTTATATGGTAAATCGATATAAATCAGCGTTTTAAGGCTAGTTAATTGATCAATTAGCTCCTTTGAGAAAAGGCAATTACGCTGCATATATAGCTATTACAACAATAGTCACTAGTATTTAATACGGCTGCAGTGCCCCATATCAAATTTGCTAACTCAAAGCACAAGTATTACAGTAACTCGCCGGGAAGCATTTGCACAGGAAGGAGAAAACCTACAAAGTGATTGCTAATTTTCATTATACAATTGCCGTTAATTTTCACAGCAGCCGCATTTGGCTGGTAACTGCATCAGTAATGATGTATTTATTCCACACGCTCCCCATGCGAGCAATGCATGTTGCGTTACGATATTAGCCAATATTGACAAAGCTTGACACAGCTCACACTCATTGATGATTTCACACTGGTGGAGCTGCTGCTGTTGTGAATAAGTTGAATGCGCCTACCCTAGTATTCAAAAATTGAAAAAGTGTTCTGCTTGTCTGCAGTCAGCAATACGAATTCCAGTGATCCGTTGCGAACTCAGTGAATGCATAATTGCTCCATAATACAACAGCAGCAAAGCGGCAACAGCACCGAGTTTGTGCAATTTACATGGCGCCGGGGATTCGTGGTCCTTTTGGTTCTTTTCGTGTTGTAACAAACTTCAGCATTCACTGAGCCTGTCGGTACACCTCGTACTCGTGGGAAATCAGCAAGTATTGTACCGGTAGTGACATAGTATTTTCTGGACATATAAATTGGAAATGAAGTAGGATAAATACATACATATGTATATATGTACGTTAACAGGCTGTCTAGTTGTAAGTTGTATTGGTGAATAGTGAATTATTGTTGGATGCATGCTCTTCACTTTTCACTATGGAGGCTAACTGAAGGCTGTTCTTTTGGATATTCTTGAAGTCTAAAATATAATCAATATCGATAAAGTGCTATAAATATCGGCCTAATTTGAATTGCATTTTTTTTAACAAAACCTCACAACCATCAATTCAATTTATTTAGTTGAATCAGCATCTTTTGAGATCGATTAAACTTAAATTTTTATGAAATTTGCGCTTTCCTGCGAATTTTAACTATCAAGAGGTGCCAACTTCTGGTAAATAGGACAGACAAAACTAAATTAATAAAACTAAAATAGTCTCGAATTAAGAAAAAAAGTAATCATACACATACACTTACACATATAACTCTATAAATACACAGGAATTGCTTGCCACTTTGAAAGTGTTGCACGCGGCACGTAAAAAATTAAAAAGAGCTTACAAATTTTAAGCATGGCGGCTGAGTCTGCACTCAGTTCAGCTCCTGGCGATTTGCCGCTTTTTTGAACACAGGCCACTTGGCTTGCAAAAAGTCCAAAAAAACAGAATCGTGCACCTTTTAAGCCGCTCACTTTGCTAATCCGATTTGTTTTCTTGCTCTCTCTTTTTCCGTTTCCAAAAAAATCGCCACCGCAGCAATTGTGGCCTTTTCAGAAATTTGTGGCAACTCGAGAGGACACAACATGCTGTTCGACATGGCTCTTGAATTCGGCATCGATTTGGAAAATTTCGAACTACAGCAGCAGAAGCGACCACAAATCGACACTAAAGATCTACTGACCCTAACAACGTCAGCTGCATTTGCCTCGTCATCACTTACAGCTGTAGAAGACACGAATGATGGCAGCAACAGCACCATCAATACTGACGGCAATGAGTGGCACGAACCGGAAGCAACAGACCAAATAAGTGACATCACTAGCACAACAACTACGCTACCGAAAATTGGTGCAACATACGAGGCCGACTCACTACATTCACCCCACGCCAGAGAACAGAAGCATGGCGTGCCGGAGTCAGCTGCAGCGGCCACGAGCAACCATGTCACGTACAAATAGCGCATGGACGATTGGTCGGAGTATTCGGAGGAGTGTGGCAATGCAGGCGGCGCTGGTTTACGGGTAAGTGTTGCTGTTATACTGTATAAAAATACCCGGCATCAAAATAAAAATCAATAAATAGAGAAGGAAACTTTCACAAAATTATTAAATGATTAAAATTAATTAGTTATTGAACTAAAAACCTTAAAAATTGGAACAATTTTCATCCTTTTTTCATCTTAAAGCAATGAACGAGTTGAAACATCGCGCTAAAATGAAGGAGCTGGTTTTGTTGTTCGCTATGTTCGGAAACGCTTACATCTCCTATTGCCATTTGGGGGAAAGATCCTGCTACTACTACTGCTATACCTTATCCGATATTGAACGCCCACTCAAGAGCACATCCGCTGGTGGAGTTGTATGCTGATCGAAAGGACAGGAAAGATTCTATTCAAACCGCTCCTTTAATTCGGTATACATAGGTATATTCAAGACTAAACTAGAATCTAATGCGTAAACTAAATAATTATATATAAATAGCTTAAATATTCATGTATATATTAAAGACTGATAGTTTAAACACATTGTTGTTTACTAATGTTAAAAAATTCTAAAAGTTTGAGCTAATAAATAAATAAAATATATTATTTACAAAAAAAAAAACAATTACATTTTTATTATTTGTGTCAAGTAGCGTTTCAATATGTTTTTGCCGGTAAGTAAAATATTATATTTGAAAGCAGGGTGATAATTTCAGACTTTTTCATTCAAAAATGTTCACGAAATAATTAACATTAATAGTTTAAGGTTCATACGTAGGTTTAACATGAATAAATAAGTAGATATGTATTTATAAACTCAAAGAAAAATTATTCTGCCAGCGGCAAAATAAAATATTAAAAACGCTGCATATACATTTCATTTGCCTTTTGTCTGACGGTTAAGCATATTGCTTCTCGCCAAAGTTAGTAGGACACCTATTAAACGGCCGGGTAAGCAGTTAAGCCATAGTTGAACGCCGTATTTGATGATGCTCCCAACTACCAACACCCTGTCTGAATAGTGCCACCCATCAACAAACATGCACATACAAAGGTACACGCATCCGCCGAGCTCAGTGACGGAATACACAGCGTATAAGTAACGTTTGTAGGCGCGTCCTCTTAGAATAATAATGTAGCAATTGTTATTTGTTATAGTCGATTCATGATTAAAACAACAGCACACCACAATCAAGATTTGTACATAACGTGTAGGAGGAGAAGCTTTAAAGTAAAAAGGTAAGTCAAAGGGAAATTCCAAGATAAAAGTAAAAAATGTTCTAGTAAACTCCCTTTCGACGCGGAAAATTTTGGCTAATCTGTTTTGTTTTTGTCAAATATTAACAAAATAGCGGCCTCAAGAAATTTTTTGGCAAATTTTTGAAAACCAAAAAAATTCGATTCTATTCTATTCTAAAAGCTGTATAAACTTCATTAAAATGTACTGAGCGGTTTTCGAATTACAGTTGTCACCGTCTCAAAAAGCATAGTTTTAAGAAAAACGCATTTAACCCTAGAAAGATAACGTTATTTTTTACCCCTGGAAAGATAACGATACGTCATAATGACGTATCTCCTTTTAATGGATTTTGAGCTTCCTAAAAATATAAAAACTGTTTGTTTTTTAACTGCGATCATTTATTTCATTCATTTTCAGTTCATTTTGAAACATGTAATCATAAAATTAAAGATAATATAAAATTTATAAATCAATTCATTTTTTTTTCATAAAAAGTAGCAAAAATAAGACAGTCTTCAGAAAAAGGTACAATTTTGGTTCTTAAATCTAGGTTAACAAATTTTTTTATTTTGTTTACAAAATAACTCTTTGTATATTGTTTTAGAACAAAAAAAATAAAGTCAAGCAATAGTATATGCAAAAATTATATATTAGGGTGATTCAAAAAAAAAAAAATTTTTTTTCTTGCAAACAGGCTTAAAAGTTTCAATTCAACGTAAGAAGATGTCAGTTAAAATTTGAGTCCTTAATATTAATATTAAGACTGTCCGCATCGCGTGTTTCTATTTCCCGTAAGAATAACATGGAAAAATTATTCTCTGCACTTTTTGAATTTTATTGCTAGTCTGTCATGTATTATAAAAAAGAGACTTCCACTTGTCTTTGTAGAGAATTGAACGCTCTACAAAAAAGGTCTGCTATAATTTTTTGAGAAACCTAATAGTTTACAAGTTATTCAAGACCAAAGTTTAATTTATCGAAAATTTTAAGGTTTTTGATGCATTTCAGCGAATTTGATAGTTTTATTAGAACAAATTACTCAAAAAATTTATGTTTATCTGAAATTTAGTTTCTTAGACAATCATTACTCAAAAAATGTATGTTCATCTGAAATTTAGTTTCTTAGACAATCATTGATAATAATTCTCGGTAGTCATCCGAAGAAAAATCGAATAGTCAATAGTCAAATAGTCGAAAATTTATTATACATTTTTTATATGAAAATAAAAATCATGTTAAATTATTTTTCTGTTCATCCAATAGTTTGTAAATGTTCTAAAAGTTGATGTAACTCATTTAAATTCTCAAAATTATGGGTGAAAAATTATTCCATTATTGATTGAAAAAAAAAAACCAATTATTAGTTAATATATTCCTTCTGTGAGTATTTCAGATGATTAATGAAAATTTTTTGTGTTTAGATTAAACAAAAAAGCTGAACTATGATTTTGAAGCTAATTGATGCTAAAAATGATTTCAAAGAGTTTCACTAGTCGCATTATTGCAAAAAATTTTTATCAATGATTGTCTAAGAAACTAAATTTCAGATAAACATGCATTTTTTGAGTAATTTATTCCAATAAAACCATCAAATTCGCTGAAATGCATCAAAAATCTTAAAATTTTCGATAAATTAAACTTTGGTCTTGAATAACTTGTAAACTATTAGGTTTCTCAAAAAATTATAGCAGACCTTTTTTGTAGAGCGTTCAATTCTCTACAAAGACAAGTGGAAGTCTCTTTTTTATAATACATGACAGACTAGCAATAAAATTCAAAAAGTGCAGAGAATAATTTTTCCATGTTATTCTTACGGGAAATAGAAACACGCGATGCGGACAGTCTTAATATTAATATTAAGGACTCAAATTTTAACTGACATCTTCTTACGTTGAATTGAAACTTGTAAGCCTGTTTGCAAGAAAAAAAAAATTTTTTTTTTGAATCACCCTATTATATATCCCAAAAAGTCACACTAAAGATAACGATACGTCTTTTCGACGTACGATTTGATCATAACTCAGATAAGAAAATACTCACCTCAAAAAATCAACCATTACCAATAAGCTGCTGCTACCGACTGAGATAAATGAGCGTTGCTCAGTAGACAAATAAAAGTGTGTGGCTAAATGAGCCTCAATCCCCGATGCTCCACCAACATCAATCCCGGAAAACGAAAAACACCATGGACACACACCATTCCCCACATTCAACATACGCATCACTAACACGCTACATTCACCACACTCACCACCACCTACAATCCACACCATACATCACTCACGAGAGAATTACACATACACACTGCACACCGACACACACACATAAGCTCAACCGATAACAGCGCTCTCGTGTGCGCCAACATCTACGAGTATACAAAAGGGATCGACCGACGGACATCTGGCACCTTTTTTGATATCATCAGCGATCATCAACACGCAAGTTTTTTGTTTCGTAATTTCCGATAAACGAGCATCTCGGCGGCCCAATCTTTTTTCTATTTTTTATACATAAATTTAATAAATTATAATTCAAAATAATTATCTATTCAAAACGTTATACCTTTACATCCAAATATCCTTTGGTGAAACCCTTTCGAAGGGAATGCGTTAAAGTGTAAATTGAAATAAACGAAAAGCAAAGAAGCAAAAGGCAACACCACTTATTTTATTTCTTCGGTATTTGTAAAAAGGTGAGTGTAAGATTTAAACAGTGTGAGAGCGTAAAAAAAAATGTGTACGTCGTTTCGACGTACGTTATCTTTCTAGGGTTAAAGTTTCATACTACCGTTTTGGAGTGCCCGAGCGCTCTTTGCTAGTTGTCGAATAACTCGAAAAGTAATTATCAACTTCAAAATTACAGAGAATATTTTTAAGATACCACACTTAACGAAAATGTAAAATACAAAATTAAATTAAAAGCAATTCATATAGACACACTCATGGACAAATGTCGAAGTATTCGACTTCAATTTATATTTCAATGACCGGAAACTGCATACGAAGTTTTACAACAAAAACAAAAGGTGTTCATGCCAGATGAACACAACCCTGCATTGTCCTATAAACTCGTCTAAATACGAATTAAAGGACAATGCAATAATGCACAACAGCACCAACATAACCCGCGAATATACACAACAGTAAGAACAACAACCCAAGAAGAAGGAAGAAGAAGAACCCGCGGACGGACAATACGGCGCCAAAACAACTCACCGCGGATCAACCCAGATCTACAACAACAGCACCAGGAGATAACCCATCCAACCAACGCGGGATTACCCACCCATACAACAGGTTATAAATATACGTCTAATATTAACTTAAATATAAGATAAAATTGTAACCTACTTACATATAAACACTCTCACCCCTTTGTGTACCACTAACAAATTGTACATTTCGTATGCCCAAACAAATTGTATGTAATTTATACCCCACACACCCAAATACACAAAACTTAAATTATATCAAAAACTAATCATCTTATTTTATTTGGCACACCGGCAACTCAACGTCGAGTACCTCGACAAAAGGCTTAATTGTAATGCAATTTACGTAGCATAGGTTAATCAGCTAGCACAGCCTCCTCTTTAGTATGTTATTGTAAACGTAAGAAGTTGCAGTTGTGATATAATGTACTCATATGTGTATATGTTTGTTTGTATTTACATACTATACCAAGTTGATTTAATTTAATCTTAACGAACTAACAATGAACTGGACACTTCCTTATTAAGAGACACTCATCCATATATGTATGTATATATATATGTATATATCTATGTGTTCTCGATTGCTGCAAGAGACTATCTTAATTGTATAGTAGCTTCACAGTAAGACAATATCCGTCAGCTTTGTTGGAATAATAATTGCATTGTTTGCTGAACAAACAATAGTCCACAAACACACATACATAAGGACACACAAGATATTGTTAGGGAGGTTTAGCTGTTGCAGACATCTAGCATCCCTGTAGTTCGGTACCATCGGAGAAGAGCTAACGATATAACTAATTCCGAATCATTAGGACCGGTCCCAGCCCGATTACATGCAATGTTATTTGACTAACGATTTTTACATTGCAATGTCCTACGAGAGTAATCGAGCGGTGCGACTCTGCATTACCAGTCATTGGTGAAAGGACTAGTTCCAAAATCGTTAGTGAATCGCTAGTACAGAATCACTAGCGTTTTCGTTAATTCAAAATGGCTAGTGATTTGACTAATTCGAACACGCTAGAGGTTTCATTAATTCAAAATCGCTAGCGATTCTACTGGTCCATTAACGCTTGTGGTTCTACGCCTGAGAAAATCTTTTGAAAACAACACTTTTACAAAAAATAAAACAAATGTTTACGAAATACAAAGAAATATATTTATTTAATTCATGTACAAATATTTATTTTCTACTATTCTTATATTTTATCTCCTCCCTTTTTTCGTCCTTAAAAATTATCTTACATTATATTATTCTTATTTACTAATTATTTATTTTCTTTATTAATATTACTTTTTTATTATTAGCTATTTTAATTAATTTTTATTTATTATTTAATACACATACATGAGTGTACAAAATAAAAAAATTTTATTAGTTTTGAGTATAATAATGTTGTAATAAGTTTTCAATTATATTAAGTATATAACCTGATCTATGGGTGGATAATCCCGCAATGGTTCTATGGGTTGTAGAGTTTCGGTGATCTGCGGTGATTTTGTTGTTGTTTGTGATGATCCGGTGTTGGCGCCTCCGTCCGTGGTTGTTTTTGCCTTCTTCTTGTCTTGCGTTATTATTCTTATTTTATTATTATATTTATTCACTTATTAAATTAATTTTCACTTTTTTGCACAATAATTTTTCACTATATGTAAAAATATTCTATAATTTTCCGTACGCAAATTACACATCTTCGTCTTAGTCGGAAAAATGTGAAATGACGCGTCAAATTTTTGGAAAAAAATTGTGTGACAAAAGAGACGAGAGAGAGAGCGCGAAATTAAAAAAAACAAGAGTACTGTTTTTAGGGGTGGGTTTTGCCAATTCATTTTTCGAGTAATGCCTCGTTGCATTACAAATCATTAGCGAAAAGACTAATTACTAGTAATGCATGAAATCGCTAGTAGATTTAGCGCTCTAGTAATCGCTTGACACCAGCCGAACTACTGGGATGCTATACATAAGAACATATTCACGTACGCTTGTAAGCTAAGCTACCACGAAATACTCGCCACTTTACAGTGCGTAGCATAATCGCGCTGCTGCAGTTGCTGACCACTGCCGCAAATACAATATGCAAACTTTAATTTCCATTTCCTGCCAACAAGCGTTATATATGTACATACAAGTCTTTGTGATCAGGCTTGCATATTGACATGCCAGTTTATCCAAAGCAATTATCGTAAGTGCATCTCCGGCTTTTGTTGGGTGTGGCATTTGGATTTTGGATCTAGCTTACTTTAGAACTTCATTATAGAAAGATACTGTCACTGTCTCACAGCTTCTGATCAGATGAAAGTATTTAGGACAAATAAGGAAAGGCTAAGGTAACCGACCATTTATACTCTCGTTATTTATTGATGTAATATTATTAAGATAAAGTCCACTAGAATAACGAAAATTATCATAGTATACTATATACTATACTACAGTATATGAGGACTGGGGTAATTCCTGAACTGATTTCACTAATTTTCACCACCAAGGTACACTATATCTAAAACTATACGCTCACTTAATTTTGCTAAGATATCTCACATATTAACCAATACATATATGCGGAATAAAGCCCAACGAATTTTTGAAAAACCTATAATTAGGAATATTGGAGTTAGAGGAAGTTATGACCCGATATTATTATAATAATTTTAGGAACAGAGACACACTATTAGAAGAAGTTTACATATCTTACATTAAAATATCTGAGAGATTTACCAATATTTTCGTTGAAAATTGCCCTTTGATACTGAGTTCTTATTGTTCGATATCCGGGGCCTTGAAAAGGCATAGTCCGATTTCGGCAATTTGAAAGAATCAGATGGAATGCAGAATTGAGTTATATGGAAAGTATTCGTGGTTGTGAACCATTTTCCATCCGTGTCACCAGGGTGTCAGGAAAGTATTATGTACCGAAAGTTCTTGAGATATGGTTTGTTCCATTTTCCATTTTTTAAAAAACTCTGAGTGCAACTCTTTACCTAAGTTTATATTTTAGAACTAATTACTTTCAGTTCAGCGATTATTCTACTTCTTATTCAACAAATTCCAGTTAGCAATTTGACAACATTTAATTCTGTCGCACAACAATTCTGACATTTGGACAATGGTCAAAGCAAATTGTGTTTAATCATCTCCAAAGTTAAATGGAATCTATACAAATGTGTCTCCGCATTGGCTACACTTCAACTCGTTTACAGGGGCAGCTAATGCGTAGTGAACTAAAAGCCAGACAGACGCCGTACACACACTTAATTATACTTTATGTAGGAATTTGTTAGCAACGAAGATAAATAATCCAGAAAAATGCGCTAGTATTAATCTATTAAATGTGTGCCTAGTACATATATGTATGTTCTAGCATATATTTGCCACAATTTGGCAATGTCTGGCAAGCATTTATGTGGCGCCAATGGAAATGATCTCAGTCAAAATTTGTTTAATTTTCTCTGTTTTGTAGTTTTTCGTTTTTCATTTGGCTACAATGTGACTTGCTATTCGCGGGTTCGAGAGGGTACGTCAACGTCGCAATAAATTGCTTCTCCTTCTCGAAGCTTGTGGTAATTTGTAGTTTTCAGTTGTCCTTTCTGTTGTATAATTTATGGATGAACTCGTTAGATTTCTTTATGGTGCCGCATTAAATTGCCAAAATCCATTCAAGCAGATTTTACATGTCCACATTTCGGTTATGTTAGCACTTTATTGGTTTCATTTAAGAGCTCAAGTAATTTGTGTACAGAGTAACGAACCATTTTACGTTCTAGTTGATGTTCGTTTAAATTATTAGAATTATAATTTGTAATCTTATATGAGAACTTATGACTCATACGAATCTGATATTGAAATGCACCTTTGTGGAAATTAGCAAAATATTTAAAGCAGTTCATGGAGTTAGCATGAAGAAATGTATTTTACATTTCAATAGCTTGAAAAAATCAGCAAATGGTCTTTATGTACGAACACCTAAGAATATTTTTCAGGTCATCATATTTTTCAAAATCAACTTGACCCTTAAACCGACATTTTCTCATTGTCAGATAAACAGGCGTCAAGAATGAAAAGAAAATTTATATATTTCTATGCATTCAACAAAAAACATCTTCACTATAGCCCAACTTGCAACAAAAGCAACACACAGCTAAAAAGTAGGCGAGAAGTCACCTTAACTCATTCCCTCCCTTTTTACTCGCTTGGATTGGACTCGATCCCATTGTACTCACGTGGTTAAAAGAAAAACATGATTTTTTTCTGTACCCTAGCGATGGGAGGGAATGGGTTAAGCCCCTAAAGTAGAGAGAATTTTCAAAGTAAAAGGTGTTCGTAATAATGCAATATGTACTTTTTATTTGTACCGTTGAAAGTGCGAAAACTTTCGACACAGAAAGCATTTTGCTTTAAAAAGGCTTTCCTTCTTCAAAAGTGATAGTTGGAAATGCAACACAATAGACACTTTACTTTTTTATTTCTTATATTTCTTCCTTATATTGTTCATTCCTCTCCTTTTTGGCTTTGTAAGCTTTCGATTGCACTTCAAAAATGGATTTGTATTTCGCCAAAGGAATATTGCGATTTTTGAATAACAAAGAGCCATATGTAAATCGAGTTTTATATGTCGGTGTAGTCGAAAAAATTATTGATAGGAAATAAGAATAAAATAAGAGCAATGACCTTTAAAAGTAAAGGAGTGAATTGGGTGATGTGTACACCGTTGAAGTTGCCGAACGCTTAACTGTAAAATTGTGTTGCAAAATTAAGATGTTAATTGTCAAAGGTATTGAAAAGATGGCGTGCTATATATCGCCATTTCCTTCTTCACTGTCCCGAATTTGCAGAACTTAGGTCATCTCATTGGAGATCTTTATTTGAAACAAGTTTCTATGAGTTGTCTTTATAGGCTTTCCCACAGGGAGCAGTAAATCATTCAGCCTCAGAATATTTTGCACACTGCAATTTGTATTGTATTTAAATAGTCCAAACCTGTTCAGGTATACATATTTATTTCAATTGCCGAGTTTCCATTTTTCCTATTTCTTCTAAAATTAATTCAAAATAAGTGAAAATCTGGTAAATGCTGATATCCTACCCATTTAGTTCCCACACCAGCAAGCACCACTCTGTTAATACGATATTAACCTCTCGCCATCCGTCCAAGAACACGCAAACCACTGAAGCACCAAACGCGCTCAATTTATGTCCAAAGTTGGGTATTTGAATAAATCTTCTTTAATGAGAAAATGCAAAGTATTGCAATTTTCCTCTCTCCACTTGCCCGCATTTCTATATATGGGTGCCCTTTGAAGTTAAACAGATTGGTTGACAGACAAACAGTCGAACTAAATACTTAAATAAATCTAGGTGTCTAATTCTACAAAAGCGCCGACCAAATCAGCCGTGACAAGTGAACCGTCTCAAATTTCAACTTAGCCAACCAAGTCGACGGGGCTGCGCAGGTGAGCCAGACACGATCCGGTGTAAAAATCCAATAAAATGCGTATTAGCGGCGACACATCGGACGTTTATTGAAGCTTAATGCCGCGTTGCGTATCCGTTGTTTAAATCCATTAAAGTGTCAAACCGAACAGCTATTGTGGTACGCAGTTAATACTTCCACTACCACCACTATGTACACCTCCACCGCACATTGTATAAACCATTTAATGTCAGTCAGCGCTGGTAATATATATTTAGATGGACTTTTTTTGGAAGTGGTATCACCACTGCAGTCTTCTTAAGAGAGTAATTTTCCAAAGCAAATCCATTCAAGCGATGAAAGCAACAACAACTAATGAAATGCACTAATATTGTGTTTGTTATTGTTCTTGCTAGCGGTTACTAAGAAGTGAGTGAGAATGCTTGCAAACTTCCTGTCTTTTTCGTTTTACGACAAAATGCTTTTAAGTATTTTATGCAGATGCGTCGCAAAGGTGATGCAGTAGTGGTCTCGCTTGATTGAATTTGTCTACATTTGTCTCTGTTCCCATGCGTTTGAATGACATAAACTTAAAAATCTAAATTGGTCTTGAATATGGAGTACAATTTTCTTCACTCATTGTCTTATACTAAAATATGAATGATTTAGTAGAATGTGCTATTCTAAGGAATAGTATTCGTGTATTTCAGGTTAATTTAATAATGATTTTGTAAAGGAATTCATTCGTTTACCTCCAACCTCCCTCGATTTACAATAATTTCATATCTAATATTATAGTCTTTTCACATAAGATCTAATTGATCAATTAACCGGCCCTTGCTTGATTGATTTAGATCGATTTACCATAAAAAAATCTTCATTAATTTTTTATTGAATTTTAATCGACTGTATATTTACTTTCTTTGTTGTTGTTAAATAAAATATAGCAGTCAGCTGTTGAAACTTACCAACTTCTTATGAAAAGCAAAAACAAAAATATGTAACAGCTGATCGGTTATCGAGTAGCCGGCAGTGTGAAAGGCAAAAACTGGTTTCTCAATCAAAATTTTAATTCATTTGGCTGTATGAAAAGGCTATTAAGATTATTTTACGTTTTAGATTGATTTAATATATACCGATTATCTATACAATTCGTCTTTATCTTTATTATCGTCAATTCAAAAGCAAATAATTCTTAAAAATCTTTATATAAAGTAATATCCGATATATTCTTCTGTATTTATATTCTCTATTGGTTTTAGCCATCATACACTTGATAATTTATTGTTTAGCATAACATACTAAGCCCAGAAGTTGTAAGTTGTTAACTTTGGTTTGCAGAAATTTACATATTTATACTCTCGCAACAAAGTTGCTAGCAACAAAGTTGCTAAGAGAGTATTATAGTTTTGTTCACATAACGGTTGTTTGTAACACCCAGAACTAAACGAGTTAGATATAGGGTTATATATACCAAAGTGATCAGGGTGAAGAGTGGAGTTCAAATCCGAATGTCTGTCTGTCCGTCCGTCCGTCCGTCCGTCCGTCCGTCCGTCCGTCCGTCCGTCTGTGCAAGCTGTAACTTGAGTAAAAATTAAGATATCTTAATGAAACTTGGAACACTTATTTCTTGGCACCATAGGAAGGTTGCTTTCGAAAATGAGCAAAATCGGACCACTGCCACGCCCACAAAATGGCGAAAACCGAAAACACATAAAGTGCCATAACTAAGCCATAAATAAAGCTATGTAAATAAAATTTGGTATGAAGGATCGCACTATGAAGGGGCATATTTGGATGTAATTTTTTTGGAGAAGTGGGCGTGGCCCCGCCCCCTACTTAGTTTTTTGTACATATCTCGCAAACCAATAGAGCTATATAAACCAAACTTTCTGCAGTCGTTTTTTTTAGCCACTTCCTAATACGGTCCAAAAATGAAAGAAATCGGATCATAACCACGCCCACCTCCCATACAAAAGTTAGGTTGAAAATTACTAAAAGTGCGTTAACTCACTAACGAAAAACGTCAGAAACACTAAATTTCACATAAGAATTGGCAGATGGAAGCTGCACTCAGATTTTTTTACAAAATGGAAAATGGGCGTGGCGTCGCCCACTTATGGGTCAAAAACCATATCTCAGGAACTACTCGACCGATTTCAATGAAACTTGGTTTGTAATAGTTTCCTTACATCCCAATGATATGTTGTGAAAATAGGCCAAATCGCTTCACAACCACGCCTACTTCCCATATACCAGAACTTTGAAGACGGTCTGAATCGTTTACTTTACAATATATAAAGTAAGCACTAGTGAGGATATCGGTGCAGAGCTTTGCACAAATACTGTATTTATAGTGTGGCAGCCCTTTTCTAAAAATCGCCGAAATCGGACCATAGGTTTTCAAGGCCCCATATATCGAACATGAGGACCTCGGTGCTTCTAACCTAATATTAGGGTTTCCAACTTTCAATGGACTTTATACAATATATATGACGAATATGTGGGTCAAATTGTGTATTATATAATATAAATAAAGTTAAATAAATCAATTGCGAGAGTATAAAATGTTCGGTTACACCCGAACTTAGCCCTTCCTTACTTGTTTCCATTATGATTTTCCATCGCATAACAAGTTGTTTGTGTATATCTATTGTTTTCTACCCAAAGGCAATATCCAACTATTCACTAGCATTGTTGTTGCTTTGATGCTAATGCGCCATATAAAGGATATAACATTTTAGGTGTGGGTGTACATAAAACTATTATAAAAACACTAGCAGACCCGGCCACACGTTGTTGTGGCTAAGGTATACATTAAATTAAGTTGGTCCAATCTTGGCTTCAGCGACGATATTGATTACTCGAGGTCGATTTATGTTACGCAGCATGATGACAACTCACACTACTTTTAATTGCAAAGTGAGTGGTGATGGTACAGGCAATTTTAAATAGTTTGGGATAATTGACTACGTCATCCTGGGTTGTAGCTGTGTCAACTCTACTGGACCGAAATTCTAAATTGTCGCATTAAGATCATCAATATCTTTGTTTTTTTACCACCAATATAGGTCATTCAATCAGTCATTTATGGTTATCATATTGAGGTCTCATGTCAGGAAAACTTCAAGTCAATGAAGTGACAGAAATCTGTTGGAAATGCTATTAATTCATCGAGGTGTCAACTGCGACCCCACCATTTCCAACTATTTCTACAATCGCAATTTGATATTGTTGCAAAAACACTCATATGTTAGTTGTTAATTGGCGATACTTTATGTGTCGGCATAATTTAAATGACTTTAAGCATGCGATTAGCCCGTCAGTAACAGTTGATCCAGGAATAATTGGAAGAGTCTGGCGTAAATCACCTGTTAACAGAATCCTGGCTCCACCAAAAACGTTTATCGACTATAAAGATCTTTTAAAGTCCTGTGCAGTACCTCCAGCGACTTCTTGAATATTTGGAAAATCTTCGTTATAACGCTATTTTTGACGATTTTGCCGACTGGTGTTTTGTTTATTTGCAATTTAGGAGTAATTTCAAGGCTGAATGTGTCGTTTGTTTGCCTACTAACAGGCGCCTATTCCCGTTAACCTTGGAAACCTTGGAACCTTGGTGAAAATGAGTGAAATTGGTTCTGCAATTACAGCAGCCCTCATATATGTACTATATATGATGATTTTCTATTGGACTTTATGCCGAATATATAGGTCATATTGTGTGTTATCTTTATAAAATTACATCAATAAATTGCGAGAGTGTAAAATGTTCGGTTGAACGTGAACTTAGCCTTTCCCTATTTTTTACAAATTGTTTTGGGCTATCGACACAACCTTATACAATTGAACAATAACAAAAATATTTTAACAAAGCAGCAATGACAACCTTCAAAATATTATTTTTTTGTTTTCTCTTTTTATATTTTTCTTGTCAACTCGAATAAAATTCTCTTATTGATATCTTCCTCGCAACTTTTCCATATTTACTCACTTTCTAAACTTTTTCTGGCCTTCCACAAATATTTCAAGACTAAAATTAGCCAGAAAATTTATAATTTTCTTCGCGTAAAGTTAAAAAAATTTAGGGGTGGACCACCCTTAACATTTAGAAGGATGAAAAATAGATGTTGTCCGATTCTCCACCCTAGCCGATATACACGCTAAGGTTCACGAAAATCGGTCGTGCGGTTTCAAAGGAGTTCAATAACGTACACAGTGACACGAGAATTTTATATATTAGATTAAGGTTGTCCTTCTCATATTTATACCCAATTTAATGATATAAAACATTTTGACATGAGTGTTACATCACCTCCTTCTTAATGTTTTGGGACATTTTTCCTTCGTAAATTTAGATGCATTGGAGCAATCTTTTGCACCACCTTACTGTTGCTGCTGGTAAATCACAAAATCAAATTGTTCTTAATCACTTGCCCAGAAAATTGTGCAAATTTTTGTAGGTACAAGGTGTTAACTTCTATGATATGATAAATTGTCCATGTGGCCCTTAACCGATTAACAAGATAACCAACCACAACAACAAACGTTGTTAAACTTTTGGTCGACTACTACTATTATATGGTAATATTTATATATACTGAAGCAACTGCTGACCTTTTCGCATGTCACTAAAAGCTGAAAACTGGTTTTGCTATTTTTCTGCTGCTTTTTAACTAAACTTTTTTAATGGTATTTTTATTTTATATAATTTTTTATCTCTTTTATCACATTATTTTCCTTTTTTGTTCACATATCAGCCGCACGTTGCTCAATACACTCAAAACCCTTCCAACCGCACTACTACCTACCACAGCAATCATATTTTTATGAAAATGCAAATTTTGCGAAAGTTTTTCCATCACCCATGCATCACTGAAAGGCATTGTGTGCGCTGGCGGCTGACAAACAACCAGTCAAATAGACAGATATGCAGACTAAAAGTGAGGTTATAGCCAACAAACGAGCAGCCAACCAACGGTTAACCCGAATTCAATGTTCATTTCAACCCATCGGCGTTACGTAGAGCTGAAGAGAGCTGCAAGTGGAGAAGGTCACACAAACATATTCAGATATATATTTAACTTGAACGTAGTGGTCTTCTCGTCGGATCCTCACTGCCCACAGATTGCTGCATTCAGCTAGTAAAACCCATTGAACTGCTGAGATACCTAAGTTGTTCGCAAGAACTGGCCGACTCTTCAGCTTGGCATCGAAAAGGACTGATTGCGTGTGCGAAATGTGTTCAAAAAGGATAATCGGATAATATTTTTCTCTTCTCACTGCGCTTCGATAAAATGATTTGCAAACAAATTGGTTCGGAAAATTCGATTGAGTTGTGGGATTTATTTTGTTAACTTGAGCAGTGTGCGCGAAAGGTACGAGAGTGGCGGAAAATATGCAAGAAAAAAGAAAGCAATGCTAACAATAAGCAACTGAAAGTTAGAAAAAAAAAGAAAAACCAACAACAACAATGACAACAGCTTTGTATTTTGACAATAGCCAACGGCTTGGGTTAGCAAACTTATTCAACTTCCAATTGGTCACACTTACAACATACACACTTGATCATACAGCAACAACAACAACAATGAAAACTAACAACAAATTTTCCACAGTAATAATAAAATCAACAGCAACATCAACAATACCGTTACCAGCTAAACAGCAATAACATCAACAGGCATAACAAACATTTTACAACAGCAATAACAACATGGTGTAGAACATTATTTGTGAATAGAATGTGGATTCTGAGCGGTCAAGTGAGCATAGGTTTTGTTTATTTATTTTGAGATATTTTTTGTCAATGCTCCTTTACTTGCTTAGCTTCATAATATTTCCACTGGTTCGGTGCGGTCACAACTTTTTACGCCTTTCATTTTTTTATATTTTGTATTTTACACAAACAAATCGAAAAGCGCACTGGCACTTGACTTAATCTCCCTTAACAATTTTGCATATATTGGATTTTTGAATTAGGTTAGAACACTTATATTACTGTCCTGAGTGAATTAATTTGGGAAATGTATTGACTTGCGCTTTGTAGATTCGCAATACCCCTGAAGATCAGATATATATTTTTTCAAATACAGTAGTTCTCCGAAATAACGAACACATTAATTGTCAGGCCTGTTCGTTACATCGAATTTTTCGTTAATTCGAGTACTCACTTAGAGGTATGTTTTTCAATCAAAATGAGTTAAATATAATAAAAACCATAACTAAACCACTCAAATCAACTGAATTCTTCCTAAATGGACCAATTCTGACACTTATACTTCTATTTGGTGCCGATCAATAATTTTAAGTTTTTTTATAAAATTCATCATTTTTTTCAATTTGCACCTTTCTTTTGAATTTTTTCAAGTTATATTTTTAATTCTGGTTCGATGTCATTTGATTTTTTCCTCTTTCTTCATATGTCTTCTTCATGTTGTTCGTTAAACCGAATACTTACAAATCTCCGATGTTCGTTATTTAAGGTACTCAATGTAACAAATTTGCTTGTTCGTAATAAGCGGTTTTCGTTAAAACGAATAATTCATTATTTCGGAAAACTAGTGTATCAGATTGTGCATTGGATATGTTCAAATAATTTTGGTGAGTACAGCTATACAAATTTATAGGCCTTGACAGGTTAGAGTACGGGTCCAATCCCATTACATAAATGTTTTAAATCATTGGAATTTTAATATGTCCTATAAGTTTTATCATGCGCTTAAATGAGCATTTTGAACCTTCTTAGCTAAAATTAAAATTGAAAAAATTATTTTTGGCATGAAAACTAACTACAACTTGTATTTGCAATCATTCCAATCATGCATTTCCAAAAAATGCAAAAGAGATATTTAAAAATTTAAATGAATTTCGTAGCCTTGAGAGCCTACATTGGACGTCGACCTGTAATTATGATGTAGCTTGCTTACCGTGTGAAATTGTATTTCATGTTTGTTATGATAGATATTTTAAATACGATTCGATTCGATTAAGTTCCAAAAATTTACTCTAATCCCTTTAAACAGTAAGGTACCAACCCTACCACTCTTCCCCCATCAGTATTATGCAACCAACGACCTACGTGCAAGTAGGGATATCATAAGAGAACTATATAATAAACTGCAGCAATCAATAGCACTTAAAGAGGCAGTAAATAAGTAGTAGATGGCAGTCTACATAAAAGCTCCAAGTCATTTCTATAGGGTGGTGGTAGTAATGACAGTGAGTTTTGAACTCCAACCTGGATCATAAGTGAATAATGTAAAAAAAAGTAAAAAATACAAGTACATAGTTGTGAAAGAAGGGAATATTTTTGAAAGCACTCATAAAACGTAGAAGTCGTAATAATAAATCGTACCTATATATACAGCGCGATATATTTCTTGGGAGTAATCTTCAATGACAAGTGGTTGTAAATAGATACGTACTAATAGCAAAAAAATAGTTGCACTCAATGTGGTAAATGAAAACAAATCGAGCTGCAATGTACTGACTTGTCGGCAAAAAAATGTGAAGAAGGACAAAATTGCACAACTTTGTAAGAATATGCCACCGCAAGTTTAAGTGTTTCAGAGCCAACAGACGTACATTGAAATTACGGTAATTCTACTTTCTTTTTGTCTACCAATAAACATTAAGAGTTCTTTAACATCTTCCCTGGTAAAAATTTGCGTAATATATTGTCCTACTAGCTCTGCAACTGTAAACAAACTTAAAGACCTTTTATAATTATCTTAATAAATAGCGCTCAAAAGCTCTCCTGCTTTTTTCCAGAACTTCTCTGAACTGCTAATATTTAATTTATTCCATATTTCTTCCGCCACGATACTTAAATTCTGATTCTTTACAACGATAAATCATTCTATAAACAAAATTGTTGCTCATATTTTTCACCACTTTTCAATATCATCAGGAAAAGTATAGATGTCACTGAAGCTGAAGGGCCATTCAATATCGTGAAAATTCTTTGAAAATCATATTAAAATGTATCGAGGCACCAACGAAATATTAAAGAAAAAAAGAAATCATCACTCCGGAGTCCTTTTTGTAAGACCCCCGCTTTTTCATGCGGTTCCAATTGATCACCTTCTTCCAACACTTTTCACCACACTGACAGTATGAATCTGATTGCCAAATGTGAACCACCTCCGCGCTGAGACCTTTTTTCATAAATAACACCGTGAGCGTCGGTGCTCCATTTGATAACTTTTGCATAGTGCTCTTCGAAAGTGCCATTCAGTCAAGTCAGTTTAGTTCGGCTTTCAGTCAGTATGCAATTCAACGTTACTTCGCTTGGAGCTGCTGGTTTTTTGACTGCATGCTCATATCACTAAAAGGATATTGCGCCGTGCCGAAAAAGTGTGGCGCATAGTTTTCGTTATCACAGTTGTTGTTTGCTAACACTTTCTCTATATGAATACGGACCTCTATAGACAGACGCACATGGACACTTTCACAATGTTCGAAAATTAATTACACTAATTGATGCTTTTCACGTGGGCCAAAGTGGTGGCCTAATAAAACACCCCGCTCAGTTTCATGCTCACAAATATACACCCTTACTCACATTTGTGTGCTATCAAAAATTCAGGTGCACTCACTCAAATTTGTTTTCATTAGGGTGATCCTGGAAAATGGTTGTATAACGCTAGTGAACAGGTCATCCATAATTCTTCTGTAATCCACCCTAATGTTCATACGAAAATGATAATGGTATTATGTATATTTAAATGTAGCAGGAGTCGAACATATATTCACCTAATCAGGCAACTGTGCGATAGAATTTGAGAGATTCTAATTTTAATGAGGAATTTTCAATTAACCATCAAGCTTTAAAAAACTCAATCTACATTTTCAACATCTTTTTTCATGATGGTGTTTTGCTTGTCAGCCTACAATGACACGACGGCAACAATAGAACGGTAGCTTCATCTTCAGTTCCATTTCCAACTCCGGCGAATTGGCGCGTGCTGCTGTCAAGCTTGTTGGAGAGTTTTTCTTTTATTTCCTGTGTTCGTATTGATTGCTCCTCATTTTTTATATCGAAGACCGAGGCTTCACTCGTACTTACATGTCGTGCCGCTGGAGTCTGGTTCACTCCTGTTGGTCTCACCAATATTCAATTGTAATGCATGTCGCGTAGATCTGATCAATGACTTACGTGATGTTTTTCTGGCACAAACACACCAGCGAATGCGCGCTAACTCCGGGAGTTAAGTTGCCGCGTCTTTATAAGTTTCTGTAAAGTGCGCAGGGAACAGCGACTGCGTGTGAATATCATTGGGCAGCGATATGGAAATGATAGCCCGTAAATGATACTTACGAGAGTGGTTATTTAAATTATACTCGTATAAACTCTAATGTCCAGTCGAATTAACCTTTTTAATAATTTACAATTACTAAGACCTATTAACATTTGTGGCTGTGAAATAAGCTTCAGAAAGGATTACTATACCAACAAGGCAACCGTTGAGATCCCTAGTTCTTCCTAGGATGATCCCTAGCTCTTCTTTTCAGTTAGATTTTCTTTATGTTATCTAATATACTGGTCGATACCAACTTTATAAACCAGTAGGGTAATGTTACACTCTTTATCTAGTTTCGAAATGTAATCCATTTGCGTTCTCCTTTCTAAGAAAACATATTTCCAGGATACCCTAGTAGATCGCCACAGTTATTTCTCATTTGCATGCACCTGTATTGCAGCTTTAAGGCTTTGTACACGGCACATCTCTGATATAGAAGTCAACCCAACTTGAGCAATGCGATTCGAGTGAAATCCTACAGTTTACTCTATGTTTTCCACCTTCCATTTTACTTTACTATCAGCAAAGCAGTATAATTTTGCTGCGTATGTTCAGCCACTTTACACATCCCACCGAGAATATCCATTATCATTTATGGGAGTTTGTGTGCTAGCCAAAAAGGCGAGGCCTGGCATCAAAAAAAATTGAAAAGTTGAATGGAGGGATATGATTTCAACCGCGAATGCCGAAAAAGGAAAAAAGTGAGCTCGCATCGCTCATGCACACACAAACCACATGCTTTGTTCCCTCTGCCATAAAGTCAAATCTTGTGCTTTTTACTTTCGCCAAAAGGCCGACAGCGTTCTCTCTAATATTTCTTCGCTTTGTCAGTCGTTTGGTCAACGCTTGTTATTCCTGAAAACCATGTCATCACTTAGTCAAACAGTGATGGGACATTCTCCGGAATTCATTTGCTCATTCATCCTAGCGAAAACACTGACTGTGGTTGTTTTTCTTCGTGGAGCCAAGAGAAGAACAAAGAACAAACAGTTTCCACTTACCATAGCGCATGTACATAAGTCTGTGTATTTGGCTTGGTTGCTCGGTTGCCTCCGCTTATTTGCACCACAGCGCACCGTTAACTGCTTATATGACTTGCGGCAATTCGTATCCGCTTCAGGCGCTGACACAGAGTTGAACCATTTGTCAAACTCACAGTAACGTCAATTCTGAATATTAGATGGATTAGCATGTAAAACGCATATGATTCAACATGGATTTTTTAGGGAAATTGTGTAATTAGAATTCTCTACTTTTAGTTTCTCTTTAAATAACTCCGCTCTTCGTTCTTGTGGTAAGGCCGAGTATACAAAAAATAAAAGGGCATTTTTGAAAAAAAGAAAATAAGTCGGACAGTAGTGAAGACGCTTTATACTATTATTAATTACTAAAATGTTACCGGAAAACAAAAAAAAAATTAATAAAGTTAATCAGCTCCACAAACGGATGAGCAGCCAATCGAGTAACTAAGCAATTGTATGCCCGTCATTTAAAAGTGCAATGAGACTTGCTTTCATTTTAGCGTTCTAATTCCTCCTCCTCTAGTAGCCACCATGTCCCAATTCTACAAGCGTCATGTTTAATTTTTCGCCAACTTGCAACCCGTCTGTCAACTCAATCTTCCACTCCATTTGTGTGTACTTCGCTTCACTTAGCTGGAAGGGTGGTTTTGTAGCTTTGTATGCGCGTTATTCTCAGTGCTGCTGACCCGGTGTCCAGTGTTGGCAAACGCCAGCTTCAATACCGCAGTCGAAAACTACATTTTCAATACAATTAAGTTGAAAAAAAAAAACGCTCGAACTGCAGGCGAAAGGTCTGAATAATATATTACGACCTCATTAGTTGTGTAATTCCCTAAAATGGTTACAAAAGGAATCTATCATTTGGTTGTAATTAAGTTGTACTTGCAGGAAATTTGAAGATTTATGCAAATTATCAGAGTGCAATGTTGGGTCCTTTTGTTATGCCTGAATTATGTTGTTTATAAAGGTTAAAATTTCGGTTAATCTAAACTAAACTATATCCACTAAGTTCTTCAGAATTGTATAGTCGTTAAACCTTACATTAACTTTCCATGAAAATTTATAAAATAAAACTGCAAGTTACGTCTTCAAACCTGTTAGTTCCCAATATCTTGTCAAAAGCTAGAATTATCTTCCTAAAGTGATTGTATCAAATATCTCATTTTCAGTATCCTGCAATAGATTCGTGGAATGTTTTTACACTCTCGCAACAAACGGTGACGAGCAGATTTGAAATCCGGATGTCTGTCTGTCCGTCCGTCCGTTTGTCCCTCTGCTCGTGCAACGAATAACTTGACGAAACTGTGTATACATGTTCATTGGGCCCGAGGCAGGGTTGAAATGGGCGAAATCAGACCAAAAAAAAATGGCGAAAATTAAAAATCAATATAGTTAAAATTACTAAAAGCTCGTTAACTCACTAACGGAAGTACTAGATTTTACAGTTAAAATGGAAGAAGGATCCAGCACTCTGATTTGGTTCAAAAGCCACATCTCAAAAACTACTCTACCGATTTCAATGAAATTTGGTATATAATATATTTTTGATACCCTGATGACACAGATGGAAAATGGTTCACTACCATATAACTAAATTTTGCATTCCTCTGATTCCTTCACTTTATAACATATACATTAGAAACCATTGAAGATAGCAGAAAAAAACTTTACGAAATTACTGTATATTATGTGTAGATTCATTTGTGAAAAAATCGTCGAAATCCGACTATAACTTTTCAAAACCCCGGATATCGAACATGAAGAACTCAGTGCTAACTGTAATTTTTTACCCGAAAATGTCGGTAAATCTCTCATATTTAAATTTAATTAAAAAATAGTTAAAATCGGGTCCTAAGCTCCCATATATCTCATATTACGATTATCAAACTTATATGTGATATATCTTTGTGAGATATGCTTGCAGAATTGAGTGAGAGTATATTCTTGGATATAGTGTACCATGAGTGTGAAAATTAGCGAAATCGGTTCAGGAATTACCTCCGCTCCCATATACCATATATGATGATTTTCGTTATTCATGTGGACTTTATACTATGCACCGTAGTTGTCTCAATTTGACATGGTTTTCATCGGGTTATTTTGATGCTTGATCATTCAAGTAATTCCGTCACAGTTCTGAGTAATTAGTTAGCTCTTTATTGTTATGTATGTTCTGTCTTTACTCTCATCATTGTTTTTGTTAGAGCAATGTGTATGATTCCGTTTTTCGTGCATGAGTGGTGTTGATTATAATTATTCATGCTTGTTACTATAAACATTCACATTTATTTACAAATACAATTGGTTTGCATTGTTTCAAATAACTATTGTTTGTTGTATCCACAGCAAGTGGTTAGCCTTCATCAGCAATCAGCCATCATGGCCATCCCTCTGTATGTTGTTGGTGAACATTGATGCTATGATGATGATGCTTGCATGTCCCATTGAGTAAGACTTTCAACCG
This sequence comes from Zeugodacus tau, assembly GCA_031772095.1. Lineage (NCBI taxonomy): Eukaryota > Metazoa > Arthropoda > Insecta > Diptera > Tephritidae > Zeugodacus > Zeugodacus tau. The sequence goes on along the minus strand of CM062651.1, from coordinate 10,177,744 downwards.
CAGGACATGTATCAGATACAATGTTGCTTGCTGGTTGTTTAGTTTAAAAAGAAATGTTTTCAACGCCGCCATGGTTGCCAGATAGATGGTTTAATTGTTTGATGCTAATAGGTCGTGTAATGAAAGAAAACCACGCCTGAGCCCGAGATATGTTTAATTAATATTGACTTAGCTATTGTACTTTAAATGAATATAGGGATTTTCAAGTTTTCGTTCTTGTTTCATTTTTATTTGTTAATTTACTTTAAACATATCTGACAACATAAATGTACACATCTGCATTTGCATATAGAAAATTAACATATATCAAACAACTTCATTCCATTTACTGTCCTGAAATGTAGGAACTAATGCACGCAGCTATGCATCTGACAATTGCCGTTACAATTCCCAACCAATTGTTATGAAATCGCAAATTTCTAATTACGTATACGCCATGGCGCACAAACAGCACGTTGCACATAACGAAGTATTCATTTCTTGTGCTGCTATCAACGCTACTGATGATATAAAAATCATTCGAAATTGATAAGTATTCTAAAACGTCGACAATTGACTAACACAGGCATTTTGTGCCTACCTTTCTAAGTAAAACTTGGTTGCTGCGTAAATTTATGCATAGTCCTAACACTATTTCCTTAACAAAAATAAGGATTTTACAAAAACAAATAACCAAAAAATGATCTGTGAACGAATTGCGGAACTAATTTTATTCGAAAGTTTTTTCCATTAACTCATGAATACTAGAAGTTGGAGTTATTTTTTTCCAAACGCAGTGGTGTATATATACAAATATCCTCCTGCTTGTCTCAGCCACTGTTTGTCAGATATTTTGGAGTGGAGAATTGTATGTATTCAAACAATAGGCCGCACTTGTCTCACACTCGACATTAGTTTAGTTTAACTAAATGTGATTCAAACTTTAATTGAAAATGAAATAAATGCAGTTGTAAGCATCAGCCAGTGAAAATATTGGTACTAAGTTAGAGTAAACTAATTGCAATTTTCATTTAAGCGCGGAGCGTTATAGTAAGTGGCTGACAAATGCTTTAGGAGCGTTGCACACATTTCCTGGCATCCTACGACCATTGTTCAAATTGCTACCGACTGCCTTTTAGTGCCAACATACACAGCGTAAGCAACTATAACAACAAAAATGCAAAATTAAGTAGATCCTTCACCTTTTCTTTTGGTCCTGCAGTTTTCCCTTGGCGTTCCTACACCTCACACATGCCCACATGCATCCAAACTTTCTTTCCTTTAACGCATCATTGTTGTTGGTGCTGAAAGCTTAACGCTCGTTGCTTCAAGTCACTTCCAGTCGGCACTCCCCAAACAACTCGATGAGGCTGCCACCGCCTTAAAATATTATCAACTCCCTGAGAATTGAATAAATTCGGCATGTATTGCAATTTTGTGCTGTAGCTGAGTTCAGCCCAGCGCAAAGTTAGCTTTTTGATTCAAAATGGAAACAAGACTATTATTTAAGGAGTGAGGTAGTCAGGATTTTCAAAATATCAATTTTTTGCTTTTTATATTTTAATATTCTCTAAAAATTTGAACTTGATCCGATAATTACTTTTCGAGTTATTCTACAATTAACAAGGAGCACTCCTGCACTCCAATACTTGAACTTTAAAATTCGTTTTTCTCAAAACTATGTTTTTTGACCTGGTGATAACTGTAACTCGAAAGCCGCTCAGTAGATTTTAATGAAATTTGTACCGCTTTAAGAATACATAATAATCCTGAGCCTAATCGAAGCTTTTTTGTTTTTAAACATTTTTGTTAATTTTTGCAAAAAGCTTCGATCAGGCCCAGGATTATCTATTTATGAAACTAATTTTTCTTTTCCGATTGATTTTAGATAAATCTCCAAAGACTTATGATTGTCACCGCCAAGAACTTTGGAAATTATTAATTTTTTTTTCAAAATTTCGTGACTTCGAGTCAAAACATTGTGTAAAAATGCCATATTATTACTTTTGTAAAATAACATGATTTAAAAGCAAAAAAAAAAATACTGAAAATTCTAATTTTTTCGTGTCTCTGACTAACCCCTAACCACTTAACTGAAACTTATAGAGGTGAATATTACAGTACTTTTGGAGATTAAATTGGTATCAAATATGAGAGTTAATGGATTGGCATTGAACACAACGAGCTATCGCTAAATTTATCTGTAACTATTTATTGAGTGTAGTCCTTCATACCAACCATTATTACAAAATGCCATTAATGTCAATTTAATGTTACTATGCTGGAAACTATCCAATAAACGTCAATGTCAATATTTTATTCCGCTTCTGTTGCTGGAGAATTGTGCACTGCCGCATGACAAATAGAAGGTTGACGTTGAAATCAGATGGAACAAAGTACAATAATGATTCTTGGAATATATATTCACCCAATTAAAAATTAAATCGAGGAATGGAATCATGGAATAACGTTAACATTTTTCAACCATGGGTTAAATAGTATTTGGAAACCTTAATTCGGTACAATTCTAGCAATTACGTCACACAAGAAATATACAGACATGGACAGACATGGTATGCCAAAACGAAAAAGTCTTTGAACGGCACCTAAATCCTCAAATGCAAAATTTCCGAAACTCAATCAACATAAAACTCAAAAGAAAATGGTACTTTGAGGAATCAATTAAAATGTTTTGTATAATTTTAACACAACTTTTCAGAAATTCTTTTTTTTCACTTTACTTTTAATTTTTCATGGCTGCTTACCTCACTGCCAAGATTTTCATTGTCGAATAACGCATTTTATTGGCATATCCCAAGGCAATGATTGATTATGATTAAAGGTAAGCGAGCGAATATGACTGCACGAATACGCTCCTATGAAAGACGTTGGATGATGGCAGATGGCGGTCGTATGCAGGCAATCAGCTCCACTAGGACGTAATTGCGGCGTAAAGTAGAGCGAGAGCAACAAAAGAAATGTGTTGTAATAAATAGAGAGAAGATTTCTTCACGTGGAAAATTGCGGTTATGTGGTTGGAAGTAATGGAAAACGCGTGAATAAAAATATGCATGAGATTTCAGTGCGACGGTGAATTGCTGAGAAAAATGAAAATTAAATATATATAGGAAGTAGCAAATCAATCATGCACACCACTTGGCGTACACACTCAATTGCGAGTCGAAAAAATCATGCTATTTTAAAGTTGCTTTCAGAGTTGGTTTCATTTATCTGATTGAAACGGTTGTACGGTGTGGTATTTTACAGAAAAATATGTTATTTCAACTGTTTTGTTTCAATCTTTTTTAACCAAGCTATAGTGTTCAAAAATATTTTGTCTCCGATTTACCTTTCTGGTATGAAAAGTGGAAAGCTATATCTTAAAATTTTCTTGAACATAATCTAACAAGTGTGAAGTAATTATTTCACATATTGTTTCACTATTTAAAACATAAGTGAATACTTTAAGAAGTAACAAATTCCAGTACTTCGCATTTTGGCTTAATGTGTAATTAATTTTGCGACTCGTTGATTCGTGATGAATTTTTGGTGCGAGGTAATGAATGAGCACGCTGGTTAATTACATACTTTAAACATTAAAAAGCTTGGCTGAGAAAATATTGAAGCGGCGACATTTCACATATAAAATATTTAATTTATTGCGCTTATGATGGAAATTAAATATCGCTTTTCTTACATATATTTATAAAATTATAAAGGTATATGTGTGATTATGTATGCGCGTCGCATCCTTTAACTGACTTACTTTATAAAATATACAACAGGTTAGCGCTGCCGAACGTCAATGTCTTGTTTACCACGGCGTATGAGCAACATCAACAACATACTCGTATGATGTATCACATGTATAATGTAAAGAGGCAAAAATCAAACGCGAAAATTTTAAATTAAATTGCTTTAACGGTGCGTTGGTATTTCTCGTCTCATCGTATAAAAGAAAAACATTTCATGAAGGAGAAAAAACGCTGCGCTGCCACAAGCCATGTTGCCAACTCTGCGTCACTGCCTGCAAAAACATATGCGGCGTGTGCGTTCGCGTATGAATTAATTAGTACTTGAAAGTGTTTGAGCAAATGTGAGTTTGTGGATGTGGGTTAAATTAATTGTGGTGCTTGTGGTTGGCAATTTTATTCGACTAAGTAATCGTGCACTCGAACATATACTCATACGCCTGTACTTGTGAGCGTTACATTGTTAACGCTTGGAAATGCAAATTTATTCTAAAACGCTACTTTCTTTATAACGGTTTTTTGCGCTCAGCCTTTGGTGTGCTTGTGGTGAGGCAACTCATTAAAATGCCGCACCGATTGACTTGAACGAGTTGATAAGTAATTAAGTTGGTAGTTGTGTAAACAATGTTTATTGAAGCGTATATATAAGTAAGAGTGTGTATATGTTACTTATGTAGTTAAGTTACTTTGTATAAATATGTGTTTGAGTATGCGTTAGGTGCTCTTAATGTTGATAAATGTTTTAAGAGTGATCTGATTATGACGCACTTAAAGGTATGATGTGGAACTGAAGGGAAAAAAATATCTTCATCGGCTTTGCCCTTTTATGTGTTAAGGTATAATTTTAAGACAAATATGATGAAACTATTAACATCATTATTTTTGCGTTGTTGTAAGCCTTATAGCCTTTACACACAGCTAAATAAATTGATCAATTAAAATTTTGGTTGAGGAACTAGTTTCTGCCCTTCACACTGCCGGCTACTCGATAACCGATCAGCTGTTGTACCTTTTTGTTTTGTTTTTCATAAGGAGTTGTCAAGTTTCATCAGCTGATTGCTATTTTAGCAGCGACATCTTCCGTCGTGTAGCGTGAACAACAACTCGCAGACAAAGAACGTATATCTAATTACAAATACGGTCTTTGTCGCAGAGTTGCATTTCATTTTCAAGGCGATTAAAATTCAATTAAAATTTAATGTATAATAGATTTCTATTTTGTATGGTAAATCGATCTTTATCAGTGTTTTAATCGAGCAGAGGCCGGTTAATTAATAAATCTACTCCAGTGTGAACAGGTTATTACTTAAATTTGCTTAATTTAAGCAACATCTATTTATTTTAAAATATGTAGTATAATGCATGATATTATGAAGTAATTAATAAATTTTAATAAATTGTAAAATTAAAAAAGTCTTGTATTAGGATTCAATATTCCACAAAGTGATATGCAAAGGAGATATCTTTTTAAACATAATACATTTAATCCAAACATCTATTTGAATTCAACTACGCCCTTATGTTTTCGATTCTCCAACATCAAAACAAAAATTTACATAGGTCACCACGCATTCTATCTTTCTCTGTCAATTCTGAACAGTGCAGTTAATTTTTCTCAACAAGATTTCGCATTGAGTGCAAATGGCATGCTATTTGCCGTTGGCGTTCATAGCGAAAGAAAGATGCAAAAGCCATTAAGTTCTAAGAAATGCATTTAGAATTTTATTTAAATGTGTTGCGAGTACTTCTCGGCGTTAATTTTTTGAGATTTTCTTGAGAAGAGCAGCAGATGGAAGTTGAAAGATAAATAGTGGAGGCACTCTGGTGATATTTCTCTTTTGAGATCTGGAGAACAGAAAGAAAAACTTGTTGAAAAGTTGAGCTCAATAAACTATTGGAGGTCCCAGCCATTGGAGATCACTCCGCTGGATTTTTTCTTGCTGTAGTACTGGGGACCCCATGGCATCTGGAACTTTTTACACAAAAAATGTATACAGGGCTCTAGTTAAAATTGTATAGAAATCTACACACCCCAATCAACCAACCTCAACAGCTGACGTCTGGTTCTATACTTTCAATAAATTTAATGAATAAATTCATGATTTCTCAATTTACATATAATAACAGTGAAACAGTATAACAGTGAATACCGAGACGTGGCAAACTACCATGTGCCAACTCCAGTAGTCTTAGTGGGAGTAGAATTTCGATTTGCAAAAACAGCAGTAAAAAAAAGCGGATCGAAAACCGCTAACAACAGTATTTAACTACAACAAAATACACATACAAACATAAATATATACGAATGCACTTACACATATGTATGTATATAATTTTATGCCAAGCAAAACAAATCTGTCGTCGCCATATGGCACTGATGGAACAGAAACAACACCACCATCAACAAAAGTAGAGTACCAATATTCATGTTGACATATCAAATTGCACGGCTTTCAACACTCACATGGCAAGCGAAATTGCAAAACAATAGAACTCGAAACGAATTTCAATAAAGAATCGGAACGTGCGTGTGAATTATTCAATTGCTTTAGTCAAACGACATATATGTATATGTATGTCACTTTAGAGTATGTGTGGGCTGAGGCGCTTGTGTTGTGCCACTTGCCACTGTTGTTGTTATTATGCATATAATTTAGCGTTGTTGTTGTTGTTGTTAATATGTTCAACGCCATGTTGACAATTTAACTGGAACAAGTGTCATGTATGCCGAGCGACAGCCGCAAGGGAAGAAGCAGCAACCAGCAATGACTACGAAGTGGCAACATGGCAGTATTAGTCATTTGCCTCAGGGCGAAAGCAGCGCACGACACAGACATACGACAAGGCGGTTAACATATGCGCATGTGTGCTTGCATAAATTTATATATATTTTTCATTTTCTCTGTGTCATTGCTTAGTATTTGGGATATTGGTGACCACACACAATCGACCGCTGAGCTCTACTTTAAATTGAAGTTGGGAAAAGAAACGTGTCGGCCGTGCACCGCAGTGGTGGCTAGAAGCTTGAGTAATACGATAGTTATGGGCAATACAGCAACAGCAACAACAACATCAGAAAGTTATAAACAAATTATCGAACAAAGCGGGTACAAAACATTTTTATGCAAATTTAGTCGCCACCGAAAGAGAGTGGGAAGCGCATGTACCGATAGTGAGTCGATGTGTATGGGGATTTAAAAGTAATACCTGAACGCACTGACACGCATACAAAGGAAACCAAAATATTTCATAATTGACGTAATGGCCTGCAACAACCAAGTTCTTTGGCATACATTTTCTAAAATGTACTCACAGCCAGGAGGAAAAAACTTTAACCGAAAGTTATGCTCTGTTTTGTTGTGCTGCGTTGTTAACAAGTGAATCATTGGCGCTGATAGTCTCATTGGCGACATTGACAATGGAGGCACTTAGGGTATTTGTATTTTACTTTTTTTGGATTCACGGAACAATCAAGTAACGTAGTAGACTTTTATGTTGAAGCAAATTATTTTAAGCTACCGCTTACGAGGCGGAGAAAAGAATTCGTAGAACACGATCATAAAGTATAAGGCAATCACCATTAAGTTAACCGAATGCATCAACTGTATCGTGAAGACGATAAACGTGGGCAATAAATACATAGTGTGTAGAAGAGTGCTGCCAATCCAATATATGCTTGAAAGCACCAAGGAAAATACCAAAAAAAAGTTGATATACGATTTCCAAAAATAATAAGAAATTCAGCAACCTCTATCTTTAAAGGTCTAAAGCGCTGAGCAACTTTTTTCAACGTTGTTTCAAATATTCCAACCTTCACACATTTAATGATGCTTAACAAAATCTTAACTTTTAACAAAATCGTATCTTACTTTTTCACAAGTCCATTAACTCCATCAACTAATTAAAACGACAAAAGCGAAGTAAACTAATAAAGCCGAAACCAAACCAAATGGTAGTAGTAAAGCACCTGCGGCGTAACGAGTACGAGCCGCCAGCAAGGAAGCAATAAAACTTTGAAACCCACAATAGGCGATAGACGAGTAAAGTAAAATGAAGAGAATTCGGCGAAGGAGCGCAATCGTAAGCATTTAATTGGACAATAGAGTATAATGATAAACATAGAGTAAAGCTAAACAGAAAGCTGCTGCAACACCGAAGTGGCAGTGACTTGGCAAAGTGATCGCAATTAATATGCTACATGCTGCACGAAACAACAACGGTGCAACTCAAATTGACTATATTCGACAATCGATTGTTGTCATCAGTATGGACAGTAAATCAACAACAAAGACGACAACAAAAACAATTAAAGTGAGCTAATTGACAAAATCACTCAAACTGTCTCCGCTTTACTAACCACAATCAGAGCCGAAGGCATAAATTAATGTTTCGACTCTGCATCGATGATAAAGCGACAGAGAGGAAGATCTCCAGACATACAGATGAGTGCTTGTTAAAAGACGAACAGCAAGTTAAAACCAACAACAGCTACATCAGCAGTAAGCTTAAATTGAAATTGATCGATGTGAACTTTGTCGGATATGTGTGCAGATATCGTCAATCGCTGTACAGCAATTTCTGAACTTAGAAGCTACCTTGCATTAAAATTTGAGATATATATTTTAACATACTTTTTTTTTATCATTATAATATTGGAAAGATGTCTTCGCTAGTACTTCATCAGCAGTATACTATCCAGTCCAAATATGGTTAGTATTTTAGTAATTTATCTATCTATACATAACTGCTTCACACCGCTAGCTTTAATTTAATTGGTTCAGAGAACCTAAGGACATTAGATCGCAAAGGTCTGTCAGTAAGCCATTTCCCTTCTCTTAGCTATAGAGAATTGCTTTCAGACTTCTTTCATAAAGTACATACATTCATATGTGTATATAAACCATTTACCATTTGTTCTCAAATGAATTTACATAAAATCATTTTCAATAAAATCAAACTAATAGGGACTATTCACTCACGATTTTCTGAAATAATGTACACAGAAACATACACTATGCACTCAAATTAATTTACATATGTACATATAAATTATAGTTTTTGTAAACTCATTTACGTAAAGTGGCAATAGGAAAAGTTTGAGTCGTAAGTAATAGCTAATGGGAATTTTGAGAAAGTCAAACATGAGCAACTATCTTATGACAATCAAGGAGTGGCGAAGCAAGGCAAACGAGTAGCGCACAAAAGCCAAGAGTTCCAATGAACGGTCAGTCTAATACACAGTCAGCTAAACATGGCAGTGGCACTCTAAGTTTTCGTGTGTATGTAAATTTGCAAGGGATTTTAGCGAACTCCAGCACATCAAAGCTTTGTCAACCAAGTTAGAAGTATACGAGTGATTGGTAGAACGTTATAGAGCTGTAGGATGAGAGGAACAAGAGGGAGCAAGTTACTGGGTCGAAAACTTAGAGCAACTTTTAATTTGTTTCCAAGTTCGAGAGTTCGAACTTTTTGCTAACAGCCATCCATATATGCATGTGGTATATATGTCTTTCACACTAGTCAAAGAATATGAAGATTTTTACAATATTGAAGCATATATGTATATGTGTAAGGTCGTACGGGGTTTCGAAATTAATGCATTTTATATGATATTATTAGGTCTACAACTTTGCTTCCGCCGTTTTCCTATAGATGTCTCTAGGGTCAATCTCTATCTCTATTTATATCGATCTTGGACGCATGCTGCCAGAAAGAATAGTCAAAAGTAGTAGCTAGCGACGGTTTGTTTGTGTTAACTTATTTTAAAATTTTAACTAAAATATTTAATTTTTTAAGTCAATCAGTAATCTATGCACATGTAAATATATATTTATGTATATATATAAACACATAACTATATTATACATATGATAGCTAGTCTAGTTCCGCCAGCGCCGCCATTATGACAGTCAAAGTAGCACAGAAAGTAGTCGGAAAAGTTTTTCAATTAAATTTATGTGCAAATAAATTGTTAAGTTGATAGAGCACGAGCTGAATGAGGCGATAAAGTAGAGCTTAAGAGAAAACCTAGTGCATACACTTAACAGGAGACACGGCTACATATTTGTACTTCTGTATAGCCAATTGCCACAAATCAATACAAAAACAAAAATAGTAATTGAATATTTATGTATGCGTGACAGCTGACAGCTTAAGTTTGCTAAGTGCAAAGCGACAGCTTCACTTAAATGTGGTGTAGATAATAACAATAACAAAACAAATGAAAGTATGAAAAATTGTTGCGAAAGAAGTGCAACAAACAAGTGGTTGACCCACTTGAAACCATAATTGCTTACCGATATTTTATAAAGCTAAAAGCTATTGAGTATGGACATTTTCTTTTCTTTCACAAAATTTTTTCAGTTGGGTTATATTTGAAATGGATTGGTGATGTAAAACTGTGATTGTTCAATTAACCCGGCCTCTGCTCGATTAAAACGCTGATTAAGATCGAATTACCATACAAAATAAAAATCAACATTAATTTTTAATTGAACTTTAATCGACTTTAAAATGAAATGTAACTCTGCGACAAAGACCGTATTTGTAATTATATATACGTTCTCTGTCTGCGAGTTGTTATTCGACACGACGATAGATGTCACTGCTAAAAATTGCAATCAGCTGATGAAACTTACCAACTTCTTATGATAAGCAAAAGCAAATATGTCTAACAACTGATCGGTTATCAAGTAGCCGGCAGTGTGAAGGGCAAAAACTGGTTTCTCAATCCAAATTTTCACTGATCAATTAATTTGGCTATTACTGTGAACATAGATATTAAGCAGTCGCTTCCGCTGATAATTTAACCGATTGAGTTACACCTACAGATGATCACTCTCCATTAATTGATTTTCAAAAATTGAAATGCAAACGTTACAAATTCAGCAAATATTAATTTATCTTTTGTCTCTTCATCCTTAAACTCTTAATACGAAAATTAATACTTTAGTATGGTACATATAGGCTGGAAATATGGGCCAGGATAGGGATATTTGAATCCTATGCCTTATCAATCTGCAAAAAAATATACAACAACAAATCATGCAGTTCAATTATTACGCCAAACACTTCCCCCAACCGTTAGGGTGAAAATAAGCAATAAACAATTTCGGTCTCATTTGCAAATGCAAATCAAAAACTCTCAATATGCAAATAACTTGTCAAAGGAGAACAAAAACTGGAGAATGAATAATGGAAATTACTAACTGCTGATCATATTGCGCTTACAAGCATCAGTAGAAGCAACAGAAAACGCTAGAACGAATGACAACGTATATGTAAATGTGCCAACAAGCTAAAACGAAGGGAAAAAGTGCAAAAACACGGCTGAAGCGTGAAACAATTAAGTGTTTGTATGTGTGTGAGCGATGTAGTGAAAAACTGTTCGTGGGTGAGATAAATATTGTGCCCCATAGCGAAAATTACCCGTCGAAAACAAACACTCACACAGAGAACACTCGTTAAGCAACGCTGAACGTCAACAACAATGGCGAACAACAGCAGCAGTTACAACAACAAGAAACAACAACATCATGATGTCATTATTGCCAACATGACAATGCTTCGGCTAACGATGCCGTTGATGACAGCAGCGTTGACAGCAGCACAAGCAATGAAAACTTCGTTATGTGCAAAGCGCTGTGTGTGCGCCATGGCGTATACGTAATTAGAAATTTGCTGTTGAATTCGATTTTACAACAATTGGTTGCGAATTGGAAATGCAATTGTAACATCAATACTGGCGTGCATTTGCACCTACAGTAAATTGTATTCAGTGCTATTGCTAAATATTATATTTGTATGCAGAAAATGGAAGCGTTAATTTTCTATAGGCAAATACCGATTTATCTAATTTAACAAAATTGGTTGGATTGTTTGTTGACAAGCTATTAGTTTAAAACTAACGGCGAAAGAGGAGACAACAAAAGATGAAAATGATATACAATTTATTAAATAAACTAAAATCGCCTAAATCATAATATAAAAGTAAAACAAGAACGAATTTTTGTAAAACAATTCTTTGGAAGAGAGTATTAACTGATCTATTTTAATTAGGAATGGTTGAGAATTCATCTATATTAATACTAATATAATGTACCATATAAGTATCTTCAGAATCTGTATGTTAGTACCATTTAGAACATGTAATTTAGTAAACAGATGATGACCCAAACTCTTGCGTCGGCTCTGATGTTACTAATTGCAACAAATAATGACGGATATAAATTGATTCAGTTGTTTTATTTGCCTCCATTATAGCTTTTTCACACAGCCAAATTAATTGATCAATTAAAATTTTGATTGAGAAACCACTTTTTGCCCTTCACACTGTCGGCTACTCGATTACCGATCAGCTGTTATACATTTTTCTTTTTGCTTATCATAAGAAGTTGGTAAGTTTCATCAGCTGATTCCTATTTTTAGCAGCGACATCTATCGTCGTGTAGCGTGAACAACAACTCGCAACCAAAGAATTTACAAAAATTTACAAATACGGTCTTTGTCGCAGAGTTGCATTTCATTTTCAATTCGATTAAAATTCAATCAAAAATTAATTTTTTATTTTGTATAGTAAATCGATCTTAATCAGCGTTTTAATCGAACAGAGGTCGTTTAATTGATCAATTAGCTCCTGTGTGAAAAGACTGAAAGGAAATCCAATATAACCAATTATTTTATATTAAAATAATCAACAGACCACAATTCGTTATATACCAACAAAAATAATAAAACTAGCCTCGGGCTAAGCAGGGCTTTTATTTAATTACACGCTTATTAACATCAAACAATTAAACTTTCCGTTTGGTTACAATGCAACATTTCTATTTAAAATATCCTCCCTTACTCACATAAATACCAGCAACTGCAGCAACATAAAAACACAAGCATTGAATTCGTAATCCAACAACATGATGGCAGCAAAAACAAAATATACATCACAATAAAGTGCTCCAAATATCCGGAACTGTGACGGAATTAACTAAATGATCAAACAATCACTTCTCCGGATGCGCGCTCAGAGGTATTAAAATAGCTTTACGACAGCAACAGTGGCGCAAATGCTGATGTGATATACAAATATAAAACTTTAGAAAATTGACTCCGAAATTCTGTGGAGTTCAATAGCTATCCAGGTATTATCAGGGTTATAAATTCGAAAAACAAAAATCTTCAACCCAACCTATGCAATGCGCAACCAACTATTTGCTCGTCAAAAATACCAAAAACACCAAAAGCTATCACTAGTCCAACCGCAATATCACGTCTGCATTCCGCTGAGGACACAGCCGAACCCTGTATGGTCCAGTTGATGACTTGATGGGAGTTAAGCCGGATTAAGCGCCCCATTTACTCGGCTAGCGATAAAACCAAAGTGTTACGGAACATGCGAGAAAAAGGGAATAAAAATACACGTTGCTGCAAAAAAAAATAGCGTATGTAGTTTATCAAAAAAAAGAGCAGAAGAAAATACATATATACTGTTAACGATGTTGGCAGACAGCATCAGTTAGCCCAGTGATGGGCAACAAAAATAATTAACAACATCCGTAATGGAGGCAAATGAACGCTAACACAACAATTAACAAAGGCTCAAAATAACAATAAAAAAAGGATGTACGGACTCAATTGAATTGCAACTAGAACTCACACAGCTAAGCGAAAAATTGGGTTTGTAATTATAAAAAAAATAACAACTTCCTACCATGTCAGGATACTGAAAATGTGATCACTTTAGAAAGATAATTCTAGCATTTGGCAAGAGGTCGAGAGCCATCAGATAGAAGTCGTGCGTAAAAGTGTTATAAAGATTTTTACGGAAAGTTAATGTAAGGTTTAACGACTATACAAATCTGTAGAATTAAATGAAAAATTTTTAGTTGAGATTAAACGAAATTTTAACCTTTCGAGACAACATACTTAAGGATCAAACACTGCACTCTTCATAATCTCATAATAAAAATGCATAAAAATTCGAAAATTCTTGCAAGTACATTTTAATTACAACCAAATGATGGTTTCCTTATATTACCATTTTAGTGAAACACACAACTTTGAGGGATGTCCAAAGTTTTCACCATGATTATATAATTAAATTGTAGTTGTCGAGTTGCGTTATTTTAACTGGCGTTTGTCAACACCGGACAGTGGGTCAGCAGCACTGAGAATGACAGACATACTCGTATCAAGCAATATAAACCACTGTTTCAGCAAAACGAAGCGACGAGGACAAAAATGGAATGGAACAAGTAAGGAAGGGCTAAGTTCGGGTGTAACCGAACATTTTATACTCTCGCAATTTATTTATTTAATTTTATTTATATTAATAATACACAATTTGACCCACATATTCGTCATATATATGGTATAAAGTCCATTGAAAGTTGGAAGCCATAATATTAGTTTAGAAGCACCGAGGTCCTCGTGTTCGATATATGGGGCCTTAAAAACCTATAATCCGATTTCGGCGATTTTTAGAATGGGGCTGCCACACTATAAACGTAGTATTTTTGCAAAGTTCTGCACCGATATCTTCACTAGTGATTACTTTATATATTGTAATGTAAACGATTCAGATCCACTTCAAAGTTCTGGTATATAGGAAGCAGACGTGGTTGTGAAGCGATTTGGCCTATTTTCACAACATATCATTGGGATGTAAGGAAACTATTACAAACCAAGTTTCATTGAAATCGGTCGAATAGTTCCTGAGATATGGTTTTTGACCCATAAGTGGGTGACGCCACGCCCATTTTCCATTTTGTAAAAAAATCTGAGTGCAGCTTCCTTCTGCCATTTCTTATGTGAAATTTAGTGTTTCTGACGTTTTTCGTTAGTGAGTTAACCCACTTTTAGTAATTTTCAACCTAACTTTTGTATGAAAGGTGGGCGTGGTTATGATCCAATTTCTTTCATTTTTGGACTGTATAAGGAAGTGGCTTAAAAAAACGACTGCAGAAAGTTTGGTTTATATAGTTGGTTTATATATTGGTTTGCGAGATATGTACAAAAAACTTAGTAGGGGGCGGGGCCACGCCCACTTCCCCAAAAAAATTAAATCCAAATATGCCCCTTCATAGAGCGATCCTTCATACCAAATTTTATTTCCGTAGCTTTATTTATGGCTTAGTTATGGCACTTTATGTGTTTGCGGTTTTCGCCATTTTGCGGGCGTGGCAGTGGTCCGATTTTGCTCATTTTCGAAAGCAGCCTTCCTATGGTGCCAAGAAATAAGTGTTCCAAGTTTCATCAAGATATCTTAATTTTTACTCAAGTTACAGCTTGCACAGACGGACGGACGGACGGACAGACGGACGGAAAGACAGACATTCGGATTTGAACTCCACTCTTCACCCTGATCACTTTGGTATATATAACCCTATTTCTAACTCGTTTAGTTTTGGGTGTTATGTTATGTGAACAAAACTATAATACTCTCTTTAGCAACTTTTGTTGCGAGAGTATAAAAATTAGTTAACAGACGGGTTATAAGTTCGCTGAAAGGCTTATAAATGCTTTCCTTTGAAGAGTGTAGACTAAAGACTACAAAAGAGGAGAAAATAAATAAATATACAAATTATAATATATAAAATCTCATTGTATTTTTAAATAAACGGCATACAATTGGCTGCTCGTCGTTCGTTTGTGGAGATGACAATTAATGGACTGATAATCCTTTACTGTTTTCTGGTTACAATTTCGAACTTAATTATATATTAGCATTCGACGTCTTCACTACTGTCTGACTTACGAACACCGTAGTAATTTAAGAATAATGAAAAGAAGAGAATCGTAATTAAACAATTTCGATGAAAATCACATTAAAAAGTGGTGATTTACATTCTCATCAATCTAACGGTCGGACTTGGCGTTACAGTCAGTTTGACAAATGGGTGAACTCTGTTGGTCAGCGGGTGAAGGGATTACGAATTGCCGCAAGTCGTATAAACAGTTACCGGTGCCCTGTGGTGCAAATGAACAGGACAACTGAATATAACAAATACACAGACTTACATTGCACCGACGGAGGAGCATTTCCTTGTTGGAAGCTGTCCACCTTCAATCTCCCTCTTGACTGAAGGAAGAACAGCAACCGCAGTCAGTGCTTTCACAAGGATGAATGAGCTAACGAATTCTTGTGAATGTCCCTGCGTTATTGTCAGTAAGTGATGACATCGTTTACAGGAATAACAAGCGTTGACCAAACGACAGACAGACCGAAAAAATAATAGAAAGCATGTTGAAAGCCGGTCGCCGATAGCAAAAACCACGAAATTTTACTTATGCGGAGAGAACAAAGCAAGAGGTTTATGTGTGAGAAGTAACTTCGCAGTTGAAAACATATCCCTGCATTCAACTTTTCAGTCACGGTGTGTGAGTTAAAGCGGCAACATAAGCCAAATACAGCATAAGGGTAAAAGAGGGAACATTTGGATGCCAAGCGATGCCTTTGTGGCTAGCATACAAACTCCCACAAATGGTAATGGATATCACCGGAGAGCTGTGTAAAGTGGCTGCACATCCGTATCAAAATTTTATAGCAACGCTTGGCAGTAAAGTAAAATGGAGGGCATGGAAAACAGAGAGTAAACTGTAGGCTTTCACTCGGATCGCATGGATCAAGTGAGTTGCATTTAACTTGCATATCAGACATGTGTACTGCACTGGGCCTCGAAGCTGCAAGGCATGTATATCCAAATGAGAAATAACTTGGGAGAGGAAGGGAAAATATGCTAGGGTGAGAAAGGAAGTACCGTCTCCGAACAAAGAAATGGGGATAGGATACAAATCGAAATAATAATTGCTAAATCTGTGATTTAGAAATACTTAAAAGAGGAATTCGGGTGAAGAGTTTTTAGAGATTAAATGTCTCTAATGCTAAGATGTATAATTTTGGCGACCACACCCTTAAATGTATTTTTAATTATACATTATTTCCACCAAGAAGCCACAATTTCCTTTCCATTGGCTCATTTTACATTTATGACTCAGTAATGAAGTGAAAAATTTCGCACGCTACAATTTCTTCTGTGTATATTTTACTATGAAACTCTGCACTATTACCTTTTTAATTTGGAACATACACACAAACTCTCAAAAACAAAAGTAGCATTTACGAGCTATCAATTTCACATTCTTGCCCATGGATATGCATTCGCATACTTATTCGGGAGCAACTTCGCATTCGTGATGCCTGGCGGACTTAGTGGTAACTGTTAGAGATGCCGCGACTCTGCTTTCGGAGTTAGTGTGTGATTGCGTCAGTAAAACATCACGTAAGCCATTGATCAGATCTACGCGACAAACATCACAATTGAATATTGGCGAGACCAACAATAGCGAACCAAACTCCAGGACCAATTCAAATACATAAGTACGATCGAAGTATGGCTTTGAAATAAAAAAACGAAGACCAACTACATTTTCAAAAAAATTAAACAAAAACTCAGGCGAGCTTGACAGCAGCACGCGCCAATTCGCCGGAGATGGAAATGGAACTGAAGATGAATCTACAACCGCATTGTCACATTGTCGTCGAGTCACTGCCGTCGTGTCACTGCCGGATATCGAAGCAATGAAGTGAAAGTAGTTGATGATGGCAAGCAAAGCATAAACATAGAAAAAATACGATGAAAAAAGCAAAGCAAAACAATAGGCGGGGCGAGAAGCAGGTTGGCAAAGAGAGCTGACTTTGAGTCAACGTATAGTTCATTTGGAAGGAGAGAAGGAACTTTTGAATATGGTAATGTGAAGTACGCTGTGATTAAGTTTTTCCTTTGCAAAGGAGTCACTTTAATTAACAAATGACTTTTTTAAAGTTAATGATTGATTGAAAACTTTCTCATTAAATTTGAATGACTTGAAGAGAAAATATTTGTTATCTTCTCTATATAAATAGGAACCGGGAGAATATTATATTCTGGAAGATATCGCTGTAAATGTGGTGTATTCAAAGCCTATCAAAAAGAAACATCTATGGAAGAACTGTTTTCTTCAATTTACTCATTAAATACATTTACGTCTGTCTTTCACGCTGAAAATTTAATCATCTATAAAAAGAAAACCCTCCAGCTCGTACAATATGTTTAAAGTCCAGCATACTCACCAACTACATACTAATTTATGACTTCCTTGACCTCAACAAAGCTTGTGCGAGCTGGGCACAATTAGCTACACATGGTCAAACAGCAGCACAGCAGGTGCACATTGACCTACCGAAAGTTAGTGCACTTAACATTGCCTAACTCAGCTCACCACCAAAAGCAATTCGACAAAGCGATGAGGAGAGTATAGAAGCTTAATTAATGGTTTGGTAAAGCCATAATACTTGTACGCCTACTGACACCTTGACCTACCTCACACTGTCAACCTGAAGATTTACAGCTATTTAAGTTAACGGTGTTGCGAGTACTATCATCTATCATAGCGAGTAGCTATCATCTACAGTAGCGAGTGAAACAGTGCCGTCGGAGCTTAATTGAATACAAATAGAGTGCAATATGGAGAGCAGCCAACGGGATGGGGTAGCACTCGTGCAGACAGCATGATGTAAAGAATCAGCATGATGTGAGAACTTGGCAGAGCAGAAATTTAGGAATGGAATCTTATTGCCTTTTCACACAGCCAAATTAATAGATCAATTAAAAATTTGATTGAGAAACCAGTTTCTTCCTTCATCGATTAAAATTCAGTAAAAAATTAATGAAGATTATTGTGTATGGTAAACCGATCTTAATCAGCGTTTTCATCGAGCAGAGGCCGGTTAATTGATCAATTAGATCCTTTGTGAAAAGGCTATTAACGATAAGACTAGCAACTAATATTAAATTAAATGAATGGAAAGATACAGCTAAAGCAGAGAATATGCGGAAAATTCTGCTATGTACATATACGGTGTGTCCTTTAAAGGCACATGTATGTGTACTGGTCTAATGGCAAGAAAGGAAATTAGAATTTCAATTAAATGCGTTTGAAGATACGCAGTAATTATGTGTGTATGCAAAGTCTTTAGAGTCAAAGCCGCTTTCATTTGACTTTTCCACACTTTTGAGTTGACCAGAAGATAACAGAGACAGCTAGAAAGTAGGTAAGTCACAGCATACAGGATGGGAATCTATGCTACTAAAAACTTTGTTGGTTTTACTTATGCGTTCCTGTATATATGTGTGTGTTGTGAACGTTATCTAGTGAACGTTATCAATGCACCAAAAGAACCTTCCAAACTCTATCGCACAGTTGCCTGAATAGGAGAATATATGTTCGACCCTTGCTGCACAAATACATGCACACACATACATATAATGCCATTATAATTTTTATATATACACATTAGGGTGGAGTAAAGGTAGGATTGTTTAAGGAAAAACAACGTAGGGTCTTCAGAATCAGAATCAAAAGTTCTCTCCAGCATATGTTGGTAGATTGTGTTAAGTACTAATGTACTCGGTCTTCATTGCCCTAGAACTATTTTCTAAGATAACCCTAATGTTAATAAATTTGAGTGAGTGCGCGTAAATTTTGGTAACCCACAAAGTGTGTAAGGGTACAAGTGTGCATGGGTGTCTGCGTAGCGTGTTTCACCTGACTACCACTATGGCCAGGCGCATTCAAAGTTACTCGTCAATTAGTGTAATTAATTTTCGGACATAGTGAGTGTGCCTTTGTGTGTATAAAGGGGAGCGCATTCATATAGGGTAAGTGTAAGCAAACAAAAACTGTGCGAACCAAACTTTGTCATCATCGCGCTAAATCCTTTTAGCGGTATGCACATATTTCAGAGAACCAGAAGCAAGTGAAAAAATAGCGGTGAAAAAAGTAACTGAACGGAACGGAATGACACTTTCGAAGAGCACCGCACAAAATTCATCAAATGGACCAGCGATGCTCGCCGCATCATCCAGAAAAAACAAAATGAAAAATTGAGTTACATACACATTCACATACTCAGTCTATCAACCAGGAGCTAGTTCACATTTGGCAATCAGATTCATTTTGTCACACAGGTGAAAGGTGCTGGAAAAAAGTAACCAATTGGAACCACACGAAACAGCGCGGGCTTAACAAAAAGGAAACCGGCGCTATGACGTTGGTTTCTCCTTTTTTCTTTCATATTTGGTTAGTGCACTGACACATTTCAATCAAATTTATGTAAAATTTTCCATATATTGAATGGCAGAATGGCACTTCAACTTCAGTGACATATTTTGTTGTTGTGATCCATACATTTAATGATCATGTTGTACAGTGGTGAAAAATGTTAGCAAAATTCAGTTTACAGAAAGATTTATCGTATTAAAGAATCAGCGTTAGACTGGACTTAGACTTTTTTGTTGTAAACCACGTTGTTGTAAAATGCCTGTTACGCCTGCTGATGTTATTGCAGTTTAGCTTGTAGCTTTGTTGTTGTTTCTTTCACACTGTCAGTTGCTTTTTGTTAACAATGCTTTCTTTTTTTCTTCATTTCTCTCTTTCATCTTTTGCGCTTCGATTCGCTGTAACAAAAGAAATCCCACAGCTCAATCGAATTTTCTGAACCAATTTGTTTGCAAATCATTTTATCGAAGCGCAGTGCGAAGATAAAGAATTTATGCGATTATCTTTTTTCATATTTTTCGCACGCGCAACCAGTCCTTTTCGATACCAAGCTGAAGTGTTCCCAGTTTGTAGAGTTGGGTTCTTCGGCTGCCAGTGCGTGGACAGCACAGGCATCAATGTAGTTTAATGGGTTTGACTATAGTTGAATGCGGCAACCTCTCTATGGGTAGCGAAGACCCGACGAACACTAGATTGAAGTACCAGTGCTTGAGTGGATCTGTGATAAGTGTGTAAGTTTGTGTGCGCATTAATTTTTTTATTCCCAGCGCTCTTCTGCTCTACGCACCGCTGATGGGTTGAAGTAAACATTGAACTTTGGTTAGTCTCTTGGTTGACTGCTATAACCACGCAGTTTGTCTATTTATCTGAGTTTGGCAGTTTCCAGCGTACACAATGCAGTTTAGTGGCGAATCGGTGTTGGTGAAAATTTCTCATATTTACATTTTCATAAAAATATAATCGCTGTTGAGTAGGCAACATAGTCGCTGTCAGGGTTTTGAATGTGTTGATGATCATAAGCAAATTTTAAGCAACTAATTTAGAACAGTTTAACTTTTTTTATTTTAAAATGCACGAAAGGTCCAGATCTCAACATTCTAGAAATAATTCCCAAGCGATGTTATCAAAAACACGCCGTGATGGAGAATCTTCATCAGAAACTGAAAATCTTCTTGCAAGTCGAAGAGAATACGAATCGCAACCGCGAGCCGGCGAGTCGAGTATCGAGCCATCGCAGAAGCTTGCTCGACAAAATTTAAGGACTTCTCAAGTACGTGCGCGGTTGTCGAATATCGAACAAAGAGCAAAGTATTAGAAATATAGAAGCTCTCATCTGTTTGTTCACCTGTTCGGACGGACATCTTCCTGTCAGTCCCTTTACACCATTCTGACGACACAATAATTTATGTCTTCAGCTCTGATTGTGGTCAGTGGAGCGCAGACACTTTGAGTGATTTCGTTAATAAGTTCGATTTAATTGTTTTTGTTTTCGCTTCTGTTGTTTATTTTCTACTCCTAATGTCGTTGTTTATATTGTTGTTTTTATTGTCATTATTGCTGATAACAATCGACAACAACGATTTAGTACATTTGAGTTGCATCGATTTCATTTTATTGTCGTTGCATGTTATATGTGGCATATTAATTGCGAGCACTTTGCCATACCGCTGCCTTTTGCAAGTTTCGACAGCTTTCTCTTAACTCCTCTCTTAGTTTGTCATCGTACTCGACTTGTTGTGCAGTCAAATGCTTACTATTCCTTCCTTTTTCTTCATTTTGACTGTGCTTTAATCAACTCAACTCGTCCGTCTACTCTTGTGGTTTTCCAAGTTTTATTGCTTCTTGCTGGCGGCTCGTACTCGTTTCGCCGCAGGTGCTCTACTCCTACGATTCGGTTTGGTTTCGGTTTTATTGGTTTGCTTCGCTTTATTAGTTTTATTTATTTGTTTGGTAGAATTAATGGACTTGTGAAAAAGTAAAGTTAGCATTTCGTTAAGCATCATTAAATAGGTGAGTGTTGGAATGCTTGAAGTGCTTTTAACCAATTTTAATTAGAACTTGAGGTTTTTGAGTTTTCTTTAGAAATTTGTTTATTGTTTTTTGTTTCTTCTCTCTCTTGACCAATCTAAATAATATATTTCTGCATGAAACATATGCCTGGAATTTTTTGAGAGATTTGAGAACTATCAAAAACAATTCTTACCAACGTTACTCAGAGTTTTGGAGCTCTAGTGAGAGAAGTTAATGTGTATCTTACTATTTAAATCTCACATTTTCGTTAGAGTCGATACAGATATAACTCAGATTACCTTAAAAGCGCAAAGGTGGAAATATTTTAATTCTGTTTATGATTGTATATCAGGTAGGCAGGTTATTGTGAAAAGGTATTTAATATGACGCTTTAACTTAAACTTAAATCGATGTATTGCTTCTAGATATTTTCTAATTATGGACCATTCTGCATTTACTTTATTGTTGTCTTTTCCTTCGTATTCTCACTTATTGAATTACCCAGCCCTCATCTACATACTGTGTGTTTAGTTATCGATCAGGTTTTTCGCCTTCTGGGTAGCGTTGATGCCTTCGATTAATTTAATGGTGATTGCCTTATACTTTATGGCCGTGTTCCACAAATACTTTTCTCCGCATCGTAAGCAGTAGCTTAAAATAAATTACTTGCACCTAAAAGTCTACAACGTTACTTGATCGTTCTATGGACCAAAAAATAATAAAATATAAATACTCAAAGTGCCTACATTGTCAATGTCGCCAACGTGCCTATCATCGCCAATGATTCACTTACTAACATCATCAATGTAATCATCTTGCTGTGTCGTTGTCGTCATCTACATCGACATAGCATCGACTTTTATTTAGTACGGTTCAAAGTTTTTTCCTCATTCACTACTGGCTGTGAGTCAATCTTAGGAAATTGATCCCAAAATACTTTTGTGGTTGTTTTTTGTTTGTTGTTGCAAGCCATTATGTCAATTATGAAATATTCGGAGTTCTTTCTTGTGTAAGAATGTATGTATATTTTCTTTGTGTGTGTCTTCAGGTATTACTTTTAAATCCCCAAACGTATCGACTCGCTATCGGTACATACGCTTCCTACACACTTTCGGTAACAACTAAATTTGCATAAAAATATGTTTTACTTGCTTTGTTCGATAATTTGTTTAATATTTCTGCTGTTGCTGCTATTATTACTTTTGGGTGAAAAAGGCGTCCAAGTAAATAAGCGATCCGATAATTTGTGGCTTAGAAAGTAAACACATAAAATGTTCCCATAGCTATCGTAATACTCAAGCTTCTGGTCTCCACCGTCGACACGCTTCCTTTTCCAAACTTCAATTTAAAGTAGAGCTCAGCAGTCGATTGTGTGTGGTCACCAGTATCTCGAATTCTACGGAATAAACTCCGAAAAATGCGACCAAAAAATGAAAAATATTTGTGTCTCCTCTTTTTGTGTTGGATATTGGTTTGTCTTATTCTTTTTGGTATTTCTTCGGGTGTGTTTTGTCAGCTGTGTGTGGTGTTGGTAGCAAAAAGGTTTATCTGTCTTAATAATCATATTAGATTAGTGAACAAGTGTTAAAGCTTCTGTGGTGGCTGCGGCGCGATATTCTTCTGATATTGCTTCTTCTTTGTTGGCTTTGTTCTAAATATTGACAATGACTTCGTGTGCAGTCGCTTGTTCTGTGGACGATAAATTGTTTTTAAAGCTTAAGTCGAACAGTGGGTTGCGTGGAATGAAAATGGAATCGAAGGAATTAGTTAGAGAATGAGTTTGATGTGTTGTTTTCGGTAATCTTTATATGAAGTACGTAACTGAACTTTTATTTAAAATAAAAATAAAAAATATTTCTGATAAGTCAGGAAAAAATATATCCTTTCCCAAACCCAACGTTTGGCAGTGAAGGTAAGACTAAAGCACAAGAAATACCCAACGACCGTTGCTGTTCCTTCTATGGTATTTTAAAGTCTAGTCGGCGACCACTACTACCATTTGATGCACTATTTTCGCTATAGTTTCTAAACCAGTCCATTTTGGGCAACTTTTTAATTGGTAATGCCAAAGTCATGTCTCCAAAGTGGCTATTCACTGGAAAAGGTGTAATTTTTAATGGTTCCTCAGTCTACCCATAAATTTCCGCGGCCTTAAGTTATCCAAGTTTTTCCCTTTTGCATCAGCCATTTCTGGATTCAGTCAAAAGCTACCTACTTTGGGCTTGTCTATCATACGCCATTTCAGTGGTTATATTTGTTGTGGGAAAAATTAAGTTCAGAAAGTGTGTGCTACGGTTTGTAAACTTTATAATGCGCCAACTTTAAGCAAAAGGCAACTTTCTTCTTTTATTTTTTGTAGAGGAAGTAGAATACTGTACTCAAAAATATTTAGGAATAAAAAATTTATTAAGAATTAAAGGGTGATTTATTAAGAGCTTGATAACTTTTTAAAAAAAAAAAACGCATAAAATTTGCAAAATCTCATCGGTTCTTTATTTGAAACGTTAGATTGGTTCATGACATTTACTTTTTGAAGATAATTTCATTTAAATGTTGACCGCGGCTGCGTCTTAGGTGGTCCATTCGGAAAGTCCAATTTTGGGCAACTTTTTCGAGCATTTCGGCCGGAATAGCCCGAATTTCTTCGGAAATGTTGTCTTCCAAAGCTGGAATAGTTGCTGGCTTATTTCTGTAGACTTTAGACTTGACGTAGCCCCACAAAAAATAGTCTAAAGGCGTTAAATCGCATGATCTTGGTGGCCAACTTACGGGTCCATTTCTTGAGATGAATTGTTCTCCGAAGTTTTCCCTCAAAATGGCCATAGAATCGCGAGCTGTGTGGCATGTAGCGCCATCTTGTTGAAACCACATGTCAACCAAGTTCAGTTCTTCCATTTTTGGCAACAAAAGTTTGTTAGCATCGAACGATAGCGATCGCCATTCACCGTAACGTTGCGTCCAACAGCATCTTTGAAAAAATACGGTCCAATGATTCCACCAGCGTACAAACCACACCAAACAGTGCATTTTTCGGGATGCATGGGCAGTTCTTGAACGGCTTCTGGTTGCTCTTCACCCCAAATGCGGCAATTTTGCTTATTTACGTAGCCATTCAACCAGAAATGAGCCTCATCGCTGAACAAAATTTGTCGATAAAAAAGCGGATTTTCTGCCACTGATTTTGGTAATAAAATTCAATGATTTGCAAGCGTTGCTCGTTAGTAAGTCTATTCATGATGAAATGTCAAAGCATACTGAGCATCTTTCTCTTTGACACCATGTCTGAAATCCCACGTGATCTGTCAAATACTAATGCATGAAAATCCTAACCTCAAAAAAATCACCCGTTATTAAAGCCGATTATTAAAGCCGATTTGGATGTATGGCATTCAACTGTGGGGTACGACCTGTGCAACTAATATTGATATAATACAAAGGTTCCAATCGAAAATGCTTAGATCGATCACGTGCTCACCATGGTACATTCGCAATGAAAATATCCATAAAGATCTTGGTATCCCTATGGTGAAGAAAGTAGTAGAGGACAGCAGATTGAAATATATATCTAAACTCCGTGATCACCCAAACCCATTGGCTAATGCCTTAGTACATTCCTGCGATCAAACACGCCTAAAAAGAAGGGATATTCCTGCGTACTAAAGAGCAACGTTTCACCAATACAGCTCAATCACTTGTTTGAGCTTGTCTAGTTTTTAAATAGATTTAAGATTTTATAACTTATTGTTAGGCTTAAAGTAAAAGCAGATTCAATAAATAAAGAAATATTGAAAACAAAAAAAAAAAAAAAAAAGAAACAAGTAAGGAAGGGCTAAGTTCGGGTGTAACCGAACATTTTATACTCTCGCAATTTATTTATTTAACTTTATTTATATTATATAATACACAATTTGACCCACATATTCGTCATATATATTGTACAAAGTCCATTGAAAGTTGGAAACCATAATATTAGGTTAGAAGCACCGAGGTCCTCGTGTTCGATATATGGGGCCTTAAAAACCTATGGTCCGATTTCGGCGATTTTTAGAATGGGGCTGCCACACTATAAATACAGTATTTGTGCAAAGTTTTGCACCGATAAATTCACTAGTGCTTACATTATATATTGTAAAGTAAACGATTCAGATCATCTTCTAAGTTCTGGTATATAGGAAGTAGGAGTGGTTGTGAAGCGATTTGGCCAATTTTCACAACATATCATTGGAATGTAAGGAAACTATTACAAACCAAGTTTCATTGAAATCGGTCGAGTAGTTCCTGAGATATGGTTTTTGACCCATAAGTGGGCAACGTCACGCTCATTTTCCATTTTGTAAAAAAATCTGAGTGCAGCTTTCATCTACCATTTCTTATGTGAAATTTAGTGTTTCTGACGTTTTTCGTTAGTGAGTTAACCCAGTTTTAGTAATTTTCAACCTAACTTTTGTATGGGAGGTGGGCTTGGTTATGATCAGATTTCTTTCATTTTTGGACTGTATTAGGAAGTGGCTAAAAAAAACGACTGCAGAAAGTTTGGTTTATATAGCTCTATTGGTTTGCGAGATATATACAAAAAACTTAGTAGGGGGCGGGGCCACGCCCACTTCCCCAAAAAAATTACATCCAAATATGACCCTTCATAGTGCGATCCTTCATACCAAATTTTATTTCCATAGCTTTATTAATGGCTTAGTTATGGCACTTTATGTGTTTTCGGTTTTCGCCATTTTGTGGGCGTGGCAGTGGTCCGATTTTGTTCATTTTCGAAAGCAACCTTCCTGTGGTGCCAAGAAATAAGTGTGCCAAGTTTCATCAAGATATCTTAATTTTTACTCAAGTTACAGCTTGCACAGACGGACGGACGGACGGACGGACAGACAGACATTCGGATTTGAACTCCACTCTTCACCCTGATCACTTTGGTATATATAACCCTATATCTAACTCGTTTAGTTTTGGGTGTTACAAACAACCGTTATGTGAACAAAACTATAATTCTCTCTTTAGCAACATTTGTTGCGAGAGTATAAAAAAGAAAAATATCAACAACTGTATGGTGTTAACCCTTACCTTCCTTCTTTAAGTACTTAAATGGCCGAGTTCGTGCTTGATTTCCTTAACGAGCATTGAAGGATTGCAAAGTTGTCCAGCAGGACATTAGCAACAGTTTCATGCAGCTCATGCACGAGTTGTGTGTGTGTTTTGAATTTTTTTTCCTCAGTTTTATACTGAAGCTAAATGCTTTTATGGTATAAAACTTCAATCACTAAATGAGCTTTCAAACACCGTAAAGGGATAAAATAAAAGCGTTAATATACTTTTACCAAGGCGTACCGCAATTTCAACCTTGTGCCTTTGTAGCTACGCGATAACTACTACGTTTGTTGCTAAATTTTCCAAGTTTCAAAGTGATATCTAATCATAATGTAATATTCTTTGATCCGCAAAATAATTTAGCATGGAAATACGTTAATCGCGACGACAAAAACACGTGCGTTACATTCAGAAATATATCAGAATCATCGCCAGAAGCATCTCTTTGCAGCATAAAATATTTTTACCTACCTCACAATGCTCATATGCATGGGTCTGATCATAAACTATTCGGGAGCTAAGTGCAAGCGTACTGTTGCCCAAACATGTGTGGGTAATATTTGATGGTTGAGTGATGCCGCCTTAAAATCCTTCCAATACATCTTTTTAGTTGCTTGGACTACACTGAAAATACAAAGAAATTAATTTACCAGATGATGCCTAAGCTACGCTTTTCTATCTCTAAATTGGGTTAATAATAATACTTTCTTTTAAATAAGTTTGTTATAATTTCAAAGAAGTTTTTTATAACAGTGTAGAAGCTGTTAATATATGAAAGTTAAGGGAATAATCGTATCTCAACTACTAGCCCATTTTATGAGAAAATTTCATATTTTTTTGTAGAAAATAACTGGTAAAATCCATAGGTTATGGATAGGAGGTTATATTAACCATAGATTATTTTCCATTGAGAAAATAAGGAGGAGCTTTCGGTTCTGAGAGATACACTGGAAAATGGAAACTTAACGGCTCGCACACGATTTATAATTTCCTTCCATTTAAACAATTTTCGTTTTCTAAGGATGTACTGTGCATAGAATACCTTGTATAACGCAACTATTCTAAAAAAGAGTTCAGTTTTCGGCGCGGTATGCAGTGCTTGCCTACTTTTCGTAGAAATTTTCAGAAATTCTCTCAGCACCGTACCATATTGAACAAGTTTAATGTTATCTGTAAAACTCCATAAATTTCTTACAGTGTTTCTCCTACGTGAATCCTTTTAAAGCTTCTTTTATCCTGCAATTGAAAATTGCGTGTTTATATTGCAACTCCTGTTGCTCTGATTCTTTGGTGCTGCTGCAATTGCTGTTCCTTTAACTGCTTCGCACAGATGAGCTTCATTTGCCAGGTAAACACAGTAAAGGCTAAACTTAATTTGAGCGTAAAATGTATGCAACCCATACAACTTCGCCTTTCGGTTGCCGAGATTGCACTGGATGGCTGGAGCAGGCGTTTAAATTAACCAAAGCATGCATATTTATATCCAGCTATACATGTATAGCACATACGGCTAAATGTCGTTGAAGGTGCATATCTTGTGGGTGAGTAATATGATGTAGAGTTGTGTCACATTTTGTTTATTTCATTAAAGTCTGTAGTCAATTGCCGATGTGCTGCAAATGCTCAAGCGAGCAAGTTGCATATACGGCTACTGTTGCAGGTAGGCCATTTGTTTAAGTATATTTGTTTACATAGGAATTTAGATGCTTTAAAGATAAATATTTGTATTTCCAGAGATAGTAGAAAATAACTTATATTCAACGTATATATCAATGAAGTTTCTTTTCTTTTTTACAAAGCAGATTTCTACGCACTGCATTTTTCACTGGGTCAATAGTATCCTTTGATTAAGGTTTTGATATGCGAGACAAATTGATGGCTCTAAAAATTTTAGAGAACTTCAAAGGCTGAGAAACTTTTTTATATGACACCATAATATTCTTTGGGATTCTATTATTTTATTTATTTATGAAGACTTGACGACTTTTTAAATTTATACTACAATATACTATACATTTTGCTTCATATTTAACGATTATAATTTGGTCTGGCAGTCGACTGATGTTCATGCATAAATCGTAGCAAACGCTTGAACTGGAATATCTTTGCATATTTTCTTCTGCAAACTTTATACTTGCCCACCACCTGTGTTGTCTTCACCGTTCCTCGACTTTCTTGTGTTTCATATACATACAAATTTATATATACCAATTTATGCAAATGCATATGTCAACCTCTTGGTCGTAAGTCTGTGTCGAGCACTCCTTTGGCGCTTAGGGGCAAATGACAGATACTGCCATGTTGTCACATGGCTGTCATTGCTAGTGCTGCCGTATTGCTGCTTTTTCTTCACTTGCGGCTGTCGTTCGTCACGTCTGACACATGGCGTTAAACATATTTTATCAACAACAACACTAAAACTAAATTATATGCACAATAACAACAACAGTGGCAAGTGGCACAAGCGCATTAAACCACGCATACTCATATGTGGCACATGTCGTTTGATTAATACAATTCAATAATTCAAACGCACGTTCCGATTCTTTATTAAAATTCGTTTGCAATTCTATTGTTTTTCGTTGATGTCGTTCACCTTGTGAGCGTTGAAATCCATGCAATTTGACATGTCAACATAAATATTGGTGCACTGTTTTTGTTGTTGTTTTCTATAACAACTAAGTATGCTGGAGTTTTTGACTGGTAGCTTGGCACGTCTCAGTATTCACTATTGCTATATGTAAATTGAGATATCATGAATTCATTCATTTCATTTATTGAAAGTATAGACCCAGACATCAGCTGTTGAAAGGTTTATTGAACATTAGGTAGTCTAACAACCGGAAGTATTCTCCTTTGTAATAGCCTTTTCACACAGCCAAATTAATTGATCAATTAAAATTTTGATCGAAAAACCAGTTTTTGCCCTTCACACTGCCGGTTACTCGATACCCGATCAGCCGTTATACATTTTTTTTTTGCTTTTCATAAGAAGTTTCATCAGCTGATTGCTATTTTAGCAGCGACATCTATCGTCGTGTAGACAGATATCGTATGTATAATTACAGAGTTGCATTTCATTTTCAAGTCGATTAAAATAAAATTAAAATTTTTATTTTATATAGTACATCGATTATAATCAGCGTTTTAATCGAGCAGAGGCCGGTTAATTGATCAATTAGCTCCTGTGTGAAAAGGCTATAAAGGAGGAGTTTCAATTTCTTTATAGCGCTTCCCTTTATTATTCTTCTATCTATTTTACACTTATTTCAGAGCACACAAGAAAAATACCAACTTATGCCCTCCACTAGTTATCATTCTTCTTGCATATTCCACATTTCCCAAGAAAATCGCACAAACTGAACGCGAAGGAGTACTCGTAACTCATTTACATACAATTCTAATTCAGTAAACTCAGTGGCTTCTGCATTTTTCTTACGCTATAAACGCCACAGGCAAATAACATGCCTTTTGTGAACAATGAGAAATCTTGTTGAATTAATTAACTGCACAGTGGAGAATTGAGAGTAAAAGATAGAGTGTGTGGTGTCTATGTAAATTTTTGTTTTCACATTGGAGATTCGAAAATATAAGGGCGTAGTGGAATTCAAATAGAAGTTTTGAAGTAAATTGATTACGCTTTACTAGATTTTCATGCCACTTTGAGGAATATTTAATTACTAACCCAACACTATTCAATATTATTTGAAAATTACTAATTACAACCTAATATCGTTATTTTATGTAAATATGTTTTAAATAACATTACACAATAATAAACGTTGTCAAATTTAGGTATATTTTATTTTATTTTAGTACAGTCACACACCCAGCATAGTATCGCTACAGCTTGCAATACAAATGAAATTCAAATATACAAATTTTAATAATTTTATTATATTTTCTCTCTAAAAACATGGCTTAAATGCAGAAGTTCCCCACATCAAAGTCGATGTACACAATTAACTTAGCTCATGAGTATCAAATCATACCGTTAACTGCGTCATAACCAGATTACATTAAAAATATTTATCAAAGTTAAAAGCACTTATCGCGTACTCAAACGCTTGTATATATCAACCCATGGGAACCACATATGTACTTTGTGTGTGTGTCTGTGCATATTCGCTTCCATAAACATTGTTTATACACCTGTCAACTTAATTACTCATCAACCCGTTCAAGTCAGCGGTGCCCTATTCAATGAGCTGCCTCACCACATTATTGTTTAAAGTTGAGCGCAAAAGTAAAAAAGTAATATTTTTGAATAAATTTCCATTTTCAAGCACGCACATACATATATTAGAATTACATATACGTGATTTGGTTTGAGTGCACTTAGTCTACTTAGTCAAATAAAATTGCCAACCGCAGGAACCACAATCAATTTAACCCACACTCGCGCACACACATTTGCTCAAGCACTTTCAAGAACTAATTAATCCACACCAGAACGCACACGGCGCATACGTTTCTGCTGGCAGTGACGCCGAGTTGGCGAAGTCGCTTTTTCTTCTCGTGGAATGTGTCTTTCTTTTCGCTGTAATTATAAATGCCAACGCATCGTTAAAGCAATTTTCAGATTTTCGCACTTTGTTTTTGCCCACTTTAAATTATACTGAGTTTATTTGCTTATGTTGCTCATACGCCGTGGCAAATAAACAGTTGCCACTCGCGAGCGCTAAGTTGCTGAATATTTTATAAAGTCAGACGTCGAATGTATGGTATGCAAACATAATCCTGTCCATATGTACATATATATGTGTTTGTTTATAATACAAAGCAAATTATATGAGTTCCATCATACTCTTAATAAATTCATATTTCATATTCCAAGTTGCTGTCTCAATAATTCCGCTTAGTTCATTCAAGATTTTTATACTCTCGCAATATATTCTACAGGATATAATATTTTTGTTCATCTAACGGTGGTTTGTAACACCTAACATGGAATGAGTAGAGGTAAATAGTATATACACATTTTCTCAAAGATTTATTTGAAATCAAAATTTTGTAAAATTCGAATTTTCAAAATTCAGCCTGACCAACTCCTTTCATTCAAATTGTAATTATTTGCTCAATTTTCGAATATCTGCATGAAATGTTCACTGTTATCAAGCTTATGCAGTTTTAAAAATTAGAATAGAAGCTTCCCTTTCATGTAAATATTGAAAAGTTCAGTACTATCATATTTCAAGAATTTCAATATCTATACTTCAGTTCCCATAATTCTGTATTAATTAAAGTTATAAGACTTAAATAGATAGCAAACTGTAGCTGAGACCTTCTAATATATATATATATGGTATCCCAAAGTGACTCACTATCGTGCGTCTTCTTTAACCTGATGCTGGAAAAAATTATAAGAGCTGCAGAGCTAAATAGAGAAGGTACAATCTTCTACAAGAGTGTACAGCTCCTGGCGTACGCCGATGATATTGATATCATCGGAAGCAACAACCGCGCCGTTTGTTCTGCTTTTTCCCGCATGGATAAAGAGGCGAAGCGAATGGGTCTGGAGGTGAATGAGGACAAGACGAAATATCTCCTGTCATCAAGCAAACAGTCAGCGCATTCACGTCTTGGCTCCCACGTCACTGTTGACAGTCATAACTTCGAAGTCGTAGATAATTTCGTATACCTGGGAACCAGTATCAACAACACCAACAATGTCAGCCTCGAAATCCAGCGCAGAATCACTCTTGCCAACAGGTGCTACTTTGGACTGAGTAGGCAATTGAACAGTAAAGTCCTCTCTCGACGAACCAAAATCAAACTCTACAAGTCGCTTATCATTCCCGTCCTGCTTTATGGTGCAGAAGCTTGGACGATGTCAACATCAGATGAGACGACACTAGGAGTTTTCGAGAGGAAAATTTTGCGCAAGGTTTAAAGTCCTCAGAACATTGGCAACGGCGAATACCGCAGACGATGGAACGATGAGCTGTACGAGTTATACGACGACATTGACATAGTTCAGCGAATAAAAAGACAGCGGCTACGATGGTTAGGTCATGTTGTCCGAATGGACGAAAACACTCCAGCCCTGAAAGTGTTCGATGCAGTACCCGCCGGAGGAAGCCGAGGAAGGGGAAGGCTTCCACTCCGTTGGAGGGACCAGGTGGAGAGCGACCTGGTTACACTTGGAATCTCCAACTGGCGCCGAACTGCGAAGGAAAGAGAAGAGTGGCGCGCTCTCATCGATTCGGCTATAACCGGCTAAACGGTTGAACGCCAATAACATACATACATACATATACTATATATAATAATTTTCTTTATTTTAGTGGACTTTTTGCCGAATATTTGTGTCAAATTGTGTGTTATATAATAATCAAATTAAGTAAATAAATAAATTGCGAGAGTATAAAATTATCGGTTACGCCCGAACTAAGCCCTTCCTTTCTTGGTGATATTTAAATAATGTATATTGTTCATTAGTTTAAATGCCAGAATTCACCACGAATCAGCAGAGCGCAAATATAATTACACGTGGAGTGTCATGTGAAGGTTATGGAAATGGTTCTTTCTTAAAGTAGTCACATTGCTAACAATATAATTTATTAGTGTGATATACAATCTAGCGAATATATCGAGTTAAAGTAATTTCCCGTTATTTGTCGGTTGTTATCATGTTTGTACTTGAAGAAGTATTAATAATTTAGTAGTTGAAGCCTGCAATTAGGCGCAATGGCTCTATTTTAGTCACATGCTGAATAACTTAACTCAATATGGTTTCAAAATTATAAATAATTCAGATAAAGATAATGAAATAGATATTTTATAATTTTTTATATACAATAAAATTTTCCGTAAAACGCAACACTGTGCAACCGACTTATCCACCAAATTGAGACCACCTGTGAAAACACCTATAAAATACTTTATATTTTTCTTACAAACCGTAATTGAGTGAGTACGACAAGTGGTGTGCATGATTAATTTGCTATTTTCATTATAAATTTCTCGTTTTCAACTGGTAATTCACTTTCGCAGTGAAATATCTCGAGCATATTTTTATTCAGGCATTTTTCACATTTTCCATTCCACGCGACGAAACCTTGGCGCTATTTATTACAACTTATTTCTTTTGTTACTTTCATTCGATTTTACGCCGCAATTACGTACTCGCCAAACATACCTGTGAATCTGATTGCCTGCATGCGTTTGTCTTCCACCAAGTCCTTCATACTAACGCATTCGTGCTCGCACACTCGCTTGCTTACCTTTAATCATAATCAATCATTGCCTTGAGTTGTGCCAATAAAATGCGTTGCTCGACTGTGAAATTTGAGACAAAGAAGATTGGAGCATTCTTAATTTAATAAAAAAATGAGCATTCTGAAAAGTTGTGAAAAAGCAAATGTAAGCAATGTAAGCAAAACATTTTTACTGATTCTTCAAATTAAGGAGTTGAGTGGAGTGGAATAGCAATAGTGCTTACAAGGTGGTTTGATGGGAAATCTTGTTAATGAAATAAATACGTTACAAATGAAGACATGGAAGAGAAATAGCTTAGCTTTACTAACATAGATAGTGTACATTTTGCCTCCCTTTCTGTTATTTTTTGGCGAGTTAATGTGAAGGATACTGGCTGATCTTTAATGACACGTTTAATAATATGAGCCTAATTTATATGTCAAAAAATAATATGAACCAGGCGAAAGGTTTCAGATTTTCTGCCAAAAACATACTGTGTGCTGAGTGTACATTTTTTCCCAGTTAACCTCAATGCCCACTCAGTCACAGCTCAAAACTATTTTACTCGTAGGGAGTGCAGAATTTATGCAATTCTGTGGTAGTTAATAATATTTTATTACCAGTTTGTTTGTTTGGCAACACATACGGGATGCAGTGATAGTGGCAGACTCTTCGAGTTGCTTGGATAGTGTTGTCAAGAAGTACTTGAAGATACTTTATATGAAGTGTAGGTGTACATATTATGTCTGCAAATATATGTGTTTGCTCAAACATAAGCATATTAAATTAGAAACTAAAACAATGAAAATAAAAGCAATACACGTACACAAAATATTGAGAACAGTAGCAGTTGAACAAAGAAAATTCAAAATGTTGAAGCGCAAGGACAAACACGGAATGGTAAAGATGACTGCGAAAAGGCAACCAAAAGATCGATATGAACTCTGATGCGTTGTACAAGGATTCACAAAATTTTGTAGTTTTGTTGGTATAATTGGTTGCTTAAAGACGAGGGTTCGGTTACACGCCTTCGTCATGTTTACACTTCATTCACCATGTAAGAGGCTGAAACTGGCAGCAGAGAACACTTTTAACAATGCTTGATGGTGGCAAAAAAGAGTGTGCGATGCACGTAAAGCATTAGCCAGCCACTTACATCCACGCTCCGATATAAACTGCAGCTACCCATTAGTTTACTCGAACTTCCTACCGACTGTTTACTGACTGACTAGTAAACGTTAGGTGGCTGCTGCGCTTGCGCTACACAACTCTTCACCCTGGTTTGCCGCTCACTAACTGCTGCTTACCGCCACACGTCAGAGCGTTCGGTTTCAACAATGTGTGTTTATTTCAATTTCAATTAAAGTTTGAATCACATTTACTCAAATGAAACTAATGGCGCGCGTGGGAATAGAGTGGCCTATTGTTTGAACACAAAATTTTACGCTCCAAAAAATCTGATAACAGCGACTGAGGCAAGCAAAAGGATATACATATGTTAGTATCTAAGTGACTTTAACTGGGATAGGCTAACAGCCAGAACTGGCAGGTGAACAAATAAAATGTTTGGATATCTATCCTCATTACACATGCTAGTACATACTTATACAAGTCCATACATATTTATGAGCAAATGGCACACATCGCGGCCGCCATTGCCTTAGGCAAAGTTTCCTGCAACTTCAAGTGCGCTCGAGTTAAGGGAATAAAACTTTCAAATAGAATTAGTTCCGCAATTCGTTCACAGCTATTGTTTTATCTTGGTTATTTGTTTTTGTATATTCCTTATTTTTGTGTGGAAAATAGTGTTACGCCCATGCATAAAATTTCGCTTTGGCGAATAAGCAAGCATATAGCACAGGGTTGCCAAATGTTTTACTTAGAAAGGTAGGCGATCTGTGTTAAAAAATTATGGTTGTTTTTGCATATTTATCAATCCCGTCATTTTGAAGGATTTCTGAGAAATATTCGATCGTAGTGGAACCAGAAAATAAATTGTGCGGTAAGTCCAATAATTTAGTATATATACATTTTCTCACGAAACGACGAAATGTTTTATCTATTGCTGATATTAACTCAATTTCCTGAACTCTATCTAAAATTTTAATAAAGCTAAGCTTCTAAGTAATAAACATGGATCTATACAGCAAAAGGTTTCTCAACCCCTAGCGATTTTGGAAATTGTCAATAATTATGAGAATTTGGCAAACCTCGGCAAAACTATAATGTGCCTAAGAAACTGTTTCATCTTACAACTAAAAATCGTCTAAATTGAATTGTTGATTATTAAAAGAGCCTTTTAAGAGTCTGTCACAGTAAGAAATCATTAAAATTATCTGATAACAAAGTCTATTCGATTTCAAATTTAGAATTTACAGAGGTTCAATATTATTCAAAGTTTAAAGAGAGCATAATCTTCTTAAAAACCGTGGGATATGTAGATAATATATAAAATTTTTGTCCTTCAAATTATTTGCGAGCACTTTTTAAACTGTTTGGAGGTCTCGTGTTTATACTCTCTTGCATATAGTTGTATGTATCGAGCATTCATCTCCCTTACCCACAGTCACAGCATTGTCACTAAGGTTGCGCTTGAGTTTGTCTACTGTCTTTCAAACAAAAATTTGGTTAAGTAAAACTAAAAAGTAAATAAAACCCATAAAAATACAATAAAGTGAGCGTAAAATAAAATAAAATAGCACATACCACACTCGTAGGCACTCAGTAACTCCGGTATCGAATGACTGGAGTTTGTGATTGACAGGCACATTCGTTAGTCGTTCACTAACATATTGCACTAATTGGTTGCAGTATCTTAGAAGATCCTGGTTTCAGTTACCTTGAATTCCAGAGTATATTCTCAGATACTCATTCGTCATGTACTGCTTCATTTCATTTGCCTGGTAGAATTTTAAGTTGACAGTTTGTGGAATTTCTTGTGCAGCATTTTGTTAGTAAATTTCAAAACAAAGAAAATAAGTGAGAGGGAGTTAAATTCGGGTATAAACGAATATTTTATACACTCGCAATTTAAGCTGTATAGCAGATACAATGAGTATAGAATTCTAATCGCGAAAAGCTTCCGCCACAAGGCCAACTCATGCAAATTATATAAATATAAAAATTTATTATCTGAAAGGCACAAAAATTTAAAATTATGGAGAACAAATACACCTAAAAGAACCCACATCGTAAAAAATCTAACATAATTTGTTATATAAAAATAGAAACTCAATAATTTCGAAAATTATGTGCGTCTTGGTCACGAATACATTGAAAACTGCACACTCACATGAATACTCGAATACACAGATTTCTTGGATTTCATTCGTTCGGATATCATTAAGTTTATTACA
The DNA here is from genome assembly GCA_031772095.1 of Zeugodacus tau. Lineage (NCBI taxonomy): Eukaryota > Metazoa > Arthropoda > Insecta > Diptera > Tephritidae > Zeugodacus > Zeugodacus tau. Next base: position 10,140,258 of record CM062651.1, on the reverse strand, counting down.
TTTATCGTTGTTGACAATGAGCCCAACACCGTTAAGGTCGCTTTAAGCTGCCAACACAACAATCATGGCAATAAACTGGGATTTGTGCGGCATAATACCGCAATACCCATAAACACACATACATATATACATACATAGTTCACCACCACAAGTGCCAACCAAAGTGCGGAGAAATGACAGCATAGCAGAGAAAAAGGCAAAAATATAACGAACTTAGAGAGAATATTTGTTAAACCTGCATTAATACATATTTAAACGATTTGTGATAGCTTATTAGCCTTGCTAGGAGAGGGTACAATTTACCTAACTATATTGGATCGAGGAGGATAGGGAGAAATGTGACGTCTTTTTCAAAATATTCCTATCTTCTTGAGTTCAATAACGCATTTAAGGCATTTGTTGACGTTATTTTCCTCATTTAAAATAACTAGCTTACTACCCACACACAATGATTGCGATGACATTCTCTACATATATCCAGAAAAGGCAAACACCATGTCAGTGCCAACTAAACAAAGGCATCAATATAATATTCGACTCTCAATTTCGGTTAACAACAATATGACAAAGCAGGGAAACATAAATAATATGTTGTAATAAATGATTGACATATGTCTCATCGATGATTGGGGGCAAACGATATACTATCCTGTCGCATGTAATTGGTATATTCATACTGGCGACATTTGCTCGTTAAATGTCAAGTGAATGCCTGCACAAAAATACAATAACATTATAAAGGTTGTTTCGATAAAGACTGATTATAATCGGTAAAAGAAATGTTTTCATAAGTTTAGTGGGCAAAGAAAGTAATCCTTAAAACCAAATTTCCATTATCTCAGTTTATACCAGAATCCTCATCGACAAAGATTGAAAAAGTTTTACAAATCATCAATCAATAAATATATGAATTTGACAATATATGTATTCGCATATAGGTACATAAAAATATATCTACTCTCTTACCCTCTCATACCCTTCATTCATCTAAATAGAGGTTGATTTGAGCTTGCTTCCGTCCAGCATATCCCTTAGCCTGTGTTAGCAGCCATAAATATTTTTATATGTATTCCCCACATTCAATGTGTCCTATATAAATGTGTATGTTGTATGTATATCAGACCGTCGGTCTACTTTACTAGCCGCAAACTGGAAAGCTCGTAATTGAGTACTCATAAAAGACAATCCTGAAGAAATCCCTGAATATGTGCTAGCTAACTTTCTATTGTTGTATGGAGTAGAACAAGAGTACTATAATGGGGGTGTGTTTGTCTGTACGGTGTATACTTGATCTATGACACACTTGAAAATCATGGTTATGGATAAACGTTGATTTTTTGTTGGGCTCGAATAGATAATGAACATTTTTATTACTATTTCGTTTGTTTGCTGTGTGGCATAGAGAAACTAATTTAATGAGGAAATATACGAGAATGTATCTATGTAATGAATAAAAATTTGACTAAATTGGCATTTATTTTTGGATTTAGGTTTAGGTGAGGTTATCTTTTTTATGGAGACCAAAGTTAGTGCGTTTTGACGTCAGTTTCGTTCACTCATCTTCGAAATATTTCTAAATGTCATTAATATTTTTAAGTTTTAGTAAAAATGATTTCGTCATCGAAAAATGTATATAAAATAGATTTTAATTAATTTCTTTATTCACTTTCTATATATAAAAACATTCTTCTTCATCACTTTCTATATACTTTAATTACAAATATACTCAAATTATATTTCAATTCCAGTATTCCACAGCCATATAGTTTTTTGCCAAATACATTTTTCTCTCTCATATATACTTTGGCTGCCAAATGGCCTCAAAACGACAACAGAAATCCATAATAATATACGAACGGCTTTACTAAGAAAGAAATATACTACAAGTGGAAAACAGTTGCGGAAGGAAAGCGAAATGAGGCTAGAAAGCAAAGCAAACATATATGTTAACAAATTGATCCAAAAAAGAGAACCCATTCAATATTTCGATGATACCAGAAAATCTTTTGTCGCCACTTTGCTGTTGGACTGTATTCGATATGGCAGCGTTGAGAGACATAGCGGCAGCCAAGTGCTGTGCAGACGCCAAATTGCCGGCCAATTGAATACTGCATTGCTGAAGTTGGCTTAAGCGACAAAGCCAAAGCATCAAATATGACTTTTAGCTCCACAAATATTTCTATGCTCTCTATGGACGTACAAATATTTACAAGTCATGTCCATAATATAATGACTTTTGAATATTTGAAGTGAACTAAATGCATTCGGAATGTTAAACATGAAGTTACACATACACAATTCCATATATTTTTAGAAGCATTCATATTCTTTGTACTCTATGTATGACTGCACCATTATGGCGACAGTTGCATTGGTCCTCCGCTACAACAACGACTTCTTCTCAGAGTTTGTGTAAAATTCGTACATTGCACTCGTTAAGTGGTCGCCTGTGAAATTTTGGAGATCCACATTCCCTCGCATTGTTTGCTCTCTGTATCAAATCCTATGCCATCTCCTTATCCTATTTGCCGATTTCAGTAGTCAATGCACATTGGGAAAATACTTTATTCCGTATTAACTATTATTGGTTACTTATACTACTTCATATATTCCTTTTATTCTCCACTGCTTTGCTTTTAGTTATCCTGTTCAGCAGATTATATTGCTCAATGTAACGCGCTAAATTGTATGAAATTTAGTGTCATTGAATTAAATTTTAAGTTAATGTTTTAAAGGTCGAAATCTTAACGCTCTCTCTATTCCTATTAAATCACAAGAGCATTGTCTTAAAGCTTATACATTCCAATTCATTCAACAGCACACTGTTTTGAGTTGAATCATCCCATCTATCACTCTATTTTTCTGAATTTTTCTTTTCCAGAGTCTTCTGTTTCTTACAGGATTACCATGTTTACCTATATACTCATATGACTGTAAATTTTGGCTTTCAATATATTCGTCGAGTGTTACAAGTACATTTGGGTAATTGACATTTTGACATCCATTGCCGCACTTAAAAGTTTTGCCGGACCAACGCCTGCTGCATCCGACAAGTAGTGTTCTGCAATGTGAACATAGTTGGCTCGTTTGGGGGGCCCCACACACCAACAGTCACCGATAGAGTACAGTCAAAGTGTAACACTTGAATTTATATACATAATAATACACACTAATACGAGTATACATACATATGAGTACATATGTACATACAGTAAGTATTCAGCGTACATGTGAGTGCTCGATCATTACACATATTCGCATACAGCGCACTTCAAAATATCATATCCTTGTTAACTTGAATGTACGTACTTTGTGTCCAAGCATGTTGCACACGTTGCAGTAACTGCAGGCAATTTGTAAACACGCCCACAAGTGGCCGCAAAGTGTGGCTATGAATGAAAGTTCGCCACTTTGCTGTCAAAAGCAGTCGTTTGCTCTTGGTCATAAGAGAAAATCAGCAGCCATATAGAAGTACGAGTGAATACATTTGTATTATATGCAATATTGAACACTTACTTCCATCTGACAAGGGTCAATTACCAATTAAATCGGCATCATCATCTGTAACGAACACATTGAAACAATTTTCACACACATTATCAAATATTTCCTTTATAATTTTGTTTGGTGAAAGTGTTAAGGCCAACACATATTTAAGGTGTTTTGCAACGTCATCTCTGTCATAAACACAACACGAATTTAATATCTTTTATGCATTGTTTGGTGCCTGCTGCCCAAAGACGGCTCGTCGCATGATATCCTTAGAGCGTTTACTTTAACACATTTGGTTTTGTTATTTTAAAGATGGTGCTGGATTATGACAATATGCCAATGTCCACTTAAAATTATATATAGTGAAACTATTGAAAGCGTTGCAAGAAGAAAGGATAAGTGTTGCACACTGCTATGTTTAAATAATTCTTAATTTTATTTACAGCCTTTATCTACAGCCTTCGTCCGCTAATTAGGAATATTAGAAATGTTTTACTTCCCATTTCTATATTTATTAGTATAGTTATTACGATACACTTCTAGAACAAATACCATTCTCTAAATTGGGCTTGTGACATTCGTTCGATTCTCCACTATGTATGAGAATGGAAATTAACTCGAAATGAAAGAATTCTAATCCTATCCTAAATAAATAAAAAGAAATAACAGAGAAATACTACTTCTAGCCAGATCAGAGTTTTCATAATATAGGAGATCCGAAATATTAGTTCTATGTGAAGTGTAGAATCCTGCAGATGATCCTTGTGAAACAATCACTTAAGAGCTCTTGGTCACAACTATAAGAAAAACTATTGGCTTCCAGATAAACTCTCGTTCACAGGAAAACTCCTTAAAGCTGGGTTGTCTTTATTGAATATCTAATTTGCCAAGTGTTTGCTTTTAAAGCGCTGACACAACTGACTCATTTGTATGACTACTTAAATTTTTTTTCAAATGTACACTCATTCATCTAGCCTCTTTCTTCAGTTTATTTAAGCACGAAATCAAGTAATTTAGGTATTTTTTATTAACAAAATCAACAAAAATCACTTAACAAAACCATTACTCCCTAAAATAATATAATTTATTTTCATTACAAAACAATATATAGCACCGTTAAACAAACATACAACCATAAATATTGAAATTTTCTTCACCCGACTACTGGAAATATATTATTCAAAGAATACAATAGAAAATGATTAGTCACACAGGTGAATAGCTCAGAAGATAATATTGAACTGAGTGATCGTCCAAATGCACCATTCATACATAAGTGGAAAGAAATGGAGCATAAGAAGAAAGAAGGAACTAAATGAGCATCAATGCGACTCACTTAACATAAGCTGCGTACCATTATTCATTTTAGATGAAGAGTCAATGAATGACCAAGCAGACACCGCCACCTTATTTACATAATTCATTTACTGTGTAAGTCAGAGCAACACAGCGCACGACCGCACACACAGTGCACTGACAGACACTTACTCGTATTTTAGACTGTGTGTATGTATGTTTAATGCCGCAGCATACCTGCGTAGGTCAATTTATACTGCAGACACAAAGTGTTGTTGACTGAGTTAGTCCGGTTCATAGTTGAAGCGTTCCCTTATCGGCGTTAATTTGCTATTTGGGGTTGAAAATCAATTTCAAGCAAACCATAAAAAAGGACAAAGACATTACAATATTCCTCTGCTAGCAGTTCATCTTGTTGTTGTTTTTGTTCTTATTGTGTATTTCTTGTTTATTTCGTGTTAATGGGTGCCCTAACTCTGTGGTTTGTTGTCGGCGCGTGACTGGCTTTCTTGCTGAGATTTTCTGCTTCATTTATCCGGTTCAAGCTGCCACTTAGAGTTTAAGGCAATTTATTATTTTTTTCTTTTGGTTCAAAGGAGTTTCCTTTACTTTATTCTCTCCACATTTCTTATTTTTGTTAGTGCTTACCGCATTGCCGCTAATGATTCGTGTAATCACTATACTGCTGGCGTTTTCGTTGTTTGGTTAATAGTAATGTTTACTCTGTGTGACAATCTTTGTCGATTTGGTCGGGTTGATAACAGACACGAAATGTGATTTGAGTGTATGTGTAAGAGAGGGACATATCTATCTGTCTGTTTATTTGTTGCATGTAAATACACCTCGCTGTTTGGTGTAACTTGGTATACACTGTGAATTTTTTAATACTTTCAGTAGACAATGTTTTAATATGATTAAAGATATATTGAAAGTAGAATTCAAATCAATAAATACATTCAATTGTAAAAGTTGTTAAAATAAGTAATATGATCCCCTAAACCGCATTATTTGCACGTTCTTGTAATATATTCGGTAGCTAAATGATTTTTAAATTGACTCTCTCTTGAGCAATCTGGACATATTTGTATTTCTAGTCTAGTTTAGCTTAGGTTATGACAATATTGGAGAGGCTTTGAAGTTTACAAAATGTTAATTTCTTACTTTTCTAATACTTTTCTATATAATTTTCTTTACTTTTTTAACTCTACTATTTTTAACTCTATTATAAAAGTTTACATATGCATATATGTATGTATATCGGTTTGAGGTTATACAAATACGTATTTACATTCTTTCTCTACTAGTATTTCATTTGTTAAATTACCATTATATGGCTCTTCACATTTTTGTCGACATTCGTCATTATATCTTTGCTAAGAATACTGAGAGAGGAGAGGAGAGGTGGTGGGGTAACAAATTAGTAAAAACACTGTTGGTAATTGCCTTTTGGGATTTATGAGCAATCAAGCGGTCGTTTTATTATTTGAACAGATACCACCAGTATGAACATTTCTAACGAGCGCTACAGTTATGAAACGAGGTTCATTCAAATGCCGGTACACATAATAAATGTTGAACAAGTCCCAAAGCAGCGCGTTACAATTGCTACCGCGAAAAGGAAGAACAAAATTTTAATGGACTGTGATATGTACATATACATTAGGGTGGTCGTACACTGCTGGAAGAATAGCTTACTTCAGATTTCTTAAAACATTATGCACGGACACAACTATAGTACAATATCACAAATTTTTGTCAGTACTCAACTACTTCCAGAAGGTATCTTATATCAGGAGGTTATACCCTCCTCTTAACTTACTTTGGAACCGCCGCATATAAATTGTATATAGCAAATGACAATGACGTCAATATAACCATATAGCAAATGAGAGTTCAATATCGTAGAGAAGCAAAAGCCTTGAAATGCTTAAAACTTTTTACCCAAAACAAAAAAAAATATTTTATTTCATTTCCATTAAAAAATAAGTTTAAATTATTAAAACTCTCTGTATGTAGTTAAATATTGTTGGACTGTCACAGTGACACATCATTTCCATTGAGGATTAAATAAAAAAATATTCAGCTCTCTTTTTCTCTTTCCTTCTCTCATGCTGTCATTTAACCCTATAGTGACCCGGTGGATTTGTATACAGTTTTTTAAATAAATTATGTATTTACTTCTTACCATATTTACTTGCTGGATCATTTACTGGCCTACAAGAAAACTGCATTAGACACAACTCACTCTCTTTCGCTCACTCCATATACTTCTTGCTGCTACTACGCTTTCAGCTATTACTTTTATTTCCATTTTATTGTTGCTTCGTTAGTGAGCTACTGAAAATCTATTTTATTAGCTGGTTTACCATTCGTTTTCTCGGCATTCGAACTCAATACTTTAAAGTTGTCTTTTTATTACCGAAAGTGTTGAATATTTCCAAGTTGACATTTCTGATTCGATATGGAGGCTGTTGTGCTCTACTTTTCAGGCCTGGTAGTAAATTGTGAATTAATTTTATGTTTGTACGATTTCGAGTTGGAGTTAATTTTTTCGAAATATGTACATATGTATGTACCTCATTGAAATTCCCAATTTACATATTTATATATATGTACATATATTTGTTCATCTAAGAGTATGTACTTCCTTCAAAAATCAAAATTTTCCTACTTGGCAACATAGAACACTCATACAAACAATTTCATTTTCATAAATGGTCAATAATTCAAACGACTCAACCTCGCTGCATATCGTATTAACTTCTGGCCCATTCGAAAACCGTTAGTGGCGATAATAATATGCACACATAATGATGATGTCACGCGCTGATTATATGCGAAGCTGTTATGTTGCAGAAACCGATGCCGCAGGCAAGTGGCGGGTGTTGATGGCTGTTTCAGACATATGCAAATTTGTGGCATGCAACAATGAAGTCATCATGTATCGATAACTGTAATGCAGTTAGTTAATTGCAGTTAATGATGATTGCAATGAAAGTTTGTGGACTTCGTGGTGGCAATAACTGTATTTATGTAAGCTACTTATACATTTATCTAGATATTTGTGCAGTTTACGCATATTGATGTTGCAACATTTCTGCTATAGCATTGTGAAATGCATTCGATTTGAAATGTCATCCCCATTTCGGTAGACAATATTGACAACCGGACAGACATATGGGTAGGCAGTTAGTTAGTTGGAATGTCAGTGCTGTTCTAAATATTAACCACCTCTCCTCATCCAACTATGTTGTATTTGGATGGTGGTAGTGTGTATCTGAACTATACAAAGTGGCTGCATTTGGCGTTTTACTCCATTAATTTGACAATTTGTGTGATTGTGTGCGAAAGTGTTTACCAATCGCTGGGTGTATGTATGTGAGATGAAGCCTCATGGAAGGTAGAACCACTCGCCAGTTTTTGCCACTTTAGCCTACTCCATTAGCGGCGCAACAAAATTGGTCCAATTACGTTCATACAGCAATTGATATATGGTATGGTACATACATCTAGTATATGTGTCTCCTTCCACACTCTTCCACTCACATCTCCTTTTCCACCTATTCGCTGCTATTTCACCAATTAATATCTGTGGAAGCTCAATTTTCTATGCTCTTGACCCTTGTCGGTTCAAAGCGCCATGAAATTGAATTATTTGTTGGCGCACTGGGCTTCATTGCAATCTCGCCAAAGCTGCACTGTTCTACACTCATAAATGCATACATTGAGGGCAAGAACACAGCACTCAAAAAGCACCAACCAAATATGGTTGTTCGTTTTTTTCCAATGACGAATTGATTACTAGCATGAAAAACCGGTGAGTGATGATATCATTGAACAAGGTCCCTAATATAAACTCATATGCAGATATTTATGTAATAACCGCTTTTTCATAAATGTTCCGCCATTTTATTTGATTAAATTTGTCCTTGAGTTATTTTTTATTTGAAAAAGTATAGGTAAATTATATTTGAAATGAAAGCCTTCCAAGAACAAGAAACATTTAGGATAAGCCCTGACGCTGCTTCCGTCACTAAGCACTTGCTGGAGAAGTGACGTTTCCTGCCCAATTTCCACTTCCGTCATTTTGACGTCCTCTCTTTATCGAACAACCGATTTCGGTAAAATATTTCCGGCTACTTCATATCCGGCTCCCCATATCCAGTTGACTCTTTCCGGTTCCGGTAACATCATTTCCGGTTCCGAATCCTCACATCCGGTCAACCCATTTCCGGTTCCGCTAACATCATCATATCCGGTAACATCATTTTGGTTGCCTCATTTCCAGTTCCGGTTGCCATATCCGGACACCCCATTTCGGTTCCGGTAACATCATATCCGGTTACCATACTAGGGGAAGAACATTTTCTTTATGTCATTAAAAGAGAAATATTCCTTATCCTATTCCTCCACATTAAACCTTTGGCATCTTAAAATAGTTAAATTTCGCGCTCGCTAAGCTATGTCGATATTTACATATACTCTCCACAATTCATGATGGTTCGAACTGAGATCGCCTATCTTACTCGCTGATGAAATAAAATTAGTGCCTTATTTCATCTTTCCTGACCAGAAATAAGGCCGACTTAAGGTATGTCAATGAGACTTTTACAATTTCTTACGAAAAGCTGCGGTTACAATATGCACACTAAAGAAAACTAACCGGCAGTTGGATTTGTGTAGACATTAATTAATCTATTGGAAGGATTCTAAATATACCAGAAAATACATGTTTCGATATAAATCGTTGCTAGGATGAAAAATTATACAAATATTGTCGTTGTCTTATATCGATACTGCCATTTCAACGTCATATAATCTATTCATTTGTTATACAATCAGTGCAAGAAGGTTTAATTTTTGTATCATCACTGATCGATTGCATCGCATAAATTGCACCAAACATGAACACATCATTGCCGGTGCAATAACAAATATTCATAGTAGCAACAGCCACTGCATTGTATGCATTTTACCTGCGACATTGTGAGGTGGCATATTGCTGGGTGTGGCATGCCACAAGCGCCTGTCTGAATGCGCTTACTCTCACTATACTCGTATGAACAAGTACAAAAACGTGTTCGGAATCATTTTCGCGCTCAAGTGGGTTTGGCATATTGAATTATTAAGCGTGAACGCACCGTTTTATTTATGCTCACACATTTGTATATACCTATGATCGAGTATGTGCAAATGCCTGCAGTCATGTGTTATATTTTTACTTTACTGGATTTGGTAGCACTCTGCTTGCAAAAAGTGATGAGTTATGAGATAACTTAACGGTAGGTGAATAAGTTAAAGCCGTTTTTCTGACAACTTATATTTCTTGTCACACTTTCGAATGCAATCAAATGGTCTGATTTCAAACTACGTGTAATGACACCAGAGATTTTCATATAAATCAATAAATTTTCATATAAATTACCAAAAATTTTAATTCGAAAAAAAATTATATTTTTTTAATCTTTGTTGTTTCATTTGCTTATTATTAAATTTTTAATAACAAAAGGAATACCCAAGTGTTGGAGTTTTACACCTCTTTCTCATTTTGTATATATTTTGGTTTTTAGTAAATGTTGCCCACGTCCTACATAACTGTGCGTATAATTTATATGCGCATATATTCCCCATTATTAATACCTTCATTTTGCATAAAATATGTTCTGCGTGTTTGTGCGTGCACTCAAATTTCTCATTATCATTATTATTTATGCTGGCCTACATATTATGTACTTATGTTGCATATTACAGTTTTGGGCTTGTTGCCAGAAAAGTGCTACGAAATAATTGATTCAAATTAAATTGTATACCATACCATGCATACCATATAGAACAAAAACAAAAATCACTAATAACTGGCAACAATAAAAAAAATTATAATGCAAAAATTATTAAATTATGAGAGCTTGTAGGAAAAATATTGTAAATACCTTAGTAAAGTATACAGTATAAAGGATAAGTGTAATTGAAGCAATTCTTCAATGGTGGAGTGATCTACAATTTCCTTTTTATTCAATCCAGGATACTTTGAGTATATTCCAATCGACAAAGGAATAGATTCTTTAAGACATGTTACTGTTTAGCCAGTAGTTCAACCGCAGATTTCGACGATTACCTATATCTTGAAGAAGCTATAACCCTCTATAGGGCTGTGTTATTCCACGGGAGTTCAGTTTACCATCAGAAAACTGCAGTCTAACACTTTTACTTACACCCTAGATGCATCCATAACGATTTTTCTAGCATAGCACTTGAATTTCCATTACTACCTCGAATCTACAAAGTAATGAAGCTAAATCCCAAGGCAATCAAATTCACTATTGGGTTAATAGTAAATTATTATTCATTGTTACAACATTTTACTCTTCTCTGAAATTTTTACTGTGGGGTCTGACTGCGTGCTCGCTGCGTGCCCTAAACAACCTTTTTCACACAGCGTATAACGCGATTTTAATTGTTGTGGACAAATGAAATATGCTGGAAATTAGAAAAATTAATAGAGCAATGGCTGTACAATGAATTATCGTTATTAATTGTAAGCGTTGAAAAGTAGTGCAATTGTGCAACAATTGCCAGTGAAGGGCATTGTACATTGCATTATTTAACATTAGTTTTAGCAGTGATTTCAGCACAGCACAAGGCTTGCAATGAATGTCGAAAAATATTTAGCTTAATGAGTTATAGCATTGTTCAATTTTACTATATAGGGTTTGTATGATGGGGCGTCACAATGCTTTATATTGTCTTTGTATATGCTCATTCTTTACGCTCTGTTGTCTACATTTAAAAATATAATTGATATATATCTATTAAGAGAGGTTAATTCGAATTCTCTTTGATCCTTGGTTCAAATCAAAATTTTAAAATTAAATCCGGAGAAATAACCGTCATTGACTGAAGTCTACTGCCGGTCGACACTATCAATAGGGGTATTAATTTCCATATAATGACAGAAAAACATGAGTCAGGAAACAGTGAGTTTTTATGGGAACTTTAAACCATAAAAAGCCCGAATCATATACGGAGCATTTTTACAGAATGAAAAATAATAGCTCAAATATAGAACATTAAAAATTTTGTTTAAAATATATTTATCGTATGCTGAAATATTAAAATATAACCTATGCTGGTACTCCTTGCCTTTCTACCGATTAGTTTCAATTCGATTTTAAAAATATATACTTATATAAATATGTATGTATGATTCGGTGGCATCTGAATTACTCACTCATGTCGACAGCAACATGTTCCTCACTTATGTTACCAGAAACATGTTGCTCACAACTTATTATAACATTACTCATTCATGTTGCCAGAAACATGTTGTCAGCAAATTATTGCCATTGCAACATGAGTTCAATCAACTTATAAAGTCTGGCTACTGAAATTTCTTGCGGTCCAACAGCTAGCAACATTTACGCTTTTCCGATAACAACACACTCAAACCACCCGAACAACCCGTCAGTGGGTTGCGCTTCGTAAAACCGGCTCGCTTCGGCTGCTATTGGATACACTACACTGTGACTACTTGTCGTGCAAGTGTGGTGAATTTTCACTCGTAAGCACTCAATTGCGTGTGTGGAGCAGTAAGCTTTGCTTAGCGTTGGTATTTGAGTAACGGTTAGTTTCGTGGGAACCACCGTTAAATATAGTTTACCTTTAGGTGGAAAATTCTAAATCGAAATCTACCATAATATCACGCGTTTGTGAGCGTTGAATGTACTAGTGCTATAGTATTGGAGAGCAGTTCAAATTTGAATTTTGGTGATTATATATACATATGTTTATATGTAAAATAATAAAAAATTATTTTAAGAATGTGTTTACAGTGAAAGTGAAGTGAAAAAGTATGGGAAATAATTATGCTGGCAACAAGAAAAAGGTGATTTGGCTGTCAATAAGTGTGAAGCTAATCCACAATTGAGTTATCCTTATTTAAAAGTATAAAATTATAGTTAGCTAAAAAGGCACCGGAATTATCCGGTTGAATAACATATAAATAAATAACAAAACATCAAATATACTCTTACACAAGACTTCTAAGCCAGTCGCCTTCCTTGCATTGTCCCCATTCACATCCCGCCACATTCTCCACTCGCATGCATGCGTCAGACACTCCCACCTGCTTGTCAGCCACTCGCTGAGTGCCACTTGGCGTCGCAAGCCGTTACGACTGGCCACGCTGTATGCGTGCTGTGTCTAGTCTGCCGCCACGTATGTATCCTTGTGTCGCGCAGCATTGTCGCTGTGGTGCATCCTTTATTCGTACAAATTTATTTGTTGTCTACATTTAGCTTGCCATCTGAACCCTCCTTAGCTCAACACCACATATATTGCAACACCGACTGTTAGTTTGTTTTTCTTTTCGTTTTGCCTCGTTATTTTTGTTGTCATCCGTAAGGTGTTTGCAGATTTCATAAACAATGGTAATGGTAATTCACAAGTATCTCGAAATCCGTTGCAAGATTAGTTGTTATTTAGCCGCTTCAAGAACGCCGACATAAAGTCTAAAGTTATGTGGAGTGCGTGCGCAAGAGTATTCGTGTGTCTGTGTAAGGGTTGTTGTTGTATGCACAGGAAGTGAAAGCCGGAAAACGGAAGTGCAGTGAAAGTGTATTTCAACCTCATGCACAACAATATCATAAACGCGCTGCATTTCCTTCTAATTTATGTATTTTTTCCATCTTCTTTATCTAGTGTTCGCCATAACAGTTCGTGGTTAAAAGTACAATAAAACGCGGAGCATAAAAGAAATCTCGGAAAAAGTGGAAGTCATACAAAAGGATTTGCGCAAAAAGTTACGATTTTGTTCTCTTCTAAAACAAAGCCGTAAAAGGTGTGAAAAAGTTTCAAATAATTGGTCTTCTGCAGCAACAAAGCTGGAAGTGTGTGCAAAGTCAAAAGTCTAAAAATTAAAACATAATTCTAATAAGAAAAAATAAAAATAACGGCACCTAGAAAGTTCAGCCAAAAGCGGAGGTTCAAAATAAATGTAACGGAAAAACGGGGCGTTGCTATACGCGTTTGTTAGTCGAATAAAGTACTGCATGGATTAACAAAGAATCGCTGACTTTCAAAGTTGTCACTTTTCGCCCATAAACTTGGATATATAATCTTCTTCCAGCGCTTGATATGTAAGTTTGAATAAAGTATAAAAAAAATGTATTATAAAGATTATTTTTTATGTGAATGATTTATAGAAACTATACTTATATATATATACTCGTATATATACCAAAATTATCTCAAAATAACATTTCCCAAAGTGAAGCCGAGTGAAGCTCAAGTATAATGAGTTATTTCCAAAAATATTAAAAAATATTCGTATTGAAGTGAAAACGATTCTCTGATAAATTCAGTCGAAATTTGACAACAATTAAGAGTTGAATGATCCCAGCATAAATATACATTGATAGATCAGAGATGTACAACTAACCTTCGATATACCTGACTTTTTTGTCAAACCTCATCCCTAAAATGTAAAAAATAAAATATGTTTCAAAAATTCTCATTTCGACTAAAATTCAACCATTTCAACCATTAAACCTGAACCCGCAGCCGGCTGTATTAACATATTTCTACCTATATCCTCAACAACACCGAAGCAAGACTCAAAACTCAACATTGCTTGCATTACTCTGCCCTACTGCAGTTTACCACTAGTGCAGGCAAAAACAATTATGACGACTGACTGACTGCTAACGACCGCCAGCTGACTTCGGAAGTAACGGTTTTGTTGGCAATGTTTTCAAATGCCACAAACTCCCAATGCCAAAACTCGCTTGCAATAAGTTTACTACACGAAAATTAAATTGAAAAAGTTTATGTTTTGGGAAAATCATTTGGCAAACGTTTGTTATTTGCAATGCGGACATTGCAACGGTGAAATATTTTGAATACAAATACATTTAAAGAAATTACGGAATTCGGACTAGTAAAAAGATATGTGTATGTGTAGGATTTCATTCGTTTATAGAAACATATAATTTCAAAATACAATTTTTGTAATCCAAATTCAGAGAAACCATTCCCAAACTGCCACCTACGAGAAGCTTAATGGATACTCTTCATAAAAAAGGTCAGGACAAGCCTGAACATTGTGCAAATGGAATGTATATAGATATTTTAAAGGTTCCGCAAATATTTTTGATATGAAAAAGCTTCTCTTAAGTACCCGTTATATTCCTATGGTAATAAAGAACCCGAACAACATTCAGTTGGTTGGATAACTTCTTTGTTATAAATAGACAAAGCGGGTGTCTAACACGTCCTAACTTCATGTAGAGTCTATTTTGGAACCAGAATCCTTGTATTGGACTATTGTTTTTAATTCGCCACTGATTTTTTTTCCGCGGCTTTATTTGTTTTATTTATTTATCAATTCAACACTGGTGAAAAATTTGCGCAACGGCAAAACGAATTAAAACTAGTTTAACTCGCCACAGTTTGCTGCGGCATGCCACTGATTTTTTTTTGCGACATTTTTTGTTTTATTTATTTAGCAATTCGAAAATGGCGGAAAGTTTTCGGCACGGCAAAACGATTTAAAACTAGTGTGGCGAGTTACCACACTCGTTTGCTGCGGCACTCGAAATTTTGCTTGTCGCTGAGGTGTGCGCAGCGACTGTCCAGAAACTTCTTAGCCCTTTTAAAGTTGTGTTTGGATAGATTTCCCAGATTGGGGACGAGGAAATGCGAAAGTTTCTGCCGGTCCAATTAGAATGCAATGAGCTGGATTATTGTGGAATTAAGGGGAATTACATGGGGAAATTGTTTAAGTGTGCACTTTCGCGCACAAAAATATCTATATATTCTTCTTTTTATTGTATATACTAAATCTAGACAACAGTTTGGACAAAGTTTTCACCAAAACCTCCTTGGAAAAATGAGCGCAAAGCAATGGCTGATCGGAAAAAGCTTGACCAAAGTAGTGAAAGAATGTGATAAAGTCCTATGATGTAAAATTTAACGGACGCGGACGCGGAGAATGTTTGGTTGAAAGGCAAATATGGATTTTTTGATATAACATATTTACAAACATACTTACAAATAATGTAAATGCAGTTAGGAAAGTAAAGTAAAAAACCTTGTGAAAAATTGCGAATATTTCTTTCAAAATTATTTCTGCTGCTTGATACTTCTCCTCACCTTTATTTTATTCCATTTATATACAAATCTCTTTAAAAAGCAATTTTGTGTCAGTGCGGCAACACATCCTTGTAATCGTATCACTGCAGCTTGTCAGAAACTTGCGAATCCATGAAAAGATTTATTTCAAGCTCAAGGATAAAGTTGCTGCTGCTGCACTTGCACACATGCTGGCAATATTGTCACATATTACATAGACATAGGTATTTGTATGTATCTCTCTATTGTCATATGGATGTATGTTTGTATAGACAAGTGTGCTTCCTTACAAGCTACTCGTATAAAATCAAAGTGGGTCACACCTGCTAACTTTTACTTGTTTTAATTTTCACTTTTTTATCACTCTGCCACATACTGGTGCTGCCAGAGTTGCTGTTATTGTTGCTGCCGCAGTGTCGATGTTCTTGCCAGTTACCAGCACTTGTGCTCCTTATTTTCTCATTCTATGATGTTTTCTTGTATTTGCGTTGCACTTTTTCACGCTACGATTTCCTGGACTTTATTGCAATATGCGTGTTTTTATATATATGTGGTGTATTATACTGCAAACATCATTTAATTCCACATGCGTGCTTTTCTATTTCTATGCAACTTCATGCGTATGTACTGCTAGTCTGCGAAACAAAGTGTTGGAAAACTTTAGACGTACTTTGTTATTTTTGTTACTGCTGCCTTTGTTGGCTAATTAAATTCACGACAGTTTGGTTGTTAACACATTTTTGTGTTTTGCCTTCTTCCTCTTTCCTCATTTTTATCGCCTCTACAAATCCCATCAACTTACTTGCAGCTTTACACCTACACTCATTCACAAACACATACCTCTATGCATACACATATTTGCTTGTTAATAGTTGAGTGCGTTCGTTGCAACCACCTGGTTACAGTGTAGAAATCGTTTAA
The DNA here is from genome assembly GCA_031772095.1 of Zeugodacus tau. Classification (NCBI taxonomy): domain Eukaryota; kingdom Metazoa; phylum Arthropoda; class Insecta; order Diptera; family Tephritidae; genus Zeugodacus; species Zeugodacus tau. The sequence goes on along the minus strand of CM062651.1, from coordinate 10,123,422 downwards.
AGGCGATTACTTGAACTGTGAAGTATGTATATGGTGATATCATTCTTCGACTAATTGCCGTTGTTGGTAAACACATGTTGCATTATTGCTGGTCATACTTGTTAAGATCGACCTTACTAATGAGTAGTAAATAAATTAATTTTCTGAAATTTCTATACATTATTGCTTCGTGTAGTAAATTGTTGAAAAAAGGGTCGTCTAATGAGGCAGTGTAAAAACTTGTTAAACTAATCAATTTGAAAGCAATAATTGTATTTACAATTTTAATATTTTTTTTGCCTTGCATACAGATATTTATTACCTTTCGTGTTGGCTTACAAACCTTACAAGAACTATTACGACACAGCACGATAAACAGTTCTTTTACTTCATGTTCCTTTTTATCTTGTTATATCAGGTGATCCAAGTAGAGGTACTTTTTTCAATAGCCGTTTTTGACTGATTACACATGAGTCGTGTGACGCTGTCATGTTATTTTGGTCAGTATTGTTTGGCATTTTATCATGGAAAGACTTACGCCTGAACATCGTTTACAAATTGTTTAACTTTGTTACAAAAATTTACGTTCTGTAAAAAATTTGTTTCGTGCGCTTCGCTCAACTTATTGTCAACATAACCGGTCTACTGACCGTATTATTCGCAACACCATCACCCATCTTGAGACCTACCACTCATTATTGGATAATATTCGACCGAATAGACCATGTCCAGCATGCAGTGAAGAAAATATTGCAGCCGTGGCTGAGAGTGTACACGAATTGATCCCGCTTGACCTTTCTAAGCGACATCGCTAGCGATCGCGCTTCGATTTATAGACTGTTGAAAAAAAAAACGTAAACAACCGTGTGCAGTGGATTGTGGATTGTGGGAAAGTGGAAGTATGTTTCTTCAAAAATGATACCGGTGACAACGAATACGTCAATAGCGATCGTTGTCCCACCATGATAACCGACTATTTATTGCCTGAAATTAAAGCTCCTGATCTCGGAGACATTTGGACTCAACAAGACGGCACACATCGCATCAATCAATGAATTTATTGAGAGAACACTGGGTCCGTCGGCCATCAAGATCGTGTGATATCACACCGTTGGACCTTTTCCTGTGGGGATATGTAAATTCTGAAGTCTATGCCGAAAATCCGCTTCGATTCCGGCCTTGGAGCAAAACATCACGGGTGTCATTCGCCAGTTACCTGTCGAACGAGTCATCGAAAATTGGACTGAAAAGATGGACAATCTGAGACGTAGCCGCAGCAAACATATGACAGAGATAGTCTTTAAAAAATAAATGTCAAATAATGTTCTTTCGAATGATATTCCCCATTAATCTTTAAAAGAATCTCGAAATGGACGATTTACAAGATTGTAAATGTGTATATTTTTGAAGCTGAAGAATTTAAAATATTATATTCCTATTCTTAATTAATTAGATCAACCGCACTCTATTAAATCCCACGACTTTCTTGCTCGTACAATTATTGATAGATTTATATTGAGCCGAACCACACACAGTTCATCTTGTCCATTTTTTATTTATCTTTGTTTAAGCTGTCTTCCTTTTCTCCAATCTATCTTAATAAGTTGTGGCTTTGACAGACAGATCTTATAACCTATTTAAAAACTTTGAGTTTTCTTTACTTCAACCATTACTTTTGCTTAACTTTACAATTTTATTATCTGAAACCTAACCTCTTTTTTTAATTAAAAATAACATAATAAAGTTAATATTTTTTTAAAGATTTTACCGTATAACTAATTGTCTTAAAAATATTCGTACTGTCTGTCACAAACTTTTGTACTCAACTGACCCCGTTAAAGCAGGTACGAAGACAAACCGTAAATCAATTCGCAGGGTAAAGCGGATTCTGCACGAAAGAGAGTGTAAAATTATATTCATAGAAAGATGCTTAAATATATGTGAAAAGATAGCACATAATAATTAGGAGGACACAATTGAAAGCCAACCTGCAAATTGGCGCTGCGGCGTCAGCTGTCCGTCAATCTTCATTTAGTTAATCGCGCGTTTTTAGCGCAAAGTTGCCATTCACCTCGTTTACATTTTTCATTGCAAGTCGCGGATAATCCATAGCTCCTGACATAAGCTTTTATTACTGCATTTGTTATTGTTGTAGTTGAGAATTTCAGTAAACTGTCAAACAATTGGGTAGTTGATGTGCTGCAGCAACTGCAATAACAATAAGAACCATCACCCACACAAATAAGCAATAAGACGACTGCAATAATATTAATTAAATCACCGTGATTAAAGATTATTTTTTTGCAATTTCGTATATTAAATTTTGTGCTTTGGCGTAGTTGGTTAGTGGTGGCAACAACAACAACAATGCTATTGCCATGAGCTGTTCACCATTCCAATTCATCGTAATATGGGATTCGGTGTGCATAATCTGTGCGGTTAATTTGTTAATTAATTACACCATGATTGACGTGACGAATAAGGTATTTACGGTTAATACAAACATATTGACATACATATGTGCATACAAATCAAAGTATATGCATGAAGTATAATCTCTTTCTTCTCTCTTCATTAATATATCGATATTTTATGTATAAAGTTCGGCATAGAAAAGATGGTGCTGATATCTGCTACAGATGATTTGAAGAGGATATGGTCTCTTATTTCGCTTAATTTTAAATGTTACAAACGACACTAGGTTTAGTAACTGTTACAAACAGTGCAATATGATATTGATCTCCACGGGATACCACCATTAAAATTATTAATTCAGAATACCTCACTATTTTTTCTATATTTCGTATTCTCCAATTTTTAGTTTTGATTCCTTTCTGCTGTTCCTAATTTAATGTTAATAATGTTCTTCTTCAAAGGCTAAGAAATCATTCAGAATTCTCTCTCAAAATTATATAATCTTTAGTTCCTGTCTCTCTTCCGTAAGCATTTAAACTGGTGTATTTAATTAATAATAACCAATAATTGCATCAGTATTGAATATAGTTTCAGGGTACTCAACTTATAAGTTATATATTCCATCGTGCAATCTCTTACCTCAACAATAAAACCACTGTGACAATCACTTTCCAATGAAAACTGCATTAGCAAATTGCATTTCCGTGTCGCTTTTCATTTTTATACTCTCGCAACAAATGTTGCTAAAGAGAGTATTATAGTTTTGTAAACATAACTGTTGTTTGTAACACCCAAAACTAAACGAGTTAGATATAGGGTTATATATACCAAAGTGATCAGGGTGTAGAGTGGAGTTCAAATCCGAATGTCAGTCTGTCCGTCCGTCCGTCTGTGCAAGCTGTAACTTGAGTAAAAATTAAGATATCTTGATGAAACTTGGCACACTTATTTCTTGGCACCATAAGAAGGTTAAGTTCGAAAATGGGAGTAATCGGACCACTGCCACGCCCACAAAATGGGAAAACCGAAAACACTTAAAGTGCCATAACTAAACTATAAATAAAGCTATGGAAGTAAAATTTGGTATGAAGGATCGCACTATGAAGGGGCATATGTGGATGTAATTTTTTTTGGGGAAGGAAGAAATCGGTTATTTGTATATATCTCGCAAACTACTAAAGGTATATTAAGGAAACTTTCTAGAGTCTTTTCTTTTAGGTACTACCTCATACAGTCCAAAAATGGAGGAAATCGGATTGTATGTAATGGAAAATGGGCGTGGCGTCGCCCACTTATGGGTCAAAAACCATATCTCAGGAACTACTCGACTGATTTCAATGAAACTTGGTTTGTAATAGTTTCCTTACATCCCAATGATATATTGTGAAAATAGGCCAAATCGCTTCACAAGCACGCCTACTTCCTATATACCAGAACTTTGAAGACAATCTGAATCGTTTACTTTACAATATATAAAGTAAGTACTAGTGAAGATATCGGTGCAGAACTTTGCACAAATACTATGTTAATAGTGTGGCAGCCCCATTCTAAAAATCGCCGAAATCGGACCATAGATTTTTAAGGCCCCATGTTTCGAACACGAGGACCTCGGTGCTTCTAACCTAATATTATGGTATATAAATAAAGTTAAATAAATAAATTGCGAGAGTATAAAATGTTCGGTTACACCCGAACTTAGCCCTTCCTTACTTGTTAATATTTAATTAGCACAATTTGGCGAACAATATGTGAAGTCATTCACCTCCTTTTACAGCATTGTATGTAACATTTCGGTTACGGTTACTTTCGGAAGTAAAATATTAGGTTGTGCAAATATCTACCATCCGCTTTTTTGCTCTTGATTTAATGCTTTATAAAAAGTGTTACAGTGATCGGACTTAGTTCAAATATGCGCCGTTTTGTATGTTTATCTGCAATAGAATCACACACGAAGAAAAGGAAAATATATATTAATAGGAAAAATGCAACAAGTTGTTGAATTACAAGGAAATTTGTTAAATTACTCGGAATAATAATAGTTATAACGCAAATCCAACAAATACTTTGATGTTTAAAACTAATTGTGATGTTTGGAAATTATTGATTGTGAGTTTGAAATTTTCTTATTGCGCAATTATTCATTGGTTTGCATTTGCAACCCACATTACAGTATTAGTATAAATGGCCAACAAAATTGTTTTCATAGGAATTAATTATCAAGGGTTCTAATCTACAATAGTCAAAACTTTCATTTTTAGATTTGTTTAAGTCCCACTTTCCTGAAATTCTTTCATTCACAAAGGTGCAATTATTTTGATGTGACTTTTCGTATTAAAAGATGAACTTTTCATGCCGAACATTGAGCTTTCATCTTAAAAAGTTACAAAAATTCAAAATTCTCTTTCAAATAAAGACTTCTACGCTACTTGAAGAATTGAGTTTACCTTTTCAATTATTGACTTTTCGTTTGTTTCTTTTCTTTTCCCTTCGTTTTCTTTGCTGTTTAACAATTTGCGTAATTTATCAAAATGATAAATTAATTCGGCAATTGCAGTCGAAATGAAGCAAACACGTTTTTCATTATTCCTTTGCGTGTGTTGAAAAATTCGATAGCAAAAAAGCAATAACGGAAATCACATAGTAAAACTTAGCCATAAGAAGGACGAAAGAAAGTGAATGGCGAAGTATGACCAAAGCTTTGCCAACAGAGCGTGACGGCAGAGAACAAATACGGGCAGTGTTGTAATATTGAGGATGGCTACGTTTTTTGTTTGAAGAGGTATATCAATTAGAAAGAATAGTATTCAGATATAAGGACGTAAAACAATTTCATTTCACTTTTAACTGTAATGGGATTAATTTCAGATTTTTGTTAGATCAAGAGGTTAGGCGAGAGTGTTTTTCAACCCTTGACATCTTCAGATCCCTCCCTTTGAACTCCAAATTATTACAGTTACTGTCAACTCGAAGATTGTTCATACTAGTTACTTGCAGAAAATGAAAAAAAAAACGATTTGACTGCTCTCAATTTTGCTTGGTTCAACACCTTCTCTAAAGGCTGAAACAAAGAATGTCATCTAATGAAATGCAATGTAATCGAGCAAAAAAAAAATATTGAAATGCGGTCTTTCTTCAATATATGTATAGTTAAAAATATGAAGTAGTTGAGAGACATAGATTCGTTCCAACGAGGAAGACACCTTCAATGATGTGATTCAAAAATTTGGTGGTGGTTTTGCATCGGAAGTTTAATGGTTTATTGGGAAAATCAAAGCTTTAACTCCAAGGACTTGATGGATCAAATAAAACTGTTTTATATCAGGCTTGACATCAACTTCTTCTATGGGGAAACGGGTGGCTAAGGGATTGTAAATAAAATATAGTACGTACAAATATCAGATATGAAAAACTCGAAATATTAAACTTCAAATTGAAAAACAAGAGAACAAAACATAAACAGTGTACAAAAAAACGCTTTTCGAGCTCTTAAATGTTGCATGCGTCAGTCGTTTCGCCATTTGTTCTTTACAACTTCTACGCGTGCGATTCCATTGACATCCATTTCAAGTGGTGTAAGCATTGTTTTTGCTGTAATAGTTTGTTTGCCATTTCCAAAACTTGTTCACCTATATTTGACGGGTTTCCCTCCATACAGTTCAAAAGCAACACAATGCAAAGTTTCCTTACTGCAACGACGCACTTGAACTTAAACTTCCTTTTTGCCAACACTGCTATGTAAGGAATACTCGCAGAGTGCGATGCACGAAAAAAGATTACATAAGTGTGAGTGTAGTATGAAGCATTGACATTTGCAATTTCTTGGTCATCGAACTTTTTGTGAGTGAATGTTTTAGAGAACTTGTAGAGGAGATGAAGCAATGTTAGGAATTTATCTTTTAGCTTCTAATTCTGAATGATTCTGCTCAGTTCTTTAATTCTATTTTTGCATTTCAGTCATATTGTTTTCTGAAAAAACAATTTTAGAGGAAACTTAAAGAAATCGCATTAGAAACGACACCAACACACCTAGAAAGAAAGACCAAAAAACACATTGACAACAACTATTCTAAGCTGAGGCCGTTTAACTGACATAAGTGCCCATAACCTAATCGCTTTTAAATGTTAATATTGTTGTTGCAGTCGCATTTGTCCATTGAGCGTACCAAGTTGTTAACAACCATGCAGACTGTTAGACGACACAAACGGCTCAAAATAGAGAAAATCGGGGTAGAAATGACACTTTCCGCGCTCAGAAAGACAGTAGGCTGAAAGCAAAACGAAGCATTGTTCAGTTGGCAACGACAACTCATTCACATTGTCGCATTAGGTTTCCTCCTACCTCTCGCACTTTCGCAGCGGTCAAACACAGAAAAAGTAAATCTAAATAAGAAGTAATGAAGAAAATGCGGAAAACGAGACGAAGCGTTGAACATAAGCTGCGGATTGGAACGTCTGGTGACGCTGTTAATACCACGCGAGTGCATTCACACACACACACAAACGCATACAGAGTACTTGTCCAACTGGCATAACTTTCGTACATTAGTAGTGAGTGGATGGCAGTGACGGTGTCCAACGACCATTTAAAGGGCGTACAAGTGTCTATTTAAAGCTTGAAGTGCCGTTGTTGTTGTAGTTATTGTATAGACGGGCGTGATCATCACAAGCGTTTGGCGACTTCAACAATTTATTGTGGGTAACAAAATGCTAAAAGCGCTCTAACTAAATAACGGTAATAGTAAATGCGGCAGTTAGGTCTTTAGAGTAATTGCATTTGCATTTTTGTTGTTTCGTTTGTTTAACTGAATTGCTGGTTTTATTTGATTTCTAATGTGTTTGCGACTTCTCAAGGTATTTTAGTTGGATTTTTCAGTTGCTTTGCTACTTTGTACTGTAAATGGATGTTTTCATGATGGATGGTGATGCCTTGCAATAAAGCTTTGTTGTATGAAAATAATATCATACCATGGTGCTCCGGTTCTTCCCTACGATCTAAAGGTACCTTATTCATTTGCTCTAAATAAAGATTCACAAAATTTGAGCTTAATATATGCCACTGCAGGCTTTTTCATCTCATATTTAAATTGTTTCACCACACTATTGATAACCGCGTTGATGGATCCACCAATTCTGTAGTGACAACTACAAAGATTTTGACATTATGTCTAGAATAATGATGATACTTTCTGATCTTCAATAAATCCAATGGTCTTTAAGCGAATATAAAAAATTAGAATCAGAATACAGAGTGTACAAATATCAGACTACAAATGTGAATGAAATATGATCTCGCGAGGCACAAATTTAGGTATCTACTAAATATAAATACCAAACAAAGTCTTGCTAGAACCTAACGAAAATTTTTGACCAAATAATGTCAATCAAGAAGATTGAAAGACAAGTGCAACCCTTGGTACCAATAACTACTTTTATGTTAAACATTTATATTTTTTCTTTCTTTTAGGTACGAGAAGGGCCACACCCATTCTTGCATAAATATAGATTTTTGGATATCTAAGTCCGTCCGTTAAACTACTTTCCTCCATTATTCAAAGCAGCAAATAGCAAACGCGTGCACATTAACATAGCATACTTATAGGCGGAAAACCAAGTATATAGTACATATATGTAGTTGATTGCGTACCTATACATATATATTCAGTATGCCGGAGTATATTTAGTCGGCTTCTACCTTCGTTACAGTTGTGCGTCACAATTTGACATTTACTGTCTTTTTGCATAAATAACTGACACATTCGTAGAAAATGTTGCGCAAAACCCACTAGAGAAACAAGAAACAGGAAATACTATACTATGACCAACACAGTTAAACAGCGTAAGTTAGTCCTAGTGTTTGTAAGTGTTTGTGCATGTAATATCCTGTGCCTACATATACCATATACTTCTTTTTTAAAATGACTTTCCACCACCATTCGTTTTTGCACTTATTCTTCCATTATATATCACCATCCATCTTCTGTGTTTTTTCCGCTTTTATTGAACTTCTCCACACATTCAGCATTCTCCAACACTTCTGCCACTTTTCTGAACTGAAGTGTCATGCGAAATGAGTTATTGAAACTGTTTCAACTCATAAATAAATAATTACCGAATGGTAAATGAGGCCAGGCGTTGGTTATTTTTACTTGCCCCTAATACAAACAAACAAACGTAAGGAAAATTTAGGGCAGAGCCAGCAGAGCGTCAGCTTCGATATTATTGAAAGGCCTACCCCATGGCACTGCAAGATATATCGGCAGCATCCTGTGACCTTGCGTCTACACGTATATATGGAAATATATAAATCTTGGGCTATATATTATACATGCTCATTACATTAATTTTTCCTTACTTCAGCCATTGGTTTGCAAAAAATTTGTATCGCTTGTTCAGTCATCATGACCTGTGGCCTTATATTTCTCGGAACCGCGGCAGAGGGAGTTTTACTCACATTTTTAAACGCAAACCAAACCAAATATTAAATTAAATCGAACCAGCCACCTTAGTCGGATTTCATAAGTATCGAAAATTCTGGTTTCCTACGAGAAAACCAGATTAAAGTCACATTTGTTAAATCATTCACAATATACACATAAGAACCGCTTTTTTGCTACTTTATCATATGGTGCCACAGCTTCTACAACTGATATTTCTACCAAAAGCCAGAGCTACACAAGCAACGAGGCTAGCAAACACCCCTGTCCCAATCCTTCAATCCCTTCATCGCTTTGCCTCACTGTAATGGATACTTAAATGGTAATTCATTTTCATTTCTATCACATAATACTGAGCATATGCTAGATTTTTATGTTGCCACTCACTTTAAGACTCACAGCTGTCGGCAACATTCACAAAAATTCTTATTCAACACTTGTAGTGCCCATATACCCTGCCGACTGTTGCATGCCACAGCGACTGGCAGTCAATGCGAAGTGCGCGCTGAACAAATGTTTACGGGTAGTATATGTTATTGTTGTTGCAACATACTTTCCGGTTTTGTTTTTGTTTACAACCAAATGGACTGTCGGAATGCTTGAATGAGCAGTGAACTTTTGCTGCTAGTCAGAGGCGGTTTCCCTTCTGTACAGCCAAGGCAAATACCAATTCGGGAAGGACCTGCGCGGAATTGAAATCGTTGAAGGTTGCTTGCAGCATATTTTTCTCTGGGTGTCTTCCATTTATGATCCTTATTGCTCGCGTGAATGATGTGTGAGCTATGAGTGTATGTATACTCATCTTATATTTTATCTTTTATAAAAAAAGTATTAGGCTTTTAATTTTACTTTTCATTTTCATCTTTTTTTCTACTTCAATCATTAAGGAAATGTGTTGATTATTGCATATAAATAATCAATTAGCATAATTTGAAAAACTGTGTGGAGTGGTCAAAGCTCAACACGCTTCCAAGTTAATAATTCATAAATTATTCACAATTTATTAACATTGAATTTTTATTGAGGGAAATGCAAAGCGGCCAATTATTTCTCAAATTGTTTTAAAGAATTCAAATGCTTTATTTTCTATTAAACTTTTTATCATTGTGAATTTGTAGATTTCGTTGGGTAGGAACCCTTCTGTTATTAGTTTGCAGAACTTTAGAGAGTTATAGAGTTTTGAAATCAGTCAGTTTAAACACAGTCCCGTCCCTGAACAGTTCTTACCATTTCAATGGTCAAATGGATAAATATTGCCTTCCGATTTCGAGAAGGATTCAAAAATCTCCTTAAACCTTTCTACTGCTCACCACTATTTTGCATTTGAAATTTATTCTCTTCCTTACCATTTATCAATCTCTTCTTCAGTTAGATAGACTAAAAGTTTAACTGAATTTGCTTAAAATCCTCAAACTATCATTAACCCTTCTTGTAGATATCTCAACGTTCTTTTTACACTATATTTTATTTATCCTATTATATTTGTGTATATTTGTTTTGTTTCCTTTGTTTTTTCTTTTTGTCAATATTCTGGGCCATTATAATGCCTTAACAGGACTAGCACAACGTCAATCCAGTTAATACTCCTGGCAACCGTTGGCGACTGACACTTCTGACACTCTTATATTCTTGCTTCCGCTTTACTTCGGCCTCGACCACGGAGGTAGTTGTTTTTGCATTCGAAATTCGAAATGGCAGCAACGTGACTGACTTACTGACTGACAGCAAACGACAAAAATCAATTATTTAAAAGTCAACAACAACAACAAAATGGACTTAAGCAACATCCAGAACCAACAAAAACAACCACTAAAGCGTGACGTAGCGCAATAAATGTAAGGGTTAAAGTGCAATAACATTGAGTAATATCTGTTCAGTTGCTATTAAGGCGTGTGTGTCTGCTGGTGTTGTGGTGAAGCGCTGAATTTAGAATTTTTATTCGAAGTTTCGAAGGGTATCGTTCGGTTGGGTAGATTTTAAAATTTGGTACTCATTTTACATTTCACTTTTTTCAAGACTTTTTTATGTAATTACTTTGCTTCTAGTATATTCATTTGCATTTCGTACTTTCATTCTAGTTTTAGATGACAATTTTCATTGAGAATACATCGTTGGCGAAACGTCTGAACGCCAGTCAAGCCTTCGATGACACATGGATCACGGCCTCCGATTTGAAGAATGAACTTGAAGTGAGTGGAAATAATTATTATAAATTACCTACGTAGCGCAGTCAGTGGCGTGGCAGGACACCAAAATGAAAATAGCAAGTAACATATAAAAGTAACTAGTATAAATTTAAGAATCGTAGCACGATATATGAAATACTTTTCTCTGACTTAACTTCTCTTGAGCTCTTCAATTATCAATTTTCTTTTTTTTTTTTAGATTACTGCATAGAGAGTTCCTAAGCCCTTTAAATGTCTATTCCTTGGCGGATGCGCCACATTAAGCTCCTTTACTCCGAATAACTGTAGTCCTTCTGGAACGGATGAAGCATATGGAATTTTTTGGCTACAATAATAGAGTTCTCTACTGCTTTATCCCGGATCTCTTTATAATATTTTCACCAAACCATGTTACTTCGCCGATTATGACCCAAATCAATTCCCACATTTAACTCAAAGAAATCTGCGCCTGATCTCACATTAAAGACAGTAAATTTTTTTTGAAACCTCCTCCTCCGTCCCACTGCTGTCACATTTCTCGTAAACTTAGAACGCACACTTCAAATTTTTTTATGTCTGTGCAATAGAGGAAGCCTATTTACCGGCACCTCCGTATTTATGCGTTTTCGTTTTCTTTGTTTTTTTCGCTTTTGTTTTTGCTGTAGTCTTCTCTTTCTATATTTACTTAGTGCATGTTGCAGCAAAAGCTTGCCAAAAGCAGTAACAGCAGAAGCGGCATTTCATCAGCGTTGGGCAGCGAAGATGGCCAATGGTCCGGCTAGTCGGAGTGGTCGACCTGCTCACGTGCCTGCGATGGCGGCATAATGCAACAAATACGCCGTTGCTACAACACAAACGGTTGCAAGGGCGAGAGCGTAAGGTATCGCATCTGCAACATGCAACTGTGTCTGGAGCCACAAGACTTTCGTGCGCACCAGCGCCTACAATGACGTGCCCTACGATGGCACACTCTACGCGTTAACATCTAGGAGAGTGTTGTGATGCTTCAACAAATAACCATGTGTAGTGCGTGCAACATACATTTACTGTTGCTGTAGCCGCCGGCGATAGTTGGATCCGCCGCGATCTGAATGTTAGTTATGTGAAATTTATGATTACGAGCGGTACACCACATGGGTGGAAGTTTTTTTTTTGAAAAATATTACGGCATCCACAAAAGCAAACCAAATTTATGGGATTCGTATAATCCCTAGGTTATAACTAAATGAACTTTACTAAACATTTTACTAAAAAAAAACATAAAAGATGTCATGTAACAGTTCAGGTCATGCAAAGGGATTATTAAATTAAAGTTGTGTGCAAAATTATGAAATTAATTAAAATAATTTAAATTAAAAATTCGATTGTCAACTGAAACGAAAACTGTTTGAGTAATTTTCAGAACGTGAAGCGATTTTCATTTGTAATGTAGCTAAAGTTTTTGACAGCGACAACGGCAATGCTAATGGCACCGTCTATCCGTAATGGCGTGTAATTTAATATGTTGAGCCGTTGTTTCTCTGTAATGTAATACCGATATTTATTTTTGTTTTTCTACTGTCAATAACAACGTTAAAAAAAATTGGAAAAGTAATTGTTTTCCGAATTACACAACAACAATCTGGTTGATATTAAAACCAAGTTGTGTGGGAATTCGATATGAGGCTGCTATTGACTAAAGTTACGAGCGTTGAAATGATTTTATTGTTAGTGATTACTTGATTTTTATTTCCATTCCTTTTTTATTTAATTTTATTGTTATTGTTATTCCTAGTGAACTATTTGTACTATTTTTAGTACTTCTTTAGATACATACATATATGTTCATTACATATATGTATACAGTCTTTTACCTCGTAAAAGCGCTCACACTCCACTGAGCTTAAAAGGACGACTCTTCCAGACACGAACAGGCGCATAGTCCTTGTTAGAAAGACACATAAAACTAATATTTCGCATGGTTGTTCGTATGTGTTCGTAGCCAAACAAATAAATCATTCGCAACCACAAGTACCCCAACTCCTCGAATGAAATTTTGTCTGGCAGTCAACATGAGACACAATCACGTATACAAATACCTATCTCAATATATATAATACCAATGTAATGCCTTTATGTATGTGTTTTTGTTTTTTTGAGTGTCTTTCGAATGGCAATAAAACACTTTACGTGGCCTTTCATCGCACTTCGTGTTTACTGCCACATATCTTGTAACACATCACGTTGTAAACGAAATGGGAAATGTAAATAAGTGTATTGTTGTTTGTTGTTTAAGGGGAACTTTTTAATTTACAACTACAGTAAAAATAAGACTTAAAAATTAATGTTTAATTTGCTTTTCCTTTAGTTAAAAAAGTTTCCTTTTTCTGCTTTGTTTATTTTACGGGTGTAGAAAAATAATAAAATTGTCTGAATTATATATGTTGTAAAAATGAAGATATACTCGTATTCTTTTTTTCGATTAATCAGAATTGAGAACCTCTTTATATTTTGAATTTTTAAACACAATTTAATTTCATTTTATATACAGAGGTAGTCAAAATTATTTACACATCGGACGTTTTTTTACATGTTTCACAGAAAAAGCTTTCGCTTGTTGTTGTTGTTGTCGCAGGGTAACAAAATGCTATGTTGTTGTAAACCTTGATCTATTCCCGAGAGAATGAAGTCGGTTTGGCTAGAATAGCTAGAAATATGGCGGAGAAATAAGCAAATGAACTGAAGACTCGGAGCAGTCAAAAGTATTTACACACATTTTTTTTGCGTCAAAAGTATTTACACACAACTTCAACTATATTATCCTGTTCCTATTTAATGATAACTTTAAAATTTTAATGTTCAGTATAAGTTCCTATTCTAAGGCAATAAATTCATAATTGGTTACATTACCATTGGCATCAATAACAGCCTGCTTTATGGTCCGAATTGATTCAACCCAGTTGTGCGCTAAGTTAACTGTTAATTTAGACCAAATGTCGGTAATCTCGGCGTTTTCGGTTATTATATCAATTGTCCTGTGATATTTAACGAAAGACCAAACATTTTGACTAAAGTTTTGGTCAGGGCTGGGCGGAGGTCAACTTGATTTGCTTCATTTAAAACTTTTGTAGGTAAAGATCCTTTATGAAATGGAGCATTATCCTGTTGTAAAATGCAGTCAATAGTTGGAAAAGGCCGACGGACCACTAGAATGGCATGGTCATGTGAATTCCTATATATCCGGATGATTTAGGGTCCCTAAATTAGTACCAAATCTTCAAAACAGAAGTAAGGAAAATTTCCAAAAAAATCATAATGTCACTCCCGACTCCATTTAGCGTTTAAACTGCATTATTCTTCTTTTCACGTGGTAAATGCATAAAGCGTTTACTAAAGAAGCCCTGGAACTAAAATTAAGCCTTATCTGCAGGCGACAGGCTTTAGGATGCAATCAATGGCAAATGAGAGGCATATCGCTTTTTTGATTTCAGAAATTAAGCTTTTTTGGTTTCGGAAGTGGTCAACTTTATGCAACAACGTATGTATATATGTTACTATTTTTAAATGTCCTTAGCAGTGTAGCATCATTGGCTATTCATGCAATATGCTGATTCGATGATGCTGCAATATTAAGAGGACTAATTGTGAGATTTTGTATAACAGTTCCTACTAATGTTCTGCATTCTCTTTGAGTTATCACAGGTTTCCGCCCAATTATCTTTAAATTGTCCTTGCAATATTTCGTGTCCTTCTTTTTAATAACATTTTAAACAGTATTCCTTAAAATTATATAAATTTTTACTCACTCCGAAGTTGAAACCCGAATCTTATACTTAGTAACAGTCTCCAATCTAGTTATAATCGATAATTCCTTTGTTTTCGATATTTTATTTACTAACTTTTATATTTTAAGGCTGAGTTAGGTTGTTAAGAATGCAATAGAATCCAATTACTGCTTTTGCTCAAACCAAATCCAAGGATTAAGGTTAAAGCGCCGTGTGTAAATACTTTTGACGCAAAAAAAATGTGTGTAAATACTTTTGACTATTGCGAGTCTTCAGTTCATTTGCTTATTTCTCCGCCGTATTTCTAGCTATTCTAACCAAACTGACTTCATTCGCTCAGGAATATATCAAGGTTTGCAACAACATAGCATTTTGTTACCCTGTGGCAACAACAACAACAAGCGAAAGCTTTTTGTGTGAAACATGTAAAACAAGTAAGGAAGGGCTAAGTTCGGGTGTAACCGAATATTTTATACTCTCGCAATTTATTTATTTAACTTTATTTATATTATATAATACACAATTTGACCTACATATTTGTCATATATATTGTATACAGTCCATTGAAAGTTGGAAACCATAATAACGGGTGATTTTTTTGAGGTTAGGATTTTCATGCATTGGTATTTGACAGATCACGTGGGATTTCAGACATGGTGTCAAAGAGAAAGATGCTCAGTATGCTTTGACATTTCATCATGAATAGACTTACTAACGAGCAACGTCGAATTTTCAGTGAATGGGCCCTAGAAAAGTTGGCAGAAAATCCGCTTTTTTATCGACAAATTTTGTTCAGCGATGAGGCTCATTTCTGGTTGAATGGCTACGTAAATAAGCAAAATTGCCGCGTTTGGGGTGAAGAGCAACCAGAAGCCGTTCAAGAACTGCCCATGCATCCCGAAAAATGCACTGTTTGGTGTGGTTTGTACGCTGGTGGAATCATTGGACCGTATTTTTTCAAAGATGCTGTTGGACGCAACGTTACGGTGAATGGCGATCGCTATCGTTCGATGCTAACAAACTTTTTGTTGCCAAAAATGGAAGAACTGAACTTGGTTGACATGTGGTTTCAACAAGATGGCGCTACATGCCACACAGCTCGCGATTCTATGGCCATTTTGAGGGAAAACTTCGGAGAACAATTCATCTCAAGAAATGGACCCGTAAGTTGGCCACCAAGATCATGCGATTTAACGCCTTTAGACTATTTTTTGTGGGGCTACGTCAAGTCTAAAGTCTACAGAAATAAGCCAGCAACTATTCCAGCTTTGGAAGACAACATTTCCGAAGAAATTCGGGCTATTCCGGCCGAAATGCTCGAAAAAGTTGCCCAAAATTGGACTTTCCGAATGGACCACCTAAGACGCAGCCGCGGTCAACATTTAAATGAAATTATCTTCAAAAAGTAAATGTCATGAACCAATCTAACGTCTCAAATAAAGAACCGATGAGATTTTGCAAATTTTATGCGTTCTTTTTTTAAAAAAAAGTTATCAAGCTCTTAAAAAATCACCCTTTATTAGGTTAGAAGCACCGAGGTCCTCGTCTTATATATATGGGGCCTTAAAAACCTATGGTCCGATTTCGGCGATTTTTAGAATGGGGCTGCCACACTATTAACATAGTATTTGTGCAAAGTTCTGCACCGATATCTTCACTAGTACTTACTTTATATATTGTAAAGTAAACGATTCAGATCGTCTTCAAAGTTCTGGTATATAGGAAGTAGGCGTGGTTGTGAAGCGATTTGGCCAATTTTCACAACATATTATTGGGATGTAAGGAAACTATTACAAACCAAGTTTCATTGAAATCGGTCGAGTAGTTCCTGAGATATGGTTTTTGACCCATAAGTGGGCGACGCCACGCCCATTTTCCATTTTGTAAAAAAATCTGAGTGCAGCTTCCATCTGCTATTTCTTATGTGAAATTTAGTGTTTCTGACGTTTTTCGCTAGTGAGTTAACCCACTTTTAGTAATTTTCAACCTAACTTTTATATGGGAGGTGGGCGTGGTTATGACCCGATTTCTTTCATTTTTGGACTGTATTAGGAAGTGACTAAAAAAACGACTGCAGAAAGTTTAGTTTATATAGCTCTATTGGTTTGCGAGATATGTACAAAAAACTTAGTAGGGGGCGGGGCCACGCCCACCTCCCCAAAAAAATTACATCCAAATGTGCCCCTCCCTAATGGGATCCTATGTTCCAAATTTCATTTTCATAACTTTATTTATGGCTTAGTTATGGCACTTTATGTGTTTTCGGTTTTCGCCATTTTGTGGGCGTGGCAGTGGTCCGATTTTGCTCATTTTCGAAAGCAACCTTCCTATGGTGCCAAGAAATAAGTGTGCCAAGTTTCATCAAGATATCTTACTTTTTACTCAAGTTACAGCTTGCACAGACGGACAGACGGACAGACGGACAGACGGACGGACGGACAGACATCCGGATTTCAAATCTACTTGTCACCCTGATCACTTTGGTATATATGACTCTATATCTAACTCGTTTAGTTTTGGGTGTTACAAACAACCGTTATGTGAACAAAACTATAATACTCTCTAGCAACTTTGTTGTTGCGAGAGTATAAAAACGTCCGATGTGTAAATAATTTTGACTACCTCTGTACATATTTTTTACTATCTTCTCGCCGCAATGTTTCACATTGGATGAAAGGCTAAAGTGGTATGGTTTGCTATGAATTCTAAGGTAGACTTTGATTTTTTCGAGCAATTTTATAAACACACATAAAGATATATATGTCAAGATAGATTATACTATTTTCTTGGATTTGTATATGTATATAAAAAATAATTTTATTAGTAATGAAAATAGGGCAAAATAGCGTATAGCCTTTTTGCACAGGAGTTAATTGATCAATTAACCGGCCTTTACTCGATTAATGTGCTAACGACTCTAATTTTCTCTGATCCTTAAGGTTTGGGTTTTGGGTGCTGTAATCAATAAAAAGTAAAGACAAATGAACCTAAAATATATTGAAAGCTAAATAAGCATTATTTACGATATTATTATATACATAAAGATATTTTTTACTTTCAAAATATTTCTTTTTCTCTTTCCAGCGCGTCGGCTGTGATTTAAAAATCGGTTCGACAAAGAAAATAGACAGTTGTGGCGTTTGTGGTGGCGGCAGCAGCTTCTATTCGCAGCCACTTTACTATTAGGAGGCAGCGCTAGCAAGGCAGTGCTCGGTGGCATTTGGTGGAGGTAAGTGTAAATGTAGAAAAAAAAAAACAGTAAAAATAATAGCATTCTTAGCATAAGCTTTTGCTACACATCAAGACACACACCCAAAGCAAATAGTTGTAACAACATGCTGTGTCATTTAGATGCTCAGTATGCCAAAAAGTCGCTTACGAAAATATCACGACAATAAAGTAAATAAACAGACAAACAAATTGAAATGTGTCACAATATTGTGAGTACATGCTTGCGGAAGGCGGTATTAGGGCCTAAAGCAGGTACTAGTACTAAGAATTATAGGCAATAGACGGCGTTAAGCCTGCAGGGTTTGATGGCATATGGTGTTTCACCTATTTTTAGCAAGTCTGTTGTGCTGTTTACAATACTGACACAAATAGGGGAGACTAAATACTCCACTACCCCTTGCATTATATTGCCTAACAACACGTTTCGACATCTCGAATGGCACTCCAATGTCGCACGCTAGAAGTTGGCAACGCACAAGGCAACTAGTGCCAATTCAGGATCGCGTGTCATAGTTTAGTTTGTAATACTCAGCAGCAACATCTGCAGCACACATACTTCCCCTGGTAAATACCATTGAATTCCCACCTACCTACCAATCCTCTCTGATAAAAGTTCGAATGCAAATTTCGCATTTCGTTTTCGCTTTTTACTTCAAACCCACAGGTACAAGTGTGCTGCTTAACTGCGTGCACCTTAAGTCGCAACGTCTATTTGTTTTGAGTAACAAATCACTGTGACATTTCAAGTACGCTTTTGCCCAATTTTCATTCGCACACATTTCGTATCGTATTGTGACTAGAGCGTGTCATTTAGTCGGTTGGCGAAGTGTTTAGTGAGTATACGAGGAGCTTTTTTGGCTGGTTTTGTATGCTGTTTTGGGCGAATGTCTAGTAAAGCAGAGGGATGTTGAATTTAGGAAGGTTTATTTCTGACATATTCTGTAAACTCGTTTTGACTAGGCTTCACATCTCTGTTCTCCGCATTTGCGATGTAATTGAGTGTCAGCGAATGAATTGGAAATTCGTGTATCGCATATTTAATATTCTCAAATTACTGGAATACCTGGAATTACTCAAATAACAAAGCGTAGACAATTAGGTAATTATATCATTCAAATTAAAGTTGTTGAACTGAAAGCATGAAACAGATCTATAGCCTTTTCACACAGCCAAATTAATTGGCATTACGCGAGTTTATGTCTCTGTTTTGGTTTATGCTTTGGTTTCAACAAGCTCTAATTAATCCCTTGGATATGCCGCTGAACCATAAAAAGCCAGTGAATGTCTGATTTGGTGATTATTGCCTGTAGCTGTTCAAATTAGAGTTTTATTGCTCTGGTTGTTGTTGTAATTTGTATTTGCTGCTTTAAGTTGTGTGTACTGATAATTGGCGTTGAGCTGTAGTATTAAATGTTTCGTAGCTTTGTCAACGGTATTTGTTTCAGCTTCGTATTGTTTATTAGGGCATTTCAATATCAATCAAGCTAGAGGAATGTCAATGATGATATTTCAGACTTGCTTAATCAATTTCTTCCGAAATTATTATATAACTTGCATTTAATTCTTCGAATAGTATTCCATATTTAAGGCCCCTTTCCACACAGCCAAATTAATTGATCAATTAAAATGTTGATTGAGAAACCAATTTTTGCCCTTCACAATGCCGGCTACTCGATAATCGATCAGCTGTTATACATTTTTGTTTTTGCTTTTCATAAGAAATTGGTAAGTTTCATCAGCTGATTGCTATTTTTAGCAGCGACATCTATCGTCGTGTATCGTGAACACCAACTCGCAGAAAAATAACGTATATACGTATAATTACAAATATGGTCTTTGTCGCAGAGTTGCATTTCATTTTCAAGTCTATTAAAATTGAATTTATAATTAATGTAGATTTTTATTTTGTATGGTAAATCGATCTTAATCAGCGTTTTAATCGATCAGAGGCCGGTTAATTGATCAATTTGCTCCTGAGTGAAAATGTTATTAATTCAAATAACATAGTACGTAGTTAAAACAGTCAATGTAAAATAACAATGTGATGATGAGTCTTATGGAGGAGTTCTCCTAAAACGCATCATGAAAATAATATTTTTTAAAGAGTTGCCACTTGCCTTAAAATAAAGTTGTTCGAAAATGGTTAAAAAACTGGAAGTTTTGTCGGTATGTTTTCAATGGTACGACTAAAGTATAAATTAAAATTGGATTGCCATCTTACAAAATGTCTTGCCAATTAAAAAAAAGTAAATTATGAGCACATAGGAAATTATTTTCTGTGTCAGTCATGTTGTCACCTGGTTTGAATTTAAAAATGTTTAAACATGAAATCAACATATTGTTTTTTTTTAATTCAGGAGGTAAATTTTACTATTTATTTCAAGATGAAAAGTTCAGCTCCCATAATTTTTATCACCTTAATTATGCACTTTTTATTGATCTCAACTATGATATTTCCCTGTAAGTCACACATATGTATTAAATACATATTTGTCACATATTTGATCACATTTACTTGACAAGGTTGCCTACCTTGTGAACCGTTTATTTACTGGAGTACATAAAAATTAAAAACACATTATTACTACCACAATTATTGTCACATATGTTAATAATATCATTCATCTTCATAACTGAAATCACAAAAAAGCTCTGCTAAATAATTCAAATGTATGATAAATGGACTTCTCAAGTTGTCCAAATTTGTTTGACAATCAAATCATTAGGGAGTAATTAAAAGTAATTATAGGTTGGGTGATATTATCTATACGAAATGGTGGACAAGTCAAAAATCATTGCAGACAAATAAAAAACCAAATTGTACCTAAGTGAGGGCCTAATTGATATGTACACAGACATGACGTATACTATAATAATGTACATACATATATCTTATATTTATGTGAATTAATACTATTAACTGAGAATACCAATGGGCTGTCTCAAACATTGAAGACACTTTATCATTTATTATTTACAACTATAATGTGAACAACGACTCTTAATCGATTGTAAGTTGTCTATAATTGATTTCTTTGTACAGAAAATCAATCATTTCTCCTGTCAAACACATTACAGATTACTCATACGCCTTGTGCGACATGAACACAATAGCACAAAATGGTCAAATAAATGTCCACAGAAGAGACTTAAGCACGAATATTAAATGTTCTCAAGGCCTCAAAGTCAAGTGGTATACATTAGAAGAAGTAAGTAAGTTCGGGCGATAAAAAGCTACAAAGAGTTGACACGCAAACCACGCAAGAATGTGCAAGCAAATACTTGAAAACAAACACTTAACTGAGAGTTGAAGTAGCAAAGGAATGTTATAATGCTTGATGTATTAATGTACATATACATATATATTTTGTGCTTTACATATTTAAAGGCTCATGTCCTTTGTTCTTGCGTGTTGCGGCTTACACGCAAGTGTCTGCTTTATGTGATACAACATATTGAGCAATACGAAATGTGCGAGGTCGTGGGTTAGATACAAATAAATTTTTTTTTCAATAATCCTCACTGGGAGAGAACATAAAAAGTACGAAATATTTATTTTTTTTTTGTGTAAATTTATGTATATATCGTTATGTATTGGTAGTGACTTTTCAAAATTATTTTTACATATATCTTTCCCCCTTTGCAAGCAATTTAAATCGATTTGTCGTTTCAACTCCTCTTCACTTTTTTACCTTCTTTCCTTCTTTATGCAATTTGTCAATTCCCTTCGCGAATTCGAAATTCCCTAAGGCTCCCTCAATGACAATTCCACTCTGCTGCCTACTGAAAGCCAATAAAAGCAGCACAGAAATCACTCAAATAAGGTTGGAAATTTATTTGTTCCTTTCCACGCTACCACTCCACTCACTTCTATATATTTTACCACAAGGCTTAGCAAGACTGGCATTACGCGAGTTTATGTCTTTGTTTTGGTTTATGCTTTGGTTTCAACAAGCTCTAATTAATCCCTTGGATATGCCGCTGAACCATAAAAAGCCAGTGAATGTCTGATTTGGTGATTATTGCCTGTAGCTGTTCAAATTAGAGTTTTATTGCTCTGGTTGTTGTTGTAATTTGTATTTGCTGCTTTAAGTTGTGTGTACTGATAATTGGCGTTGAGCTGTAGTATTAAATGTTTCGTAGCTTTGTCAACGGTATTTGTTTCAGCTTCGTATTTTTTATTAGGGCATTTCAATATCAATCAAGCTAGAGGAATGTCAATGATGATATTTCAGACTTGCTTAATCAATTTCTTCCGAAATTATTATATAACTTGCATTTAATTCTTCGAATAGTATTCCATATTTAAGGCCCCTTTCTTTTAGAGGACCACTATTTTTGTAGGATTCTTCACTGTCATATCGTCCCGCCTGTGGCATTCGCCTAGCTTGAGCTTTTAAGTTTGCTACTCGGCGCCATTACCTATGCACTGCACCGTGTTCTCACTTTCGCTTTGTCTGACACACTCTCAATGTTACATGGCAATGTTCCTATCTTGATACCCATTATACATATCTTAAATGTTTCCTGCCAGTTTATACAATGTAAAATTTTCTCATATTTTAATATGTACTTCATTTTATTCGCTATTTTCTGTATATTTCATTCTTCTATCTCTCTTGTCTGTTTCGCCCGCAGATTATAAGTTGGCTCAACCGGTGTGTCGAAATCGTGTCACTGGCGTAGAAGTCGAGGACTCCATGTGCAATGGTCCCCAACGGCCAGAACCATCGGTGCTGCTCTGAAACACGCAAACCTGTCTGCCAAGGTACGTTTTGTGGCGTTTTATTGCCACTGGCAGCATTTGCTTCTATCTTCTATAGCTGTCGGTACGCTTATCCTTTCTCTTGTCTGCTATCGATGTCATCCTTGCCGCCATCTCTACATTTTTTGTATGAAAATGTTGGTGGAACGTTTTATTCTTTCGTTTTATGTCTATTAGCTACATAAGTTTTGTTTTTGCTCTATCTGCCAAAACTTAGTTTAAAAGGTCGTTCGAAATAGCTTAGAGCTCCGATAGAAGAAAGAGTGCTTTAAAAGTGAAAAGTACAGCTTCTTCAAAAATTAAATTTACACAAAGTGTAATATATTTGAGTACATGTTGTGGATGCACATTATTACAAGTATATCTATGCATAAGTAATGTACATGAATGAGTATTGATATACAGAATGAATGAATGTGAGTATGAATATGAATATGAGTAGAAAAATTAATATGAATATAGACATGTTCTTTAAACATATGAGTATTAAAACTGGTAAAACTATAAAGAGGAAACGTTTTTAGAAAAATCTGTATGTATACGAATATGTGTCATATTATTTGAGCCAAATGACAAGTATGAATACGATTACAAATATATGACTATTATTTATGGAAACATAAAGATGAAAATACCTACAGTTAAACAATTTAAATTGAATATGATTTTGAATTAGTAGAAGGAAGGATATGAGTATGAATATAAAAAAGAGTAGAGCTATAAATAAAGTATAATTATATTTTAATTTGTATGACTATAAATGTGTAAATGAGTACAATAACGAATATGAATATGAGTATTGAATAAACACAATGTAAGCCTCTGATAAATGATGTATGATAATGAATTGAAATATGTATAAATATGCCTGGAACCCAATGCTTTGAATACGTTATTCATAGGTTTACGTAGAACATTGCTAAAATTTTAATGCAGAGATATATTTGCTACTAATAACTGCTTGAAAGATGAAACAATAATTAAAATGAAGAGTACCGAAAACTCGTTAAGAGTACTCAAATAATACAAAATTATATACAACCAGTTAAATTGTGAACCAACATGTTAAAGTCCTCGATTTTATTTATAAAATACAAATTAAAGAAAAATATAATTGTAAAACCAAATTTATTTATTACACTTAATATGTGGTTTAAATTTAGAATTTATACTCGTAAAGGTCAATTAGTTCTTTAGTATTTATTTTAATAATGTTTCCATTTAGGGCCATAACTGCGATTGCATGCCCTATAAACTCTGACCTCCAGTAATAAGTAGTGCTATCTCAAAATATTTACAATATTTGCGCCATTAGCTGTGCACTACTTTCGACTTCATGCCAATGCTTTCGTTAAGTTTTAATGGTATTTTTTCAACCTCACATTACTTGCAGCTTACATTTTGTCCTTTGCCACATTGTTGTGACGCGTTAAATGGATTTTTTTATGTCCACTTCATTTACTGTTAACGCGTCACCCATACCAGCTCTGAAATTCACTCAATTAAGAAAAACTGTTCAACTACTGGCGCCGCAAGCGTCTCACCCACCAACACCGCTGTCACTTTCACTAAAGTTTTAAGACCGAACTTGTTTTTCTTAGGGCAATTTCCTGCCTCGTTTGCATACAAGTTGGTTATATGGACTTGTTTGGCTGGCAATGGGTGTATATGGGTGGTTGTCATATTAAGAGCTGAGGGCATATATGATGGCATTGCAGCAGTGCATAACTTTTAGAACTATAAGATATTTTGAAACAATCTAGTCGACAACAACTAATAACTTACTAAAAATATGTAACAACCACTTTTGAACTAAGAAAGTTGTTGGGTGGGTAAAAGGTGAACAATTTGTGTGGAGATGTTGAAGGTGGCTGATAAAAATTATAAAAATGCCTTGAGGATCATATTCTGAGATTAAACTGTTTGACGGACGCCAATGGTCGAAGTTGTCTCGACACTTACTTATTTTTAGATTTTCCAAAACTGGCCCATAAAATTATGATATCAAAAAGAACTTCCTAAAAGTTTTAGGATCGGCTCCAAAACCTAACCAAATCTAACCAATGATGCCCAAAGTGTTCGCCGAACATGTTTCTTTTCACAAAATATTTTGGATGTTCAAGAATAGCATGAGATCAATTTTCCAAGACTGTATACTCTACTCAAAGGCCAATCTACTAATCTATATATGATGCTAGTAACAATAAAAACCGCTATAACGTACTTTCCCTGTAAGTCACTATTTTGTCGCATTTTCTCATTATATTCTCTACACCCAAGTTCCTTCCATTTCATTCTCAGAAAAAAGTAATTATTTGCTTTAATTTCGTTTTCATTACGCTTCAGGTGGTTCACCGTTGACTGGAGTCCATGCAGTCTTCTCTGTGGACCTGGCTATCGTGAGCGCATTTGATGTTTGGTGCGGAGGAGAATAATGGCATAAAGGCAGCGGTAAGCACAAATTGAGCCATAAAGCAGCAAGGAAAAAAAACAAACAGCGAGCACCTCCGCGGTGTTGGCTTTTGTAACTTTCCATTTCAAGCGCTTTTAAGACTATCAAAAAGCGCTTACAGCTCTTGTGTGCGCAGCTGGAAGCGCGCCCGTTGTTATATTCATAATTGCTACTGAACGTTTATCCCACCCACCTTTCATTACAGTATTGTTGTTCTTACTTTGTTGTTGTGCGGTAACTTGACTAATTTTATGAAATTACCGCCAACCAGCCGCAATTTTCTTATACAATTTACACTTTTTACTTTATGTTTTTCGTTTTGGTTTTATTCTTTCATCTTGTCCGCCATTTCAGGTACTGGATGCGAGTTTTCGTAAGCCAAAAACAGCCACACAGGAGCCCTATATGATTGAGAAGTGCCCAGCATTGAAGGTGGAAGAGTGGACTGGTGTGAGTATACTCAGTTGTGCTAAATTGTAGTGTGTGTGTGCTTTTGTTGTGGAGATGAAAGCATTAAAACTCGTGCCGCTAAGCTTTTTGCTTTCACAGTTCATCCCTTTGCCTATTTTTACATTAT
This sequence comes from Zeugodacus tau, assembly GCA_031772095.1. Classification (NCBI taxonomy): domain Eukaryota; kingdom Metazoa; phylum Arthropoda; class Insecta; order Diptera; family Tephritidae; genus Zeugodacus; species Zeugodacus tau. Next base: position 10,097,640 of record CM062651.1, on the reverse strand, counting down.
TAAATCCTCAACATTTATTTTACGTTGTAAAATATTCATTTGCGACTTTTTGCGTGAAGCTTTCATTTTTCATATCATTTCCGCATGTGCGATTGTGGGGTGTAAAAGTATTCAGCAATAAGTCTTTAATTTCGGGTTGCTGGTAAAAAGGCTAATATGAATTTGAATGATTTTACGCGCGTACATTTGAAGTGAAGTTTGGTTTATTTTGCGGAAAAGGGTTATAATACATTAGCGTGAGATGTAAGCACTTTTGAAATTTGAATTTCAAAATTTCAATTTTTGGATCAACTTGGTCCGGAAATTCCAAAGAAATCAGAAATTTGCCATAACTGCAAAAGCATTTTCATTTATAATCTCGCAACAAAATTCTGATTCGTTACCTGGTTGCTACGATAGTATTATAGTTTTGTTCACATAACGGTTGTTTGTGCCACCCAGAAATAAAAGAGTTAGATATGGGGTTATATATACATAAATGATCAGGATGACGAGTAGATTTGAAATCCGGATGTCTGTCCGTCCGTCTGTCCGTCCGTCCGTCTGTCCGTCTGTCCGTCTGTCCGTCTGTCCGTGCAAGCGATAACTTGAGTAAAAATTAAGATATCTTAATGAAACTTGGAACACATGTTCCTTGGCACCCTGAGGAGGTTGCTTTCGAAAATGGGCAAAATCGGTCCAACCTATACAGTGTCATAACTAAGCCATAAATAAAGATATGAAAACAAAATTTGGAACATAGGATCGCATTAGGGAGGGGCACATTTGGATGTAATTTTTTTTTTTAAAGTGGGCGTGACCCCGCCCCCAAATAGGTTTTATGAATATATCTCGCAAATCAAAAAAACTATATAAACCAAACTTTCTGCAGTCGTTTCTTTTAGCCATGAAATAAATCGGATAATAACCACGCCCACCTCCCATACAAAGGTTAGGTTGAAAATTACTAGAAGTGCGTTAACTCACTAACGAAAAACGTCAAAAACACCAAATTTTACATAAGAAATGGCAGAAGGAAGCTGCACTGAGATTTTTTTACAAAATGGAAAATGGGCGTCGCCCACTTATGGGTCAAAAATCAAGAACTACTCAACAGATTTCAATAAAATTCGGTATATAATACTTTCTTGACACCCTGATGACACTGGTGGAATATGGGCGAAATCGGTTCACAACTACGTCTACTTCCCATATAACTCAATTTTGAATTCTTTTGATTCGTTCACTTTATAATACATATATACATTAGGAACAAATGAAGATAGCGGAATAAAACATTACACAAATACTGTATTTGAGCTATAACATCACTTGTGGAAAAATTGTCAAAATCGAACCCCCCTCAAGGCCCCTGATATCGAACATGAAGAACTCAGTGCCTAAGGGTAATTTTTCACCGAAAATATAGATAAATCCCTCAGATATTTCTATGTTAATCATTCCCTCTGAATATTTTTCTTATAACAGTTTCTCTCTGTACCTGAAATGGTAAAAATCGGGTCATAACTTCCCCCAGATCCCATATACCTAATTATAAGTAATATTAAAGTAAGGGAGCGTATAGTCTTCGATACATTGTATCTTGGTGGTGAAAACGAGTGAAATCGGTTTAGGAATTACCTCAGTCCCCATATACTATTTATGATGATTTTCGTTATTCTATTGAACTTTATACCGAATATATGGGTCGAATTGTGTTATCTTTATAAAATTACATCAATAAATTGCGAGAGTATAAAATGTTCGGTTACACCCGAACTTAGCCCTTCCTTACTTGTTATGAATAATTTCGTTGTCATAAGTGAAGCATACGATACGTCGTAACAATGTAGAGGACAAAAGCTGGTCACAGAATTGATTTTCGCTCAGTCTGCAACGAGAAAATAAAATTATGAAAGATTTGTCTTGAAAAAGTTAAGAGCGGTAGATTTTCTGAGTAATACACACTCAAAGTTTTGACAGGTCTTAATTATTAAATCCCAAAGTTAAATTAACTGCCGTATATAAATTATAACGAGCGATGTTAGTTCCACAAACTGACAACTGCAGCGATTTGATAAATAAAATTTATATATTACAACATTGTAATACACTACATCAGCAAACCACTATATCCCGCAACAACTCGCCCATAACTACAACTCCTTCACTGAGTTCACTTGCACTGTTTGCCGGTGTCTTATGATGTAATTGCACTCGAGCTGAAATGCAACTGAAAAATTCGTAAAAGCAACAACCATATCGACGTCATTTAACTACAAGGAGAAGTTGACGAAGCTGGCTAACTACGACGAGCTCCTAAAATACGCTGTCTGCCTACATTAAGCTAGCAGGATACGCCACGCACTTGTTGAAATGCGGCAGTTTGCTTCTTTGTTGCCTATACTGACACATACACGTACATAGATATGATTTAGGTAGTCTTAATGCGTACCAACAAATCTTCTAAGCCTTTCTACGCTGCTGCACTTGCGCATGTCTGCGAAAGTAGTCAACATTTGTTTAGATGAACTGCAGTTAGCTGTTTGAAGAGTTTGTCGCACATAAAACTCCGGGGACGGCGCACGCGAAAACATAACCAACTTCATTGAAAGCTGCTAAATCCCAGCATGTGCGCTTGCTTATGACTTGGTGTGCTCCAAAATGTAACTCTCCACATAAGCACCTACTTATTTTTTTTTTGCATAAGGAAACGATATAAGTGCTTAAGTCCAGACGGTTTATGTTCAAGTCGCATATGCGCCTCCGCACTAGGTAGAGTGCAGTATTAAACAAATTCCAACGTCACATCTCTTTTAGACCCTCATCGCGTTTGGCTTGTGACGACTTAATGCTCTTTCCTCTGTTTGTAGACACAGGCGACAAAAATATTTGCATACATAATATGGTTTGGGCTGTATGTATAAGTGAACCACTTTGTTTGCGGTGGAGAGCGCTTGATTGCTGCTGCTGAAAAGAGTTGCCAACAGTTAAATTTTTTATATTTAAAACCATCCGATATGAGTTCTGACTACTAGTGATGATTCCATGAATTTCGCTAACTTCTTAAGTTTATGCGTTCGCTTCTAAATATTCAAGATCTGTATTCGATTTAAAATTACATGAAATGAACTCACAATCACTCTCTACAAAGATGTTCTAGTAGGCTATTAAGCATGTGAGCCTGTGATCCACCTTCCTCTCCACCAACTTCGTCCACAATGAGAGTACGATACTAAAGCATCTATTGCCAATCATGGTCATGATTACAACATGTTAAAGTAGAGACCAATGAGCCTCAGTAAGGAAAAATGAGCTAAGAGATAAATTTCAAAGTAATATCCTCTCCTTACCTTACTTAGAGTTGTTTTAAGAGTTTCAAAATCAAATCGACTTCGTTTATAACGTTGTAATAACTGTATTTCAAGTTACCTTACTTTCTCGACATGTTTCAAAGAACCTTAAACATCTCTAAAAGTAGCCTTTGTTTTTCTAATTATTAGCTTAGAACGATCTCACTCACTGCTCTTCGGAAGTGTAGATTCGTCTGAGCCGGCGGCTCTTTATGTCATATTGACTTTTCAATAGATTTAGGTAGATCCCGAAATACGTGTTTTAGATTTCTGTAAACTTACATTTTAGCTTTTTATTCTGTTATAGTATATCCAATTCATTTATATGTAATACTATGTTTACATCTAATGAGATTATCTCTGTAATTAAGAAACGAGATTTCTCATACAAAATTCCTCTCTTGATAATCCGAGATTATAAAATTATCTCGCTTTATACAACTAGATTTTCGGTGTTATTCCTAGTTTTATCGATAATTTTGCGATGGTGAGAAATGTCAAATGAAAATGTAAACAAAATGGCCGACAGCGAGAAAAAGATGTGTAATACAACAACAAATACAACACATTTGACAAGTGATAATCTCATTGGGCTATATGTAAACGGTTAGATTATTGAACGAGCTTAGAACGAGATTATTTTCATATGTAAATATACTTAAAGGTTCCAAAACATTTTCGTTATAAATGTCATAGAAAAATATTTTTCACTCTGTTCAATATTATTCTTTTTGAACAAATTCTTCATACATGGTAACCCTGCATATTTGCTTTAATTTTAATACAAATGAGATTGTGGCTACAAATAAATACCCATGAGTTTGTGATTCTGTGGGTTCTAAGTTCTCGCATATGTTTAGGCAGCTTTACTAAACACGACTATATGTGTAAATATGTTTTGTTATATTATTTTTATGACAACAACCAAAAATATGAGCATCCTTTCCACTCCTTTTTTGCATTTAATGGGTTCGTGCTCACTTTATTATGCACATGTGACTACACTAAGCTAAAGCCATATATATTTTTACATACGTATATACCTAAGTACTTAGTACCTACAAACATAAATATCTTCAGTCCATCATCCTTTGTATGTTAAATGCTTACACAAATTTGCTCACCATCTAGCTTTATGCATTTGTTTGCTCTGAGCATCATCTTCGTTGTTCTTTTTCGTGGGTATGAATTTGCATACAATTTTGACTTTTTTACAATGCCAGACGTAATTATATACTAACCATACCTACTTTATATACACACGTATGTACATACAAACGTTTTTATGCTAATTTTAATGCCAAACACGTTTAAATAATTTATAATTCGTTATCATTTTTTGTCATTTACGTTTCATCTCACTTGTGGTGGTGCTCTGAAAACAGCAACTGAACTCCTTTATGGCATTTAAATATGTATTTAAATATGCTGTCACTTGATGACTTCAACCACGGCACTCCTGCTACAACTCAACTACTTCGAAATGCCCTGCGGCTGACACAACCATAAATGTTTGTATGTGTACCTTTGCCCCCACACATAGTGCTCAGTTACCTGTGGGCAGGGCTTGCAAATGAAATGGAGTTGAATGTAAATCCGCCGATGGTAGACACACCGCCAAATGCGACCCACTTACAAAGCCCATATCAGTGCAACAGTGCTCGACGGAGGTCTCATGTGACGGTGGCGGCGGTACGATTATACTCGGCAGTAGTATCCTCGTATCGGTGAGACCTGAATTAAAAACATGGCATAAAGTTATTAAAAAGGCAAACAATTATGGTGATCTAGATGGAGAGGACGAAGACGATGATGAAGATTCAGCGGATGTCGAGGATATTGAGGAGGTCGCTTATGATTCCAGTAATGGTGATATCGGCTTGGTGACCCATCATGATGAGTCTGCACCACTGTATTCACTTCGTTCGGTCAGTCATCTGCATCATCATGGCGGTGGCGATTATGGTTATCATAGTAATTCGTATCCGGAGTAGGAGGTGCCTGCAGGCGATCCAAGGTGAGTGGTGAATGATTCATTGTAGGCAAAATTAAAAGTGTATGGTATAGTCTTGGTCTTGATCCGTCTTAGTTTTTAAGTAAATAAAACTTCAATCAGACGTTTTAACAAACCCTCATAACTCATTATATTTATATAACCTCTATATCTACTGTATAGTTGAATTTTTGACGTTTTGACCTTTTTACTGCGACCTGCAAGGCTGAAATCCCATTGTACAAGGTAAATATTTTTAATGAAATACAATATTTAAGTTTACTTCCTCCAACCGCAAATACTTCCAAAGGGTTACATTTCGGACACGTGTACAACCAGACAGTAACAACAACTTATTCCTGTCTAAGCCTTTTGTTACGGTAAATGAGACAAGCTTATAAAAGCTTACATAGTCGTCAACTGCTGAGTTCTTTTTGCTATTCACCTTCTAGTACCTTCTCCACCTCCAATGCCAACTTACGCCTTATTTAACTGTCTGCTTTTGACAAGTTTAGGTACGCATTCCTCTACAGCCGCCACCAGCCGCTTTAATCTAACTTTACTCTGTACCAATATCGGTTAACCGTTAGCTGCAAACATACTTACATATTCCCGCCCCCTCGCGTTTGTAGATACCTCTACGGGCTTCTATTTCCACTTCATTTCATCGCCACAGACTCGCAGACACTTAATCGTTTAATCACCTGTGCGTTAGTCAACATTCTCAATTCTCTTATAGAAACAATTTCAATGGAATAGACAGTAGAAGCAGCCAATCTTAGGCTCGAGTGTGTTGAATACACTTATTTATATGCGTGAGGTTATTTCCTTTACTTTCTTTAACACTAAATTAACTTTCTTCCATGTATGGTATTAGGAAGTTTTTTTAGGTGTGAATGTTGTTGCTGTAAGGTGTATCTAAGTGTTTATATATATCTCATATGAATATACAACCCATGTAACTTTGCATTTGTTACCAATATTCTATTTGAAATTATTAGAATATTATAACTTTGTTTTAATCAGTAAGGATTTTGAAACATATCTTTTTTGAATGTTTTTAGAATATTAGAGAAATTTATCAATATTCGTTATCTGTGGCCTTGAAAAGGTATAGCCCGATTTTTCGACGGGAAATATCACAGTAGCAATATAGTATTTGTGCAAAGTTCTTCCATCAATCAATCTCAATGACTATTTATTTTAAAAGAATTCTAGAATCCCATTCTTAAATATATACTATAATTTATATTTTAAGATCATAAGAGATCCTTACTAATTCGGTTAAGAATAAAAGCTCTGTAATGATACTTTGCACTTATCTGGTAAGTTATCATAATAGTTTCATACGAGTCATACCAGTTCAACTAAAGCTTCATACTGATAACTTAGGGGCGTCTGAATAACATTACTATTTTATAGCACTCAACTCTACCGCATATGAACGGTTAGTTTTCTACCTCTTACACAAGTTTTCGACTTTTATTTAGTTACAGTTTTTCAATCAGCCCGCGTAGGTGTTGTTTTTACGACTGTTACCGAAGCTCGTGCCCCCAAGTTGATTCAATCAAAAACTGTGAATTATTTTTATTGCGCTTTAACATTAAATTCGCGAAGTAATGACATAGAAATTATATGTACTTTTGTGCAACACTCCAAACACCACAATCAAAACAATAAATTATGGCGAGTGCTTGGAGTATAGGTGGGGAGCTCGTTAATGATGGCGAGAATTATGGCATTTGCTTGATGACAGTGTGGTAAACAGGACAGTGAATTACGGTGGTAAACATTAAATGACCGCTTATTTGCTCAAAGGCCCCAAAGTGTAAGTGGGTCAGTGAATGAGTGAGCAAATATAGTGGTTGAGCGCATTAAATGCCGTGCCACTAATAATCTCTAAATAGCTCGTGCTTACCGTCAAATATTTATTTAACAGAGAATTGGTAGTATTCTTTTGAAGCACAATGTGGTTTTCACATTATATGGTGACAGACCAAACGCCAGTGCTCACTCTTTGCTCGCCCCTACTCACACAGATCAAGTGCTGTCGATAAGCTTCATTATGCAACAACCAATGGGGCATTTGGTGCTGTCAAATGGTATCAATAATTGGGGCATGAAGAGTAATTTTTTTTGCCGTTGCTTTTACGTTATTTATTTATTTTTTCCACAATTAATATATATTTTCAGTATTTGAGAAATTCATCAGCTTACCATCTACTGACTACTAATATTTAGTTTGAAAAAGCGAAAATAATAACAAATCACATTAATTTAATTGAAAAATGAAAATGACATCTAAAACCAATTAACTTTATTGTTGTTGTTATTTTTTCATCATATGTTCCGCTAGTTCCCTAATGCCTTTTTCTTTGTAGAAAATGCTTTTGGAGTCTGTACAGACTTCACTCCAGCGTAAGTGGAAGGCAGCAAGACGAAAAACAAAAACAATAACAAAAAAAAAAGAAAATTTGAAGATAGGTCTTAGCAAGCTCGTACATATTACATTATTTATTGAAGCTATGTTATTCTTGTTATATGCTTTAGGCAATGGAATTTGTCACCAACATCCAATCCATTATCTCGCTATTTGCTGCCAGCTTCCGCCAAATGACAAACCACAAAAACAAACTAAACCCAACCAACAAACCGCAAGTTCTTTCGTTGACTACATGGTCACCCACACCACCTCTCTTATTTACACTCTCTCTTCGAGGTGTAGTAATATTGATTACAATTATTTTAAATGCCTAAGCTGCAACTACTGTTAGTAGAAAAAAAGCTAATAAATGTTTATTTGTAAGAAATTATTGGCCGTCTAGTTGGCTGCTTGTGCTTTTGCTGGCGACTGGCCGCTTTGTCGGTGTTGGCTTGGTGCCAGCCTCAAACTCACTGGTTTTTATACGGCATTACTAATCATATTCCCTACATTTCTTCTTCTTTCTTTGTTCTGCTTGCTTCCACTTGGCTGACTGTCTCCTTAGCAGTTTCTTGCACTGCAGTGCGTTTTTACTTGAGCCTAAGTGACTCCCTTTTTGCTGTTTTTGATACAGCATCACAATCGAAAAATCCTACGCCAACGAAGCATATCTTTGGGCGCATTGTAAAAAGTAGGTCGCCTTTTAGGCGCTGCGCCACTTTGCACTGTGGGACTTAACGATTTAGTATTGAAATTTAATCTTTTAGTAAAGTGAGATTTCGTAAGCTTTAAAAATTATTATTTCTATTGCAAAAAAATTAAAACCAAAATATTTTTATAAAAATCATTTTTAAATAAATAGACATAATGTGGCAAATTTGTTTCACCTAAATAAACTTAATATTTAATTTACACAATTTAATTTTTATGTGACCTATATCTAACCACTGTGCATAATCGGCTTGCGAATCGCTAACCAGGCTTCTTGAGATCTTGCATATGCGGCAGTTGGAGTAGGCCACTTCCCGCGCTATAATAAACTATACTACTATGTTTATTATTTCAAGGGTATTCGCGAGTTTATTTGCCGCTGACAGCAAGCATGGCGTTGAGCAGACTTTATGGCGCGTCGTCATGTCGCCAACCAAGTGTGTTACTGCGCGGAGTACATGGCCATTATACTATTGTCTCATTGTAAACATATTTCAGCCTTTCTGTTCTCTGTTTGGCTGGCGAGAAATATTTTTTATTTTATAACATTTTTGGCAAGCAAAATAATTTGTAACAATTCATTGTTACTTTTTGTGCAAATGAAATAAAATAAGTCACATTTTTATTACAAGTGTCCTATAACAATAACGATAAAAAGAGAATTTACACTCAACTTAATGGGCGCTTTATGCAAAAAAGAAGATTGCTTGACATTTCAGTGCGATGACGACTGACAAAAATGTTTTTATTTCTCCTTTCTTTCCATCATTAGTTTTGTGAAACTTAAATTTCCGGAACCAAATCTATTACGACACATTTAATTTAAATTTAATAAAGTCACACACTGGCTGTAACGTCTTTTGTGGCGTACACCAGATTGAAATAAATTTCATTTCAATTCATCCTGTTTTCTATCTCCTGAAAATACATATTTTTCTCAACATAATGGTTTGATTTCTGCAGAACAAGAATACTTAGGCTTATCGTTAGTTTTTTCATTCAATGAATACATTGTTTTTCGATTTCGTTTGCGATCATGGAAATTATCACTTGACTTTTTTGCTTCAAACACATTTTTTTTTGCTTTTTGGTACTCACACACTAAGATGTACTTTCCTTATTTCAAGAGGTCTTTAAAATTTTGGTGCATATGTATGTCTAGGAGAAATTTAGAAAAATATTAGAAAGAAATGTATCCTATTACTGGATTACGGTGCAATAATAGTAAATCACTTTTTCAAAATAGAATTTGAGGTTCCAAAAATGATCAAAACATTGTGCTTAATATGATTGTTGTTCGTTTTTTTCTTTCTTACAGCTTCGTAAAAGATAGCGAATGGTCGCCATGCAGCGTGACCTTATGTGAAGGCGTCAAACCACACGATGAAGTGGAGCGTTGTGTCGAGGAGTCGTGTATGCTGCCCTCACACACATGATCAATATCCACGTGACTCCATAAAAGTGAGCGTCTCCGAACCGGGCAAAACATATTTGTGGCGTGAGCAATGTTATATCTCGTGTAGTGCTAGTGGCTTGGGCGGTGTTGAGGAACTGATATTAATTGTGAACGTGAAGGCACAGAAGCTTTAACCTCTGCCGATATGATCACAGCTGAAGGAAATACAAACAGGTAAGGATTAGAATTAAAATTTTAGTAAAAATTGTATACGTTTTATTCGAATAAATTTTTTAGTCCTAATTGTACTGTTTTTATATTCGAGCGGCCTCTTTTAGACTATAATCATTAATAATATGTTAGTAAGATTGAATGTGTCTAGCAGGTGTACATTTGCTTCACACGAAATTGACCTTAGCTACCTCTTATCAAGAGGAGAAACAGCTGTGCTTTGTGGCCTTTAAAGTAGCAATTACCCATCCCACTCACAAACATTTTACTAATACACATACAAATATTCACCTACAAACGAAGCTCCTACGTGCTTATACAATAATATGAGCATGAACCTTTTAGCTAAGTCCACAAGTGCGTTCGTCACATACCCTTTCAGCAGCAGATCCTTTTCAACAGCTGCAAGAAAATACAATAGATATGTACTTGTAGGATTTCATGCGCTTTCACATTTGTGTTTGTCATACATGCATATCTAAGAAATATAGTGTGTTTGTATGTCTTCCTATTCCATATTTGCTGTGTTACGTTATTACTTTTACTCTCAATCCGCATACCCGGCACTCGAGTCATTGACTGCAAATCACATATTGTCTAAATATTTTCATCCGCTTTGTCACTTTTTGTCACCTGCACCCTTCCTGCAAATTCACTTGGCTTCGCCTCGCTTCGGTTCATTGAATCTCATCCACTTCTAATACCAAAGTCGAGCTCTATATGTTTACTGATTACTGTTTACTTGCGCTTGTCCATTTCTGGAGCCAGTAGCGCAGATGCTCGTTTTTGTTATCTTCCCTTAGTATCCTGCATGGGAAGTAAAATAGAAGAGAGTACGTTGGGTACTTACGTTTTGAGTGGACAATAGGGAATTAAAATAAATAAATGCAAAAAGAAAAACACCAGCGTGAATTTAACATATTATAGATTGGTAAAACTAGTGGATTAATATTTTTTATTTTATTTTAATATTCACATAAATTCTTCGGTTAAATGGTATTAAATGGTGCTAGTTCCAATTCCAGTTGAACACTATCAGACTCGATTGAAAACAGTTATGTACGTAAGAGATATTCGAACTGAGATAAATTTCGCATTCGAAATCAGTTTTTAGTTCTAAGCTTGTAAGATCGGGAAGCTAGTTACAGGCTATCATTGAAGAATCATAGCTATCCATTCCATCAGAGCTCAAGAGAAAACTTAAAGTAAGCATTTTGCTTCAGAGCATTTGCTTTAGTGCTATATTTAAAATTGCAAAGAGCTGTATTTTCATCCATTTCATGTTAAAAATAATCCTTCTTTCGTATCTTTTCTGTTTCCACCTCTGAAAATACCCGCCACAAGCAGCAAGGTAGATGGCGACATCATGGAAAATGAGGTGAGTCAAGAGACATTACTGAGTATTTCATACGTATTTGCACAAATATAGAAAAGTGTGGACACACCAAAATTGAAAGCGCAATAGCAAATACTTCAACTTTAAGCTGAAAAAGAAAATGCATTCCAAGCTGGACAAACAACTGTCCAGGGTTGTACAAGCGTGAGTGTTTATAGAGATACAGTTTGATATTTGTATTTTTTATATTCACAACAAATTCTCGGAAAATCACAACTGTGGTGTGCTTCAGTTGTTCTATATGCAGGGTTCCTACGCGTAGTTTGTGCGCTCTGTGTTGAAAATTATCTGATCAAATCGTGGTTTCAAAGCATTTGATGGTTGCACACGTCACGCTGTAGCTAGGCATGCAATCGTCGCCGCAGTTGTTTGTTGAACGGATAGTTATTATGGACAACAATGTTTATCAACTTTACGTAATTTGATAGTTTTCCTCTTCGCTTACCACACGTTGAGCACGTTACTACTCGTTTTTCATATCTAAAGCTTTACAGCACAGTGTGCTGCCACTCTTTTGCTATTTCACAGCTGAAGCGCTCACATGGCTGATTGTTGGATTGCTTTTATAATCAGATTTTGTCAATACAGTTATTCCAGTACTTGTGTGTGCATCCTTTTCATGTGAGTGGCGAGTGCATGAGAGGATGCACCTTTACACGATTGCAATGACAACACGCGTTTAGAGAAAAATACAATTTGTTTGCTCGATTCCATTTTTATTTTGGTTTCTCTTGTGTGATTTTCGTTTTCCTTTTTATTTCAAAAGCATGCCACGCTCTTCGATGAAATAAATTTTCATTTTCAACTACAAAAATTACATTTTCTAGTCTCGCTTTCCAGAAATCATTTGCCATTTCAGTTTCGTGAAAAAAGAAACTAATGAATATCCTGTTGTTCTTCTTCACGACCTTTAATGTATGTCTTTCAACTCCGCAACATCGCTTAGCAGTCGCAATTAGTTCAGCAGGTGGGCGAAGATTGGGGTGGCGCGTCGAAATCCACAAGAGACAGCAATGGCGGCAGCCGTGCTAAACTTATACTAGCAATGTCATACTTCCAGGCGCTACTCAAAAATTTACAGGTGAGCTGATCTAAAAATTTTAGAGTTCGAAGTTGAAAATGTCCATAGAAATGAAGCAAAATAAAAAGTAGTACAGCAATGAAAAGGGGAAATCCAGTTGTCGGTCAAATTGTCAGGCAAGCAGTCATAAAAGTAGTCCATGAATCGGTTATTCATATGCTTAGTAAAGCAGACAGTCATATCTGACAGTAACGCCGGCTTCGCTTGTCTCTCACTCCCCTAAAATTGTATCTGCCTGAAGGTTTAGCAACGTATTGAGAAAAGAGTAAAAACATAACAAACCAAATGTCAACAACATTCAGTGCTTTGTTGTTGTTTGCCTTGTTTTTCTGGTCACTCTTTTCTTATTTAATTCTTCTTCTCTGGTAAATTTACTTCGTTGTTGCAAATGTTTTTTTTTTTTCTATTTAATTGTTGTTGATTTTTTGTTAGTTGCTTCGTTCGCTTGTTCGTTGATTCATTCGTTCATTTGTTCATTTTACTTTTTCTGCACTCATTATTTAATACACTCGCTCACTAATTTGTTTGCGTTGTCCCTAGACAACGTACTCATTGTGTCATTCATCGTTGTTGTTAATACACAGATTGTTTGGTCAGGTGGCAAACAATTTTCAATTTTGTTTGAAATAATTTTAGCTGTTTTTGTTGCTTTTGTTTTGGCACGTGTTTGTCCGATTAATATCTGACATGGGATAACTGCTTTTGTTGTGTGTTTGCTTCATCATTTCAGTCTACACTTTGTATAAATATTCTTCATTAGTTCGTTCTTGTATTATTTATTTATTGAATTGCAAACATTTTTCTGATCAAACATTTCAAAACTTTCTTATTGGTTTACATATAAATTTAAAATATATAATTTTTTTTTTTAATTTTCATGGAAAATTTGGCATGATCTTCATAATTGTTGTTTACAATATTGAATAAAATACGTGTTTGTTATTCAACATTGGAACAGCAGGTTCTATTTGGGATCTTGCTTTTTAGCATTTAAAAATCATATTTTGACCATTCATTAATTTTCTCTTCCTGTAAGCAAATTTGGAATTTCCGCAAAATTGATTACATTTGCAGAATCAACTCTATATAGCGATACATTTTTTATATTTGTTTTTCACACAATTTATATTTTTCACCAGTGGACGTCGGTACATTTTTTTAGCGCACGATTGTTTAATTTTTCTGGTCACTTAAGTTTCACTCCTTGGCAATGCATATAACAGCCGACTGCAATCGCTATATTAAAATTTCACTCTGAAAATATGAAAAATGCGGAAATAAACACAAAACAACTCGTATAAAAATGAAAACTAAATCTAGGCAGAATAGTTAAGAATGAGAACAATAATATTTGCGCGCCAGTTAAAAAATAATAGCATACCCACAGGCGCATGCTGCATACAAACAACCGCTGCTGAGGCAATGTCAAATATGCAGTGCAATTGGTAGGTTAGTTGGCAGTGTTGCATGTAGTAGGTTTCACAATGCGCTCTGGCATATTTACATGGCACGACAATAACAACAAACGATGTAAATACCAAGCATAGCAAAATGTTCAGTGCACGAATGCACGGAATGCAAATAATAAATAGTCAACAGAGAGCAAAAAGTGTAGAAAAATAAAAACAACAATTGTTGTTACTATTATACGCAATTTTTCTAACGATTTCCGTTACTGTTTTGTTTTTCTTGCTCTCCTTTTATTTTCTAAACAATAATAAATATATGTGTATGTTTTGAGTATTTATTTGGACAACAATACAACTATCATATATATTTTGGGCGGCTACAACTTTAAAACACATACTCACACATCCGAAATGATTTACAAATACAACATGCACACGCTTCCAAAACTTCTTTCATAGGTAAGTGCACTTGAATCTTCTATAACTTTAAGCATATAGATACATTTACGAGAGATACTCACAGACACACACACAACTGCATATGTATACTGAAAAATACACAAACAGACGTACCTGCATGGAATTTAGTTCGTTTAAACTATGCTTTTCCTTAGATAAATCTAAACACTGCAAACGATTCTTATAAAGTGACTCATACGACATGGAATCCGCAAGCCTCCTCGTTTAGTTACGTATACGCCGTGGACTCTTTGATGAAAATTTTAAAAATAAATGTAAATTTTAAAAATAAAAATAAATAAATAAAAATATGTAGATATGCATATAAATGTATGAAGATATTTGAATACCGACCATTTTATTCTCAGACAAAAACAATAACTACATACAAAAATATCTAATTCAACCTGGCCTTGTGCGCCTACCGCCAACAATTTGCTCTTGCGAAACCGCCAAAGAAAGCAAAAATATAGCACGGCAACAACAATAAGCAGGCTCTTATGCAGCACAATAACACACACACAAACAATAAAACGTGTAAATGCATCTACGATTATCATGGTTTGTAGGCCTCACAGAGACACATTATCCTAGTTTCTATGTTGCTTTTCGAGCACTCGCTTGCTTAAACTAGCATACAAACGCTTAAAGTACGCACGTACACAACATACACCGTCGCCTCGTCCCACCACCGCAATTAAAGTGGACCATTACATAGCTTTTGCTGCCAAAAGCAATAAATTTAGTTGTTAACTGCAATTGTAACGCAGTCAAATGGTGTGCAACAGCGACGGCTGTGTGCGGTTTCTTAATGTGTTGCGCGGGCATGTGTATTGGAGGCTTTATGCTGGATGAAAGTAAAATGCACAAAACACGAAAAATTGCAAACATAAAATTTTGAGCGCAATGTCGTTGCAACGATGTCATTGCATTCAAGTGTTTAGGCCGCCGCTCATTGCAACCATTAACCAGATAGTAGGCAAACATTTTAAATTGCAACTGCTATTATCAACAATATGGGCTACATTGAATGCAATTGTTAATGCAAAATATGTGTATGTTTGTATATGTTCAAATGGAATTTCTGTTTTAATAGTGATAGCGATACTGTAATTGTGCCCACTTATAAAAGAAATAAAATATTTTTATTTGAAAAAAAAAATGTTATAAATGTTGATTCTTTAAGAAAAAACACAGAAAATTCATATTTAAAGGGCAATGTTTATTATTATTCAAAAGAACATTCTTTGGCATTTATTTTTTATAGAATATGTGAGGCTACGTCTCAGATGGTCCCTGCGTTTGTCCAGTTTTCGATGACTCGTTCGAGCATTCCGACTGGTAACTGGCGAATGACACGCGTGATGTTTTGCTCCAAGGATTGAATCGAAGCGGGATTGTCCGCATAGACTTTAGACTTTACATATCCCCACAGAAAAAAGTTTAACGGTATGATATCACACGATCTTAGTAGCCTACCGACGTGAAATTATCTGCTCACCAAAGTGTTCTCTCAACAAATCCATTGATTGATGCGAAGGGTGAGAAGAGACGCCGTCATGGTGAAACCAAATGTAGTCGAGATTACGAGCTTCAATTTCAGGCATGAAATAGTCGGTGATGATGACGCGATAACGCAATTTTACATGCATACGTCCAAAAATAACGACTTTATAGGCAAGAATCAGAAGGCCGCAACTACAACTTCAACAATTTCATAAACCAAAAAGCCGTAACTACCCTTTTTTAATTCTCTTTGATTCAATTTCAATGTGACACATTGAAAATGAAATTCATAAATGTATTAATTAAATAATTTCTTTTGTGTTAAAATACTTACAATAAATAGATACAAAAAGATATAACTTGTTAAAAACTTTTTTAGTTACAGCCTAAAAGCACATTTTCTTATTTTAACCATTGCTTTCATTTTATACACATTTTTTTTCAAGTAGTCACGGCTTTTTGGTTTCAGAAAAATAGAGTGCAAAAGGCCGTAACTAACATTTCTTAAAAACTGCTTTTTTCCCATTAATTTGGTTTTCAGAAAAAAATCCGTCTTTGTTTTCTAAGCTTAAATCTACAATTTGGATATTTAGCTTTAAGTAGTCTTTAATCTGTAATGTTTTTTGCTTCTCCTGTAAAATACTAAAAATGTTAGTTACGGCCTTTTGCATTTTAGGTGACGATATTTGGAAGTTTGTACAAATACACATTTCTTCCGCTTTTTTTTTTGGAAGCCAAGCTTCTGCGAAAAGATTTCCAATTGAGCGCATTGATTTTGAAAAGTTTCTTCTGTGCTACAGTTAAAAGGTTAAGGTGCAGAAAGTTTAAAGAAATTATAAGAAATGGACTACTTTAAATGGTTAAGTACTGAGTTAGTGAGTAGCGGCAGCACTTGGCTGCACAATCAAAAAACTTTGCAGGCAAAAGTCAAAGTGAAGTAAGTGAATTTGCTGATATAAATGAAGAGTTTCAAACTTTGACCTTTCATAGTATCTGCCATATGAGCTTGATCGGAAAGTTTTATGCATCATTGAATTTAGAGGAATATATAGATTATATCCATATTTTGCATTTTTTAGTAGCTATATAATGTAATTAATAGTAACTTTTTTAAATGCTCCTTTTTCGAACTTCCAATCCAAATATTTCGACTTTGAAAGCTAACTTTGAAACTCGGAGAATAAAGTTGTTTTACTTAAGGCTAGCAAAAAAATAGTTTAGTCTAATACCCAGAAAGGAGTCGATTTTGCCGTATAGAGTAATTAAAAAGTAAAAATTTAAATTTCCAAAAAAATTGTAATCCTCATTTACAAAGCAAAGTGTCAAGCCAGAACTACAACCTACTTGTACCGATATAATAATACAATAAAATCAAATTTAAAATCTCCAAGGATATCACTGCATTACACATTTAATTGAAAGCGAGGCTACGTTTGTACACAAAATGTTTAGCATAAAAATATGACTGATATAATCCATTTTAAAAAGTGGGTTAAATAGTTAAAGCAGCGCTACAAATTAAGAGCTGAAATATTTTTGGTTTAATCGAGGAAAAAAACTGAGTGAGCAAGCCAAAAATACACAGTACACAGTATAAATGTATGTGAATAAAATTTCTACTTTTACATTTACTAAATGTATGCATATATCTACCTCCAACCGCCGCGGGCCAATAGCGTTGCCATGCTGCCACTAACAACTGTACATTAATATGTCTGCTTGTAACTGTGTGAGTGCAGTGTTATGCACTATTTATGATTTTACAAATAAAGTTGCAGCTTATTCCTTATTTCATGAGCGCTATGCAAATTTGTATGTGTGCATGATAACACCTCCATTCCGCGACGAATCTCAGTTGAGCATTTATGCTACTCATATTCTCATATGTTCATATATTCATCCAGTTGGCAAGATAATAGAGTGCCTAGCGGCTACTTTGGCTTACAATAGCAGCAGCTATTTATGTGGCATGCATTCACATATATGTACTTCGAGTATCGTTAAGCTGCCACTGGGGCGCTGCTCGTATACAGATTACTTATCTAGGTAAGAATGTATTAATAATAGTAAAGCAGTGGAACGCGAAATTTATGACAGTCTCCCGGCGAGCAAATTTTTGTATCAATTCGGCGCAATTGGGCCATTACAACGAGCGCTCTATTTACTGTTTATATTTATTTTTACTATTTATGGCTAAGTGGTTTGCTCGCTAACCCCAGCACATTTACATTAATGTTCATGAGAGTATTGTTGTTTTTGAAACATGTCACTATTTGCTGCCCTAATACAATTTATCTTTACTACTTCTTGCTACTTACATATACATGTAGCTTAATACTTGTATATTTAAACCCACGAAAAAATTCATTAAATACGCAAATAAAATACGACTTTAACTGCGTTTCACACATATTGTTGCTGGCATTGTCTTTGTTGCAAGCGGTTTGCAAGCTGCCAACAACACCAACTGTTGCAATGCATTTCTATAAGTATATGAGTATATAAGAGTGCAATTACTATATGAGTGTATGTGTGATTCAACATATTTTCTGTGGTTATACTGGTCGCACTTAATCATAAACCCACATTATATAGAGCGACGAAAATGGAGCGAAAAAGCGGCAATAGATTAACACTTTGAGCGCCAATGACAATGAATAATTATTTCATATTACTCACAGTGATTTTAGCGAAAATGCGCGATATGCATATGTCAATCCATTTCACAGGATTACAACCGTGTCATTATGCGCTTCAATAGATGTGTAGGAATGAGTGTACCCGAGTACTGGTATATTGAAATATATTTATGTGAATGCTTGCTCTTATTTGAGCGCATGGAATTATCAATATTTTGAAAATGCTCTTTGTTAATTAATAAAGGTGTATGAAATGTCTCAATTCAACCTAAATAATTTATTGTTTAAGTTTATTCGATCTCCAATTATATTTTTAAAGGCAATAAAATTTAATTTAGTAGGGTACATGTCATTGTACAAGCGAATATATGGGTCAATAAAATAACTTAATTTACCTTAGACCCTCCTGTACGGCAATAATTTACATATGCCGTAATAATACCTTGCAACATGCATATCAATCTACATATGTACTCCTACCAACGCAATTGTACACATTTCTCAACTGAGTTGAGCATTGCAGACAAGTCAAATAATAAGCGATTAAGCTCCAACAAAAGCTAGTAATATTTGATGATTGCATTTGAAATTTCCCACACACACAGGTACATGTCTTCATAGATATGTATATATATCTGCATATGTGTTTCCGAACTCCAATCACTTCAATTAGCAACAATATAATCAACTGGAGAAATATGATTTGTGAAATTGCATTGCAGTAGCTGATTAAGGTCTTATGGTAACATAACTAGTAATGAATTTAGCTTTCCTTTCAAGCATTATTACAATACCAATTGTTACTGCTAAAGCGCAACTTACTTAGAGCATGCAGAATTCCAAAATTTGATCTCTTCTATGGAAACGTATCTCTACAATTCACTAATTCTATTGTATCATTACACATTTGTGTACAGTACAATTGTACTGCTATCCTTAATTGACTATTTGTAAAAACGGATAACCTTGATTTGCAACTGTGGTCAGCTCATTTGTAGCGTTTCTCATCAGCATAAGTCATGCAAATATCAAGTCAATTGCATATATACACATTTTTACATACTCCCAAATATATGTTAATTTGTTAATTTATGCATGAAAATAAACTATCATATTACTAATCATATCACTAAGCAATATCTATGCAGTCGAATTGCATTACAACTGATTTTATACTCATACACGCATACATATGTATTGTATGTACTAACAACCGTTGGTCATATAAATTTGTATATGTCTGTTTACTTATAGCTATTTATATAGTAATTTTCTGTCATATGAATTGTTTATTGCATTATTCCAAATGCACTGCAAAAATTCATATGATTGATTTTGCTTGTATTGGATTGTTAAATACAGTTTGCCAATTGTGGAATTGATTAGTTATGCATTTATTTATACTTCCACTCCTGCAGCTATTAATTTAGTTCTAAAGTTACGGCAAATTATAATAGGGCGATAAAATATGCATGGTGATACAAATGCCAAAATTGTTTTGAATTTATGGTTTTTAATAAATGTACCTATATTTTACTAAATTTCCATTAAAGTAGGTGTTCATCACTTGTAATAAATACTAATTCTATTATAGTATAGTATATTTCTTATAGAGATATTTTTTTGTAAATAAAAAAAATAATAAATGTGCTATTCAATTTATTGCTTATAATTTAAAAATTTAAAACAAATAGTTGCCGGCTTCAGTTCGCTACTTTTCTGTGTTCATGCTATTCTTATATAATCGATTATGCCAATCTGTTTGCCAAATTATACGAATTGTTTGTACGATTGGCCACATTCTTTCTGGATTGAAATTCAAACATTCTGAATAGGATATTTCTTGTCTAAGAATTTAATTTCTTAGATATTATTTCAATAATTTAATTTAATTTAATTTTCATAGCAGCTCTTAAATGAAATTTATTAAACACAATTACCTTTAGAAATATTTATTTATACATTTTCAGTTTGAAAGTAGAAAAAACTGTCTCAATGAAATTTCGATAAATCAATTACCATTGCTTTGTGCCCTAAATTTTATCGGCGTATGAAATATACCAAAAATGCCAACACATTCACATCATATAACCATGCAATTGCATCTAAAAACATATGCCAATTGTTGGCCAAACACCATTGAAGCATACGTTATGCTATAACACAGGAAACGGAAGTGAACATCAATAGATGCATGGCAAAACGCTCATATAAAGCCATTGGGAATGCCGATAAACATTCCGCTTGCATATACATATGTGTATGAATATATACATATAAACTTATGAAACGATGTTACGCGTGAATGTGAGAAATCGCCTGCTACATAATAGCGCGGTTTGCGAATATGAGCAAGTGTGGTTTTCATATGCAGCAGTCATGTATGCATATGAACACGTCGCTATCTGCCATGCGTACGCCACAATTTTATTAATAATTTTCATTCATTCGCATCCAGTAATCGGCGCTTGCAGAACGCAACGAGCCATGCAAATGAATGAATGCGAGTCATTCGAATGCAT
This sequence comes from Zeugodacus tau, assembly GCA_031772095.1. Classification (NCBI taxonomy): domain Eukaryota; kingdom Metazoa; phylum Arthropoda; class Insecta; order Diptera; family Tephritidae; genus Zeugodacus; species Zeugodacus tau. The sequence goes on along the minus strand of CM062651.1, from coordinate 10,076,543 downwards.
CCAAGTGGCTGCGCTGCACTGGTCACCGTGGCAACTATGGATGTATATTGTAAAATTGTGACATGAATATATAAATACACACGCAAATACCATTACAGCCACACTTCGCATACTCCAAATGCCTTCGCATACTCTCCATTCCCATTGACTGCGGATATTTTCGTTGTTGTTGTTATTGTTGTCGCAGCATCAGCGACATCAATATGCGCACAACCGCAAGTCAATTCAATTATTTTATTAACTTCCAAATGCATAACGTAGATAGCGGTGGCGAAGAGAGCACAGTCAATATGTAAATGTATGAATATGTACAGCAGCAGCAGCCCACTAACCAATTAACTAGCGCAAGCTTCCTGCGACCGAGCTGCCAACTACATCAAAAGAGACTGCTGGAGAATTTAAGTCAACTATAGTTGGATGAGTTGGATGTCTGTAGCAGTTTTGGCGCATTCGGTAGCTCGTTGAGTATCTGTCATAGTTGGTTGAATGACAGTGCGTAAAGGAATACGAAATGCTTGGAATGTGTATAAGTGTTGTTGTTGTAGCATGTGAAGGCTCATGTAATTGATTTTTTAGAACTTCAATATCTATAGTGGAGGTATTAATAAATGTTACTCATACGCAGTGTGATCCAGAAGGAAGATTTTCCATTCGTATTTGAATATATATATTTTTGTCGCCGTAAGCTAAATTAAATTTTGAGTTCTTCCCAATGCGTGTTTTAAAAACAATTTCACTTTGTCTACTTTGCTCCTGTGATAATTAGTGCATAAATATTTAATTGGTTATGAATAGCCAAGAGATTAAAACATTTTTTGACAGCTTTTAATAACCATAAAATAATATTTTCTTTTCAATATCAACTGGAATATCTTTTTCGATTTTAACTTTATAATTTAAATGGCATTGCTTTAAATAAACTAATTCACACATAAATATTTCACACGACCTGCTTAATTCTAAATCCACACACATGCCATAAATATAAAAGCGCTAAACGTCAAATGACGAACGCATAGCAGTGCGAAATGACAATTTCTTAAATGCAAATGCACACATGCAAACATACATTGAAGCATATGCCGGCTTGTGCGATTCGCTTGTCAACCAGCTAACTGTGTGCAAAAAGTCATAGAACTGTGAGCGTAATGCCCAGAGTGGTAGTCAGCTTTGCTTCTACTTATCTCTCGACTATCAAATGACACATTTAGCAAGTGAAACGCGCCGACATACGCAAAATGTCAATAGCAATAACAACAACAATAGTGATGTTAGTAGCTAAAGCCGCTTCGTGGCACTCGGGATGCACTGGCATCTGTGCTGATGCAGGCAGTCAGATTTGTATGAATTTATGTTTGTATGTATGTGCATCTCTATATATGGTATAAGCAGATTATCATGGATAGTCATTTGTACACACAACTCCACGTCGCAGTAACATTTTCTAACGCTAATTGAAATTCAATTTTGCATAATTCGCAAAGTTGCAGCATTAAATTTTCACACACACGAAGTTACTATTCAATGAAGTTTAAGTGGACAAATAAGCTCAATTCGGGAAACATAGTATCTATGAATATTCCATATACATACATATCTATTATTGCTTTTTCACACAGCCAAATTAATTGATCAATTAAAATTTTGATTGAGATACCAGTTTTTGTCCTTCACACTTCATTTTCAAGTCAATTAAAATTCAATTAAAAATTAATGTAGAAAAATTAGATTTTTATTTTGTATGGTAAATCGATTTAAATCAGCGTTCTAATCGATCAAAGGCCAGTTAATTGATCAATTAGCCCCTGTGTGGAAAGGCTATTACGCTGCATATCTAGCAATTATAACAATAATCTCTAGTATTTAATGCGGCTGCAGCGCCCCATTTCAACTTTGTTAACTCAAAGCACAAGTATTACAGGAACACGCTGGGACCCTTTTGCCGACCCATAAGCGAAAGAGAAAACCTACAAAGTGATTGCTCATTTTCATTACACAATTGCCGTTAATTTTCACAGCAGCCGCAGTTGGCTGGCAACTGCATCAGTAATGATGTATTCATTCCACACGCTTCCCATGCGAGCAATGCATGTTGCGTTACGATATCATCCAATATTGGCAAGGCTTGACACTATTCACGCTGCTGTCTCTGCTACTGATGTGTTTGGTTGTCGAAAACTAAAAAAGTGTTCTGCTTGTCTGCAGTCATCAATTTCAATTCGCAGTTATCCGGTGCAAACTCAGTGAATGCATAATTGCTCCATAATACAACAGCAGCAAAGCGGCAAGAGCACCGAGTTTGTGCAATTTACATGGCGCCGGGGATTCGTGGTCCTTTTGGTTCTTTTTGTATTTTAACAAACTCCAGCATTCACTGAGCCTGTCGGTACACCTCGTACTCGTGGGAAATCAGCAAGTATTGTACCGATAGTGACATAGTATTGTCTCGACATATAAATTGGAAATGAAGTGGGATAAATACATACATATGTATGTATGTACGTTAACAAGATGTCTAGTTGTAAGTTGTATTGGTGAATAGTGAATTATTGTTGGATGCGTGATCTTCACTTTTAACTATGGAGGCTAAACGAATCAATATTGGTGAAGCCCTATAAATGTCGGAATTATCATCATGATTTCATCAAATGATCTTATGTTTTTTTTTTAATAAAACCTCACAACCATTAGTTCAATTTATTTAATTGAATTAATTTAATTAATTTTTATGAATATTATGTGCTTTTCTGCGAATCTTAACGATAAAGAGGGGTCAACTTAATCTGATAAATAGGGCAAATCTAAATTAATATAACTAAAATAGTCGAATTGAGACAGTGCTACATACGCATTGCTCATACAACTCTATAAATACACAGCAATTGCTTGCCATTTTGAAAGTGTTACATCCGCACGTAAAATGTTAAAAAGAGCTTACAAGTTTTAAGCATGGCGGCTGAGTCTGCACTAAGTTCAGCTCCTGGCGATTTGTCGCTATTTTGAACACAGGCCACTTGGCTTGCTAAAAGTCCAAAAAAACAGAATCGTGCACCTTTTAAGCCGCTCACTTTGCTAATCCGATTTGTTTTCTTGCTCTCTCTTTTTCCATTTACAAAAAATCGCCACCGCAGCATCTGTGGCCTTTTCAGAAATTTGTCAACTCGAGAGGACACAACATGGTGTTCGACAAGGCTCTTGAATTCGGCATCGATTTAGAAAATTTCGAACTAGAGCAGCAGAAGCGACCACAAATCGACACTAGAGATCTGCCGACCCTAACAACGTCAGCTGCATTTGCCTCGTCATCACTTACAGCTGTAGAAGACACGAATGATGGCAGCAACAGCACCATCAATACTGACGGCAATGAGTGGCACGATCCGGAAGTAACAGACCAAATAAGTGACATCACTAGCACAACAACTACGCTACCGAAAATTAGCGCAACACACTACATTCACCGCACGCCAGAGAATAGAAGCATGGCGTGCCGGAGTCAGCTGCAGCGGCCACGAGCAACCATGTCACGTACAAATAGTGCATGGACGATTGGTCGGAGTGTTAGGAGAAGTGTGGCAATGCAGGCGGCGCTGGTTTACGGGTAAGTGTTGCTGTTATACTGTATAAAAATACCCGGCAGGTTGATTAATTAGTTATTGAACTAAAAACCTTAAAAATTAGAACAATTTTCATCCTTTTTTTCATCTTAAAGCAATGAACGAGTTGGAACATCGCGCTTAAATGAAGGAGCTTGTATTGTTGTTCGCTATGTTCGGAAACGCTTACATCTCCTATTGCCATTTGGGGGAAAGATCCTGCTACTACTACTGCTATAGCTTATCTGATATTAAACGCACACTCAACAGCACATCCGCTGGTGGAGTTGTATGCTGACCGAAAGGACAGGAAAGATTCTATTCAAACCGCTCCTTTAATTCGGTATACATTCGGTATATTCAAGACTAAACTAGAATCTATTGCGTAAACTAAATAATTATATATAAATAGCTTAAATATACATGTATATACTAAAGACTGATAGTTTAAGCACATTGTTGTTTACTAATGTTAAAAACATTCTAAAAGTTTGAGGTAATAAATAAATTAAATATATTATTTTCATAAAAAAAAATTATATTTTTGTTATTTGTATCAAGTAGCGTTTCAATATGATTTCGCCGGTAAGTAAAATATTTGAAAGCAGGGTGATAATTTCAGTCTTTCACATTCCAAAATATTCACGAAATAATCGTGTAATAATGGAGTTCACATTCTAACATCATTCAAGCCAAAAATGTTCTTAAAAACCTTAATAGTTTAAAGTTCAAACGTAGGTTTAACATGAATATTATTATTGAATAGATATGTATTTATAAACTCAAAGAAATTGTATTTTGCCAGCGGCAACATAAAATATTAAAAACGCTGCAGATACATTTCATTCGCCTTTTGTCTGACGGTTATGCATATTTCAGTGCGCCCTACCTAAGTTAGTAGGACACCTATTAAACGGACGGGTAAGCAGTTAAGCCATAGTTGAACGCCCTATTTGATGCTGCTCCCAACTACCAACACCCTGTCTGAATTTTGCCTGTGGCCATAAATGTACAAGAACTCTCTGTTTTACGTAGACCCCCATCACCAATCAACCACATACAAAGGCACACGTATCCACCGAGCTCAACGTGGAAATACACTGCGTATAAGTAACATTTGTAGGCACGTCGTCATAGAATCATAACGTAGCAATTGTTATTTGTTATCGTCGATTCATGATTGCAACAACAGCACACCACAATCAAGATTTGTACATAACGTGTCAGAGGAGAAGCTTTAAGGTAAAAAGGTAAGTAAAAGGGAAATTCAGAGATTAAAGGAAAAACGTTTCCTGGTGTACTCGAGGCGAAATATTTTAGCTAAATCTGTTTTGTTTTTGTCAAAAATTAACAAAATGGCGGCCTCAAGAAATTTTTTTGCAGATTTTTGGGAAAAAATCAACAGTTAATTGGTCTTAAAAAACGAAATTTTTGAAAACCAAAAAAAAATCAATCAGGCCCTGCATTATTATGTATTCTAAAAGCTGTATAAATTTCATTAAAATCTAGTGACAGATTTTCGAGTTACACTTAACACCATCTCAAAAAGCATAGTTTTGAGAAAAACGCATTTAAAGTTTCACACTAGCGGTTTGGAGTGCCCGAGCGGACTTTGTTATTTATCGAATAACTCGAAAAGTAATTACCTGATCAACTTCAAATTTTGAGCGAATATTTTTAAGATATTACACTTAACAAAAAATCAAAAAACAAAAAAAAATATTTTTTGAAAATACTGACTATCCCTAACCCACTGGAAGTGGTTACCAGTATATTAAAAGCAATTCTTTTACACACATGGACAAATGTCGAAGCATTCGACTTCAATTTATGTTTCAATGACCGGAAATTGAATACGAAGTTTTTACAATAAAAACTAAATTCTTAATTGTAATGCAATTTGCGTAGCAGAGGTTAATCAGCTGTCACAGCTTTGTTTGTATTTACATTCAAAACCAAGTAGATTTAATTTAATCTTACCGAACTAACAATGAACTGGACACTTCCTTATTAAGAGACACTCATCCATATATGTATATATATCTGTGTGTCTTCGATTGCTGCAAGAGTCTTACATATTACAGTCGCTTCTCGGTAATACAATCTCCGTCAGCTTTGTTGTAATAATAATTGCATTGTTTGCAGAACAAACAATAGACCACAAACACACATACATACGGGCAAATAAGATATTGTTAGGGAGACTTAGCTGTTGAGGTCATGTAGCATGCCAAGTAGTAGCTTGCGCACACACAAGAACATATCTATGTATGAACACTTGTAAGCTAAGCTACCACCAACTACTCGCCACTTTGCAGTGAGTAACGCAATCTCGCTGCTGCAGTTGCTGACCACTGCCGCAAATACAATATGCAAACTTTAATTCCCATTTCCTGCCAACAAGCGTTATATACGTACATACAAGTCTTTGTGATCAGGCTTGCATATTGACTTGCCAGTTCATCCAAAGCAATTATCGTAACTGTATCTCCGACTTTTGTTGGGTGTGGCATTTGGATTTTGGATCTAGGTTATAGTAATATACTTTAGAACTTCCTTATAGAAAAGTACTGTCACTGTCTCACAGCTTTATGTCTATCACTTGTGATCAGATGAAAGTATTTAGAACAAATAAGGAAAGTCTAAGGCAACCGAACATTTTATACTCTCGCAATTTATTGATGTAATATTATTAAGATAATTCATATTACCTATATATTCGCCGTAAAGTCCACTAGAATAATGATTTACCGGTTTATAAGGTATAAAGCCCACCGAATTTTTAAAAAACATATAATTAGATATATTGGAGTTAGAGGAAGTTATGACCCGATATTATTATAATAATTTTAGGAACAGAGACACACTATTAGAAGAATTTTACATATCTTACATAAAAATATCTGAGAGATTTACCAATATTTTCGTTGAAAAATTGCCCTTATGTACTGAGTTCTTATTGTTCGATATCCGGGGCCTTGAAAAGGAATAGACCCATTTCGACAATTTGAAAGATTCAGATGGAATACAGAATTGAGTTATATGGAAAGTATTCGTGGTTGTGAACCATTTTCCATTTTTTAAAAAACTCTGAGTGCAACTCTTTACCTAAGATTATATTTTAGAATCAATTACTTTCAGGTCAGCGATTATTCCACTTCTTGTTCAACAAATTCCTCTTAGCAATTTGACAACATTTAATTCTATCGCACAACAACTCTGACAGTTGGATAATGGTCATAGCAAATTGTAGTAAATCATCAGCAAATATGTAAGTGATGACTATACCAATGTGTCTCCGCATTGGCTACACTTCAACTCGTTTATAGGGGCAGCTAATGCATAGTGAACCAAAAGCCAGACAGACGCCGTACACACACTTAATTATACTTTATGTAGGAATTTGTTAGCAACGAAGATAAATAATCCAGAAAAATGCGCGAGTATTAATCTAAATGTGTCTAGTACACATGTGTTCCAGCATGTGTTTGCCTCAATTTGGCAATGTCTGGCAAGCGCTTATGTGGCGTCAATGGAAATGATCTCAGTCACAATTTGTTTAATTTTCTCTGTTTCCCTGTTTTTCGTTTTTTATATTAGCTACAGTGTCACTTGGTGTGCGCGGGTTGGAAGGGGTCCATTAACGGCTCAATACATTCTCCTCCTCGGTGCTGGTGGTTATTTGTAGTTTTCAGTTGTGCTTTTTGTTGTATAATTTATGGATGAACTCGTTAGGTTTCTTAATGGTGCCGCATTAAATTGCCAAAACCCATTCGAGCGGATTTTATATGACCACATTTCGGTTACGTTAGCACTTTATTGGTTTCATTTAAGAGCTCAAGTAATTTGTGTACAGAGTAACGAACCACTTTACGTTCTAGTTGATGTTCGTTTAAATTATTAGAATTATAATTTGTAATCTTAGAACTTATGACTCATACGAATCCGATATTGAAATGCACCTTTGTGGAAATTAGCAAAATATTTAAAGCAGTTCATGGAGTTAGCATGAAGAAATGTATTTTACATTTCAATAGCTTGAAAAAATCAGCAAATGGACTTTATGTACGAACACCTAAGAATATTTTTCAGGTCGTCATATTTTTCAAACCGACATTTTCTCATTGTCAGATAAACAGACGTCAAGAATAAAAGGAAAGTGAATATATATCTGTGCATTCAACAAAAAACATCTTCACTATAGCCCGACTTGCAACAAAAGACACACACAGCTAAAAATTAGGCGAGAAGTCACCTTAACTCATTCCCTCCCTTTGTACTCGCTTGGATTGGACTCGATCCCATTGTACTCACGTGGTTAAAAGAAAAACATGATTTTTTTCTGTACCCTAGCGATGGGAGGGAATGGGTTAAGCCCCTAAAGTAGAGAGAATTTTCAAAGTAAAAGGTGTTTGTAATAATGCAATATGTACTTTTTATTTGTACCGTTGAAAGTGCGAAAACTTTCGACACAGAAAGCATTTTGCCTTAAAAAGGCTTTCCTTCTTCAAAAGTGATAATAGACACTTTACTTTTTTATTTCTTATATTTCTTCCTTATATTGTTCATTCCTCTCCTTTTTGGCTTTGTAAGCTTTCGATTGCACTTAAAAAATGGATTTGTATTTCGCCAAAGGAATATTGCGATTTTTGAATAACAAAGAGCCATATGTAAATCGAGTTTTATATATGAGTGTAGTCGAAAAATTACTGATTGAAAATATGAATCAAATAAGAGCAATGACCTATAAAAGTAAAGGAGTGAATTGGGTGATGTGTACACCGTTGAAGTTGCCGAACGCTTAACTGTAAAATTGTGTTGCAAAATTAAGATGTCAATTGTCAAAGGTATTGAAAAGATGTCGTGCTATATATCGCCATTTCCTTCTTCACTGTCCCGAATTTGCAGAACTTAGGTCATCTCATTGGAGATCTTTATTTGAAACAAGTTTCTATGAGTTGTGTTTATAGGCTTTCCCACAGGGAGCAGTAAATCATTCAGGCTCAGAATATTTTGCACACTGCAATTTGTATTGTATTTAAATAGTCCAGACCTGCTCAGCTCTGACCTTCAAAGTTTTACTTAGGAATTTAGCTAAATAATTTGTTTATGCCTTTAGGAGTACTTCCCACATGCCGACATCCATAGTTCTCCTTTTTTCCTATTTCTTCTCAAATTGATTCAAAATAAGTGAAAATCTGATAAATGCATTTGATTGCATGACGCTCTCAAAAGCACTACGTCTGATATCCTACCTATTTAGTTCACACCCTAGCAAGCAGCATTCTGTTAATACGATATTAACCTCTCGCCATCCGACTAAGAACACGCAAACCACTGAAGCTCATTTGTGCGCACCAAGCGCGCTCAATTTATGTTCAAAGTTGGGCATTTGAATAAATCTTTTTTAATGATAAAATGCAAAGCATTGCAATTTTCTTCTTTCCACTTGTCCACATTTCTATATATGGGTGCCCTTTGAAGTTAAACAGATTGAGTGACTGATAAACAGTCGAACTAAATACTCAGGTAAATTTAGGTGTCTAAATCCACAAAAGCGCCGACAAAACCCGCCGAGACAGTGAACCGTCCATCGCGCAATTCGACTTATCCAACCAAGTCGACTGGGGCGCGCAGGTGAACACCAGAAGTAGCTTGGTGTAAAATCCAATAAAATGCGAATTAGCGGCGACACATCGGACGTTTATTGAAGCTTAATGCCGCGTTGCGTATCCGTTGCTTAAATCCATTAAGGTGTCAAACCGAACAGCTATTGTGGTACGCAGTTGATACTTCCACTACCACCACTATGTACACCTCCACCGCACATTGTATAAACCATTTAATGTCAGTCATCGCTGGTAATATATATTTAGTTGGACATTTTTTTGGAAGTGGTAGCACCACTGCAGTCTTCTTAAGAAAGTTATTTTCCAAAGCAAATCCATTCAAGCGATGAAAGCAACAACAACCAATGAAATGCATTAATATTGTGTTTGTTTGTTCTTGCTAGCGGTAACTAAGAAGTACGTAAGAATGCTGGTAAATTTCCTGTCTTTTTCGTTTTACAACAAAATGCTTTTAAGTATTTTATGCAGATGCATCACAAAGGTGGTGCAGTAGTGGTTTCGCTTGATTAAATTTGGCTGCCTTTGTCTCTGCTCTCATGCGTTTGAATGACCTCAATCTAAAAATCTAAACTGGTCTTGAGTATTGAGTACTATTTTCTTCATTCGTTGTCCTATACTAAGATATCAATGAAGTTATAGAATGTGTCATTCTAAGGAGAAGTCTTCGTGTATTTTAGGTTAATTTAATAATGATATTGTAAATGAATTATTTCGTTTACCTCCAACCTCCCTCGATTTACAATAATTTCATATATAATTTTATAGTCTTTTCACACGGAATCTAATTGATCAATTAAGCGGCCTTTGCTTGATTAAAACGCCGATTTAGATCGATATACCCTACAAAATAAAAATCTAATTTTTCTACAATAATTTTAAATTGAATATTAATCGACTTGAAAATGAAATGCAACTCTGTGGCAAAGACCGTATTTTTAATTATGAATATCTTCTTTATCTGTGAGTTGTTGTTCACACTACACGACTGTAGATACATTTAATTTCAAGTTGATTAAAATTCAATTAAAAATTACTGTAGTTTTTTTTATGGTAAATTGATTTTAATCAGCGTTTTAATTGATCTGAGACCGTTTAATTGACCAATTAGGCCCTGTGTGAAAAATCTATAACTTTGGATTGCACAAATTTACATATTTTCCATCAAAATTTTAATTGATCAATTAATTTGGCTGTGTGAAAAGGCTATTATCCGCACATTGATATTAATTTCAATTATATTTAATGTTTCTTCTCTCAAACGAATAGCGAACCAATGCATGAATGATTAATTGTACGTTTTATATTGGTTTAAGAAATACCTATTATATACAAAATTCTTTATTATCGTCAATTCAAAATCATATAAATCTTTGAAACCTTTATATAAAGTATTTGATCCGATATATCCTTCTATATTTATATTCTCTATTGCTTTTAGTCATCATACACATAATTTATTGTTTAGCATAACATACTAAGCCCAGAACAAAGTAGTTAACTTTGGTTTGCAGAAATTTACATATTTTCCATTATGATTTTCCATCTCATAACAAGTTGTTTGTGTATATCTATTGTTTTCTACCCAAAGGCAATATCCAACTATTTACTGGCGTTGTTGCTACTTTGATGTTAATGCGGCATATAAACAAAAAATATTACAAAAGCAATAAAAGTACAGTATTACACATAAAATTTTTGGTGTGGGTGTACATAAAACTGTTATAAAACATTAGGGTGGTCCAGTTTACTCACAAATTTAATAATAGTTGAATTTATAAAATTGCAGTTTTGACATGAGGGTTACATAAGCCCCTTTTATATATTTTTGGAAATGCATAGGAGCAATCATTTGAACCACCCTAATGTTAATGCTGGTAAATCACAAAGTCAATTTGTGGTTTATCACTTCTCCAGAAAATTGTGGAAATTTTTTTAGATACAAGTTGTTAACTTCCATGATATGATAAATTGTCCATGTGAACCTTAACCGATTAACAAAATTACAAACCACAACAACAAACGTTGTTAAACTTTTGATCTTCTACTACAACTGCAGAGTAATATTTATATATACTGCAGCACTTTCTGACCTTTTCGCATGTCATTCAAAGCTAAAAACTGGTTTTGCTATTTTTCTGCTGCTTTTTACTTAACTTTTTATTGGTATTTTTATTTTATATAATTTTTTATCTCTTTTATCACATTATTTCCCTTTTTTGTTCACATATCAGCCCCACGTCGCTCAACGTACTCAAAACCACTCCAAACTCAATACTGCCTACCACAGCAATCATATTTTTATGAAAATGCAAATTTTGCAAAAGTTTTACCATCACCCATGCACCACTGAAAAGCATTGTGTTCGCTCCGGCTGACAAACAACCAGTCAAATAGACAGATAAGCAGACTAAAAGTGAGGTTATAGCCAACAAACGAGCAGCCAACCAATCGGTTAACCCAAATTCAATGTTCACTTCAACCCATCAGCGTTACAAAGAGCTGAAGAGAACAGCGAGAGAAAAGGTCTCGCAAACATACGTACTAGAACGTAGTGGTCTTCTCGTCGAATCTTCACTACCCACAAGTTGCTGCCGAGATACCTCCGCTGACCGGCTGGAAGGTGAAGACCCCTACCCAAGAACTGGGTGACTCTTCAGCTTGGCATCGAAAAGGACTGGTTGCGTGTGCGAAATGTGTGCAAAAAGGATAATCGGATAATATTTTTCTCTTCGCACTGCGCTTTGATAAAATGATTTGCAAACAAATTGGTTCAGGAAATTCGATTGAGCTGTGGGATTGCTTTTGTTAACTTGAGCAGTAAGCGCGAAAGGTATGAGAGTGGTGGAAAATGTGCAAGAAAAAAGAAAGTAACTGAGAGTGAGTAAAAATGGGAAAGCCAACAACAACAATGACAAAGACTTTGTATTATGACAATGGTCAACGGCTTGGGTTAGCAAACTTGTTCAACTTACGATTGGTCACACTTTTGTATACATCAACAACAACAACAATGAAAACTAACAACAAACTTTCCACAGTAATAATAAAATCAACAGCAATATTAACAACACCGTTACCAGCTAAAACAGCAATAACATCAACAGGCATAACAAACATTTTACAACAGCAATAACAACATAGTGTACAACATTATTGGCGAATAAACAGCGCGCCATTTGCATATTTAAAGTCACAGCAGTGAAAGGACTCTGAGCGGTCAAGTGACCATAATTTTTTGTTTATTTATTTTCAGATATTTTTTGTCATTGCTCCTTTACTTGATTTGCTTGATAATATTTCCACAGGTTCGGTGCGGTCACAACTTTTTACGCTTTTAATTTTTTTATATTTTGTATTTTACACAAACAAATCGAAAAGCGCACTGGCACTTGACTTAATCTCCCTTAACAATTTTGCATATATTGGATTTTTGAATTAGGTTAGAACACTTATATTACTGTTCTGAGTGAATTAATTTAGGAAATGTATTGACTTGCGCTTTGTAGATTCGCAATACCCCTGAGGATCTGAAATATATTTCAGAATATTAGATTTTGCATTGGACCCCTAATGTGATATGTTCAAATAATTTTGGTGGATACAGCTATACGAGTTTAAAGGCCTTGACAGGTAAAAGTACGGGTCCAATCACATTACATTAATGTTTTAAATCATTGAAATTTTAATATGTCCTATAAGTTTTATAAATGAGCATTTTGAACATTTTGAACATTTTTAGCTAAACTTAAAATAGAAAAAAAAATATTTTTGGCATGAAAACTACAACTTGTATTTGCAATCATTTCATGCGTGTCTAGTAATAAAATTGAATTTTCTAGTAAATGAGGATGACTGGCATTTGTTGAGTGATGGCTAACATCTTAAAAATGCGATATTTAACAAGTAAGGAAAGGCTAAGTTCGGGGGCAACCGAACATTTTATACTCTCGCAATTTATTTAGAGATTTACCTATATTTTCGGTGAAAAATTACCCTTAGGCACTGAGTTCTTCATGTTTGATATCAGGAGCCTTGATAAGTCGTGGTCCGATTTTGACAATTTTTCCACAAGTGATGTCACAGCTCAAATATAGTATTTGTGTAAAGTTTTATTTCGCTATCTTTATCGGTTCCTTATGTATACTTTATAAAGTGAAAGAATCAGAAGGATTCAAAATTGAGTTATATGGGAAGTAGGCGTAGTTGTGAACCGATATTCCACCAGTGTCATCAGGGTGTCAAGAACGTGTTATATACCGAGTTTCGTTGAAATCGGTAGAGTAGTTCTTGAGATATGGTTTTTGACCAATAAATGGGCGACGCCACGCCCATCTGCCATTTTTTATTTGAAATTTAGTGTTTCTGACGTTTTTCGTTAGTGAGTTAACCCACTTTTAGTAATTTTCAATCTAACCTTTGTATGGGAGGTGGGCGTGGTTATTATCCGATTTCAACTATTTTCATGGTGTGTAGTGGGGTACGTAAGAGAATATTGCAGAAAGTTTGGTTTATATAGCTTTATTGGTTTGCGAGATATATACAAATAACCGATTTGGGGGCGGGGTCACGCCCACTTTACCAAAAAACGTTTTACGTTTAGTTTTACGTTTAGTTTTAGGACTAAACAACCGTTATGTGGACAAAACTATAATACTCTCTTAGAAACTTTTGTTGCGAGAGTATAAAAATTTTAATGAATTTCGTAGCCTTGAGAGCCTACATTGGACGTCGACCTTTAATTGTGATGTAGCTTGCTTACCGTGTGAAATTGCATTTTATGTTTGTTATGATAGATATTTTAAATACGATTCGAATCGATTAACTTTCAAAAATTTACTTTAATCCCTTTAAACAGTAAGGTACTTTGTCTCATACGAACCCTCCCACTCTTCCCCCATCAGTATTATGCAACCAACGACCTACGTGCAAGTGGGGATAGCATAAGAGAACTCTATAATAAACTGCAGCAATCAATAGCACTTAAAGAGGCAGTAAAAAAGTAGTAGATGGCAGTCTACATAAAAGCTCCAAGTCATTTTTATAGGGTGGTGGTAGTAATGACAGTGAGTTTTGTAGTCCAACCTGGATCATAAGTGAATAATGTAAAAAAAAGTAAAAAATACAAGTACATAGTTGTGAAAGAAGGGAATATTTTTGAAAGCACTCATAAAACGTAGAAGTCGTAATAATAAATCGTACCTATATATACAGCAAGCTCCACTTCTTCTTAGTAATCTTCAATGACAAGTGGTTGTAAATAGATTCGTATTAATAGCAAAAAAATAGTTGCACTCAATGTGGTAAATGAAAACAAATCGAGCTGCAATCGAGCCGACTTGTTGACAAAAAAATTTGAAGAAGGACAAAGTTGCAGAACATTGTAAGAATATGCGTAGGACTTGGTATCTTTTACTCTGCCACCGCAAGTTTAAGTGTTTCAGAACCAACAGACGTACATTGAAATTACGATAATTCTAATTTTTTTGTCTAGCAATGAAAATTAAGAGTTCTTTAACATCTTCCCTGGTAAAAATTTGAGTAATATAATATAATACTAGCTCTGCAACTGTAAACAAACTTTAAGACCTTTTAGAAAGATCCTAATAGGGCTCTCCTGCTTTTTTCCAGAACTTCTCTGAACTGCTAATATTTAATTTATTCAATATTTCTTACGCCCCGATTCTTAAATTAAATTATCATCCAAAAGCTGATTCTTTACGACGATAAATCATTCTATAAACAAAATTGTTGCCCATATTTTTCACCACTTTTAAATATCATCAGGAAAAGTGTGGATCACAATGTCACTGAAGCTGAAGTACCAATCAATATCGTGAAAATTCTAAATCATATTAAAATGTATCGAGGCACCAACAAAATATTAAAAAAAAAGAAATCATCACTCCGGTGTCGTTTTTGTAAAACCCCCTCTTTTTCATGCGGTTCCAATTGATTACTTTCTTCCAACACTTTTCACCACACTGACAGTATGAATCTGATTGCCAAACGTGAACCACCTCCACGCTGAGACCTTATGTCTATGTATGTCAATATGTTTGTCTATAACCTCATTTTTCATCTCCTTTTTCATAAATAACACCGTGAGAGTCGGTGCTCCATTTGATAACTTTTGCATAGTGCTCTTCGAAAGTGTCATTCAGTCAAGTCAGTTTAGTTCAGCTTTCAGTCAGTTTGCAATTCAATGTTGCTTCGCTTGGAAGCTGCTCGTTTTTTGACTGCATGTTCATATCACCAAAAGGATATAGCGCCGTGCCGAAAAAGTTTGGCGTATATTTCTCGTTATCACAATTGTTGTTTGCTAACACTTTCTCTATATGAATACAGACCTCTATAGACAGACACACATGGACACTTTCGCAATTGTCGAAAATTAATTACACTAAGTGATGCTATTCACGTCGGCCATAGTGGTGGCATAAAAAAATATCCCCGCTCGGTTTCATGCTCACATATATCCACCCTTACTCACATTTGTGTGCTACCAAAAATTCAAATTTATTTTCATTAGGGTGATCGTGGAAAATGGTTCTATAACGTTAGAAGACAGGTCAACCATGGTTCATCTGTGCTCCACCCTAATGTTATTTTTATAAAAGGTGAAAAATATATTTAAATGCAGCAGAAGTCGAACATATTATATATTCACCTAATCAGGCAACTCTGCACTAGAGTTTGAGAATATCATACAACATTTAGTGCATTGATAACGTTCACTAGACTGTGACATAGATACTAGAATGATAGTGAAGCTGCAAATGCACCAGAACAACTATAACACACACACACATACGTACACAAACGTGTTAGTACAACAAACAAAGCTTTTAGTAGCATCGTTTCCCATCCAGTATGCTGTGACATACCTCCAGTCTAACTGCCCTGTTATCTTCTGGTAAACTCGAATGTGTGGAAAAGTCAAATGAAATGGCGTTGAATTTAAAGTCTTGTGTGTATGTGTGTATATGCATTTACGGTGTATTTACGAAAGCATTTAATTAAAATTCTAATTGTAATGAGGAACTTTCAATTAACCATCAAGCTTTACACATTAAAGTTATTGTATTGTAAAAAACTCAATCTAATTTTTTTTGTTTTGGTGTTTCGTTTGTCATCATCAACTACTTTCACTTCATTGCTTAGATATCCGGCAGTGACATGACGGCAACAATGTAACGGCAGCTTCATCTTCAGTTCCATTTCCAACTCCGGCGAATTGGCGCGTGCTGCTGTCAAGCTTGCTGGACAGTTTTTCTTTTATTTCCAGTGTTCGTATTGATTGCTTCTCATTCTTTATATCGAAGCCCTAGTCTTCACTCGTACCTACTTTTCGTGCCGCTGGAGTCTGGTTCACTCTTCCTGTTGGTCTCACCAATATTCAATTGTAATGCGTGTCGCGTAGATCTGATCAATGGCTTACGTGAGATTTTTCTGGCACAAACACACCAGCGAATGCGCGCCGCGTCTCTATAAGTTTCTGTAAAGTGCACAGGGAAAAGCGACTACGTGTGAATATCATTGGGCAGCGATATGGAAATGATAACTCGTAATTGATGCTTTTTCGGATGCCAATCGTGAGTGTATATTTATGTCTGTATATGAATGCAATTTGGAATTTCATAATATTAGGTGTAAATGAACTGGCGATATGGAGCCTAAGCTCTTCTTTTCAGTTAGATTTTCTTTAGGTTACCTAATATACTGGATGCCGATGCCAACTTTATAAACCAGTAGGGTAATGTTTCATTTGTTCTCTCGTTTCGATTTGTAATCCATTTGCGTGCTCTTTTCTAAGGTTCCGTACACCGCACACCTCGGATATGTAAGTTAACCCCACCTGAGCACCGCGATCCGATTGAATTCTTACAGTTTACTCTATGTTTTCTACCCCTCCATTTTACTTTACTATCAGCAACGAAGTACAATTTTGCTGCGTATGTTCAGCCACTTTACACATCCCACCGGGAATACCCATTATCATGTATGGGAGTTTGTGTGCGTGTATGTGCTTGCCAAAAAAGCGATGCCTGGCACCCAAATAATTTAAAAAGTTGAATGGAGGGATTTGATTTCAACCGCGAATGCCGAAAAGGAAAAAATTATGCTTTGTTCCCTCTGTCATAAAGTCAAATCTTGTGCTTTTTACTTTCGCCAAAAGGCCGACAGAGTTCTTTCTATTATTTTTTCGCGCTGTCAGTCGTTTGGTCAACGCTTGTTATTCCTGAAAACTATGTCATCACTTAGTCAAACAGTGCAGGGACATTCTCCGGAATTCATTTGCTCATTCATCCTTATGAAAGCACTGACTGTGGTTGTTTTTCTTCATGGAGTCAAGGGAAGAACAAAGTGGACAGTTTCCTATTGTAAGTGCATGTACATAAGTCTGTGTATTTGGCTTGGTATCTCGTTTGCCTCCGCTTATTTGCACCACAGCGCACTGTTAACTGCTTATATGACTTGCGGCAATTCGTATCCGCTTCAGCCGCTGACCAACAGAGTTGAACTATTTGTCAAACTGACAGTAGTGCCAAGTACGACCATTAGATAGATCAGAATGTAAAACGCTTATTATTCAACATGGATTTTTTACGGAAAATTGTTTAATTAAAATTCTCTACTTTTAATCTCGTTTTAAATTACTCCGCTCTACGTTTGTGTGAAAGAGAAATAAGTCGGACAGTAGTGAAGACGCCTAATACTAACATTATGTACTAAAAAATTGCCGAAAAACAAACAAAAATAAGTAATGAATATTGTTATATCCAGCATTTGTCACCTCCACAAATGGACGAGCAGCCAAACGAGTAACTAAGCAATTGTATGCCCGTCATTTAAAAGTACAATGGGACTTGCTTTCATTTTAGCGTGCTATTTCTTCCTCCTCTAGTAGCCGCTATGTATATCCCAATTCTACAAGCGTCTTGTTAAATTTTTCGACAACTTGCAACCCGTCTGTCAACTCATTTTTCCACTCCATTTGTGTGCACTTCGCTTCACTTAGCTGGAAGAGTTGTTTTGTTGCTTTGTATGCGCGTTATTCTCAGGGCTGCTGACCCAGTGTACAGTGTTGACAATGGCCAGCTTGAATAATGCAGCTCGCTTACTACATTTTCACTACAATTTATTGAAAAAAAAACGCTCGAACTGCAGGCAAGAGGTCTGAATAATATATTATGACCTCATTAGTTGTGTAGTTCCCTAAAATGGTTACAAAAGGAATCTATCATTTGGTTGTAATTAAGTTGTACTTGCAGGAAATTTGAGGTTGTATGCAAATTATAAGAGTACGAGGAGTGCAATGTTGGGTCCTTTTGTTATCCCTGAAGTATGTTGTTTAAAAAGGTTAAAATTTCGGTTAATACCAACTCAAAACAAATTCACTAAATTCTTCAGAATCGTAAAGTCGTCAAACTTTACATTAACTTTCCAGGAAAATCTATAAAAAAAACTGTTAGTTACGTCTTCAAACCTGATAGCTCTCAATCTCTTATCTTCCTAAAGTGATTGTATAAAGTATCTTATTTTCAGTAACCTGCAATGGATTCATGGAATGTTTTTACACTCTCTCAACAAACGGTGACTAGTAGATTTTAAATCCGGATGTCTGTCTGTCCGTCCGACCCTCTATCCGTGCAACGGATAACTTGATGTAATTTGTCACACATGTTCATTGGGCCCGAGGCAGGGTTGAAATGAGCGAAATTAGACCATTGCCATGCCCACAAAATGGCGAAAACCAAATATCAATAGAGTGAAAATTACTAAAAGCTCATTAACTCACTAACGGAAAATGTCAGAAACACAAAATTTTCCAGAAAAAATGGCAGAAGGATGCAGTACTATGATTTGGCTCAAAAACCACATCCCAAAAACTACTCGACCGATTTCAATAAAATTTGGTACATAATAAATTCTTGATACCCTAATGACAGGGAGGGAAAATGGTTCACAACAACGAATACTTCCCATATAACTCAATTTTGAACCATTGAAGATAGCAGAAAGAAACTTTACGAAATTACTGTATACTATCTGTAGCTTCACTTATGAAAAAATCGTCGAAATCGGACTATAACTTTTCAAGACCCCGGATATCGAACATGAAGAACTCAGTGCCTAAGGTTAATTTTTTACCCGAAAATGTCGGTAAATCTCTCAGATATTTAAATTTAATTCAGAGGGAATCTTTTTTTCTACTAGTGTATCTCTGTACCAAAAATACTTAAAACCGGGCCATAACTTCCCCTAGCTCTCATATACCTAATTATAGGATTTTCAAAAATTCGCATATATCGATTAATATGTAAAATATAATATCTGAGCCAAATCAAGTAATCATAAAATCATACATCATAAATGTTGGTGGTGAAAATGAGGGAAATTGGTTCTGGAATTACCTCAGCTTTCATAACCTTGTATGATGAATTTCGTTATTCTATTGGACTTTATACAGAATATATGGGTCAAATTGTGTTATCTTTATAAAATTTCATCAATAATACAGTATAAATAGTTCGGTTGCACCTGACTTAGCCTTTCCTTACTTGTTCATTTTTATTTCACATCGGTCTACGCGCCGCAGTTGTCTGAATGGCGTTCATCGGATGCTTTATCATTCAGCTAATTCCGTCACAGTTCTGAGCAATTAGTAAGCACTGTTCTGTCTTTACTCTAATTTTTGTTTTTGGTTTTTGGTTTTGGTTTTTCTGTTGCAATGTGTATCATTCGGGTTTTGCTGCATGCGTTGTTTTTATTATTCGTTCGTATACAATTTGTTTGAATTGTTTAAAAAAAATATTGTTTGTTGTATCCATAGCAAGTGGTTAGCCATCATCAGCGATCAGCCGATCCATTAGCCTTCGTGGCCACCGTATTCCCACTATGTGTTTTTGGAGAACGTTGATGCTATGATGATGATGATGCGTGCATGTCCCATTGAGTGTGATTTTCAACCGCAGAACATGTATCGGATACGATATTGCTTGCTGGTTGTTTAGTTTAAAAAGAAATGTTTCAAACGCCATAATGGTTGCCAGACAGATGGTTTAATTGTTTGATTCTAATAGGTCGTGTAATGAAATAAAACCACGGCTGAGCGCGAGATATGTTTAATTAATATTTACTTAGCTATTGCACTTTAAATGAAGTATGGTCTATATAGTGTTTTCAAGTTTTCGTTCTTGTTTTATTTTTATTTGGTAATATACCTTAATTGTGTAATCTTTAAACGTTAATTTGACATACATCACCAACATATCTGAATACATAAATATACACATCTGTATTTTTATATGGACAATTTCATTCCATTTACTGTCCTTAATACGCTGAAATTTAGAAACTAATGCACGCAGTAATGCTTCTAACTATCACATTTGCAATTCACAACCAATTGTTGCGAAATCGAATTCAACTGCAAATTTCTAATTACGCATACGCCATGGCGCACACACTGCAAGTTGCATATAACGAAGTTTTCATTGCTTGTGCTGCTATCAACGCTACTGATGATATCAGCGCCATCGTTAGGCAAAGCATTGCCATATTGGCAATAATGTTATCTAGCTGTTGTTATTGTTGTTAATGTTGTTCACCATTGGTGTTGATGTTCAACAACGCTTAACGAGTGCGTAGTTTATTAAATTTTCAAGCCACCCATATCAGCATCGAGCTCATTTCCTAAGTGTATCTTCTTACAAAGATATTAAGAATTATTTAATATTACCAAGGGGTATAGCCTTTTCACACAGCCAAATAAATTGATCAATTAAAATTTTGATTGAGAAACCAGTTTTTGCACTTCACAGTGCGGGCAATTTGGTAATTAGCTCCTTTCTTCCAAAGTAAAGCATTTTTAAATCAACCTCTTGCAATAATTAATATAATTTATTTACACTAAGCTATTGAACTAGTCGGATAATTGTTTATCTGGTTCCACTACGGAAGATCAGAAATCTTTTTAAATATCGAGATTCTGGAAAAAAAATATAAAAATCATTCGAAATTGATAAGTATTCTAAAACGTCAATAATTGACTAACACAGGCATTTTGTGCCTACCTTTCTAAGTAAAACTTGGTTGCTCTGTGCTATATACTTGCTTATTCACAAAAGGTAAATTTATGCATAGGCGTAACACTATTTCTTTAACAAAAATAAGGATTTTACAAAAACAAATAACCAAAAAAAGATCTGTGAACGAATTGCGGAACTAATTTTATTCGAAAGTTTTATTCCCTTAACTCTTGAACACTTGAAGTTGAAGGAAACTTTGCCAAATGCAATGGCGGCTGTGTTGTGTGCTATGTTCATGCATATACATATATGGATATATGTCTGAATGAATCTATTCTGTTCCTGTGGTGGCGTGCCAGCCAGTTCCGGCAGTATTGTTGCCAGCATGACTGGAAGGCATTAGAGAAGCACACGTACAAACATACGTATATCCTCTTGCTTGTCTCAGTCACTGTTTGCCAGTTATTTTGGAGTGGAGAATTTTATGTGTTCAAACAATAGGCCGCGCTTTTCCCACACTCGACATTAGTTAAGTTTGAGTAAATGTGATTCAAACTTTAATTGAAAATGAAATAAATGCAGTTGTAAGCATCAACCAGTTAACGGTATACCATCGTAATGTGCTGCGTTGCGCAAGCGCACCCAAACAAACAGTTGGTACGAAGTTCGAGTAAACTAATGGCAATTTAAATTTTAGCGCGGAACGTTGTAGTAAGTGGCTGGCTAATGCTTTAGAAGCGTTGCACACATTTCCTGGCATCCTACGACCATTGTTCAAATTGCTACCGACTGCCTTTTTGTGCCTCATACATGGCGAATTGCGTGCAAACATGATGAAAAGTAAATCATAAAACCGAAATTTCACAACATACACAGCGCAAGCAACTATAACAACAAAAATGCAAAATTAAGTAGATCCTTCAAAGTTTCACCATTTCTTTTGGTCCTGCAGTTTTCCCTTGGCGTTGCTACACCTCACACATGCCCACATGCATCTAAACTTTCCTTCCTTTAACGCATCATTGTTGTTGGTGCTGAAAGCTTAACGCTCGTCGCTTCAAGTCACTTCCAGTCGGCACTCCCCAAACAACTCGATGAGGCTGCCACCGCCTTAAAATATTATCAACTCCCTGAGAATTGAATAAATTCGGCATGTATTGCAATTTTGTGCTGTAGCTGAGTTCAGCCCAGCGCAAAGTTAGCTTTTTGATTCAAAATGGAGACAAGGCTATTATTTAAGGAGTAAGAGGTAGTCAGGATTTTCAAAATATCAATTTTTTGTTTTTTATATTTTAATATTCTCTGAAAATTTGAACTTCATCCGATAATTACTTTTCGAGTTATTCTACAATTAACAAGGAGCGCTCCTGCACTCCAATACTTGAACCTTAAAATTCGTTTTTCTCAAAACTATGTTTTTTGACCTGGTGATAACTGTAACTCGAAAGCCGCTCAGTAGATTTTAATGAAATTTGTACCGCTTTAAGAATACATAATAATCCTGAGCCTAATCGAAGCTTTTTTGTTTTTAAAAAATTTCGATATTTTAAGACCAATTAACTGTTAATTTTTTCCTGAAAATCTAAAAAAAAAATTTCCTGAGGCCGCCATTTTGTTAATTTTTGCAAAAACGCTTCGATCAGGCCCAGGATTATCTATTTATAAAACTATTTTTTCTTATCCGATTGATTTTAGATAAATCTCCAAAGACTTGAATGTCACTTGACTGAATGTCACCGCAAAGACCTTTGGAAATTATTATTTTTTTTTTTTAATTTCGTGACTTCGTGAGTCAAAACATTGTGTAAAAATGCCATATTATTACTTTTGTAAAATAACATGATTTAAAAGCAAAAAAATACTGAAAATTCTAATTTTTTCGTGTCTCTGACTACCCCTAACCACTTAACTGAAACTTATAGAGGTGAATATTACAGTACTTTTGGAGATTAAATTGGTATCAAATATGAGTGTTAATGGATTGGCATTGAACACAATGAGCTATCGCTGAATTTATCTGTAACTATTTATTGAGTGTAGTCCTTCATACCAACCATTATTACAAAATGCCATTAATGTCAATTTAATGATACTATACTGGAAACTATCCAATAAACGTCAATGTCAATATTTTATTCCGCTTCTGTTGCTGGAGAATTGTGCACTGCCGCATGACTAATAGAAGGTTGACGTTGAAATCAGATGGAACAAAGTACAAAAATGATCCTTGGGTATATAGATTCACCCAATTAAAAATTAAATCGAGTTAACATTAGCAAGACTAGAATGTAATCATGGAATAACGTTAACATTTTTCAACCATGGGTTAAATAGTATTTGGAAACCTTAATTCGGTACAATTCTAGCAATTACGTCAGACAAAAATAGACAGACATGTACAGACATGGTATGCCAAAACGAAAAAGTCTTTGAGCGGCACCAAAATCCTCAGATGCAAAATTTCCGAAAGTCAATCAACATAAAACTCAAAAGAAAATGGTACTTTGAGGAATCAATTAAAATGTTTTGTATAATTTTAACACAACTTTTCAGAAATTCTTCTTTTTCGCTTTACTTTATTTTTTCATGGCTGCTTACTTCACTGCCATGATTTTCATTGTCGAACAATGCATTTAATTGGCATATTCCAAGGCAATGATTGATTATGATTAAAGGTAAGCGAGCGAATATGACTGCACGAATACGTTCCTATGAAGGACGTTGGAGAATGGCAGATGGCGGTCGTAAGCCGGCAATCAGCTCCACGAGTACGTAATTGCGGCGTAAAGTAGAGCGAGAGCAATAAAAGAAATGTGTTGTAATAAATAGAGAGAAGATTTCTTCACGTGGAAAATTGCGGTTATGTGGTTGGAAGTAATGGAAAACGCGTGAATAAAAATATGCATGAGATTTCAGTGCGACGGTGAATTGCTGAGAAAAATGAAAATTAAATATATATAGGAAGTAGAAAATCAATCATGCACACCACTTGGCGTACACACTCAATTGCGAGTCGAAAAAATCATGCTATTTTAAAGTTGCTTTCAGAGTTGGTTTCATTTATCTGATTGAAACGGTTGTACGGTGTGGTATTTTACAGAAAAATATGTTATTTCAACTGTTTTGTTTCAATCTTTTTTAACCAAGCTATAGTGTTCAAAAATATTTTGTCTCCGATTTACCTTTCTGGTATGAAAAGTGGAAAGCTATATCTTAAAATTTTCTTGAACATAATCTAACAATTTTTCCACCACGACTAGAAAAAAAATCAAAGTACCGATGGCCTTCGTAAAAAGTATGAAGTAATTATTTCACATATTGTTTCACTATTTAAAACATAAGTGAATACTTTAAGAAGTAACAAATTCCAGTACTTCGCATTTTGGCTTCATGTGTAATTAATTTTGCGACTCGTTGATTCGTGATGAATTTTTGGTGCGAGGTAATGAATGAGCACGCTGGTTAATTACATACTTTAAACATTAAAAAGCTTGACTGCGAAAATATTGAGGCGGCGACATTTTTAATTTATTGCGCGTATGATGGAAATTAATTATCGCTTTTGCTATAAATAATTATAAAATTATAAAGGTATATGTGTGATTATGTATGCGCGTCGCATCCTTTAACTGACTTACTTTATAAAATATACAACAGGTTAGCGCTGCCGAACGTCAATGTCTTGTTTACCACGGCGTATGAGCAACATCAACAACATACTCGTATGATGTATCACATGTATAATGTGAAGAGGCAAAAATAAAATGCGAAAATTAAATAGATTTAACAGTGCGTTGGTATTTCTCGTCTCATCGTACAAAAGAAAGCCACATTTCACTTAGAGAAAAAACGCTGCGCTGCAACAAGCCATGCCGCCAACTCTGCGTTACTGCCAGCAGAAACATATGCGCGTGTGCGTTCTCGTATGAATTAGTTAGTACTTGAAATTGTTTGAGCAAATGTGAGTATGTGGGTGTGGATTAAATTAATTGTGGTGCTTGTGGTTGGCAATTTTATTCGACTAAGTAATTATGCACTCGAACATACATGTACTCGTACGCCTGTGCTTGTGGGCGCTTTGTTAACGCTTGGAAATGCAAATTTATTCAAAAACGTTACTTTCTTTATAACGCGCTTTTTTGCTTTCAGCGTTTGGAGTGCTTGTGGTGAGGCAACTCATTAAATTGGCGCACCGATTGACTTGAACGGGTTGATAAGTAATTAAGTTGGAGTTGTGTATACAATGTTTATGGAAGCGTATACCTACAAGTACGAGTGTGTATATGTTACTTATGTAGTTAAGTTACTTTATATAAATACGCGTTTGAGTATGCGTTGGGTGCTCTTAATATTGATAAATGTTTTAGAAGTAATCAGATTATGACGCAATTAAAGGCATGATGTGGAACTGACGGGAAAAAAATTATCTACATCGGGTTTGCCCTTTTATGTGTTAAGGTATATTTTCAAACAAATATGATGAAACTATTAACAACATTATTTTTGCGTTGTTGTTTGGCTTTGCCTTTTCACACAGCCAAATTAATTGACTAATTAAAATTTTGATTGATAAACCAGTTTTTGCCCTTCACACTCGCTACTCGATAACCGATCAGCTGTTGTACATTTTGGTTTTTCATAAGGAGTTGGCAAGTTGGCAACACCGACATCTACCATCGTGTAGCGTGAACAACAACTCACACACAAATAACGTATATACAAATACGGTCTTTGTCGGAGAGTTGTATTTCATTTTAAAGTCGATTAAAATTCAATTAAAAAGTAATGTAGATTTTTATTTTGTAATCGATCTTAATCATCGTTTTAATCGAGCAGGGATCGGTTAATTAATCAATTAGATCCTGTGTGAAAATGCTAATATTCAAACCAAAACTTCTACATGAATCCTTCTTGTTTTCTTTCTGCAATATAAAAATAAAAATTTACATAGGTCACCATGCACTCTATCTTTCACTGCAATTCTCCGTTGTGCAGTTAATTAATTCAACAAGATTTCGCATTGTACGCAAATGGCATGCTATGTAAATGAGTTGCGAGTATTTCTCGGCGTTTATTTTGTGTGATTTTATTGAGAAGTGCAGCAGATGGAAGGAGTAAGATAAATAGTTGAGGCACTCTGGTTATATTTTTCTTTTGAGGTCTGGATAAAAAAAAGAAAGAAAAACTTGTTGAAAAGTTGAGCTCAATAAGCTATTAGAGGTCCCAGCCATTGGAGATCACACCTCTGGATTTTTTCTTGTAGTATCATAGCCTATGGAATTTTTACACAAAAAGTGTATAGTTAAAAATTTTATAGAAATTTACACACTCTCGTAGAGTTCTACCATTGAAAAGCATTGCACTAAGTGTTCCGAATAATATACCATTCTGGGCTGGTCTTCTTGAGAAAAATGTTTTTCGAAAAACTTTACATTTTCACGCTACGAAAAAAAATAGACTGATACAGGGCAAATCAAAAGAAACAAAATATTGTTTCTTCCTCAATTCAAAAATCACGACTATTACAAATTGTTATCGACATCTTTACAAAGAACAATACTTCGGGTTGTTAGACTTCATGAGGTTCAATGAACCTTTCAACAGCTGACGTCTGGTTCTATACTTTCAATAAATTTAATGAATAAATTCATGATTTCTCAATTTACATTTAGCAACAGTGAATACCGAGACGTGGCAAGCTACCAAATATATGTATATGGTACATATGTATGTATTTAATTTTATGCCAAGCAAAGCAAATCTGTCGACGACATATGGCACTTATAGAACAGAAAGAACACCACCATCAACAGAGTCAGTGCAGCAAATATTTATGTTGACATGTCAAATTGCACGGCTTTCAACGCTCACATGGCGAGCGAAATTGCAAAACAATAGAAATCGCAAACGAATTTCAATAAAAAATCGGAACGTGCGTGTGAATTATTGAATTGTATTAGTCACACGACATATATGTATATCACTTTAGAGTGTGTGTGTGCTGTGGCGTTTGTGTTGTGCCACTTGCCGCTGTTGTTGTTATTATGCATATAATTTAGTGTTGTTGTTGTTGTTGTTAATATGTTCAACGCCATGTTGACAATTTAACTGGAACAAGTGTCATGTATGCCGAGCGACTGCCGCAAGGGAAGAAGTAGCAACCAGCAATGACTGCGAAGTGGCAACATGGCAGCATGAGTCATTCGCCTCAGGGTGAAAGGAGCGCACGACACAGACATGCGACAAGGCGGTTGACATATGTACGTGTGTGCTCGCATAAATTTATATATATTTTTCACACACATAAGGAAGCGCAGGAATGAAGAAGAAAATCCAGAAAATATATACAAAGCTGAAAATTATTTAACAAAATTTATGCGTGAATACCCAGCCCGACTATCTGGCAAAGGGAACAACAATCCATAAAAATGAAAATAAGTACAGGCAAAGTACAGACTATTGTATATATTCCTATTTTTAATTACTATACATATATTTACATAAACGTTTATTAAATTTTCTCGGCCTTTCAAAGTCCGTTTGAAGGAAGAAAGAGAAATTTATTCGTATTCCCTAATTCAAGGCCATCTCTTATAGCATAAGGCAATCACCATTAAGTTAATCGAACGCATCAACGGTATCGTGAAGAGGTAAAAAGTGGGCGATAATTACAGAAACATAGTTGGAAGAAGAGTGCTGTAAACCAAAAAAAATTTGTTGAAAGCACCAAGGAAAATACTAAAAAAAATGTTGAAATAAGATTTCCAAAAATAATAAGAAAATCAGTAATCTCTATCTTTAAAGCTTTAAAGCGCTGAGCAGCATTTTTAACGCCGTTTTTTTATTTATCAAATATCGTAAATTTCCCGACATACATATGTTTGATATAGAAATCTATTGAAAACTGAGAGCCGAGCCAAAATAGCAACAAAGGATTAGAAGGTCATACAAACAAGATCAATGGAGTATACACTCTCAAACTTAAGCCAGCTATTTGCATTAACTGGCTTTAATTTTGTAAGGAAACATAATCATTATAAGCTCAAACTGAAATTATTTTCATTTAGATTGGTCAAAAGAGAGCAGAAATCCAAAACAATGAAAAAATTTGCGCAAGAAAACCTCAGGTTCTAATTAAATTTGGTTAAAAGCAATTCAAGCATGCTTAACAAAATGTTAACTTAACTTTTTCACAAGTAAATAAAACGACAAAAGCGAAGCAAACCAATAAAACCGAAACTAAACCAAATCGTAGGAGTAAAGCACCTGCGGCAAAACGAGTATGAGCCGCCAGCAAGGAAGCAATAAAACTTTGAAAGTCACACTAGTCGATGGACGAGTAAAGCGATGGCGAGTAAAATGAAGAGAATTCGGCGAATATGCGAAGTCGTAAGCATTTGATTGGACAATAGAGTATGATGATAAACATGGAGTAAAGCTAAACAGAAAGCTGCTGCAACAGTGAAGAGGCAGATACTTGGCAAAGTACTTGCAATTAATATGACCATCAGTATAGACAATAAAAACAACAACAACAATAGCAGTCAAAAACCATCACAGGCGTCAACAAAAACAATTAAATTGAACTGATTGACAAAATCACTCAAAGTGTCTGCGCTCTACTGACCACAATCAGAGCCGAAGGCATAAATTAATGTTTCGACTCTGCATCGATGATAAAGCGACAGAGAGGCAGATGTCCAAACGGGTGGACACACAGATGAGTCCTTGTTAAAAGGCAGACAGCAACAGCTACTGCAGCAGAAAGTTTAAATTGAAATTGATCAATGTAAACTTAGTCGGATAAGTGTGTAGAACTCGGCAATTGATGTACAGCAATGTATGAACTTAGAAGCTACCTTGCACTAAAATTTGAGATATAAGTTAAGCAGTAATAACTGCTGGTCACCCACCTAATAACATTATCGAAAGCTGTTAGACTGTTTAGCACCGAACGCTGTGAGAGCGATCACGTTAGTTAACAGCTACTACTTTACATCCCAGCAGTTGTAAAGCAAGTGCGAACCAATTGCCGTGAGAGCGATCAGTGCATTTAGCAGTAAAATACAAGTTGAATCAAACAATTGTGAGAGCACACTGAGCAGCTAACAGCGAGATGTGA
Organism: Zeugodacus tau; assembly: GCA_031772095.1. Lineage (NCBI taxonomy): Eukaryota > Metazoa > Arthropoda > Insecta > Diptera > Tephritidae > Zeugodacus > Zeugodacus tau. Next base: position 10,047,163 of record CM062651.1, on the reverse strand, counting down.
TGGAGAGCGAGGTTCAAGGTTGTTCCAATCAGAATTAACAGCAGTGCGTTGGTTGCAATTAGACTTTTGGACACGTTGGTTGCTAAGACAAATTTATATTTAATCTTTTGTAATTTAATAAAGTTTGTTAATTTAATAAATAAAGTAAAATTATAATTTATATATTTTAACATAATTTTTTTATCAATATAATATTGGAAATATGTCTTCGCTAGTACTTCATCAGCAGCATACTATCCAGTCCAAATCTGGTTAGTATTTTAGTAATTTATCTATCTATACATAACTGCTTCACACCGCTAGCTTTACTTTAATTGTTTCAGAGAACCTAAGAACATGAGATCGCAAAGGTCTGTCAGTAAGCCATTTCCCTTCTCTTAGCTATAGAGAATAGCTTTAAGACTTATTTCATAAAGTCCATACATACATATGTGTATATAAACCATTTGCCATTTGTTCTCAAATGAATTTACATATAATCATTTTCAATAAAATCAAAAACTAATAGTGACCATTAACTCACGCTTTTCTGAAATAATGTACACAGAAACATACACTATTCACTCAAATTAATTTACATATGTACATATAAATTATAGTTTTTGTAAACTCATCTGCGAAAAGTGACGATAGGAAATGTTTAAGTCGTAAGTAATAGCTAATGGGAATTTTGAAAAGTCACACATGAGCAACTAGCTTATGACATTCAATGAGTGGACGAAGCAAAGCAAACGAGTAGTGCACAAAAGCCAAGAGTTCCAATGAACGGTCAGTGCAATATACAGTCAGCTAAAGATGCCAGTGGCACTCTAAGTTTGCGAGTGTATGTAAATTTTCAAGGAATCGTTGCAAACTACCGCGCATGAAAACTTTGTCAACCAACTTAGAAGTAGACGAGTGATTGGTTGAACGTTATATTGCTGAAGATAGAGACGAAGAAGATGGAGCAAGTTAGTGGGTCGAAAACTTAGTGCAACTTTTAATTTGTTTCCAAGTTCGACAGTTCGAGCTTTTTACTAACAGCCATCACATGTCCTTGCCAACATATATGCATGTGGTATATAGATCTTTCACACTAGTCAAAGAATATGAAGACTTTTACAATACTGAAGCACATGTATGTGTAAGGTCGTACGGGGTTTCGAAATGAATGCATTTTATATGATTTATATATTAGATCTACAACTTTGCTTCCGCCGTTTTCCAATAGATGTCTCTAGGGTCAATCACTGGTCGATTAAATCATTTTATATCGATCTTGCACATTTGTGTCAACATTGACCCAACAAAATATTTGTAGAGATCTGTTTGCATCCCAAACTTATTCTAAACTGAAAATGTCACTTTTTGAGCCGAATTCTCGACATTTTCACGGAATACGCATGCTGCCAGAAAGAATGGTCAAAAGTAGTAGCTAGCGACGGCCAATATTTTGAATAATATTTTTGTAACCGTTTTTATATAAAAAAGCCTTAAATTTACAAAAAAAAAACGACGGAAGCAAAGTTGTAGACCTAAGAATTGCAAATATAAATTATTTCCATAATATCACGTTGATTATTTTAATTTCACAGTAAATGATATGAATCTTTCATAAATCAGTGGGTCATGTTTCAGCTAGTAATAGTCCAGACTTCAGAGAACATTGGTATTTGATGGAGGCAATTATTTTAATAATTTTTGAATAAGTCTTGTTTGTGATGATGGTGTTAACTTATTTTACCATTTTAACTAAAATATTTACTATTTTAAGTCAACCAGTAATCTATGCACATGTAAATATATATTTATGTATATATATAAACTCATAACTATATTATACATATGATAGCTAGTCTAGTTCCGCCAGTGCCGCCATTATGATAGTCAAAGTAACACAGAAAGTAGTCGGAAAAGTTTTTCAATTAAATTTATGTGCAAATAAATTGCTAAGTTGATAGAGCACGAGCTGAATGAGGCGATAAAGTAGAGCTTAAGAGAAAACGTAGTGCATACACTTAACAGGAGACACGGCTACATATTTGTACTTCTGTATAGCCAATTGCCACAAATCAATACAAAAACAAAAATAGTAGTTGAATATTTATGTATGCGTGACAGCTGACAGCTTAAGTTTGCTAAGTGCAAAGCGACAGCTTTGCTTAAATGGGGTGTAGATAGTAACAAAACAAATGAAAGTAGTAAAAGTGTTGCGAAAGAAGTGCAACAAACAAGTGATTGACCCACTTGAAACTATAATGGCTGACCAATACTTCACAAGGCCGAGAGCAGTCAAATATGGAAAATTTTCACACAGGAGCTAATTGTTCAATTAACCGGCCTCTGCTCGATTGAAATGCTGATTAAAATCGATTTACCATACAAAACAAAAATTACATTAATTTTTAATGCAATTTTAATCGACTTGAAAATGAAATGCAATTCTGCGACAAAAACCGTATTTGTAATTATACATACAATCTTTGTCTGCGAGTTGTTGTTCACGCTACATGACGGTAGATGTCGCTGCTAAAAATAGCAATCAGCGGATGAAACTTACCAACTTCTTATGATAAGCAAAAACAAATATGTCTAACAGCTGATCGGTTATCGGCAGTGTGATGGGCAAAGACTGGTTTCTCAATCCAAATTTTAATTGATCAATTACTTTGGCTGTGTGAAAAGGCTATTACTGTGAACAAAGATATTAAGCAGTCCGCTGATCCGATTCCGCTGATTATTTAACCGATGAAGTTACACTTATAGATTATCACTCTCCATTAATTGATTTTGAAGAATTGAAACGTATACGTTAAAAATTCAGCAAATATTAAGTAATCTTTGGTATCTTGATCTATAAACTGTCAATACGAAAATTAACACTTTAAAATGGTACATATAGTGTGGAAATATGGGCCAGGGTAGGGGGTATTTGCATCATATGCTTTATCAATCTCTAATAATTTATACAACAACAAATCATGCAGTTCAATTATTACGCCAAACACTTCCCCCAATCGTTAGGGTGAAAATAAGCAATAAACAATTTCGGTCTCATTTGCAAATGCAAATCAAAAACTCTCAATATGCAAATAACTTGTCAAAGGAGAACAAAAAGTGGAGAATGAATAATGGAAATTACTAACTGCTGATCATATTGCCATTACAAGCATCAGTAGCAGCAACAGAAAACGCTAGAACGAATGACAACGTATATGTAAATGTGCCAACAAGCTAAAACGAAGGGAAAAGTGCAAAAACACGGCTGAAGCGTGAAACAATTAAGTGTTTGTATGTGTGTGAGCGATGTAGTGAAAAACTGTTCGTGGGTGAGATAAATATTGTGCCCCATAGCGAAAATTACCCGTCGAAAACAAACACTCACACAGAGAACACTCGTTAAGCAACGCTGAACGTCAACAACAATGGCGAACAACAGCAGCAATCACAACAACATCATGATGTCATTATTGCCAACATGACAATGCTTCGGCTAACGATGCCGTTGATGATAGCAGCGTTGACAGCAGCACAAGCAATGAAAACTTCGTTATGTGCAAAGCGCTGTGTGTGCGCCATGGCGTATACGTAATTAGAAATTTGCTGTTGAATTCGATTTTACAACAATTGGTTGCGAATTGGAAATGCAATTGTAACATTAATACTGGGGTGCATTTGCACCTACAGTAAATTGTATTCAGTGCTATTGCTAAATATCATATTTGTATGCAGAAAATGGAATCGTTAATTTTCTATAGGCAAATACCGATTTATCTAATTTAGCAAAATTGGTTGGATTGTTTGTTGACAAGCTAGTAGTTTAAAACTAACGGCGAAAGAGGAGACAACAAAGGATGAAAATGATATACAATTTATTAAATAAACTAAAATCGCCTAAATCATAATATAAAAAGTAAAACAAGAACGAATTTTTGTAAAACAATTATTTGGAAGAGAGTATTAACTGATCTATTTAAATTAGGAATGGTTGAGAATTCATCTATATTAATATTAATATAATGTACCATATAAGTATCTTCAGAATATGTATGTTAGTACCATTTAGTAAAGAGATGATGACCCAAACTCTTGCGTCGGCTCTGATGTTACTAATTGCAACAAATAATGACGGATATAAATTGATTCAGTTGTTTTATTTGCCTCCATGATTGCTTTTTCACACAGCCAAATTAATTGATCAATTAAAATTTTGATTGAGAAACCAGTTTCTGCCCTTCACATTCGATAACCGATGAGCTGTTATACATTTTTCCTTTTGCTTATCATAAGAAGTTGGTAAGTTTCATCAGCTGATTCCTATTTGTAGCAGCGACATCTATCGTCGTGTAGCGTGAACAACAACTCGCAGCCAAAGAATTTATAAAAATCTATAAATACGGTCTTTGTCGCAGAGTTGCATTTCATTTTCAATTCGATTAAAATTCAATCAAAAATTAATTTTTTATTTTGTATAGTAAATCGGTCTTAATCAGCGTTTTAATTGAACAGAGGCCGTTTAATTGATCAATTAGCTCCTGTGTGAAAAAGCTGAAAGGAAATCCAATATAACGAATTATTTTATATTAAAATAATCAACAGACCACAATTCGTTATATGTCAACAACAATAATAAAACTTGTCTCGGGCAGGGCTTTTATTTCATTATACGCCTATTAACATCAAACAATTAAACTGTCCGTTTGGTAACAATGCAACATTTCTATTTAAAATATCTTCCCTTACTCACATAAATACCAGCAACCAGCTTTGGCCCTGATACATGCCCTGCGGTTGGATGTCATATTGAATGGAATCATCATCACCATGTGTACTAATCAACAACACATTGTACGAATGTACTGGCCACGCATTATGATGGATGTATGACTAAATGGCTAGCCGTTTGTAGATAGAACAAAATAGTTCTTAAAAGCAATAAAAACACAGTGTGCATATATGCGAATATTTGCATTAACAAGAAAAAATAATAAAGATCTTTCAGGCAACAATAACATCAGAGTATCATAAAAATTGCAATATAAAAGCAGCAACATAAAAACACAAGCATTGAATTCGAAATCCAACAATATGATGACAGCAAAACACAATATACATCACAATAAAGTGCTCCAATTATCCGGAACTGTGACGGAATTAACTGAATGATCAAGCAATCACCTCTCCGGATGCGCGCCCAGATGTATTAAAATAGCTTTATGACACCAACACTGGTGCAAATGCAAATGTGATATACAAATATAAAACTTCAGAAAATTGACTCCGAAATTCTATGGAGTGCAATAGTTATCCAGGTATTATCAGTATTATAAAATATTCAACACAACCTATGCAATCCACAACCTTTATGATTAAGGAGGAATTAAGGGGGTACTCTAGTCTAGACGCATGAATTTTTGGCATTTTTTAAACAAAGATAAAAACGATTAAAAACATTTTTACTATCCATATTTGTATATCCAACCGCTATGTCCTGTCTGCATTCCGCAGAGGACGCAGCCGAACCCTGTATGGTCCAGTTGATGACTTGATGGGAGTTAAGCCGGATTAAGCGCCCCATTTACTCGGCGAGCGATAAAACCAAAGTGTTACGGAACATGCGGGAAAAAGGGAATAAAAATACACGTTGCAGCAAAAAAAAATATCGTATGTAGTTTTTCTAAAACAAAAGTGGGGGAAAATAACAACAGACACTGTTAACAGTGTTGGCAGACAGTATCTATCAGTTAGCCCCGTGATGGACACCAAAAATAATTAACAACATCCGTAATGGAGGAAAATGAACGCTAACACAACAATTAACAAAGGCTCAAAACAACAATAAACAAAGGATGTAACGACACAGTTGAATTTTTGAAAATTGGGTTTGGAATTAAAAAAATATACCAACTTCCAACCATGGCAGGATACTGAAAATGTGATCTCTCATGCGATCACTTTAGAAAGATAATTCTAGCATTTGGCAAGAGATCGACAGCCATCAGATAGAAGTCGTGCGTAAAAGTGTTATAAAGATTTTCACGGAAAGTTAATGTAAGGTTTAACGACTATACGAATCTGTAGAATTAAATGAAAATTTTTTAGTTGAGATTAAACGAAATTTTAACCTTTCGAGACAACATACTTCAGGGATAACAAAAGAATCAAACACTGCGCTCTTCATAATCTCATAATTGCCACAAAACTCAAAAATTCATGTAAGTACATCGTAATTACAACCAAATGACAGATTCCTTTTATTACCATTTTAATGAATGACACAACTAATGAAGTCATACTATATTATTTAGAACTGTTAGCATTTCGCATTGGGATGTCCACAGTTTTCACCATGATTCTACAATGCAAATGTAGTTGTCGAGTTGCGTTATTTTAACTGGCGTTTGTCAACACCGGACAGTGGGTCAGCAGCACTGAGATTAACAGACATACTCGTATAAAGCAATATAAACAACTGTTCCAGCAAAACGAAGCGGCGAAGATACAAATGGCATGGAAAAATTAGTTGACAGACGGGTTACAAGTTGGCTGAAAGGCATAGAAATGCGTGTGTTTGTAGAATGTAGACTAAAGACTACAAAAGCACTGGAAATAAAATTGTATAAAATCTCATTGTATTCAGTTAATTAATGCCATACAATTGCTTAATTATATAATTGGTTGCTCGTCGTTCCTTTGTGGAGATGACAATTACTAGACTCATAATCCTTTTTTATTATCTAGTAACCATTTCTAACTTAATTATATATTAGCATTTGGCGTCTTCAATACTGTTGGACTTACTTTTCTTTAAAAAAAATCAAATGAATACCGTAATAATTTAATCAGAATGAAAAGAAGAGAATTTTAATTAAACAATTTCCCTAAAAATCACATTGAAAAACTGGTGTTTTACATTCTCATCCATCCAATGGTTGTACTTGGCGTTACTGTCAGTTTGACGAATGCGTCAACTCCGTTGGTCAGCGCTTAAAGGAAATACGAATTGCCGCAAGCCGTATAAACAGTTAACGGTGTCCTGTATGCAAATGAAGAAATAATGGAAAGAATGCTGAAAGCCAGCCGACGATAGCAAAAACCACGAAATTTGACTTATGCGTAGGGAACAAAGCAAGAGGTTTATGTGTGTATGAGAGATGCGAGCATTATTTTTTTTCCTTTTGGAGTTCGCAGTTGAAATATCCCTGCATTCAACTTTTCAGCCTGTACACGGTGTATCAGTTCAAGCGCCAACTTAGATAAAGAAAATAAGAAACATTTTGGGTGCCAAGCGGTGCCTTTGTGGCTAGCACACAAACTCCCACAAATGGTAATGGAGATCACTGGATGCTGTGTAAAGGGGCTGCACATCCGTATCAAATTGTATAGCGATGCTTGGCAGTAAAGTAAAATGGAGGGCGAGGAAAACAGGCAGTAAACTGTAAGATTTCACTCGGATCGCATAGCTCAAGTGTGTTCCGCTTAACTTGCGTATCAGATATGTGTATTGCACTGGGCCTCGAAGCTGCAAGACAAGTATATGCAAATGAGAAGTAACTTGGGAGAGGAAGGGAAAATATACTAGGGTGCGAAAGGATGTACTGTCTCCGAGCAAAGAGCATGGGGTTTGGTTACAAAACGAAATAATAATTGTTAAAACTGTAGTTTAGAAATGCTTAAAAGATGAATTCGGGTGAAGTGTTTTTCAGAGATTAAATGTCTCTAATGCTAAGATGTATAATTCTGGCGACCACCCCCTTAAATATATTTTTAATTATACATTATTTCCACCAAGAACCAAATTTCCTTTCCATTGGCTCATTTTAAATTTATGTAGGCAGAGATCATAGAAGCGGACAGAAATACTGATACTAACTATTACAACCCTGACAGACTGACCGAACTTGACGAGACGCCGATACGGACACTAACACGGACGACAAAAGAAGAACTGAAAAAGACAACGAATTCAGTCTCAGTATAACCATAGCGTAAGATAGACCTCGCTAAAAAACTAAAGATTATTTTACAGCCTACTGTAACTAAAAACTTAAATTAAATTTATTAAAACTAATTTAATTTACAACTAAAAGTGTAAAAATGTAATATAATAAGAAAACATTAATAAAAAACTGAATTGTTCCTACATTTATGACTCAGTAATGAAGTGAAAAATTTCGCACGCTACAATTTCTTCTGTGTATATTTTACTATGAAACTCTGCACTACTACATTTTTAATTTGGAACATACTTACAAACTCACAAAAAACAAAAGTAGCATTTACGAGCTAACAATTTCATATTCTTGCCTATGGATATGCATTCGCGTACTTACTCGGGAGCAACTTCGCATTCGTGATGCCTGGCGGACTTGGTAGTAACTGTTAGAGATGACGCGACTCTGCTTTTGGAGTTAGTATGTGTTTGCGTCAGTAAAACATCACGTAAGCCATTGATCAGATCTACGCGACAAACATCAAATTGAATATTGGCGCGACCAACCAAAGCGAACCAAATTCCATGGCCAAAGCAAATACATAAGTAAGAATGAAGTGTGGCTTTGAAATAAAAAATGAAGACCAAGTAATACGGATACTACATTTTCAAAAAAATTAAACAAAAACTCCGGCAAGCTTGACAGTAGTACGCGCAAAATTCGCCGAAGATGGAAATGGAATTGAAGATAAATCTGCAGTCGCATTGTCACATTGTTGCCGTCGTGTCATTGCCGGATATCGAAGCAATGAAGTGAAAGTAGTTGATGATGGCAAGCAAAGCATAAATTGAAAAAAACGATGAAAAAAGTATTATTGTAGACACTCTGAAGCACAGACAAGAAAGACACTAATCAAGAGCGCAGAGGCAAGAAGCGGGCCGGCAAAGAGAGCTGACTTTGTGTCAACTTCTAGTTCATTTGGAAGGAAAGAAGGAATTTTTGAATATGGTAATGTGAAGTCAGGCTACTGTGATAATTAAGTTTTTCCTTTGCAAAGGAGTCACTTTAATTAACAAATTACTTTTTAAAAGTTAATGGTTGATTGGAAACTTCCGAATTAAATTTGAATGAATTGATGACAAAATATTTGTTATCTTCTCTATATAAATAGGAACCCGGAGAATATTATATTCTGGAAGATATCACTGAAAATTCATTCGAGTGTTTCGGATAGAAGCCAACGGAGCTACAAAACAGACTCCTGAGCCATGTGGTGTATTCAAAGCCTATCAAAAATAAACCTCAAGGATAAAAAACTGCTTTCTTCAACTTAATCATTAAATTTAATTTACTTTAAAACGAAAGCGCTCAAACTCGTACAATATGTTTAAAGTAAAGCATACAGCAACCTACTCACCGACTACATACTAATTTATGTCTTCCTTGATATCAACAACAATGCTCGCAAAACTTGGGCACAATTAGCTACACATGGTCAAACAGCAGCACAGCAGGTGCACATTGACCTACCGAAAGCAAGTGCACTTAACATTGCCTAACTTAGCTCACCACCAAAGGAAATTCGACAAAGCGATAAGAAGAGGAAAACAGACAAAGTGAGCATACATATGAAATGCTGAAAGCTTAAATAATGGTTTGGTAAAGCAATAATACCCAGACGATTACTGACAACTTGACCTACCTCACACTGTCAACCTGAAGATATAGAGCTATTTAAGGTAACGGTTTTGCGAGTACTATCATCTACTATAGCAAGTAGCTATCTTCTATTGCAGTGAGTAACGAGTTAAATCGTAGCGTCGTAGCTCATTGAATACAAATAGAGTGCAATATGGAGAGCAGCCAACGGGATGGGGTAGCACTCGTGCAGACAGCATGACATAAAAGTTCGTGAGAAGTTGACAGAGCAGAAATTAAGGAATGGATAGCCTTTTCACACAGTCAAATTAATAGATCAATTAAAATTTTGATTGAGAAACCAGTTTTTGTCCTTCACACTTCCGGCTACTCGATGACCGATCAGCTGTTATACATTTTGGTGTTTGCTTTTCATAAGAAGATTTTAAGTCTCATCATCTGATTGCTATTTTTAGCAGTGACACCTACCGTTGTATAACGTGAACAACAACTCGCGTATATATAATTACAAATACGGTCTTTGTCACTGAGTTGAATTTCATTTTCAAGTCGATTAAAATTCAATGAAAAAGTAAAGTAGACTTTTATATTATATGGTAAATCGATCATAATCAACGTTTTAATCGAGCAAAGGCCGGTTAATTGGTTAATTACCTCTTGTGTGAAAAGGTTATTAACGATAAAACTACCATCTAATATTATATTAAATGAATGGAAAGTTGCAGCTAAAGCATAGAAAATACGGGAAATTAAATTTAATTAATTAAAAGCACATGCGTACTGGTCTAATGGCAAGAAGGGAAATTATAATTTCAATTAAATTCTTTCATAGATACGCAGTATGCATATGTGTGTGTATGCAAGGTTTTTAAAATCAACTTTCATTTGACTTTTCCACACTTTCGAGTTGACCAGAAGATAACAGAGACAGCTAGAAAGTAGGTATGTCACAGCATACAGGATAGGAATCTTTGCTACTAAAAACGTTGTTGGTTTTTCTTATGCGTTCCTGTATATACTATATGTGTGTGTTGTTGGTCTTGTGCATTTGCTTTCAGCGTCACTATCATTCTATTATCTGTGTCACAGTCTAGTGAACGTTATAAATGCACCAAAAGAACCTTCCAAACTCTATCGCACAGTTGCCTGAATAGGAGAATATATGTTCGACTCTTGTTGCACAAATACATGCACACACATACATATAATGCCATTATAATTTTTATATATACACATTAGGGTGGAGTAAAGGTAGGATTGTTTAAGGAAAAACAACGCAGGGTCTTCAGAATCAGAATCAAATTTTCTCTCCAGCATAGTGTGTTAAGTACTAATGCATTCGGTCTTAAATACCCTAGAACTATTTTCTAAGATAACCCTAACATAAATCAATTTGAGTGAGTGCGCGTGAATTTTGGTAACCCACGAAGTGTGAAAGGGTATGTGTGTGCATGGGTGTCTGCGCGTTGTGTTTCACCTGACCACCACTATGGCCAGGCGCATTCAAAGTTACTCGTCAATTAGTGTAATTAATTTCTGGACGTTGTGAGTGTGCGTATGTGTCTATAAAGGTGCGCTTCCATTTAGGGAAAGTGTAAGCAAACAACAACTGTGTGAACCAAACTTTGTCATCACCGCGCTAAATCCTTTTAGCGGTATGCACATATTTCAAAGTACCAGTAGCCAGTGAAAAAAATAACGGTGAAAAAAGTGACTGACTGAATGCTGAACTGAACTGACTTGACTGAATAACACTTTTGAAGAGCACCGCACAAAATTCATCAAATGGACCACGGAGGCAAGCCGCATCATCCAGAAAAAGGAAAATGAAAAATTGAGTTACATACACTTTCACATACTCATTGGCTATCAACCAGGAGCTAGTTCACATTTGGCAATCAGATTCATGGTGTCACACAGGTGAAAGATGCTGGAAAAAAGTAACCAATTGGAACCACTCGAAAGAGCGTGGGCTTAACAAAAAGGAAACCGGCGCTGTGACGTTGGTTTCTTATTTTTTATTTCATATTTGGTTAGTGCACTGACACATTTCAATCAAATTTATGTAAAATTTTCCATATATTGAATGGCAGAATGGCACTTCAACTTCAGTGACATATTTTGTTGTTGTGATCCATACATTTAATGATCATGTTAACACAGTGGTGAAAAATGTTAGCAAAATTCAGTTTACAGAAAGATTTATCGTATTAAAGAATCAGCGTTAGACTGGACTTAGACTTTTTGGTTGTAAACCACGTTGTTGTAAAATGCCTGTTACGCCTGCTGATGTTATTGCAGTTTAGCTTGTAGCTTTGTTGTTGTTTCTTTCACACTGTCAGTTGCTTTTTGTTAACAATGCTTTCTTTTTTTCTTCATTTCTCTCCCTCACCTTTTGCTCTTCGGCCCCTTGTTAACAAATCAAATTCCACAGCTCAATCGAATTTTCTGAACCAATTTGTTTGCAAATCATTTTATAGAAGAGCAGTGCGAAAATAAAGAATTTATGCGATTATCTTTTTCATATTTTTCGAACGCGCAACCAGTCCTTTTCGATGCCAAGCTGAAGAGTTCCCAGTTTGTAGAGTTGGGTTCTTCGGCTGCCAGCGTGCGGACAGCACAGACATGACTGCAGTTCAATGGGTTTGACTAGCTCAATGCACCAACCTCTCTTTGGGTAGCGAAGACACTACGAACACTAGGTTGAAGTACCAGTGCTTGAGTGGATCTGTGATATGTGTGTAAGTTTGTGTGCGCATTAAATTTTTTATGCGCAGCGTACTTCTGCTCTACGCACCACTGAAGGGTTGCATAAACATTGAGCTTTGGTTAGTCTCTTTCATAAAAATATGATTGCTGTTGAGTAGGCAACATAGTCGCTGTCAGGGGTTTGAATGTGTTGAGCGACGTTGTGATGATCATAAGCAATTTTTAAGCAACTAATTTAGAGCAGTTTAACTTTTTTCATTTTAAAATGCACGAAAGGTCCAGATCTCAACTTTCTAGAAATAATTCCCAGGCGAGGATATCAAAAACACGCCGTAATGGAGAATCTTCATCATAAACTGAAAATCGTCTTGCAAGTCGAAGAGAATACACATCGCAACCGCGAGCCAGCGAGTCGAGTATCATCGAGCCATCGCAGAGGCTTGCTCGACAAAATTTAAGGACTTCTCAAGTACGTGCGCGATTGTCAAATATCGAACAAAGAGCAAAGTATTAGAAATATAGAAGCTCTCATCTGTTTGTTCACCTGTTCGGACATCAGTCCCTTTACACCATTCTGACGGCACAATAATTTATGCCTTCAGCTCTGATTTTGGTCAGTGGAGCGTAGACTCTTTTAGTGATTTCGTCAATCAGTTCGATTTAACTGTTTTTGTTTTCGCTTTTGTTACTGATACTGTTGCTGTTGATATTGTTGTTTTCATTGTCATTATTACTGACAACAATCGACAACAACGATTTAGTTTATTTGAGTTGCATCGATTTCATTTTATTGTCGTTGCATGTTATATATGACATATTAATTGCGAGCACTTTGCCATGCTACTGCCTTTTGCGAGTTCTCTTAACTCCTCTCTAAGTTTGTCATCGTACTCGACTTGTTGTGCAATCAAACGCTTACAATTACATGCTTCTTCTTCGTTTTGTCTGAGATTTACTCAACCCGTCCGTCTACTGTGGTTTTCCAAGTTTTATTACTTCCTTGCTGAGGTCTCGTAGCCGTATCGCCGCAGGTGCTTTACTCGTACGATTCGGTTTGGTTTCGGTTTTATTGGTTTGTTTCGTTTTATTTGTTTTATTTATTTGTTTGGTAAAATTAATGGACTTGTGAAAAAGTTAACATAGCATTTTGTTAAGCATCATGAAATGTGTGAAGTGCTTGAAGTGCTTTTAACCAATTTTAATTAGAACTTGAGGTTTTCTTGAGTTTTCTTTAGAAATTTATTTATTCTTTTGGGTTTTTCTCTCTTTTGAAATTTAGTTGCCACTTTTTTGATGTCTTTTCCTTCGTACTCTCAATGAAATATTTATTGAATTGCCCAGCCCTCATCTACACAATGTGCCTTCGTTTAACTTAATGGTGATTGCCTTGTACTTTATGACAGTATTCCACGAATTCTTCTCTTAGCCGCGAAAGCTATGGCTTGATTATTCTAGGAACCAAAAAATAAATTCACAAAATAAGAAGAAAATCAATGTCGCTAACGTGCCTATCATCGCCAATGATTCACTTGCTAACAACGCGGCACATAACACCTTGCTGTGTCGTTGTCGTCATCCACAAGTAGCATCGACTTTTATTTATTACGGTTCAAAGTTTATTTCTCATTCATTGGCTGTGAGTGCATCTAAGGAAATTGACCCCAAAATTCTTTTGTTGTTATTTTTTGTTAGTAGCTCCAAGCCATCACGTCAATTATGAAATATTTTGGGGTCTTTTGTAAATATGTTTGTTTCTATATACTTTTGGTGGTTATCTGAACCTAAATCCCCCAACGTATCGACTCGCTTTCGGTTCATACGCTTCCCACTCTATTTCGGTGGAAACTATATTTGCATAAAAATGTGTTATACTCCCTTTGTTCGATAATTTGTTTATATTTTCTGCTGTTGTTGTTGCTATTGCTCGGTGAAAAAGGCGTCCAAGTAAATAAGCGATCCGATAATTTGTGGCTTAGAAAGTAAACACATAAAATGAACACATAACTATCGTAATACCCAAGCTTCTGGTCACCATCGTCGACACGCTTCTTTTTCCCAACTTCAATTAAAATTAGAGCTCAGCAGTCGATTGTGTGTGGTCACCCTGAAAAAGCGACAAAGAAAATGAAAAATATTTTTCTCTCCGATTTTTGCCTTGGAAATTAGTTTTTCTCATTTTATTGGTATTTCTTCGGTTGTTTTGTTAGCTGTGTGTGGTGCTGGCTAGCAATGTGTAATGGTTTATCTGTCTTAATAATCATATTAGATTAGTGAACAAGTGTTAAAGCTTTCGTGGTGGCTGCAGCGCGCTGTTCTTCTGATATTGCTTCTTCTTTGTTGGCTTTGTTCTAAATATTGACCAAGACTTCTGCAGTCGCTTGTTCTGTGGACGATAAATTGTTTTGAAAGCTTGAGTCTCACAGTGGTTTTCGTGGAATGAAAATGAAATTACCATTAGTGAGAGAATTTTCATGTGTTGTTTTTGGTAATCCTTAGCTGAAAATGTTGCAAGAATTTAAGCTTCGTACTACTTCTAAGGAATTACTGAAGAACTTTTGTTTATAAAAATATTTCTGATAAATCTGGGAAAAGTATATTCTTTCGCAGACCCAACGTTTGGCAGTGAAGGAGAGATTGTAGCACAAGAAATACTCAACGACTGTTGCTATTTCTTCTGTGGTATTTTAAATTCTGGTCGGCGACCGTAATAAATATGATTATATAAACCCATTCTCCACCCAAACTGAAATTATTATATGTATGCACTACTTTCGCTGTAGTTTCTAAACAAGTGCATTATGGCTCCCCTTTTTAATTGGTAGTCACAACTCCAAAGTGACTATTCACTCGATAAATGATATAATTTTCATAGTTCTTCAGTCTACCCATTTGAGTCCCGTAACGGCAATTAATTGTAATTTTAAAAATTTTCTTATGTACTATATTTTTATGCTTCGTTTGTCTTTCGTCTGTCCCTAAGTTTTCGGAACATTTTTCTTTTGCGTCAGCCATTTGTGTATTCCGCCAAAAGCTACCTTTGGGCTTGTCTATCATACGTCATTCCAGTGGTTTTATATGTTGTGAATAAAATTTAGTTCACAAAGTGTTTGCTACGAATTATAAACTTTTTAATCCACCAACCTTCAGTAAAAGGCAACAAAAACAAAAAAAAACGTTTTTTGTATGTTTATTATAATATACGAATACAAAATAAACAAATATCAGACAAACAAAAACAAAGTTTGGTGTGAAAGATTTTTTTTTTGTAGAGGAAGTAGAAGGAATACATATACTGTACCGAGCAATATTTAATAATATACAAATATCAACAAATGTGTGATGTAAAACAAAAATAAAACTATTATATAATTCCTTCCTTCATTCACTGATTCAGTCCAGGAATATTTTTCTTTTCTACTGGCTTCCTTAACCCTTACATTCTTACTTTAAGTACCTATATTGTCAAGTGCGTGCTGGATTTTGTTAACGAGCATTGAAGGATGTCCAAGTTATCCGACGGTACATTAGCAACAATTTCATGCAGCTCATGTACGAGTTGTGTGTGTTGTGATTTATTTTTTCTCTCTTTTGTACCAGAGCTCAATAATTGTATAGTGTAAAACATCAATCACTTAATGAACTTTAAAACACGGTAAACGTAAAGGGATAGATTTAGGGGCACCACAATTTTAACTCTATCACCTAATAAAATATTCTGAAACCGGCTTGTTAAGTCCCATTATAACTAATACGTGCTAGACGTATTTTTCATAAACAAAAATATTTCTTCTTTAATTTTCTGCACTTGTTGTTGTGAGAGCTACGTTAATATTATGTTTGTTACTATTTCATCTTTTTTTATAAAATAATTGGTAAAATCCATAGGTTATGGATAAGAGGTTATATTGTATGTAATTGGCGTTGCAACCGTTTAGCCGGTTATAGAGGTTATATTAACCAAGGGTTATTTTCCAATGAGAAAATAAGGAGGAGCTTTTGGTGTTGAGATACACTGGAAAATGGAAACTGAACGGCCCGTACACGATTTATAATTTCCTTCCATTTAAACAATTTTAGTTTTCAAAGGATATACTGACCACAGAATACCTTGTATAGTGCGACTATTCTAAAAATAGTTCAGTTTTCGGCACGGTATGCAGTGCTTGCTTACTTTTCATATACATTTTCAGAAATTCTCTAAGCACCGTACCATATTGAACAAGTTTAATGTTATCTGCAAAACTCCACAAATTTCTTACAGTGTTTCTCCTACGTGAATCCTTTTAAAGCTCCTTTTATCCTGAATTGAAAATTGCGTGTTTATATTGCAACTCCTGCTGCTCTGATCCTTTGGTGCTGCTGCAATTATTGTTCCTTTAACTGATTTGAACAGATGAGCTTCATTTGCCAGGTAAACACAGAAAAGGCTAAATAAATTTGAGCGTAAAATGTATGCAACACTCACATCTTTGGCTTTCGGTTGCACAGATTGCTCTGGATGCATTTAAATTAACCAAAGCATACTTACGTATATCCAGATATGTATGTATGTATAGTACATGAGGCTAAATTTTGTCGAAGGTGCATACCTTTAGAGGAGTAATATGATGCAGACGTTGTGTCACATTTTGTTTATTTCATTAATGTCTACATACAATTGCCGATGTGCTGCACATGCTCAAGCGAGTTTTAAATATATGGCTACTGTTGCAGGTAGGCCATTTACTTAGGAATTTAGATGCTTTAAAGATAAATATTTGTATTTCCAGAGATAGTGGAATATATTTTCTATTGAACATATATTTCAATTAAGTTTGTTTTTGCTAGTCAACGATACGAGCTTTGATATGCCAGAAAAATGTATGGTTCTAAAAATTTTAGAGAACTTCAAATGCTGATAATTTTTAATATGAAACAATAATATTCTTTAGGATTATATTTTTATACTCTCGCAACAAAGTTGCTAGCAACAAAGTTGCTAAGAGAGTATTATAGTTTTGTTCACATAACGGTTGTTTGTAACACCCAAAACTAAACGAGTTAGATATAGGGTTATATATACCAAAGTGATCAGGGTGAAGAGTGGAGTTCAAATCCGAATGTCTGTCTGTCCGTCCGTCCGTCCGTCCGTCCGTCCGTCCGTCCGTCTGTGCAAGCTGTAACTTGAGTAAAAATTAAGATATATTGATGAAACTTGGCACACTTATTTCTTGGCACCATAGGAAGGTTGCTTTCGAAAATGAGCAAAATCGGACCACTGCCACGCCCACAAAATGGCGAAAACCGAAAACACATAAAGTGCCATAACTAAGCCATAAATAAAGCTATGGAAATAAAATTTGGTATGAAGGATCGCACTATGAAGGGGCATATGTGGATGTAATTTTTTTGGGGAAGTGAGCATGGCCCCGCCCCCAAATCGGTTTTTTGTATATATCTCGCAAACCAATAGACCTATATAAACCAAACTTTCTGCAGTCGTTTTTTTTAGCCAATTACTTATACATTCCA
This sequence comes from Zeugodacus tau, assembly GCA_031772095.1. NCBI lineage: Eukaryota > Metazoa > Arthropoda > Insecta > Diptera > Tephritidae > Zeugodacus > Zeugodacus tau. The sequence continues at coordinate 10,029,371 of CM062651.1, read as the reverse complement.
AAAATGACAGAAATCGGATAATAACCACGCCCCCCTTCCATACAAAGGTTAGGTTGAAAATTACTAAAAGTGGGTTAACTCTCTAACGAAAAACGTCAGAAACACTAAATTTCGCATAAGGAACGGCAGATAGAGGCTGCACTCAGATTTTTTTACAAAATGGAAAATGGGCGTGGCGTCGCCCAGTTATGGGTCAAAAACCATATCTCAGGAATTACTTGACCGATTTCAATGAAACTTGGTTTGTAATAGTTTCCTTACATCCTAATGATATGTTGTGAAAATAGGCCAAATCGCTTCACAACCACGCCTACTTCCTATATACCAGAACTTTGAAGACGATCTGAAACGTTTACATTACAATATATAAAGTAAGCACTAGTGAAGATATCGGTGCAAAACTTTGCACAAATACTCTATTTATAGTGTGGCAGCCCCATTCTAAAAATCACCGAAATCGGACCATAGGTTGTCAAGGCCCCATATATCGAACTTGAGGACCTCGGTACTTCTAACCTAATATTAGGGTTTCCAACTTTCAATGGACTTTATACAATATATATGACGAATATGTGTGTGAAATTGTGTATTATATAATATTAATAAAGTTAAATAAATAAATTGCGAGAGTATAAAATGTTCGGTTACACCCGAACTTAGCCCTTCCTTACTTGTTTATTTTATATTTTTCCTATCGATTACTTGAATACTTTTTAAATGTATACTACATTATACTATACATTTTGCTTCATATTTAACGCTTATCATTTGGTCAGACAATCGAGTTATGTAGATTAATAAAATGTGGCGAACTTTTTCTAGTTTGAATTGGAATATCTTTGTATATAATTTTTACAAAGTTTATACTTGCCCACTTCCCGTGTTTTCGTCACCATTCCTGGACTTTCTTACGTTGCATATGAGTCTTCATGTGCATGTGCATATTGCAACCGCTTTATCGTATGTCTGTGTCCAGCACTCCTTTCGCGCCTTGGGGCAAATGACAAATACTGCCATGTTGCTACTTCTCTGTCAGTACTAGTGCTGCCGTATTGTTGCTCCTTCTTTCCTTGCGGCTGTCGTTCTGCGTAATTGACGCTTTCTTCATTGAAATTGTCAACATTGTGTTTAACATATTAACAACAACAACACTTAATTATACAGTAGCAACAAAAGCGGCAAGTTATACAACACAAGCGCCTCAACCAACGCCTACTCAAATGTCCCACATGTCGTATGACTAATACTAACACTCGCCATGTGAGCGTCCAATTTAACAAGTCAACATACATGAATATTGGTGCCCTGCTTTTTTTTGTTGGTAAAGTTGTTTTTCTAGTGTATTTGATCGTATTTATATTCATTCTCGTGTGAATGTTCTTGTTAGCGAGTTTCTATCCACATTCCTGTGTTTCTCCGTTTTTAGCAAATTGAAACTCTACTCCCACTAAATCTACTGAAGACACGTCTCAGTATTCACTGTAGCTATATGTAAATTGAGAAATCATGAATTTATTCATTTCATTTATTGAAAGTAGAAAGCCTAGACGTCAACTGTTGAAAGGTTTATTGAACCTTATGCAGTCTAACAACCGGAAGTATTATCCTTCTTTGTAAAGAAGACAATCAAAATTTCGGTTTCAATAAGAGTTTCAAATTTCTTTATAGACTTTAAGTTTCACTTTAATATTCTATTTCTATTTAACTCCAAAATCCACAAAACAAGAAATATTTATGCAGAATACTTATTACAGTGTTTCCAGATATAGAACTCTACGATAGGGCGTAGATTTCATTTAAACTGTGTAGTAGTCCCCTGACTCATCCAAAAATACTAGATGGATGGTCTGCAATGACGGGGACTTTATATGAATTCTTATGTTTTGTAAAAATTTTTGAGCTCAACCATTTAACCATTTTTACAGATTCCCTTTTAGATACCTATTTTACACTCACACCAGAGCAGCTTCTAGAAAAATACAAACAGATTCCCTCCACTATTTATCATTCTTCTTGCATATGCCACATTTCTCAAGAAAATCGCACAAACTAAAACTGCGAAGGAGTACTCGCAACTCATTTACATACAATTATAAATGCATTTCAGTGAACTCAGTGGCTTCTGCATTTTTCTTACGCTATGAACGCCACAGGCAAATAACATGCCTTTTGTGCACAATGCGAAATCTTGTTGAATTAATTAACTGCACAGTGGAGAATTGAGAGTGAAAGATAGAGTTTGTGGTGTCTATGTAAATTTTTGTTTTCACTTTGGAGATTCGGAAATAGAAGGGCGTAGTGGAATTCAAATAGAAGTTTTGAAGAGAATTGATTACGCTTTATAAGATTTTCATATTAGTTTGTGGAATATTTAATACCATCCCAACACTATTTTTCAATATTATTTGAAAATTATTAATTACAACCTAATATCGTTCTTTTATGGGACGCCTTATAACTAACATTACACAATAATAAATATTGTAAAATTTAGATATATTTTAGTACAGTCACACATCCAGCATAATGTGCAAGAGCTTGCAATACAAATGAAATTCAAATATACAAATTTTAATAATTTTATTATATTTTCTCTCTAAAAACATGGCTTAAATGCAAAAGTTCCCCACATCAAAGTCGATGTAGATAATTTACTTAGCTCTTCATGAGTATCAAATCATACCATTAACTGCGTCATAACTAGATTACATTTAAAATATTTATCAAAATAACAAGCACTTATCGCGTACTCAAACACTTGTATATATCAAGCCATGGGAACCACAAATGCACTTTGTGTGTGTGTCTGTGCATATTCACTTCCATAAACATTGTTTACACACCTGTCAACTTAACTACTTGTCAACCCGTTCAAGTCAGCGATGCTCCTATTCAATGAGCTGCCTCACCACATTTACGCTTAAAGTTGAGCGCAAAAGTAAAAAAGTAATATTTTTGAATAAATTTACATTTACAAGCGTTAACATTGTAACGCACCTTCATATTATAATTACATATACTTTCTTTGGTTTGAGTGCACTTAGACTGCTTAGTCAAATAAAATTGCCAACCGCAGGCACCACAATCAATTTAACCCACACTCGCGCACACACATTTTCTCAAGCGCTTTCAAGTACTAATTAATTCATACGAGAACGCACACGGCGCATATGTTTCTGCTGCCAGTGGCGCGGCGTTGTCGACGTGTTTTGTTTCATATGGAATGTGTATTTCTTTTGCACTGTAATTAGAAATACCAACGAATCGTTAAGGCAATTTAAATTTCACATTTTCGTACTTAATTTTTGCCCACTTTTAAATTATCCTGCGTATATTTGCTTATGTTGCTCATACGCCATGGTAAATAAAAAGTTGCCGTTCGCAAGCGCCAAGCTGCTGAATATTTTATAAAGCAAGTCGAATGAATGGATGGTGTGCATATATAATTCTGTCCATATGTACAAATATATGTTTTTATAATAGAAAGCAAATTATATGAGTTCCATCATACTCTTCAACTGATAATTCACTTTCGCAATGAAATATCTCGCGCATATTTTTATTCAAGCATTTTTCATATTTTCCATTCCACGCGAAGATATCTTGGCGCTAATTATTACAATTGCTGCAATTACGTACTTGCCAAACATAACTGTGAATCTGATTACCTGCATACGTTTGTCTTCTACCATGTCCTACATACTAACGCATTCGCGTCCCTCGAATCAATCATTGCCTTGAGATCGACAATGAAATTTATGGCTGAGAAAGAATCGACCATGCTAAAATAAAATAAAAAATTAAAATTCTAAAAAGCTGTGAAAAATGTAAGCAAAACATTTTTACTGATTCTTCAAATTAACGAGTGGATTGGGATAGTAATAGTGCTTACGAGGTGATGAAATAAATACGTTGAAACACAAGACCAAGATTGGACAAACCCATGTCAAAACATTGTCTATACTACGACATAGACAGATGCATAACGAAAAGAATCAAAGGTGCGGGTTGATAAAACGCAAAGGTCATGTGAAAAGCTGAAGATCAGTAATATACAAGTTTGCTACTAGCACTCGATAGGAAGGGCATAATTACTGGTCACAGCCTAGTAGCGGCCTACGATAACCATCTTATATCTAAGGACCATAATTGCTCTATGCGGGGCCACTCAGTCCTAACATAATCTAAAGACCTGGATATAAGATATCTAAGATTTACTAAAATAGTGGAGTACCTGTTATTTTTTGTTTTAGCAGGCATTTCGGGAAAGCTATGACCTTTTGCTTTGATAAAAAGTATTCTTCCAGATTTCTGTCGATATATTCAGTGTGTCTTTTTGGCGAGTTAATACGAAGAATACTTACTGACCTTTTACTGACCCTTTCAATAACGTGAGCCGAATTTGTATATAAAAACATATGAGCCAAGCGAAAGGTCACAGTCAATATTAAAAAACATATATTCCTTCATAAGACATATATATTCCTTTATTTTTTTTTTCAGTTAACCTCAATGCCCACTCAGTCGCAGCTCAAAACTACTTTACCCATTGGGAGTGCAGAATTTATGCAATTCTCAGGAAATTATTAATATTTTATTACCAGTTTGTTTGTCTGGCAACACATACGGGATGCAGTGGTTGTGGCAGACTCTTCGAGTTGCTTGGGTAAAACAATGAAAATGAAAGCAATACACGTACACAAAATGGTGAGAGCAATATGTTGCAATGGAACACAAGAAAAAGCAAGAGGTTGAAGCGCAGGAACAAACACGGAAGGGAAAAGATAGCAAAAATTTTCTACTAGGATTAACACAATTTTGTAATACGAGGGTTCGGTTATATGCCTTCGTCATGTTTGCACTTCATTCACCATGGCACTAAGAGTCAGGCAAGAACACTTTTAACAATGCTCGCTGGTGGCAAAATAGTGTGTGCGATGCACGTAAAGCATTAGCCAGCACTTACATCCACGCTCCAAGGTAAACTGTAGCTACCCATTAGTTTACTCGAACTTCGCAGCGCCTGTTTGCTGACTGCCTAGTAAATGTTTTGGGACTGCCGCGCCTGCGTAACACATCTCTCCACGCTGGTTTGCCGCTCACTGTCTGCTGCTTACCACCACACGCAAGCGCATTCCGCTTAAACAATGTGTGTTTATTTCAATTTCAATTAAAGTTTGAATCACATTTACTCAAATGAAACTAATGCCGCGCGTGGGAAAAGTGCGGCTCATTGTTTGAACACAAAATTTTACGCTCCAAAAAATCTGACAAACAATGACTGTGGCAAGCAGAAGGATATACATATGTTTGTATCTAAGTGCCTTTAACTGGGATAGGCTAAGAGCCAGAACTGGCAGGTGTGCCACCGCATGAACAAATAAAATGTTTGCACATCTATCCTCATTACACATACTAGTACATACTTATATAACTCCATACATATTTATGTGCAAATGGCACACTTCGCGGCCGCCATTGTCTTAGGCAAAGTTTCCGGAAACTTCAAGTGCTTGTGAGTTAAGGGAATAAAACTTTCAAATAGAATTAGTTCCACAATTCGTTCACAGATCTTTTTCGGATTATTTGTTTTTGTAAATTCCTTATTTTTGTTGGGAAAATAGTGTTACGCTTCTGCATAACTTTGCGCTTTGAGCAAGCATATAGCAGAGAAGATCCAAGTTTGACGCGGTTTCTGAGGAAAGCGCTCTCTCTGTTAAAAAATTATCGTTGTTTTATTTTATTTCCAGAAACCCGACATTTGAAACTTTATTGTCAATAGTTATGAGAATTTGGCAAACCGCGGAAAAACTGTAAGGTGCCTAAGTAAGCACAACTCACTAACTCTCTTTTTTTTCAACTAAAAATCCTCTTAACTGAATTTGTAGTTATTAAGTTATTAAGTAGTTGTTACGAGCCAAGGTTACAGCAAGAAATCAACAAAATTCTCAGATTACAAAGTCTATTCGATTTAAAATTTCCAGAGGTTCAATATTATTCAAAGTTTAAAGAGAGCATAATCTTCTTGAAAACCGTGGGATATGTAGATAATATTTAAAATTTTTGTCCTTCAAATAATTTGCGAGGACTTTTTCAACTGTGTGGGGGTCTTGTGTTTATACTCTCACGCATATAGTTGTATATATCGAGCATTAATCTACCTTGTACCCACAGTCACAGCATTGTCACTGAGGATGAGCTTGAGTTTGTATACTGTCTACAAACAGAAATTTGGTTAAGTAAAATAAATAGTAAAAGCCATAAAAATACAATAAAGTGAGCGTAAAATAAAATAAAATATATGCCAAACTCGTAGGCACTCAGCAAACTCCGGTAACGAAGTACTGAATTCTGAGACTGACAGGCATTTTCGTCTGCCGTTCGCTTACATATTGCATTAATTGGTTGCAGTTTCTTAGACGATCCTGGTTACAGTTGCCTTGAATGAAGTGGTTGGTTTGAGTATATACTCATTTGTCAGTTTGTGGAATCTCTTGTGCAGCATTTTGTTAGTAAACTTCAAAACAAAACAAAAAAAAAGTGAGGAATAGCTAAATTCGGGTATAACCGAACATTTTATACACTCGCAATTTAAGCTGTATAGCAGTTACAACGAGTATGGAATTCCAATTAGCAAAGCTTCCGCCATAAGGCCAACCCAAAAAATTATATAAATAAAAAATAAAAATTTATTATCGAAGCGGCACAAAAATTAAAAATTATGGAGAACAAAGCACGTAAAAAATGCCACATCGTAAAAACTCTCACATAATTTGTTTCATAACAATAGAAACTCAATAATTTAGAAAATTCTGTGCGTCTTGGTCACGAATACATTGAAAACTGCACACTCACATGTATACTTGCATACACAGTTTTCTAGGATTTCCTTCGGTAGGATATCATTAAGTTTATTATATTTATCGTTGTTGGCAATGATCCCAACACCGTTAAGGTCGCTTTAAGCTGCCAACACAATGATCAGGGTAATGAAGTGGGATTTGTGCGGCAGAATACCGCAATACCCATAAACAAACACACATATATACATAGTCCACCACCACAAGTGTCATCCAAAGTACGGAGAAATGACAGAATAGAGAAAAAGGTAAAAGAATAACGAACTTAGAGAGAATATTTGTTGAACCTGCATTAATACATATTTAAACGATTTGTGATAACTTATTAGCCTTGCTAAGAAAGGGCACAATTTAGCTAACTATATAGATCGAGGAGGACAGAGCGATATGTGACGTCATTTTCAAGGTATTTTTTCCTTCTTGAATTCAATGATGACCTAGCTACATATAAATGCCTATGTGTCACCATGTCAGTTACAACTAAATAATAGCATCGATATAATGTACTACATTTATTGATCTCAATTTCGGTTAACAACAATATGACAAAGCAGCGAAACATAAATAATATGTTGTAATAAATGATTGACATTTGTCTCGTCGATGATTGGGGCCAAACGATGTACTATCCTGTCGAATGTGATCGGTATCTATATTCATACTGGTGACATATGCTCGTTAAATGACAAGTGAATGCCTACATAAAAATACGATAACTATTGGTATCAGAATCATTATCGATAAAGATTGAAGAAAGTTTTACAAATCTTTATCCTTTCACGGCCTGTGCGCAAATCAATACATATATGAATTTGTCTATATGTATATGTATTCGAATATAGTTACATAAAAATATATCTGCTCTCATACCCTCCTTCATTCATCCAAATGGAGGTTGATTTGGTCTTGCTTCAGTCCAGCATATCCATTAACCTGTGTAAGCAGCCATAAATATTTTTATATATATTCCCCACTTTCAATGTGTCCTATATACATATGTATGTATATAAGACCGTCGGTCTATTTTACTAGCCGCTAGTCTAGTCTATGTTTTTCGCCCACACATTGCTTTGAGTCGCCGCAAACTGGAAAGCACATAATTGAGTGCTCATAAAAGACATTTATAGTCATTCAAACCTGAAGAAATCCTTGAATATTTGCTAGCTGACTTTGATTGTTGTATGGAGTAACACAAGAGTATTATAATGCGGGAGTGTTAGTCTGTACGATATATATTTAATCTATGACATACATACAAATCATGGTTATGGATGAACGCTGATTTGTTGTCGCGTTCACAGAAATGATCGAATAAATACGAACATTTTTGTTGGTATTTCGTATGTTTGCTGTGTGGCATGGATTAACTAAGTTAATGAGGAAATATACGAGAATGTATTTATGTAATGAATAAAAATTTGACAACATTGGCATATATTTTTGGGTTAAATGAGGTTCTTTTTTTTATGGAGAGCAAAGTTAGTGCGATTCGACGTCAGTTCCATTTACTCATCTTCGAAATATTTATAAATGTCATTAACTTTTTGAATTACGCAAGGTTAGTAAAAATGATTTCGTCATCGAAAATTGTATATAAAGCAGATTTCAATTTATTTATTTATTCACTCTCTATATATAAAGGACATTCATCTTCATCACTTTCTATATACTTTAATATATTTGTAATCAAATTATATTTCAATTCCAGTATTCCACAGCCATATTCCTTTTTGCCAAATACATTTTTCTCTCTTTCTATTCTATTCTTTTTAAGGATTTGAGATATAAATTGGCTGCCAAATGACCCCATAACGACAACAAAAATGCATAATAATATACGAAAGGCTAAGAAAGAAATATACTACAAGTGGAAGACAGTTGCGGAAGGAAAGCGAAATGAGGCTAGAAAGCAAAGCAAACATATATGTTAACAAATTGGTGCAAAAAAGAGACCCCATTCAATATTTCGATGATACCAGAAAATCGTTTGTCGCCACTTTGCTGTTGGACTGTATTCGATATGGCAGCGTTGAGAGACATAGCGGCAGCCAAGTGCTGTGTAGACGCCAAATTGCCGGCCAATTGAATACTGCATTGCTGAAGTTGGCTTAAGCGACAAAGCCAAAGCATCAAATGTGACTTTTAGCTCCACACATATTTCTATGCTCTCTATGGACGTACAAATATTTACAAGTCATGTCCATAATAGAATGACTTTTGAATATTTGAAGTGAACTAAATGCATTCGGAATGTTAAACATGAAGTTACACATACACAATTCCATATATTTTTAGAAGCATTCATATTCTTAGTACTCTATATATGACTGCACCATTATGGCGACAGTTGCACTGGTCCTCCGTAATGTAATAACTTTTTCTCAGAGTTTGTGTAAGATTCGTACATTGGACTCGTAAAGAGGTCGGCTGTGAAATTTTCATAGAGATCCACATTCCCTTGCTTTGTTTGCTCTGTCTATCAAATCCTATGTCTTCGGCATACTTACTTGCTGCATAGTTGTATCTTATTCAAGTAGTCAATGCGTGTTGGTGAAATACTTTATCAGCATTAAATATTATTGGCAACTCATAGCACGTCATATATTCCTTATATACTTCGCTGCTTGGCTTTCAGTTATCCTGCTCCGCAGATTATATTGCTCAATGTAACGAGCCAAATTGTATGAAATTTAGTGTCATGGAATTAAATTTTAAGCTTTAAACTTAAGAAGCTTTGGTCAAAAGCTTAACGCTCTTTCTATTCATATTAAATCACAAGATTTATGTTTATTACAGTACTACCATGCGTATGTATATACTCATATGACTGTAAATTCTTGCTTCCAATATCTTCGTGGAGTGTTACAAGTACATTTGGGTAGTTGACATTTTGACATCCATTGCCGCACTTGAAAGTTTTGCCGAACCAACGCCTGCTGCATTGGACAAGTAGTGTTCTGCAATGTTGACATTTGTGGATAGTTCGATTGCAGTGGCCCTCCCACACACCTAAAGTGGCTTACAGATAAAGTGCACTCAAAGTGTAACACTTGAATTTATATATTAATACATACAACTATATATACATACATGTGCATGTGAACACACAGTAGATATACAGCGTACGTGTGAATGGCCGATCATTACACATGTTCTCATACATCGCACTTCAAAATATCATATCCTTGTTAACTTGAGAGTACGTACTTTGTGTGTAAGCATGTTGCACACATTGCAGTAACTGCAGGCAATTTGTAAACACGCTCACAAGTGGCCGCAAAGTGTGGCTATGAATGAAAGTTCGCCACTTTGCTGTCAAAAGCAGTCGTTTGCTCTTGGTCATAAGAGAAAGTCAGCAGGCATTTCCATATAGAAGTACAAGTGAATACATTTGTATTATATGCAATATTGAACACTAACTTCCATCTGACAAGGGTCGATTACCAATTAAATCGGCATCTTTTGTAACGAACACATTGAAACAATTTTCACACTCATTATCAAATATTTCCTTTATAATTTTGTTTGGTGAAAGTGTTAAGGCCAACATTACCTCTGTCATAAACACAGCACGAATTTTACATCTTATATGCTTTGTTCTGGCTGTCCAATGGCGCCTCAGTCGCATGATATTCTTAGGGCGTTTACTTTCACACATTTGGCTTTGTTATTTTAAAGATGGTGCTGGATTATGACAATATGCCAATGGCCACTTAAAAATATACAAAACGAAGGTGTTGAAAGTGTACAGCCTTGCACCGCTAATTAGAAATATTATAAAGGTTTAACTTATCATATCTATATTATTATCAGGATACACTTCTTCAAAGAATATCATTCTCTAAATTGTTTTTGTGACACTCATTCGATCTTTCTCTATGTATGAGAGTTTAACTCAAAATAATTCCTAAATAAATACACAGAAATAACAGAGAAATACTGCTTCTAGACAGAGCTCTCTTAATCCCGTAACACAGACTTATTGGTTCTATGAGAAGTGTAGAATCCTGTAGATTATCCTTGTGAAATACTCGCTTAAGAGCTCTTGGGCACAACTATGAGAAAAACTAATGACTTCTAGATAAACTCTCGCTCACAGCAACACTTTATTAACTCATTAAACGCTAGTGTTACGTGTATGTAACGCTCCGATCTTTCACATAAATCTACGACTTTTTCGAAATGCAATTTTAAATGTTCCAAATTATAAATTAGAATTGAAGTGAACAAATCAAAGAATAAGTGTGCGCTATATTTTGCCTTATCCGTTTAGTGTAGCAAAATTAGTAGCGCAGTGAACACGAAGCCGATTTCATACACCTAAAAAAACTATCGAAATGGGAACACGTTGTCGGTAAGTACGATTTTTAATAAAGTGTCACGATTTATGTGAAAAGAGTGTTTTGTATATTTTGATAGTGTTTGAAATTTTATGCTAATAAAAATTTTAAATGACTGTATTTGTAGTTTTTTTTTTCGTCTTGTGTAGCTGTGATATATATGTCACGTTCGCGGGTTACCTTATGAATTGTATAACTATATATAATATACATATTTATGTGCGTGTTCTTCCGTTATTAGGGCAAAACTAACTGTTGAAGAAGTTTGCGCAGTTTTGGACGAATTGAAAAATAATGAAGAAGAAGAGGTGGAAGCTATATATATAGAGGCTCCTGACGCGGGTGCTCTTTCAGGTGATGATTCGGCAGATGAAGACGGCGGTACTTTGGAAAACTTGTCACATACACAGCTAGTAGAGGATTGTGAAATTGTTACAAGAAAAAATACCGACTTTGATATGGACGCTGAAATTTTAGACTGCTTGAATCATTCTATCTCAGAGTTAGAAGTAAACCTTTTGGAGGAATCATTTGCTTCTGTGCAAGCATCCGAAAAGCCGAGTACATCGCGTTCAACTCAAAAGCCTAGGGAACAAACCAATTCTCGTCGTCGTAAGATAACTGCAAGTCAGTCACATAGTAAGGCTAAGAGAGCCAAACAATCCTTTACGTGGGTCGATGATAATATCGAACATAGATCTCCAATCTTCCCTGAGGGTAATTACAGTGACTGCAGCAACCTATAGCCATATGAGCAATTCCAAAAGTTTTTTGATGATGAATTATTGCAAATGCTGTGTGACGAGTCAAACAGATATTCGCTCTTAAATAATAATGGGAACCCAAATATTACAGTTGGAGAAATGAAAGTATTTTTAGGAATTCTGATAATAAGTGGATATACCTATTCTCCAAACAAAGAAGCATATTGGAGCGTTGACAAAGATATTCAAAATCTTGTGATTATTGACTCGATGAGGCGTGATCGTTTTCGAACTATTTTTGGAAATCTACACTTTATTGACCCCGGAAAGACAGATTTATCGGATAAAATATAGAAATTGAGACCCCTGACTGATGCTTTGTAAGCGTATTTTGCTAAAAATTTTCATCCAGAGCGAAATTTGTCCAGGCAGGCACGGTTGTAAACAATTTATTAGAGGCAAACCGTTGAGATTTGGTTATAAAATGTGGTGTCTAAATACGCCTTCCGGTTATCTTCTAAACTTCGAGATGTATCAGGGAAAAAACCCTAGGACGAACGAAGAGTACGCTGCAAACTATGGAAAGAACGCTGCTCCGTTGTTTTCAATGATCGATGAAACGTGGAAGCCACTTCCATTTCAATTCTTTTTCGATAATCTCTTCACTTCAATACCTGTTTTGGTTGGATTAAAAAAATGGGATATGAGGGAACTGGAACAATTCGACAAAATTCAATACCAATCTCTTGCCCTTTGCCACTGAAGGATAAGTTAAAAAAAAGGAACGTGGTTATATGGTTAGTTCCCGGATTTCTGAATGCGATATTACAGTCACGAAATGGGTAGACAATGCAGTAGTTTCCGTTGCATCAACTTTATTTGGGAAGGAACCGGTAGGGACAGCTGGAAGATACTCTAGGGCAGAACATGCTCGAATTCAGGTTCAAGTCCCCAATGCTATCGTAATGTATAATAAGAATATGGGCGGAACAGACCGTATGGACCAAAACGTTAACGCTTACAGGATTGGAGCTAGAGGGAAGAAGTGGTGGTTCTCAATTTTTACCTGGTTGGTTGATGTCTCCATTCAAAATGCTTGGCTCTTACATAGAAAAGGCGGACACGGGCTAACCCAGCTACAGTTTAGAAGAACCATTGCTAATCACTTTTGTCGTACTTATGGACAAGTCCGAGGACCATGGGGAATTTTCATACGTTTGTACTTGTTTCGTTTTCTTTTTGTAAACTTTATAATTAAAATAATAAAATTGATGAATTAAATCCAATGGAAATGTTTATTTACATGTTAGTATCAAACATTGTATTACATAACAGAAACCCGCGAGCGTTACATATATGTCACGGGTCGTGCAGCCCCCCCGGATAGGGGTCGAAACTTTTGTTTGTAGTTTTGTGTACATATCAACCTTTGTAGTATCCACACAAAGTTTGGTTCCTCTATCTTTGCTATTTAGCTTTCGCGTTTAATGGCTTTCCATAGCTTTATTTATGGCTTAGTTATGGCACTTTATGTGTTTTCGGTTTTCGCCATTTTGTGGGCGTGGCAGTGGTCCGATTTTGCTCATAAACTAATTTGCCCAAGAAATAAGTATGCCAAGTTTCATCAAGATATCTTAATTTTTACTCAAGTTACAGCTTGCACAGACGGACGGACGGACGGACAGACAGACATTCGGATTTGAACTCCACTCTTCACCCTGATCACTTTGGTATATATAACCCTATATCTAACTCGTTTAGTTTTGGGTGTTACAAACAACCGTTATGTGAACAAAACTATAATACTCTCTTTAGCAGCATTTGTTGAGAGAGTATATATATTGTTTATTCGTTTCTGACTCATCTGCATGCCTACTTAAAATTTATTTTCAATTGTACACTCATTCATCTAAATTCTTTCTTCAGTTTCTTTAAGCACGAATTCGAGTAACTTATTTATTTTTTACATAACAAAGTCTATATGAAACTCTTAATAAAACCATTACTGCCTAAAAGAATATCATTTATTTTCATTACTTAATAATATGTAACACCGTTAAACAAACATACACTCATAAATATTAGAATTTTCTTCACTCGCCTACTGGAAATATATTATTCAAAGAATACAATAGAAAATGATTAGTCACACAGGTGAATAGCACACAGAACATTTAATATTGAACTGAGTGATCGTCCAAGTGCATCGTTCATACATAAATGCAGATAGATGGAGCATAAGAAGAAAGAAAGAACTAAACGAGCATCAATGCGCCTCAATTAACATAAACTGGGCACCATTATTCAATTTAGCTGAAGATTCAATGAATGACCAAGCAGATACCACCATCGTATTTACATAATTCATTTACTATGCAAGCCAGTGCAACACAGCGCACGACCGCACACACAGTGCACTGCATCAAGTATTTTAGTCTGTGTGTATGTTTGATGTCGCAGCATACCTGCGTAGGTCAATTTATACAGCAGACGCAACATGTTGTTAGCTGAGTTAGTCCGGTTCATAGTTGGGGCGTTCCCTTATCGGTGTTAATTTGCTGTTTGGGGTTAAAAATCAATTTTAAACAAAACATAAGAAAGGACAAAAACGTTACAGTATTCCTCTGCTAGCAGTTCATCTTATTGTTGTTTTTGTTCTCTTATTGTGTATTTCTTGTTTATTTCGTGTTAATGGGTGCCCTAACTCTGTGGTTTGTTGACGGCGCGTGACTGGCTTTCTTGTTGAGATTTTCTGCTTCATTTAGGCGGTTCAAGCTGCCACTTTTAGTTTAAGGCCATTTATTTATTTTTTTTTTTTCAAAGAAGTTTCCTTTACTTGGTTCTCTCCACATTTCTTGTTTTTATAAGTGCTTACCGCATTGCCGCTAATGATTCGTGTAATCACTACTTCTGGCGTTTTCGTTGTTTGGTTAATAGTAATGTTTACTCTGTGTGACAATCTATGCCGATTTGGTCGGGTTGATAACAGACACGAGATGTGAATTGAGTGTACTGGAAGAGGAAATATTTGTCTGTCTGTTTATTTGTTGTTGTATGTAAATACTTCGTAAACAGTTTTGTGAACTCGCTGCTTGGTGTAACTTGTTATACACTGTGAATTTTTTAAAACTTTCAGTAGACATTGTAATATAATTAAAAATTGATTGAAAGTAGAATTCAAAAATAGTATATACATTCAATTGTAAAAATGGATAAAATAAGGTAACATACTTATTAATTTCTTTGCGAATGTTACTACAATGCCACATATCCCCCTCAAACCGCTTTATTTGCCCGTTCTTGCAATATGTTCTGTAGCTAAATGATTCTTAAATTGACTCTCTCTTGAGCAACATGGATATACTGCGCTGTTTCTCAACGGATTTTGGAGTTTTTCCCCTTACTAGATACTTAAGAAGACTACTTACAGATTTATTCTGTATCACTATTGTCATTAAGATCATCAACAATCTTGGCTTAAATTTTTATTTCTAGTCTATTTGAAGTTCAGCTTAGGATATGACAATATTGGAGAGTCTTTGTAGTGTGCAAAGTGTTAATATCTTGCTGTGTACTCTTGCTTTACAACTACACATTTTTTAACTCTACTATAAGAATATCTCTCGCCCAAATCATTTAACAAACAAATTCTGTTCATTACACACATCGGTTTGAGTATGTACATATACGTATTTACTGTCTTTCTCTACTAGTATTTCATTTGTTAAATTTCCATTATATGGCTCCCCATTTTTATGTCTAGATACCTCAACATACGCATTCCTTACCACTTTGGGAAAGAGGTTTAGAGAGAGTTCTAGAGAGAGAGATGGTGGGGTAATAAATTAGTAAAAACAATGTTGTTAATTGCCTTTCTGGATTTATGAGCAATCAAGCGGTCGTTTTATTGTTTGAACAGATACCATCAGTAGGAGGATTTTTAATGAGCGCTACAGCTATGAAACAAGGTTCATTCAAATCCCGGAACACTTAAAAAATGTTGAAACAGGTCCCAAAACAGCGCGTTACAATTGCTACCGCGAAAAGGAAAAAACTTGTATTGGTTTTTAATGGACAGTCATGTGCATATGCAAATTAGGGTGGTTGTTCACTGCTGGAAGAATATTTTTATCCGATTTCTTGAAACGTTATATACGGTGACACTATTATAATAAAGTATTAAAAATGTTCGTCACTACTCAACTGCCCCCAGAAGTTACCTTATAACAAGAGGTACTATCCACTTCCCATTCTACTTTAGAACCACTCTAAAATACAGATAAATTGTGTATAACAAATAATTATGACGCCAATGTAACCATACAGCACATAATATTGAGAGTCCAATATCGTGGAGAAGCAAAAGCCTTGAAATGCTTAAAACTTTTTAATAAAAAAAAAATTATTTAATTTCCATTAAAAAGGAAATTTAAATTATTAAAACTCTCCGTATGTAGTTATTTTTAGTTGGGCTGTCACAGTGACGCATCATTTCCATTGATAATATAATAAAAAAATATTCAGCTCACTCTTTCTCTTTCCTTCTCTCATGCTGTCATTTAACCCTCTAGTGATCCGGTTGATTTGTATACAGTTTTTTAAATAAATATGTATATTTGTTACTATATTTACTTGCTGGATCACTTACTGGCCTACAAGAAAACTGCATTAGACACATCTCACACTCTCTCGCTCCCTCCATATACTTCTTGCTGCTACTACGCTTTCAGCTATTACTTTTATTTCCATTTTATTGTTGCTTCGTTAGTGCGCTACTGAAAATCAATTTTATTAGCTGGTTTACCATCCGTTTTCTCTGCATTCGAACTCAATGCTGTAAAGCTGTCTTTTTATTACCGAAAGTGTTGAATATTTCCAAGTTGACAGTTCTGATTCGTTACCGAGGCTGTTGTGATCTACTTTTCAGGCCTGAATTAATTTTATGTTTGTACGATTTCGAGTTGGATTTTTTTGTCGAAAATGGTATTTGTATATCCCACATTGAAACTCCCAAATTACATAATTATATATGTACATTTATGTTCATCTAATTTTTTACATAGAAATGCATAACCTGTTTGGTAAAATATATTCGATGCTTAATTAAATTATAATAGCTGTTTCACTTTTTGTTAAACATTAAAAATCATGCAGATATACAACCGATAAATTTGTTCAATGATATTTTCGGAGACTTCATTAAAGTAATTAATATTAGATTAATGTTGGTTCATTAGGGTAACCTTAACTCGCTTCGAACACATCTTATTATGAAAATTCTAGAATATTCCTCAGAAAAATCATGTTTACTGCATGTTATATATGTACGTTTCTTTAGGTGTGCAAAGTGGTTCATTCCATTAATTTACCAATTTGTGTGATTGTATGCGAAAGTGTTTAGCAATCACTGGGTTGTGCGTGTGAGAAAGTCCCAATGAATGGTAGTACCACACGCCAGTTTTTGCCACTTTAGCTTACTCCATTAGCGGCGCTACAAAATTGGTCCAATTACGCTCATACATCGACATCTACACATACAAACATATATGTTTTATTTCTAGGCTTATGTGCATTTTGGTCACTGGTCTTGCATATATGCATACGTGAAACCACATCAGTACCTCTTTGTGTGTGGTACATGTATGTATATGTGTCTCCTACAATACCCTTACCTCCCATTCATCTTCACATCCTGTTTTTCACCTCTTCGCTACCATTTCACCAATTAATATCCATGCAAGCTCAATTTTCCATGCTCTTGCTCTTGACTCTTGTCAGTTCAAAGCGCCATGAAATTGAATTATACGCTATCGCATTGGGCTTTGCTGCAATCGCGCCAAAGTTGCACTATTCTACACTCATAAATGCATACATTGAGGGCATGGACATGACACCCAAAAAGCACCATCAAAATATGTTTTTGTATGCTTTTAGAGATTGTTGTTGGTTTTTCATCAAATAACGAATTGATTACAACCATGAAAAACCGGTGAGTGATGATATCATTGAACAAG
This sequence comes from Zeugodacus tau, assembly GCA_031772095.1. Taxonomy (NCBI): domain Eukaryota; kingdom Metazoa; phylum Arthropoda; class Insecta; order Diptera; family Tephritidae; genus Zeugodacus; species Zeugodacus tau. Next base: position 10,011,453 of record CM062651.1, on the reverse strand, counting down.
GTCGCACAAGGTCCCTAATACGAACTCATATACAGATATTTATGTAATAACCGCATTTTCATAAATGATCCATTTATTCCTTATTCCTTATTTCATTAAATTTTTCGTTGAGTTATTTTTTATTTGAAAAATTGTCTGTGAAATGTTTTCCGTACATAGTGATTGAGTATAATTATATATAGACGTTTGCTGCGTTTACTTTTGAATTTGTGGTTTTTAGGTGTAGCTTTTAGATTAGATTTTATAGACATTTTCTGTCTGAAACTTTTTTTTAGATTTTTCACTTATGTCTTGAAATAACTTATTTTGTGTCTTTGAAAGTCTGTACTTTAAGACTTAACCATTTATTTTATATTTGCTAAAGCTTTTACTTCATTTTTTGGTTCAGAATACGTTCTAGCTAAATTAATGTTTTCGGATTTGATAAGTGTTTAGATAAACTAGTGAGGGTAAGTATATTTTCTTTGGACAATTAGAAGAGAAATATGCTTTATCCTTAATGTCTCCGCACTAAAAATTTGGGATCATAAAATAATAAAATTTAGCGTTCGTTTAGCTAGTATGTCGATATCTTCATATACTCTCACCACAGTTCATGATGGTTCCAACTGAGATCGCCTATCTCACCCGCTGGTGTAATAAAAAGGCTGTTATTGGTACATTTTTTCTTGAATTGACCAGAAATAAACCCGCCTACTTAAGATCTGTCAATGAGTACTTTACAATTTCTTACAGCAAGCTGACGTTATAATATGCACATTGAAGAAGATTAAATCGGCAGTTGGCGTAATTTGTGTAGTCTTGTCTAATTATTTGATTGGATGGAACACGGTTATATCTTGTATCTATTACTTTCGTAGTTAAATCGTTGTTAGGATGTAAAATTATCATATCGATACTAACATTTCAATTTCATGTAACCTTTCTTTTTGTTTCATTTTTGTATCCACACTGATCGACTGTACCGCATAAAATGCACCAAAGTATAAACACATCAACACCGGCAATAACAAATATTCATGGTAGCAACACCCTCTGCATTTTACCTGCGGCATTGTGAGGTGGCACATTGCTGGGTGTGGCATGCCATAAGCGCCCGTCTGAATGCGCCTACTCTCACTATACTCGTTTGAACAAGTACAAAAACGTGTTCGGAATCATTTTCGCGCTCAAGTGGGTTTGGCATATTGAATTATTAAGCGTGAACGCACCGTTTTATTTATGCTCACACATTTGTATATATGTATGTACGTGTGATCGAATATGTGCAAATGGCTGCAGTTATGTGATATATTTTCTTTTCATGGGATTTGGTAACATTCTGCTTGCAAAAGGTGATGTGATATGAGGTAACTTAGCGGCAAGTGAACAAGTTAAACCCGTTTCTCTGACATCTTATATTTCTTGTCACACTTTCGAATGCATTCAAATGGTCTGATTTCAAACTATGTTAAATGACACCAGACGTTTTCGTGTAAATCAATCAATTTTCTTAAAATTTCCAAAAATTGTAATTCGAAAAAAAATATATATTTTTTTTAATCATTGTTGATTTATTTGCTTATTATTACATTTATTGATGTTTTTTTTTTAAATTCTACTAAATAGTATTTTTAACAACAAAAGGAATACCCAAGTGTTGTAGTTTTACAACTCTGTATCACTTTTTATATATATTCGGTTTTTACCTCTTTTCAATATAAACCCATCTAGTTTAATACCACTTCCTACATAACTGTGCGTATAATTTATATGCGCATATATTCCCCATTATTAATACCTTAATGTTGCATAAAATATGTTCCGTGTTCTGTGCATGCACTTAATTCAATACAAAAGCTTACAACATGAACAAAAAACCTTTATTTCTCATTATCATTATTATTAATGCTTGCCTACATATGTACATATGTACTTATGTTGCTTATTACAGTTTTGGGCTTGTTGCCAGTAAAGTGCTACGAAATAATTGATTTAAATTAAATTGTTCATACCATATAGAACAAAAACAAAAATCACTAATAAGTGGCAACAATAAAATAATTATAATGCAAAAATGGTTATAGTATGAGAGCTTGTAGGAAAAATTATTGAAATACATTATTTTTCATGAGAATCGGGCTGCTTCGGTATTATAAATATTAGGCGTAATAATGTAGAAACATATTTATGGCTATAACGAAATGAACGAGTGAAGGAATAGCGTTATCATACTGATTTTATTATAGCAAGGAGTATATCTCTGCTATATAAGACTTTCCGAACTACCAGAACTTTCCGAATTCCTAGAGGTGGTTGCTGAACCCAATTTAAATTTAGTCTTTATTAAATAAAATCAGGTATTCAAAGTAAAAGTTGTTATATATTTTGATATTGATAGAAAAAGTTCAAGGCTAAATATTGTAATTTTGTAATTGGAGCAATTCTTCAATGAATCAGTGATCCACAATCTCTTTTTATGAATCCAGAATACTTTTAGTATTTACCAATGGACAAAGTGTAAACTAGAAAGAATAGGTTCTTTATGAACTGTTAGTGTATAGCCATAGCCAATAGTTCTAAAGCTGATTTGAACGATTACCTATTCCTAGTATATGCTCTAGCTTTCTATGTTACTCTACTGACTGTGTTATACTACTGTAGTTCAGATCCCCGATAGAAAACTGCAGTTTCACATTTCAACTTGCAACCTAGTTCCATTCGTAACGATTTTGCAAGCATGGTACTTAAATTTCTATTACTACCCCGAATCTACAAAGTAATAAAGATAAACCCCAAAGCAAACAAATTCACTATTGGGTTTACAGTGAATCCATTGTTACAACGTTTACTCTTCTCCGGAATTACTACTGTGGGGTCTGACAGAATGTTCGCTCGCCCTCAACAACCATTTTCACACATCGTCTATGCAATAACGCGATTTTAATTGTGGTGGATTAATGGAGGAAATTAGAAAAATTAATGGCGCAATGGCTGCACAATAAATTAACGTAATTAATTGTAAGCGTTAGAAAGCAGTGTAGCAACAATTGCTACTGAAGGGCACCCACGTTGCATTATTAAATATTAGCTTTTGGCTGTGATTTCAGCACAGCACGCAATGAATGTTGTAAATATTTATCTTAATGAATTATAGCATTGTTCAATTTTACCAAATAATAGGGTTGGTATGAAGGGCAATCACAATGCTTTATATTGTCTTTGTATATGCTCATTCTTTCCGCTCTGTTGTCTACATTTAAAAATATAATTGATATATATCTATTAAGGAAGATTAATTCGAATTCTCTTTGATCCTTGGTTCAAATCAAAATTTTAAAATTCAATCCGGAGAAATAACCGTCATTGACTGAAGTCTACTGCCGGTCGACACTATCAATAGGGGTGTTAATTTCCATATAATGACAGAAAAACATCAGTAGGAAACAGTGAGAGTTTATGGGAATTTTAAACAATAAAAACCCGAATCATATACGAAGCATTTCTACAGAATGAAAAATAATAGTTCGAATATAGAACATTAAAAATTTGGTTTAAAATATATTTATCGTATACTGAAATATACCTTTCTGCCGATTAGTTTCAATTCGATTTTAAAAATACTTATATAAATATGTATGTATGATTCGGTGGCATCTGCATTACTCACTCATGTCGACAGCAACATGTTCCTCGATAATTACTATTACATTACTCACTTATGTTGCCAGAAACATGTTGCTCACAACTTATTATAACATTACTCATTCATGTTGCCAGAAACATGTTGTCAGCAAATTATTGCCATCGCAACATGAATTCAATCAACTTATAAAGTGCGACTACTGAAATTTTTTGCGGTCCAACCACTAGCAACATTTACGCTTTCCCGATAACAACAAACTCAAACCACTCGTCGGTGGATTGCGCTTCGTAAAACCGGCTCGGTTCGGCTGCTATTGTATTCAATACACTGTGGTTACTTTTCGTGCAAGTGTGGTGAATTTTCACTCGTAAGCACTCAATTGCGGGTGTAGAGTATTTGGGTTTGCTTAGCATTGGTATTTGAGTAACGGTTAGTTTCGTAGTAACCACCGTTAAATATAGTTTACCTTTAGGTGGAAAATTTTAGATCGAAATCTACCATAATTTCCCGCATTTGTGAGCGTTGAATGTACTAGTGCTATAGTATTGGAGAGCAGTTCATATTTGATTTTGGTTATTATGCATATGTTTATACATAAAATAATAAAAAATTATTTGAAGAATGTGTTTACAGTGAAAGTGAAGTGAAAAAGTATGGGAAATAATTATGCTCGCAACAAGAAAAAGGTGATTTGGCTGTCAATAAGTGTGAAGCTAATCCACAATTGAGTGTTCTTTGTTTAAAAGTACAAAATGTAAGTAAGTTAAAAACACACCGGCATTTATTTGGTTGAATAACAAATAAATAAATAACAAAACATCAGATATACTCTTACACAAGAGTTCTAACCCAGTCGCCTTCCTTGCATTGTCCCCATTCAAATGCCGCCACATTCTCCACACGCATGCATGCGTCAGACACTCCCACCTGCTTTTCAGCCACTCGCTGAGTGCCACTTGGCGTCTCAAGCCGTTACGTCTGGCCACGCTGTGTCTAGTCTGCCGACGCGTGTGTATCCTTGCGTCGCGCCGAATTGTCGCTGTGGTGCATCCTTTATTCGTACAAATTTATTTGTTGTCTATATTTTGCTTGCCACCTGAATCCCCCTTAGCTCAACACCACACATATTGCAACACCGACCATTACTATGCTTTTCTTTTTGTTTTGCTCAATATTTTTGTTGTCATCCGTAAGGTGTTTGCAGATTTTATAAACAATGGTAATTGTAATTCACAAGTGTGTCGAAAATCCGTTGCAAGGTTAGTTGTTGTTTAGCCGCTTCAAGAACGCCGACATAAAGTCTAAAGTTATGTGGCGTGCGTGCTCAAGAGTATCTGCGTGTCTCTGTGTAAGTGTTGTTGTTGTGTGCACAGGAAGTGAAAAACGGAAAACGGAAGCGCAGTGAAAGTGTATTTCATCCTCTTGCAAAAATGGGAAATGTGCCGCTTTTATAGTATTTACATTGCTTTAGGACCAACCAATGGATATAACGGTGCAAAAACCAGACAACCACAACAATATCACAAACGCGGTGCATTTCCTTCTAATTTATGCATTTTTTTATCTTCTTTATCTAGTGTTCGCCGTAACAGTACGTGGCTAAAAGCATAAGCAACGTGGAGCATAAAAGAAATCACGAAAACAAGTAGAAGTCCTACAAAAGTTTTTGTGCAAAACAGATACAATTTTATTCTCTTCTCGAACAAAGCCGTAAAAGGTGTGAAAAAGTTTGAAGTAGTTGATCTTTTGCAGTAATAAAGCTGGAAGTGTGTGCAAGGTCAAAAGTGTAAAAATTAAAACTTAATTCTAATAAGAAAAAATAAAGATAACGGCACCTGGAAAGTTCAGCGACTGCAAAGCGGTGGTGCCAAATGAAAGTAACGGAAAAAACGGGCGTTGCTATCCGAGTCTTATAGTCACATAAAGTACTGCATGGATTAACAAAAAATTGCTGATTTTCAAAGTTGCCACTTTTGGCCCAGAAACTTGGATATATAATCTTCTTCCAACGCTTGAAATGTAAGTTTGAATAAAGTATAAAAAAATCGTATTATAAAGATAATTTTTTATTTGAATGACATTTCCCAAAACTAAGCCGAGCTGAAGCTCAAATATAGTGAGATGTACAACTAACCTTCGCTATCCCTGACTTTTTTGTCAATCCTTATGCCTTTGCAAACAAATATTGTATGTTTCAAAAATTCTCATTTCATTGATTCCCTGAACCGGTACCTACATACGCAACAACGCCGAGGCCAAACTCACCGCTGCTTCTATTGCACTACCCTACTGCACTTTACCACTAGTGCTGGCAAGAACAATTACGACGACTGACTGACTGCTAACGACCGCCAGCTGACTTCGGAAGTAACGATTTTGTTGGCATATTAATATTTTGAATACAAATACATTTAAAGAAATTACGGAATTGGAACTAGTAAGAGCAGATGTGAAATAGATATGTAGGACTTCATTAGTTTGTAAAAGAATATATATTTTGTAAATACGATTTTTGTAATCCAAATTCACCAATATCAGAAAAAGTAAAGCCGATGGTAATCCTTACTGAATAGTTTTCACAACAAAGGTCAGGACAAGCCCTACAATTATGCAAATGGAATGTTAATATTTTTAAGACATTTTAGAACACGAACCGTTATTAGTATATTTTTGGTTACAAGCATAAATCATCAACATATACTAAGTTATGTAACATCTGGAAGACACTTACTGCACAGACAGGCACGCAATTTAGCGAGAAATTTTGTTTTCTCTCCTCGTATTTTATTATTGTTTCTCCTTCGCCCTTGATTTGTCTTTCGATGCTTTTTTTGTTTTATTTATTTGGCAATTCGAAAATGGCGGAAAGTTTTCGCCACGGCAAAACAAATTAAAACTACGGTTTGCTGCGGCACTCGAAATTTCGCTTGTCGCTGAGGCGATTAGCCAGAAACTTCTTAGCCCTTCTAAAGTTGTGTTTGAAAAGATTTTCTAGATTGGTGAGGAGGAAATGGAATTTAACTTGGATTAAAATGCGAAAGTTTCCGTTGGTCCAATTAGAATGCAATGAGCTGGATTAGTTGGGAATTCAGAAGGCAAGCGTAAGGAAATCCACGGAGTAAGTCAGTTCTGTCGACGATTTGATATTAGTTGAGAAGCTTAGAGCTGTTCTTAGTTGCCTTGAATACCCTTCTTATGTATGTAACTTTAGATTACCCGAACTCCTTAGCATTTTTAAGCTATTTAGAACTATACTACCGAAACTACATTCTCTGAAGTTGGAAAAGTAGTTTATTGTAGTCGAGCTATTATGAAATACTTTTGACGAGTACGAGAGACATCTTATTTGAAGAAATTCGACTTGTATTAAATTAGTTTTCAGTGAGCAATAATGGGCCGGGTAACTGGAAGCTAAACCAGGATTTAATACTTTTTCTACAGTAGATTATTTTGTTGAGTTCCTCTGACTATGTCTTTTCTCTTGGAGGTGACATCTGAACAAACTCGGAATCAGCTCGACGGATTAGTGCAGGTTCTGTGATCTATCAGCGGAAGCACTTAAGAATATACTCCTTGACTGCCTCGAGATTGCGAGAAAAAGGAGGTAATGGGGTATCTTTATCACCAAAGGGAAAGTATCGCGTCCATTAGCCCTGGAACACTATTAAGTCTTCTTAACGCGACAGAGTTGGATAGTTTTTTGATAACAAGAGAGGTCACAAGAAACCTTAGGTCGCAGTGCGTTCCTCAACTCTTAATCTAATCTAATCTAAGGGTCGTGAATGCCTGACCAATGGAAATAAGTGTTACAATCCGAATGAAATCGGGTCGGCAGTTAGGGTTTTAAACATTTCAAACGTACTTACATAGAATGCATGCTTCTATAGTAAAGTAAAAAAAACCTGTGAAAACTTATGAATATCTCTTCTAAATCTGCTTGATACTACTTCTCACCGTTATTTTATTTTATTTGTATATCCCTCTCTTTATAAAGTTTTTTAGTCGCTGTGGCAATTTTCACAACACATCCTTGTAAGCGTATCACTGCATTTTGTCAGAAACTTGCGAATCCATGAAAAGATTTATTTCAAGCTCAAGGATAAAGTTGCTCCACTTGCTCACATGCTGGCAATATTGTCACATATTACATACACATATGTATGCATTTGTACGTGTCTCTCTATTGTCATATGGATGTGCTTAGACATGTATACTTCCTCGAGTAGCTTACTCATATAAAACCAAAATGGGTCACACCTGCTATCTTTTACTTGTTTTAATTTTCACTTTTTTATCACTACTGCCGTGCCGATGTTCTTGCCAGTTACCAGCACTTGTGCTCCTTATTTTCTCATTCTATGTTGTTTTCTTGTATTTGTCGTTGCACTTTTTCACGCTACGATTTCCTAGCCGTTTTTTTAGAAATATGTATGTTTTTATGTATATGTGGTGTATTATACTGCAAACTTCATTTAATTCCACATGCGTGCTTTTCTATTTCTACGCAACTTCATGCGTGTGTACTGCTGTAAAGTGTTGGAAAACTTTAGACGTTCTTTTTGTTTTTGTTACTGCTGCCATTGTTGGCTAATTAAATTCACGACAGTTTGGTCGTTAACACATTGTTGTGTTTTGCCTTCTTCCTCTTTCCTCAATTTTATCGCTTCTACAAATCGCATCAACTTACTTGCAGCTTTGCACCTACGCACAGTCACAAATACATGCGAGTACTTGTATGCATATATTTGCTTGTTAATAGTTGAGTGCGTTCGTTGCAGCCACCTGGTTACAGTGTAGAAATCGTTTAAAGGCGATTACTTAACTGTGAAGTATATGGTCACATCAATTTTCATCAAATTATCGTTGTTGTCATACACATTCTGCATTATTGCTGGTCATGCTTGTTAAGATTGCCCCTACTAATGAGAAGTAAATTAATTAATTTGCTGATTTTTCAATACATTATTGCTTCGTGTAGTAAATTGTTGAAAAAATGGTCGGCTAATGAGGCAATGTAAAAACTTGTTAAAATGATCAATATTAAGGTTATAATTTATCTTCTGAATGTAAATATTTTTTGGGCCTTGCACACAGATATTCATTAATTTTAGTGTTGACATTCTAACCTTACAAGAAATGTTATGATACTGCAGGAGCTATTATATAATGAACAGTTTTTTTAATGAAATCAGTGTCTGCAATTTACGTTTAACTTCATGTTCCTTTTTATCTTGTTATATTGGGTGATCCAAGTTGAGGTACTTTTTTCAATAACTGTTTTTGGATCACACATAAGTCGTGTTAAGCTGTCATGTTATTTTGATCAGTAATGTTTGGGATTTTATCATGGAAAGACTTACGCCTGAACTACTTGTACAAATTGTAAGAACTGTGTAGAATTTGTTTCGTGCGCTTCGCTCAACTTATGGTCAACATAATCGGCCTACTGACCATACTATTCGCAACACCATCACCCATCTTGAGACCTACCACTCATTATTGGATAATATTCGACCAAATAGACCACGTCCAGCACGCAGTGAAGAAAATATTGCACCCGTGGCTGACAGTGTACACGAATTGTTCCCGCTTGACCTTTCCAAGCGACATCGCTTCGCTCTATAGACTCTTGAAAAAAACGTAAACATAAAACGTAAACGTAAAACGTATTTCTTCAAAAATGATACTGATGACAACGAATACATCAATAGCGAACAAGACGGCACACATCGCATCAATCAATGGATTTATTGAGAGAACACTGGGTCGGTCGGCTACCAAGACCGTGGGATATCACACCGTGGGACTTTTGCCTGTGGGGATATGTAAAGTCTAAAGTCTATGCCGACAATCCGCTTCGATTCCGGCCTTGGAGCAAAACATCACGGGTCATTCGCCAGTTACCAGTCGAACGAGTCATCGAAAATTGGACATAAAGGACGGACCATCTGAGACGTAGCCGCATCCAACATATGACAGAGATAGCCTTTAAAAAATAAATGTCAAATAATGTTCTTTCGAAAGATAATAAATATTCCCATTAATCTTTAAAAAAAGTAGGGAATCTCGAAATGGACGATTTACAAGATTGTAAATGTGTATATTTATGAAGCTGAAGAATTTAAAATATTATATTCCTATTCTTAATTAATTAAATCAACTACTCTCTATTAAATCCCACGATTTTATTGTTCGTACAATTATTGATAGATTTATATTGAGCCGAACCACACATCAGTTGATCTTGTCAAATTTTGATTAAACTTTGTTTAGGAAGTCTTTTATTTCTTCAATCTATCTTCATAAGTTTTGGCTTTGACAGACTGATCTTATAACCTATTTAAAAACTTTGAGTTTTTCATCAACCATTACTTTTGCTTAACTTTACAATTTTATTATCCGAAACCTAACCTCTTTCTTTTAATTAAAAATAAAATAATAAAGTTATTTTTTTTTTTTAAGAATTTTCCCTAGAATTAATTGTCTTAAAAATATTCGAACTGTCTGTCACAAACTTTTGTACTCAACTGACCCCGTTAAAGCAGGTACGAAGGCAAACCGCAAATCAATTCGCAGGGTAGAGCGGATTCTGCACGAAAAATAGTGTAAAATTAATACATAGAAATATGCTTAAATACGTGTGAAGAGATGCCACATAATAATTAGGAGGACACAATTGAAAGCCAACCTGCAAATTGGCGCAGCGGCGTCAGCTGTCCGTCAATCTTCATTTAGTTAATCGCGCGTTTTTAGCGCAAAGTTGCCATTCACCTCGTTTGCATTTTTCATTGCAATTCGCGGATAATCCAGTGCTCTTGGCATAAGCTTTTATTATTACATTTGTTATTGTTGTAGTTGATAATTTCAGTAAACTGTCAAACAATTGGGTAGTTGATGTGCTGTAGCTACTGCAATAATAACAACAACCACCACCCACAAATAAGATATAAGACGTCTGCAATAATTTAATTAAATCACCGTTATTATAGATTCTTTTTTTGCAATTTCGTATATTAAATTTTATGCTTTGGCAAAGGTGGTTAGTGGTGGGCTGCAGCCGGCGACAACAACAACAATTCATTGCTATGAGCTGTTCCAGTTCATCGTAATACCGGATTCGGTGTGCATAATCTGTGCGGTTAATTAGTTAATTAATTAATTAATTAATTACACCATGATTGACGTGACGAATAAGGTATTTACGGTTACGCGTCTTGGCTCCCACGTCACTGTTGACAGTCATAACTTCGAGGTCGTAGATAATTTCGTATACCTGGGAACCAGCATCAACAACACGAACAATGTCAGCCTCGAAATCCAGCGCAGAATAACTCTTGCCAACAGGTGCTACTTTGGACTGAGTAGGCAATTGAACAGTAAAGTCCTCTCTCGACGAACCAAAATCAAACTCTACAAGTCGCTTATCATTCCCGTCCTGCTTTACGGTGCAGAAGCTTGGACGATGTCAACATCAGATGAGACGACACTAGGAGTTTTCGAGAGGAAATTTTTGCGGAAGATTTATGGTCCTCAGAACATTGGCAACGGCGAATACCGCAGACGATGGAACGATGAGCTGTACGAGTTATACGACGACATTGACATAGTTCAGCGAATAAAAAGACAGCGGCTACGCTGGCTAGGTCATGTTGTCCGAAACTCTCGAAAACACTCCAGCCCTGAAAGTGTTCGATGCAGTACCCGACGGAGGAAGCCGACACTTGGGATCTCCAACTGGCGCCGAACTGCGAAGGAGAGAGAGAGGTGGCACACTATCGTCGATTCGGCTATAACCGGCTAAACGGTTGCAACGCCAATCACATACATACAAATATATTGACATATGCATGTACATACAAATCACGGTATTTGAAAGAAGTAAAACCTCTTTCTTCTCTCTTCATTAATATGTCCTATATATTCGATTTTTTCAATCTATATTGTAAAATCATTAAAATTATTAAATAATTCTATAATATTTAGTTCCTGTCTTTCTTTCCTAAGCATTTAAACTGGTGTACTTAATAATAACCAATAATTGCAGCACTTTTGAATATAGTTTCAGAGTACTCAACTTATAAGTTATATATTCCATCGTGCAATCTGTTACCTCTTCAATAAAACCACTGTGACAATCACATTTCCAATGAAAACTGCATTAGTAGCAAATTAGCAAATTGCATTCCCGTGTCGCTTTTCATTTTTAATATTTAATTAGCACAATTTGGCGTACAATCTGTGAAGTCATTCACCTCCTTTTACTGCACTGTATGTAACATTTAGGTTAATGGAGTGCCACCCTGTTATAGTTGAATTAAAATATTATGTTGGCAAATATCTCCCTTCCGCTTTTTTGCTATTTATTCAATGCTTTATAAAAAATGTTACGATTATCAGTTTCCATCTAGACGGCAACTTCATAATACCCGCCTCGTAGAAGCCCCCCTCCTTATTTGCGAATAACTCGGACAGCCACTTTCCACAAGCCTCTTTTGAGCTCAACTTTACATCCCCAAGGGCATTCGGCATGGACAGAAACAGGTGGTAATCCCTTGGCGCTATTACCGGGATATATGGTGGACGATAAAACTTCCCATCCGAGCTTCGGTAGTTTCTGACGACACATCAATGAAGTCTGTGGTCTGGCGTTGTCCTGGTGGAACACTACTCGCTTCCTATTGGGCAATTGTGGTCGCTTCTAGTCGATCGCCTGCATCATCAAGCTCTTTTGTGTATCCAGCCTTCTACATATGGTTTAAAATGGTTCGGTGACTACCTCCCATCTCCTGGGCGTCCCGAGATACCATATGCCGGTCTAACTCGATGTTTTCCATGATTTGATCGGTATTCGTCATCACAGGTCTTCCCCCGGCTGGCTTATTCATGGTGTCGTTTTCACCTGTTCTGAATCGTCGAAACCATTCCTCCGCAGTTCGAAGTGATATAGTACCATCCCCAATACACCATTAATCTTACGGAACGTTTCTCAAGCGGATTTGTGTTTAACGAAGGAAAACTTTAAAATAGCGCGAATTTCGGCGTTAGTGAACTCCATATTTACATATATAACTGTTGAACACTGTTGAAACTGCATAGCGTCGGTTATGTCAAGACCTTTCAAGGATGTATAGTATTGGCAGATACGAGCTCTATAGCGCTTTATACATACCCGCGAAATTCAAAAGATAAAAAGGCGGAAGGGAGTTGAATATCTCTTTCCCTCTCCGTCTACAATTATATTTATTCATATTCCTTCCTTAATAGTTCCTCTTCTCATTATAATGAAATCTAAAATTAATAAATAGAAGTTTGTTATAGTTGAAGAAACTGAACTTCAACACTAACCAAAAGCCAAATTATAAGAGGTCATTTTGTAGGCATACTTTGACATTTTGTATAAATATTTATTGTGAACGCCATTGTTGAGATTTATGTGCCTCTCCTTCTTTGCGCTTTCTTCAATAATTTGTTGTTAAGATTTTCAATTTGCTATTCCTACGATTGTTGCTGTAGCTTTTGCATATTTCCTTTTTTTGCGGTTTTTATGAACGTTGTTGCTAAAGTGGACCATATTGCTGTTCGGGGGTTCAAGTGGCTTGGTGTGGTGGATATTCAGATTTTTCAGTTGTTTTGTGTGGCAATTTCAATACGCATTTGGAATCCCACAACCAGCAGAGAAAAATTTAAATAATAGCAATTCTTAAATCCCTATGACAACAAAGAATGTTGAGCATGTAACACTTTTTAGTTGCTAGAAAATTATTGATTTTTTTTTTCAAAATTGTATTGAAATTATGTTTTTAAAAAATAATTTATAACACAAAATTTTATTTATAAATAAATTTTGGATTCACTGAAATCTTTCAAAAATGTATTAATTATTTATCTTTCTCACTTTTTATTTACAGAACAAATCATGATTCTATGACTATGTAGATAAATACAATGGACGCAAGAATGCATTTCTGGGTCATCCTATTGGTAAGTGATATTCAAATAACTACTTTTATATGTTTATTTACAATAGAATCACTAATGGAAAACATTTTAAGCCCAAAAGCTGCTGAAAAATGCAACTAGGTGTTTACTTGAAATTCATTGGTTAGCATTTGCAACCCAGGTTATGGTGTTATTGTTATTTCAAAGCAATCAATTCTCGAGGGTTCTAATCTATTACACAATAGTTAAAACTTTCCTTGTTACATTTATTTAAGCCCCACTTCTCTAATTCTATCACAAAAGTGCAATTATTTTGATGTGATTTTTCGTATTGAAATATTTTCGAACTTTTCATGCCGAACATTTAGTTTTCATCTTAAAAAGATTACAAATTCCACATTCTCTTTCAAATGCCGACTTATTCGAAGCTTGAATTAATGCATTTGCCTTTTCAATTGTTGACTTTTCGTTTGTTTCTTTTCTTCTCCCTTCGTTTTCTTTGCTGTTTAACAATTTGCGTAATTTATGAAAGTGATAAATTAATTCGGCATTTGCAGTCGAAATGAAGCAAACACGGTTTTCATTATTCCTTTGCGTGTGTTGAAAATTTCGATAGCAAAAAAGTAGAAAAGGAAAGCAAATAGCCATAAGAAACGTGAAAGAAAGTGAATGATGTAGTGTGACCAAATCTTTGTCAACAGAGTGTGACGACAAAGAACCAATTCGGACTGTATTGTAGTATTTGGAACTGTCACATTTTTTGTTTGAGGAGGTACATATATTAATTAGGAAAAATAGTATTGATATAAGGACGTTAAAGCCATTTCATTTCACTTTTAGCTGTAATGGTACTAATTTCAGTAATATTTTTGATAAACTCAACTGATCAACGGAGATTTTTAAGAGATCAAAAGGTTGGATTAAAGTGTTTTTCTTTTAACCTGGCATCTCAAGATCCCCCTCCTTTGAATCCAAAAATTGTAGATTGCTCATAGAAGTTACATGAAGAATGTCATCTAATGAAATGCAATACAATCGAGCAAAATAAGATTTATTGAAATGATCAGAAAATGAATAGAAATATAAAAATCTATATGGATAGTTAAAAATATGAACTAGTTGAGGGAGAAAGATCTGTTTTGGTAGTGAAGATCGTATAAGACACCTTCAATGATATAATTAAAAAATTTGAAACAATATCGATGTTTTCATCAGAAGTTTTAATGGTTCATTGGGAAAATCAAAGCTTTAACTTCAAGGACTTGATGGATCAAATAAAACTGTTTGATATGAGGTTTGTTATCAACTTCTTCTATTGGGAAACGGGTGGCTAAGGGATTGTAAAGAAAATATAGTATATAAAGTATACGATATGAAAAACTCGAAATATTAAAGTTCGAATGTTTCGATATGGCAACTACTGACGTATATGTAATGTACAAGAACAAGACATAAAAACTCTACAAAAAACGCTTTTCGAGCTTTTAAATGTTGCATGCCCCAGTCGTTTCGCCATATGTTTTTTACAACTTCTACCCGTGCGAGTCCATTGCCATCCATTTCAAATGGTGTAAGAATTGTTTTTGCTGTAATAGTTTGTTTGCCATTTCCAAAACTTGTCCTATGTTTAACAGATTTCTCTCCATCCACTTTAAAAGCAACACAATCCAAAGTCTCCTTACTGCAACAACATACTTGATTTTAAACTTCCTTTTTGCCAACACTGCTATGTAAGGAATACAGAGTGCGATGCATGAAAAAAGATTACATAAGTGTGAGTGTAGTATGAAGCATTGACATTTGCAATTTCTTGGTCATCGAACTTTTTGTGAGTGAATGTTTTAGAGAACTTGTAGAGGAGATGAAGCAATGTTATGAAATTATATTTTAGCTTCTAATTCTGAATGATTCTGCTCAGTTCTTTAATTCTATTTTTGCATTTTAGTCATATTGTTTTCTGAAAAAACAATTTTAGAGGAAACTTAAAGAAATCGCATTAGAAACGACACCCACACACCTAGAAAGAAAGACCAAAAAACACATTGACAACAACTATTCTAAGCTGAGGCCGTTTAACTGACATAAGTGCCCATAACCTAATCGCTTTTAAATGTTAATATTGTTGTTGCAGTCGCATTTGTCCATTGAGCGTACCAAGTTGTTAACAACCATGCAGACTGTTAGACGACTACACTCGGCCTACAAATGACACTTTACGTGCTCAAAAAGACAGTAGGCTGAAAGCGACGACAAAAAAAGTAAATTTAAATAAAAAGTAATGAAGAAAATGGGGAAAACAAGACGAAGCATTGAACATAAGCTGCGGATTGTAACGTCTGGTGGCGCTGTTAATACCACGCGAGTGCATTCACAAACGCACAAAGCAGACAGAGACACTTGTTCAACTGGCATAGCTTTCGGTCATTAGTAGTCGGCTGATGGCAGTGACGGTGTCCAACAACCATTTAAAAGGCGTACAAGTGTCTTTTTAAAGCTTGAAGTACCTTTGTTGTTGTAGTTATTGCATAGACGGGCGTGAATGTCGCAAGCGTTTGGCGACTTCAACAATTTATTGTGGGTGACAAAACGCTAAAAGCGCTTTAACTAAATAACAGTAATAGTAAATGCGACAGTTAGGTCTTTAGTGTAATTGCATTTGCATTTTTGTTGTTTCGTTTGTTTAATATAATTTAATATAATAATACGCCAGCGGCATTTCAAAGTATTTTAGTTGGAATTTTCAGTTGGTTTGCTACTTTGTACCGTAAATGGATGTTCTCCTGGACTATACTCCACTCACTATGATGGATGGTGATGCCTTGCAATAAAGCTTTGTTGTATGAAAATAATATCATACCATGGTGCTCCGGTTCTTCCCTACGATCTAAAGGTACCTTATTCATTTGCTCTAAATAAAGATTCACAAAATTTGAGCTGAATATATGCCACTGCAGGCTTTTTCATCCCTTATTTAAATTGTTTCAACACACTATTGATAACAGCGTTGATGGATCCACCAATTATGTAGTGACAACTATAAACATTTTGACATTATGTCTAGAATAATGATGATACTTTCTGATCTTCAATAAATCAAATAGTATTTATGCGAATATAAAAAATTAGAATCGAAATACAGAGTGTACAAATATCAGACTACAAATGTGAATGAAATATGCTCTCTCGAGTCACAAATTCAGGTATCTACTAAGTACAAATACCAAACAAACTCCTGCTAGAACCTAACGAAAATGTTTGACCAAATAATGTCAATCAAGAAGATTGAAAGACAAATGCAACCCTTGGTACCAATAACTACTTTTATGTTAAATATTTATATTTTTTCTTGTTTCTAGGTACGAGAAGGGGCACACACACATTTCGGGATAAATATAGATTTTTGGATATGTAAGTCCGTCCGTTCAACTATTTTCCTCATTTGTTCAAAGCAGCAAATAGCAAACGCGTGCACATTAACATAGCATACTTATAGGCGACAAAGTCAAGTATATAGTTGATTGCGTACTTATACATATATGTATGTATATTCGGTATGCTGAAGTATATTTGGTTGGCTTTTACTTTCGTTCCAGCTGTACGTCACAATTTGACATTAACTGTCTTTTTGCATAAATAACTGACACTTTCGTAGAAAATGTTGCGTACCACACACTAGAGACACACGAAACAGGAAATACTATACTATGACCAACACACTTAAACAGTGTAAGATAGTCTTAATGTTGGTGAATGTAATACTATGTGCCTACATATACTTCTCTTCTAAAATTGACTTTCCACGGCCAGTTGCTTTTGCACTTATTCTTCCATTATATATCACCAATCTTCTTTTGTGTTCTTTTTCCGCTTTTATTGAACTTCTCGACACATTCTGCATTCTGCAACACTTCTGCCACTTCTCTGAACTGAAGCGTCATGCGAAATGAGTTATTGAAACTATTTCAACTCATAAATAAATAATTACCGAATGGTAAATGAGGCAAAGCGTTGGCTATTTTTACATGCCTTTAATACACACATACAAACGTAAGGATATCAATGTACACATAGCTGCAGAGAGTGTACTCAGTTACACAGAGCCAGACTCCGTAGAGCCAGTGAGGTCAGCCTCGGTACGATTGAAAGGCCTACCCCGTAACACTGCAAGATAAATAGTCAACATTCTGGGCCTTGCGTCCACACAAATATATGGATATATATATATATGTGCTATACAAGCTCATGACATTAATTTTTCCTTACTTCAGCTATTGGTTTGCAAAAATTTTGGATCGCTTTTTCAGATAAAATTTGACTAAAGCTTATTATAGAGTTGGACTGGTTGAATAATTTCCGAAAATAGAGAATTATTTAAAACAATAAACAGCCAAATAGTAAACTACATCATTCGAATCAGTTGCCAGCTTAGTCGGATTTTTTAATTACTTGTCATAAGTCGAGTTCCTAATGTGTGCTTAGTGAGTGCAGTCGCAGCTACTTAGCTCTGGGTGAATTTATTTAAACCTGGTGTAATATTTGTGAACTAATAGTGTGAACTATTGTAATATATAATTTATATATTACTAGTGTAAAATTTATGGACTAATAGTGTTAACTAGAATTAAAAAAAATAAATAAATAAATAACTATATATTCAATTCATGCTTAATGATATTGAAGTCAATGGGACGTGTGTGGACAGCGAAGGCTGGCAAACCACATACCAGCCTAAAGCAACAAAGCGTGCGAACATTGATTCTCCCAAATTATCAAAAAAACAACAAAGGATGAATGAAGCTCCAAACAACTCAAACCGGTTTTCAGTACTGGATTTGGATGTGCAAATTGATGACCACAACTCTAACGAAAATGAAGACTCTCCCACAACTGCTGTAATTTCGCATAAACCACCGATTTTTGTACCACAAGTGAGTGACATTAACAAGATGTTGAGTAGCTTTTCAGCTATTATCGGTAGAGAAAATTTCACGTACAAGTCAGGTAGAGACGCGCAAGCACGAGTAATGACTGCAAATAGTGAATGCTACAGAAAACTTGTAGACTATTTAGATTCAAATGGTTTTGTTTTTCATACATATCAGTTAAAAGAAGATAAGACATATCGAATAGTTTTAAAAAAATATTCACTTCTCAGCGCCTATCGATGATATTAAAAATGACTTAGCAAAAAAGGGCATACTTTTCGAAATATTGTAAATGCTAAAAGCAAAATTTCCAAGTTGCCGATGTCAATATTTTCGTTGACCTTGAACCTTCAATTAACAACAAAAGGGTATACGATGTAAATCGCTTGTGTAATGCTGTCGTAAAGATTGAGCCACCTAGAAAATTTAATGATCTGGTACAATGTCATCGCTGTCAAGAATTCGGCCATACCAAACAATACTGCAAAAAACCTTTTAGATGCGTAAAATGTGGACAAGATCACCCAACGTCACTTTGTCAAAAGAATAAAGAAACTCCACCAAAATGCTTCCATTGTCTACAAAATCACACCGCTAATTATAAAGGTTGTAGAGTTTATCAAGAGTTAATTTCTAAAAGAGAGTCGGTTTATAATAAGGCAAAGCCCATTTCAACAAATCATTCGAATTTTGAACAACGGCCTTTCAATAAAAACGTCAGCTATGCAGACATAACAAGAGGACAACTTAGTTCTACTACAAATAACGAAAATAATGGAAAATTAGATAAACTTGAAGAAATGATTGCCAAACAAATCGAATTAACATCAACATTAATAAATATGATGTCTTCACTTTTAACGAAGCTATGCAATTAAGTCTGAAAATAGCGCTTTGGAACGCCAACGGACTTAGTAATCATAGACTAGAAGTTGAGTATTTTATAAAACTAATAATGTAGATATATTACTGGTCTCAGAAACCCACTTTACCGATAAGTCATACTTTAGAATAAATGGATTCGATCTCATCACTTCAAATCATCCTGACGGTAAAGCACATGGTGGTTCGGCAATTCTTATAAAATCATCACTAAAATACGTTGTTTTAGAGCCAGTTTCAGTACCATCAATTCAAGCTGCTTCTTTGAAAATCCCGACAATCAACGGTGAGATTATTATAACTTCGCTATATCTCCCACCCCGATTCAACATAAACAAACAAACTTTCAAAGCATTCTTCGACAAAATGGGTTCCAGATTTTTAGTTGGAGGTGACTTCAATGCCAAGCATCCATGGTGGGGATCACGTCTCACGAATCCTAAAGGTCGTGAGTTGTACAAATGTGTTTCTCAATGCAACTTTAACGTTTTATCTACTGGCAGCCCCACATACTGGCCGTCCGATCCTAACAAAATTCCAGATCTTATTGACTTCGCAATTTACAACGGCATTGATCCTAATCGTTTAGAAATTTTTAACAATGAAGATTTGAATTCTGATCATTCTGCTCTTATTATCAATATGAATATGCCAGTTTTAGTCACTTCTCGTAAGCTGCGTATTTTAAATAAAAGGTCGAACATAAAATTTTTTCAATCTTGGCTTGAATCTAACGTAAATTTAAATATGGAAATAAATAATAACAGGGATTTAGACGACGCTGTGGAAAACTTCACCCAAAAATACATGAAGCCGCTTCGCTAGCTTCTCCTACTAATTTATCCAATCCTCCCGGTAGGAACAAAGTGCCATATTCAGATGAAGTGGCTGAAATGGTACACAATAAAAGACGACTTCGAAGAATCTGGCAGAATGGTAGAAATCCGATTGACAAGAGTAGACTGAACAAAGCAATCAAAGAATTAAAATCTAAATTAGCAGAGCTGAAAGAAGAATCGATAGCAGAATTTCTTAAGAATTCCGATCCAAATAAAAATGATGACTGTAATCTATGGAGAGCAACAAAATATTTAAAACGTCCTCCGAAGCGACAAGTACCAGTGAAAGATGTTAACAATTCATGGTGTAGATCCGACAAAAACAAAGCCGACGCTTTTGGCAATCATCTTAAGAATATTTTCAAGCCGTTTGCCCTTAATAGTGACCATCAGCGTCAGTGTGTTGAAGCTTATCTTGACTGTCCATGTCAAATGGATAAACCAATGCCCTACGTAAAACTGTCGGAAGTGCAAGAAGAAGTGTCGCGCCTAAAAAATTCCAAATCACCAGGCCTAGATAATATTGATGCTTGGACAATCAAACAACTGCCAAAAAAATGTCTGATATTCTTAGTGTTAATCTTTAACTGTAGCTTTAGGCTAAGTCACTTTCCTACGCAATGGAAATGCGCCGAAGTTATAATGATTTTAAAGCCAAATAAACCAGAAAATGAATTATCATCTTATAGACCAATAAGTTTGCTAACAATATTCTCAAAAATACTCGAAAGAATATTTCTTCGACGATTATTGCCAATTTTGGAATCTATATCTATTATCCCAGACCATCAATTTGGATTCAGGCAACTACATGGAACTCCGAACAATGCTATCGAATCGTTAAAACCATATTAAGAAGTCTCGAAGAGAAACTGTACTGTTCGGCAGTTTTCTTAGACATTCAACAGGCTTTTGACAGAGTTTGGCACGCGGGGTTGTTATTTAAAATAAAAAAAGGCACTTCCAGCACCACTTTACCTATTTCTTAGATCATACTTAGATTACAGACATTTTTACGTGAAAATTAATGATGACACATCTGACATTTACGAAGTTAAAGCTGGTGTTCCTCAAGGCAGCGTACTTGGGCCAACACTGTATACAATTTTTACAGCTGATATGCCAGTAATAAATGATGAAAATTTAACTGTTGCTACATATGCCGATGACACCGCCATTCTTGCTTCAGCCTTTTCCGCTATCGACGCTTCTGAAACTGTTCAAAAACAACTAAACGAAGTAGAATCATTGCTTCGTAATTGGAACATCATGGTGAATACAACAAAATCAGCGCATGTCACCTTCACAATGAAATTAGGAGATTGTCCTAGTGTCAATCTCAATCAAACAATCATACCAAAATGCAATAGCGCTAAATACCTCGGGATGCACTTAGATAGAAGACTGACTTGGCAGCACCATATAAAAGCAAAACGTGAACAACTTAAAATAAAGACCAGAAAAATGTACTGGTTACTTGGTCCTAAATCTAAACTTAGTCTTAAAAATAAGATGCTTCTATATAAATCCATTTTAAAACCGGTTTGGGCTTACGGAATCCAAATCTGGGGAACTGCACGCGAATCGAATATAAAAATAATTCAACGATACCAGTCGAAAACACTGCGGCTGATTGCAAACGCTCCATGGTATATCAAAAATATTCATTTACACAAAGATCTCGAAATAGATATGATAAAGTGCGAGATTCAAAAACTCAGTTCTAGATATGTTAACCGATTGAACTGTCACCCTAACATACACGCCATTAACCTACTGGACAACAGTGAAGATACTCGACGGCTGCAAAGGCTGCATCCCCTAGACTTACCATTTAGATCTTAAGTTTAACTCTACTCAATAAGTTGTAAAATATAATAGAAAATTAAGTTATTGATAATAGTAACATATAGTACAAATCACATGCCTTTAATGTATTTAATGGACAAATTGCAATTTAGCATCAGTGTCAATCTTTAGATATAATTGTATTTACTTATTGTCATTCGACAGATTGTAAATAAATGGATGTAATATAAAAAAAAAAAACTTGTCATAAGTACAAGAATATTGAAAATTCGGGTTTCCTACGATAAAAGTAGGTTAATCTGGCAGCCTTTGTAAAATCATATATGTATATATGACCCGCTTTATTTTGTTGCCTTTTTATGTACCACAGCTGCTTACACCTCTGTTCAAATTCTTCTTCTGCTTTGCCACACTGTAATGGCGTAATTCTGTAATGCATACTTAAATGGTAATTTATTTTCCTTTCTACCCACAAAATACTGAGCATATGTTAGATTTTTATGTTGACACTCACTTTAGGACTCACAGCTGTCGGCAGAAGTCACAAAAATTCTTATTCAACACTCATATACCCTGCCGACTGTTGCATGCCACAGCGGCTGGATGTGTGTGCAGAGTGTGGGCTGAACAAATGTTTACGACATTTGTTTGGAACTTATTCTCCTAGTTACTTCTTATTCACCTATTCTTCAGTCAGATAGACCAAGGGTGTAAACACGGTTGCTTAAAATCTTCAAACTACCAATAACCCTTTTGAAGACGTTTCAATGTTGTTGTTTTTATACTACATTTTATTTTATCATATTATATTTGTATTTTGTTTCCTTTATTTTGTGCATATTTTCGAAATTCTGGGCCATTCAGACGCCTTAACAGGACTGCACAATGCTCCGGCGTCGTGCCCGTCAAACCAGTTTATTCTTCTGGCAACAGTTGTCGGTCGACACTGCTGGCACTCATATATCCTTGCTTCCGCCTTACTTCGGCCTCAACCACGCTGGTTGTCGTTTTTGCATTCGAAATTCGAAATGACAGCAACGTGACTGACTTACTGACTGACAGCAAACGACAAAAATCAATTATTCAAAAGTCAACAACAACAAAAATATGGACTTAAGCAACATTCAAAACCAACAAAAACAACCACTAAAGCCTGACGCAGCGCAATAAATGTAAGGGTTAAGGGGCAACGTAAGGGTTAACGCATAACGGTGTAAATAACAGCGAGTAAGATCCGGTAAGCTGCTAGGAAGGCGTGTGTGTCTGCTGGTGTTGTGGTGAAGCGCTGAATTTACAATTTATGTTCGCAGTTGGGTAGGGTAGGGTTCGGTTGTGTAGATTTTAAAATTTGTACTCATTTTACAAGTGAAAAATTTAACTTTTTCAAGACTTTAAAATAATTACTTCGCTTCTAGTGTATTTCATTTGCATTTTGTACTTTTTTTCAATTTTTAGATGACAATTTTCATTGAGAATACATCGGTGGCGAAACGTCTGAACGCTTTCGATGACACATGGAACATGGCCTCCGATTTGGAAAATGAGCTTGTAGTGAGCTCAAATAATTAAAAATAATAGTAGCACAGTGGCGTGGCAGGATACCAAAATTAGAAATAAATCACAGTTAACACAGAATCCTAGCACGAAATAAGAAATACTTTGCTATGACTTACCCTTTACCTCGTCGCTTTTCGACAGTATAATATGCTCACTCTATAAAGAATCATTCATATCTTTTTTTTTTAAATAAATACGATCTAGATTACCGCATAGAGAGTTCCTAAGCCGTTGAATTGTCTATTCCTGGGCGGATGGGCCACAAACCATGTTTCTTCACCGATTATGACTCAAATCAATTCCCACATTTAACTCAAAGAAATCCAATAGACTTAATAATCTGCAAATAATCTCACATTAAAAACAGTATCTTTTTTTTTAGTTTTGTTTTTGATGTCGTCTCCTATTTCTCTATTAACTGGTCTGGCTAGTCGGAGTGGTCGTCCTTTTCACGTGCCTGCGATGGCGGTATAATGCAACAAATACGCCGTTGCTACCATACAAACGGTTGCAAGGGCGAGAGCGTACGCTATCGCATCTGCAACATGCAACCGTGTCCGGAGCAACAAGACTTTCGTGAGCACCAGCGCCTACAATGACGTGCCCTACGATGGCACACTCTACGTGTTAACATGCAGAAGAGTGTTGTGATGCTTCAACAAATAACCATGTGTAGTATATGTAACAAACGTTTACGGTTGATGTAGCCGCCAGCGATAGTTGCATCCTCTGCGATCTGAATGTCAGTTATGTGAAATTTATGATTACGAGCGGCACACGACATTCGTGGAAGCACAGTTGTTTTTGAAAAATATTACGGCATCCACAAAAGCAAACCAAATTTATGGGATTCGTACAATCCGTAGGTTATAACTAGATGAACTTTTCTAAAGGGCGATGAACTTTGAACCGTTATTGCTTAAGGTGACCTTTGGGTGACCTGACAGAAACCCCAATGCTTTCAACTAGCCAAGAGGTTGTCAAGATCATCTGAATATCTGTTCTTGTTAGACAAAGGGCCATTTCCAGCTTTCTGCATTTCTGAGACTACTTTACTATCCATCGTAAACTCTTTAAATCGAGTTTGCAGCTCATCTTGATTTAATCTACATATCTAAATCTTCGATGACTTTTAGACCCACATATTATTTCAAACCCACAGCTCATATTAGAAGACAACAATTTTCACACCAGTCTTAAAAAAAAATCTTTTTTTTTATATTTTTATGTAGTTCTCCCAAGTTTTATGAAGATAAAGTTATCTTTGACAATGCTAAAACCTTCCATCTCAGGAACATTTTTAAACAGATTTAATTGAAAATTTCAGGGGTCGTCCAGCTCATTTACATTTGGAAGACCGCTCATCATCTGAAAGTGTTGAGGATCCTGAACACTATGACGATCATCTGACGGTACAACTACCGGCGCGGGTACAAGATGGCACACGCTGTCGCACTGGCAGTCTCGATATGTGCATGCAGGGTAAGTGTCATGTGGGTGAGAATTTAAAAAATAAACAAAAAAAATGACATGTAACACTTGAGGTCATGCAAAGAGCTTATTAGATTGCAGCTGAGTGCAAAGAGTACTCTCTTAGCAACTTTGTTGCGAGAGTATAAAAATCAATTCGAATGTCAACTGAAACGAAAGCTGTTTGAGCAATTTTGAGAACATGAAGCAATTTTCATTTGTAATGTAGCTGAAGTTTTTGACAGCGACAATGGCAATGCTAATGGTACTGCCTATCCTTAATGGCGTGTAATTTAATATGTTGAGCCGTTGTTTCTCCGTAATGTAATACCGATATTGGCTTTTGGTTTTTCTACTGTCAATAACAAGGTTAACAATTTTTCAAATAGTAATGGCTTTCCGAAATTACACAACAACAAGTTGTGTGGCAATTCTATTTGAGGATTCTATTCACTAAAGTTAAGAGCGTTGAAATGATTTTACTTTACTACTTTTGGATTTTCATTTCTTTTTTATTTCATTTAATGCTGTTGTTATTTTCTAGCTTGTACTAGTTTTATTACTTCTTTAGATGCATATATATTCATTACATATATGTATGTACACCGTCTTTCACCTCGTAAAAGCCCTCACACTCAACTGAGCTTATAAGGACGACTCTTCCAGACACGAGCAGACGCATAGTCCATGTTAGAAAGGCACATAAGACTAATATTTCGCATTGTTGTTCGCATGAGTTCGTAGCCAAACAAATAAATCGTTCGCAACCACAAGCACTCCAACTCCTCGAATGAGATTTTGTCTGGCAGTCACCATGAGACACAATCACATATACAAATACCTATCTCAATATATATAATACCAATGTAATGTGTCTATGTACGTGTTTTTGTGCTTTTTGAGTTCCTTTCGAATGACAATAAAGCACTTTACGTGGCCTTTCGTCGCACTTCGTGTTTACTGCCACATATCTTGTAACACATCACGTTGTAAACGAAATGGGAAATGTAAGTAAGTATTGTTTAAGGGAAACTTTTTATTTAAAACTACAGTAAAAATAAGTTCAAAAATTAATGTTTAATTGGTTTGTCCTCTAATTAAAAAAGTGTCCTCATCCTGCCTTGTTTAGTTTACTAGTGTTGTGGGCTTCCTTTGACTATATTTGTATAGAAATAAACCGCAACGGACCTGCTTGGTTGTAAAAAGGAAGATCTACATATGTCATATTTGTAAAATATATTCTCTCCATTCAATCGTTTTGAACTTAGATGTATTCGATTTTGGCACCATAGGAAGGTTGCTTTCGAAAATGGGCAAAATCGGACCACTGCCACGCCCACATAATGGCGAAAACCGAAAACACATAAAGTGCCATAACTAAGCCATAAATAAAGCTATGGAAATAAAATTTGGTACGAAGGATCGCACTATGAAGGAGAATATGTGGATGTACTTTTTTTGGGGAAGTGGGCGTGGTGCCCCTTACTAAGTTTTTTGTACATATCTCGAAAACTAATTAAGCTATATCAATCAAACTTTCTAGAATTGTGTCTTTTAGGTTCTACCTTTTACAGTCCAAAATTGGAGGAAAGTTATGTTGAAAACTACTCAAAATGATTTTATTCAGTAAGGGAAAACACTAGAAACCTTAAATTAAACATTAAACATTATACTCGTAAAGAAGGTAGGTACACATGGCCTCCACCCAAATTGGTATACAAAATTTTAAGTGGGGTTGGCTCCGCCTACTTATGGCTCAAAAACCATATCTCCGAAACTACTCGACCAATATCAATGAACTTTGGTTTGTAATATTTTCCTAGCATCCCAATGATATGTTGTGAAAATAGGCCAAATCGCTTCACAACCACGCCTACTTCCTATATACCATAACTTTGAAGTCGATCTGAATAGTTTACTTTACAATATTTTAAGTAAACACTAGTGAAGATATCGGACGAACATAACTTTCTAAAAATCGCCGAAATCGGCCCCATATATTGAACATGCGCACGTCGGTGCTTCTAACCTAATATTAGGGTTTCCAACTTTCAGTGGACTTTATACCATATAAAATGGTGTATTATATAATATTAATAAAATTAAATAAATAAATTGCAAGAGTATAAAATATTCGGTCACAACCGAACTTAGCTCTTCCTTACTTGTTTAAACTAATTTTCATTTCAACCCGTTCCAATTTTTATGCCATGTTTTCAATTTTAATTCTATCAAATTTTATTATGCGTTCTGTATACATATTTTTTACTCGCCGTTTCATATTTCAATCTGTTCACACATAATTACCTAAATTTATTGCAATGCTGGTATTTAGCATGTCATGATGTTCTTTTGATGTTGGCTTTTGACATGTGTGTGTTTCAGTTTGGATGTACCGAAAAAAATCAGAAATAAATCAAAGAGGAAAGACTCAAAGTCTTACTTTTACGCATATGTGAATATGTAAGCAAAAAAGTTGTTTATTAATTTTTTTTTCACAGGAGCTAATTGATGAATTAACCGGCCTGTGCTCTATTAAAGCGCTGATTAAGGTCTATTTACCACACAAATAATTACATATACGCTCTTTGTCTGCGAGTTGTTGTTCACGATGCCCGCAGGATATAGATAATAAAATACCAATCAGCTGATGAAATTACCAACTTCTTATGAAAAGCAAAAACCAAATTGTATAACAGCTGATTGATTATCGAGTAGCTGGCAGTGTGGGGGGCAAAAACTGATTTCTCAATTAAATTTTTAATTGATCATGGATATTAGCGTAGATATTGTAAAAAATAATAGCATTAATCGGAGTGTTTGTATTTAAAAACGCGAACTGTAAAGAAAGTTTCATAAAGATCGCAACTATAATTTTATGTGATCCCTGAGGTTTCAGTTTTGGGCACTGTGATTAGTATAAAGTAACGATAAATGAACTTAAAATATATTGAAAGCATGTAAGCACTAACTACAGTATTATTATATTCATAAAGTTATTTTTTAGTTTCAAAATATTTCTTATTCTCTTTCCAGCGCGTTGGCTGAAGAAGAAAATTGATATGGCGTCTGTGGTGGCGACAGCAGTTCCTGTTGGCAGTCACTTTACTATTGGGAGGCCAGCAACGCAGTGTTCGGTGGCATGTGGCGGAGGTAAGCGTAAATGTAGAAAAAACAATAGAATTATTATCATAATATCTTCTCCTACACATCTAGACACACACCCAAAGTAAATAGTTGTAACAACAGGCTGCGTCATTTAGACGCTCAGTGTGCCAAAAAAACCGTCGTTTACGAAAATATCACGATAATAAAGTAAATAAACAGACAAACAATTTGAAATGTGTCACTCTGTTGTGACTACATTCTTGCGAAATGCTGTATTATGGGGTGTAGCAGGTACTAGTAGCAAGAATTATAGGCAATAGACGCTACTCAGGACTCGCGTGTCATAGTTCAGTTTGTAATCCTTAGCAGCACCATCTGCAGCACACATACTTCCCCTGGAAAATACCATTGATTTCCCACCTACCTACCAATCCTCTCTGATAAAAGTTCGAATGCAAATTTCGCATGTCAAATGTATTTCGTTTTCTCTTTTTGTTTTCGTTTCTTACACGTACCTGTAGGTTTGTGTTCCAACCTGCCGGTGCGCATACACGCATATTTCACGTATATTTTAGCTTCTTAACCGTAGACCTTATGCCGATGCGTCAATTTGTTTTGAGTAACAAATCACTGTGACATTTCAAGTACGCTCTTGTCCCACTTTCATTCGCACACGAATTTCGTAACGTATTGTGGCTAGAGGGTGTCATTCAGTCGGTCGGCTGAGTGTTTAGTGAGCGCACGCTGAACTTTTTTGGTTGGTTTTGTTTGGGCGATTGACTAGTTAAACAGAAGGATGCTGTTTTTGTGGAGGTAAATGGTTTTATTTGTGACATATCACGTAAATTCGTTTTGGTTATGCTTCATATATCTGTGCTCCATATCTGCGATGTAATTGAGTGTAAGTGAATGAATTGGAAATTCGTGTTTCGAATATGTTAATATTCTCAAATATGTTCTCAGCTATGATAATTTCCTGTAAATCACACATATCTATGTGTTAAACATGTATTATATTCAGCCACATATTTGACCGCACTTACTTGACAAGATGGCCATAGTGAACCGATTATTTTCTAGAGTACATACAAATTAAAAACACATTATTACAACCACAGTTATTGTCACACATGTGAATAATATCATTCATCTTCATTAAAGAAATCACAAAAGAACTCAACTAAATAATTCAAATGTATGATAAATGGACTTCTCAAGTTGTTCAAATTTGAATCAAATCATTAGGGAGTAATTAAAAGGAATTATAGGTTGGGTGATATTATCCATTCGAAATGGTGAACAAGTCAAAAATCATTGCAGACAAATAAAAAATCAAATTGTACCTAAGTCAGGGCATAATTGATATGTACACAGACATTACATATGTATAATATCTATGTGATTCATGTGAATGAGAATTGAACTGTCACAAACATTGACGACAATTTATCATTTAATCATACATATATTATTTACAACTATAATGTGAACAACGACTATTAATCGATTGTAAGTTGTCTATAATTGATTTCTTTGTACAGAAAATCAATCATTTCTCCTGTCAAACACATTACAGATTACTCATACGCCACGTGCGACATGAACACAGTAGCACACAATGGTCAAATAAATGTCTTCAGAAGAGTCATCCACACGAATTTTTAATGTTCTCAAGTATGCAATGTCAAGTGTTAGTGATTAAATGATGGAAGGCCTAGGACTAAAGAGCTACATTGTGACACGCAATAAGCGCAGGAGTGTGAAGGCACAGCAAATACTTGAAAACAAACACTTAACTGAGAGTTGAAGTAGCTAAGAATAGTTGATGTACTTATGTACATGTATATAAATATATTTTGTGCAATACATATTTCGAGGCGCATGTCCTTTGTTCTTGCGTGTTGCGGCTTACACGCAAGTGATACAACATATTGAGTCAAACGAAAAATGTGAAATTGTGCGTTAGATATATATGAACACTTTTCCTTTCAATAATCCTCACGAGGAGAGAACATTTATAAAAGTACGAAACATTAATTTTTTTTTGTGCAAATGTATTTATGTATTTGTAGTCACTTCTCAGAAGCATTTTTTTGTGTTTTACAAATATTTTTTTTACATTTATATATATTTTCCCCTTTTCAAGCAAAATATATCGATTTGCCGCTTCCTTTTCCTCTTCACTTTTTTACCTTTTTCGCTTCTTTACGCAATTTTTCAATTCCCTTAGCTCATTCGAAATTTCCCAAGGCTCCCTCAATGACAATTCCACTCTGCTGCCTACTGAAAGCCAATAAAAGCAGCGCAGAAATCACTCAAATAAGGTTGGAAATTTATTTGTTCATTTCCACGCTACCATTCCACTTACTTCTATATATTTTACCACAAAACTTAGCAAGACTGGTATTACACCAGTTCATGTCTCTGTTTTGGTTTATGCTATGGTTTCAACAAGCTCTAATTAATCCCATGGATATGCCGCTGATCCATAAAAAGCCAGTGAATGTCTGATTTGGTGATTATTGCCTGTAGCTGTTCAAATTAGAGTTTTATTGCTCTGGTTGTTTTTGTAATTTGTATTTGCTGCTTTAAGTTGTGTGTACTGATAATTGGCGTTGAGCTGTAATATTAAATTTTTCGCAGCTCAGTCAACGGTATTTTAACGGTATTATGGTATTTCAATATCAATCAAGCTAGAGGAATGTCAGTGATGATATCTCAGACTTGTTTAATGCTTTCCTCCCTAAATTATAATATAAGTTGCATTTAATTCTTCGTTTAGTATTTCATATTTAAGGCCCCTTTCTTTTAGAGGATCACAATTTCTGTCAAACATTCCGTTTTCTTAAAGTTGGCACAGGTTTCAATCAGGTCTTGTCGGATTCTTCACTGTCATATTTAATGGATGTATTATCGTACTCCATTGATCTCTCATTGGCTCGTGAGCGCGTGTTCTTCAACTAATGCTCCGCTGTCAACAGTTGAATTTAGCGCGTATAGCGCTAGCACAATTGCGCTTCTAGCCTGCGAGCAACGTGTGTATAATATTCTCATTTTCAATTTTCTTGCTTAAGTTCAGCAATGATTTTGCGTGCCGTCGCACACCTTTCCGCCAAGGTAAGTTTTGTTGCAATTGGCAACATTAGTTTCTATCTTATACATCTGTCGGTACACTTATCCTTTCTCCTGTCTGCTATCGATGTCATCCGTGCCGTCACCTCTGCTTTTTTTTATGAAAATTTTGGTGAAGTGTTTTATTTTTTGTTTTGTGTCTAATAGTTATGTATATAAGTTTTGTTTTTGCTCTATCTGCCAAAACTTAGTTTTAAAGGTCGTTCTAAATAGTTCATAGTTCTGATAGAAGAAAGAGTGCTTTAAAACTGAAAAATAAAACTTCTGCTAGATTTAAATTTACACAAAGTGTAATATATTTGAGTATAATTGTGGATGCACATTATTACAGGTATATCTGTGCATAAGTAATGTACGTGAATGAGTATTGATATACAGAATGAATGAATGTGAATATGAATATGAATATGAGTAGAAAAATTTATATGAATATAGACATGTTCTTTAAACATATGAGTATTAAAACTAGTAAAACTACAAAGAGGAAACGGTTTTAGAAAAATCAGTATGTATACGAATATGTGACATATTATAAATTTGAGTCAAATGACAATATATGACTGCCATTTATGCAAACATAAAGATGAAAATACCTACAGTTATACAATTTAAATTGAATATGATTTTGAATTAGTAGAAGGAAGGATATGAGTATATATATAAAAAAATAGTAGAGTTGTAAATAAGTAATAAAGATATTTTAATTTGTATGACTATAAATATGTAAATGAGTACAATAACGAATATGAATATGAGTATTGAATAAACACAATGTCTCTGATGAATGATGTATGAATATGAATTGAAATATTTATAAATATGCATGGAACCCAATGATTTTAGTACGTGATTCGTTGGTTTACTTTAACCCTTTCGCGGACACGTCGGCATAATCCGACACAACGAATGGCTTAAATTGGACACGTCGGTATATGCCGACATAGAAAAAATGAAATAGGACATTTCATTTTCTGTCCGACGTCGAGCATGTCCCTATAACAAATCAAAATCCCTAACTAGAACACGTCGGTGTATGTCGACATACTATAATTTTTTTGCTTTGAGTAAAAATTACATATTCAATAAACCATAAACCCAAAACTGAAATCGGAATTCAATTATCGGTTTTATAAGCCAAATAAATGCATGTGTCATTCTGATAACATTTACTAAATTTCGTGTGTCCGCGAAAGGGTTAAACACTGCATCAATTTTAGTACTGCAATATTTTTGTTACTTATATCTTCTTAAAAGATGGAACAAATGAAGAGTATCGAAGTAAGACTCTTTAAGAGTACTCAAATAATACAAAATTAAATACAGCCAGTTAAATTGAGAAGCAAATGTTATATATGCACTTTCTAAAATATATTATTATAAATCCAAATTTATTTATTACACTTTATATTTGTTTTCAACTTAGAATTTATACTCGTAAAGGTCAATTAGTTCTTTAATATTTACTTTATTTTAATTTTTCCATTTAAGGCCATTACTACTATTGCATGCCCTATTAACTCTGACCTCCATTAATAAGTAGTGTTATCTCAAAATATTTACAATATTTGCGCCATTAGCTGTGCACTACTTTCGACTTCATGCCAATGCTTTCGTTAAGTTTTAATAGTATTTTTTCAACCTCACATTAGTTGAGACTCATTTTGTCCTTGGCCACAATGTTGTGACGCGTTAAATGGATTTTTTGACGCCCACTTCATTTACTGTTAACGCGTCACTCGCACTGAAATTCACTCAGTTAGGAAAAACTGTTCAACACTGGCGCCTTCATTTGCAAGCTTCTCACCCATCCACAACAACACCACTGTCACTTTCGCTAAAGTTTTAAGACCGAACTTGTTTTTTTAGCGCAATTTCCTGTCTCGTTTGCATACAAACTGGAGATATGGACTTGTTTGGCAGGCAATGGGTGGTTGTCATATTGAGAACCGAGGGTGCATATCAGTGCATTTCAGAAGTGCATAACTTTGTATAAATATACGATATTTTGCAACAATACAGTTCCTAAAAAAATGTGGGCAGAAATATGTGGCAACTACTGTTGTTATGAGAGGCTCCTTATGGCCAGTGGGTCATTCATTCAGTCATTTATGCTATGTGGGTATAACGAGAACTATTTGTGTGGTGATATTGAAGGTGATGCAGGTGGCTGATAAATATTATAGAAAGGCCTTGATAATAATGTTCTGGTCCAAAGTGGACCATATAGAAGAAATTGAGGTTTAAACATCCTGACACTTCTCTTTAGCTAGTCCAAACCCGGCCAAAAACTGTATGTTAGGCCCAAAGACCTACCTACAAATTTTAGCATAAGACCAATCTTCCAAGACGATATAGTCTACTCAAAGGCCGATCTACCAATCTATAGAAGATAAGGTACTTCGTTGTCACACTTTCTCATTATATTCTCTTCACTCAAGCTCCTTCCATTTCATTATAAAAAAGTAATTATTTGCTTTAATTTCATTTTCATTTCGCTTCAGGTGGTTCACCGATGACTGGAGTCCATGCAGTCGCCTCTGTGGACCTGGCTACCGTGAGCGGTGTGTGCGGAGGAGAATAATGGCCTCAAGACAACGGTAAGCGCAAATTGAGTCATAAAATAGCAACAGTGTCGAAAGAAAGAAGAAAAAATACACAAACAGCGAGCACCTTCGCGGTGTTGGCTTTTGTAACTTTCCATTTCAAGCGCTTTGAAGACTATTAAAAATTGCTTACAGTTCTTATGTGCGCAGCTGGAAGCGCGCCCGTTGTTATATTCATAATTGCTACTGAACGTTTATCCCACCCCACCTTCGGTTGTGTTGTTGTGCGGTAACTTGACTAATTTCGTGAAATTACCGCTAACCAGCCGCAATTTTCTTATACAATTTACACTTTTTACTCTGTGTTTTTCGTTTTTGTTATATTCTTTCATTTTGTCCGCCATTTCAGGTACTGAGTATACTCAGTTCTGTTAAAACGTAGTGTGTGTGTGCTTTGTTGTGGAGATAAAAGCATTAAAACTCGTGCCGCTAAGCTTTTTGCATTCACAGTTCATCCCTTTGCCTGTTTTTATTATTAAACCTTCAACTTTTATTTTACGTTGTAAACTTTTTATTTGCGACTTTTTGCGCTTCAATTAGTGTAAAGCTTTCATTTTTCACGTAATTTCCGCTTGTGTGATTGTTGGGAGTAAAATCATTTAGCAATGTGTCTTTAATTTTGCGTTGCTGGTAAAAAGGCTAATATTAATTTGAATGATTTTACGCGCGTACATTTGAAGTGAAGTTTTTTTCAATTGTTGGATCAACTTGGTCCAGAAATTCCGAAGAAATCGGAAATTAGCCATAACTGCAAAAGCATTTTCATTTAAAAGATGTTTTTTACGAATAATTTCGTTGTCATAACTCAATCAAACTAGAGGACGAAAGCGGGCCACAGAATTGATTTTCTGTCAGTGAGCAACGTGAAAATAAATTTAAGAAAGGTTTGACTTGAAAAAATTTAGAGCGGTAGATTTACTGAGTAATGTACACTCAAAGTTTTGACGGCTCTTAGTTATTAAATCCCATAGTTAAATTAACTGCCGTATATCAATTATAACGAGCGATGTTAGTTCCACAAACTGACAACGGCAGCGATTTAATAAATAAAATTTATATATTACAACATTGTAATACGCTACATCAGCAAACCACTATATCCCGCAACAACTCGCCCATAACTACAACTCCTTCACTGAAGTCACTTGCACTGTTTGCCGGTGTTTTATGATGTAATTGCACTCGAGCTGAAATGCAACTGAAAAAATCCTAAAAGCAACAACCATATCGACGTCATTTAACTACAACAAGATGTAGATGACGAAGCTATCTGACTCTGGTGACTACATAGCGAGCAGGATACGCGCCGAACTTGTTGAAATGCGGCAGTTTGCTTCCTTGTTGCTTATACCTACACATACATGTACATAGATATGATGTAGGTCGTCGTAATGCGTACCTACAAATCCTCTAAGCCTTTCTACGCTGCTGCACTTGCGCATCTCTGCGAAACTAGTCAACATTTGTTGGGATGAAGCTTAGCTGTTTGAAGAGTTTGTCGCACATAAAACTCCGGGGACGGCGCACGCGAAAGCATAACTAACTTCATTGAAAGCTGTTAAATCCCGGCATGTGCGCTCGCTTATGACGTGGTGTGCTCCAAAATATATGTACCCACATAAGCACCTACTTATGTACATATTTATATATATTTCCATAAGGTAATGATGTAAGTACTTATGACCAGACCGTTTACTTCCAAGTCGCATATGCTGCGCCTCCGCACTCGGAAGACTGCTGTGTTAAATTCCAACGACGCATCTCTTTTAGACCCTCATCGCGTTTGGCTTGTGACGACTTAATGCTCTTTCCTCTGTTTGTAGACATAGGCGACAAAAATATTTGCATACATAATATGGCTTGGGCTGTGGGTATAAGTGAACCACTTTGTATATGGTGGAGAGCGATTATTGGCTGCTGTCGAAAAGAGTTGCCATCAGTTAGGAATTGAGCTGAGTAATTTTTATTGTTATAAAAGGTTTTAGATTTATTATTTATTTTTTCCGATATTTGGATATTTTTCTGGTTTGAGCCCCTAGTATAAATTAAATATTATGGAAAAGTTGAAATTTTCTACCTTAATGTAATCACGGAAAACCATCCGATTTGATTTCCAAAAGGGTAGTGATCAATAAATAGCACTACCAGGGATTATACCTAGGAATTCGCTAACTTCTTAAGCTTATGCGGCCTCTCATACATTTTGAATATTTGTATTCGATTTAAAATTCAATGAAATCAACTCAAAGTCACACTCTACAAAGAAGTTCTAGTATGCTAGCGTATAGTATATGATCCTGTGATTTGGTGTTTATCAAGTAACTTGTAGTCATTCTCAACTATCTTTGATCTGAGAGTTATGATACTAAAGTTTCAAAGTTTTACTAAATGTTAAACTAGAGACCAATGAGTCTTCGTATTATTACTCTTTGTATGGAAAGATGATCTGAGGAGAACTTTCAAAGTAATACCCTCTTCACCTTGTGAGAATTAAATCGACTTATTTATTACGTTTTCTTTCTCGACTTGTTTCAAAGAACCTTAAAAATTTCTAAACGTATCCTATTGTTTTTCTAATTATTAGCTTAGATTGATCTCACCTACTGCTCTTTAGAAGTCTGAACAGTCGGCTTTTTTTGATAATGATAACTGATAATTGATAACTTTTCAATAGATTTATGTTTATCCCGAAACACGTGTTTTAAAAATTTGTACATTTTTATTTAAGTTATTTTTGAATAAATCCTTCATACATGGCAACCCGGCGAATTTGGTTTAATTTTAATACAAATGAGATTGTGGCTACAAATAAATACCCATGAGTTTGTGATTCTGTGGGTTCTAAGTACTCGCATATGTTTAGGCAGCTTTACTAAACACGAGTATATGTGTAAAAATGTTTTGTTATATTATTTTTATGACAGCAACCAAAATATGAGCATCCTCTCCACTCCTTTTTTGCATTTAATGGGTTCGTGCTCACTTTATTATGCATATGTAAATACACTAAGCTAAACCCACATATATTTTTACATACGTACATACCTAAGTACTTAGTACCAACAAACATAAATACCTTCAGTTCATCATCCTTTGTATGTTAAATGTTTACACAAATTTGCTCACCATCTGGCTTTGTGCATTTGTTTGCTCTGAGCATCTTCTTCGTTGTTCTTTTTCATTGGTACGAATTTGCATACAATTTTGACTTTTTCACAATGCCAGACGTAATTATATACCCACCATATCTCTGTTATATAAACACATACATACATATTTATATTTTTATGCAAATTTTTAATGCCAAACACGTTTAAATAATTTATAATTCCTTATCATTTTTTGTCATATACGTTTCATCTCAATTGCGGTGGTGCCCTCTATACAACAAAAACAACAACTGAACTTTCCTTATGGCATTTGAATATTTAAATATGCTGTAATTTGGTGACTCAAACCACGGCACTCCTGTCACAACTCAACTATTTCGAAATGCCCTGCGGCTTCCACAACCATATATGTTTGTATGTGTACCTTTGCTCCCATGCATAGTGGTCTGTAACCTGTGGGCAGGGCTTGCAAATGCATGGAGTTGAACATAAATTGTCCGATGACAGACACAGCGCCAAATGCGACCCACTTATGAAGCCCATATCAGTGCAGCAGTGGTCGACGGGGATCTCATTTGACAGTGGCGGAGGTACGATTATACTCGGCAGCAACGCACCACTCGCATTGGTGAGTAGTGAATGTGTTTAAAAAATATATTTGAATTTAGCATTAAGTTATTAAAAAGGCAAACAAGTATTTAAAAAAAACTAAATGAATACTCCACGTTCCATTTCTAGTCGGATGATGGTGATCCCAATGAAGAGGACGACGGAGGGCACTGATGATTCCAGTAATGGTGATGTCGGCTTGGTGACCTGTCATCTGCGTCATGAAGAGCCACAACAGCCGCGCGCCTTACTGGTGGCGGTTATGGTTATATGGTATTCGGAGTCGGAGGTGCCTGCAGGCGATCCAAGGTGAGTAGTGAATGACTAAATGTAGGCAAATTTAAAAGTGTATGGTATGGTATTGGTCTTGGTCCCTCCGTCTTAGTTTTTAAGTAGACAAACTTAAATCAGACGCTCTAACTACCCTCATAACTCATTATATTTATCTAACCTCTATCTCCACTGCATTTTTGAATTACACTTTGACCTTTTTAACTACGACCTGTGATAACAAAATCTAAAAGCTCATTGCGCAAGGCAAATATTTTTAATGAAATATAATATTTAAAATTACTTCCTCCAACCGCAAATACTTCCAAAGCGTTACATTTCGGACACGTGTACAACCAGACAGTAACAACAACTTATTCCTGTCTAAGCCTTTTGTTATGGTAAATGAGGCAACCTCATCCACAGCATACACACTCCTAAACCATTTCCTCAATGTTGACAAGCTTATAAAAGCTTACATAATCGTCAATTGCTGAGTTCTTTTTGCTATTTACCTTCTAGCACCTTCTTCACCTCCAATGCCAACCTACACCTTATTTAACTGTCTGTTTTTGACAAGTTTCAGTCCACCAGTCGCTGTAATCTAACTTCACTCTGTAATATTATCGGTTAACCGGTAGCTTTAAACCTACTTACATATTCCCTCCCTTTCAGGTTTGTAGTTACCTCTATAGGCTTCTATTTCCACTTCATTTCATCGCCACAGACTCGCAGACACTTAATCGTTTAATCACCTGTGCGTTAGTCAACATTATCAATTCTCTTATAGAAACAATTTCTATGGAATAGACAGTAGAAGCAGCCAATCTTAGTCTCGAGTGTGTTAAACGAACTTATTTATATGCGTGAGGTTATTTCCTGTACTTTCTTTAACACAAGTCTATTCACTATTCACTATTTCAAGTTATTATAATATTATAATCTTGTTTTAATAAGCAAGGATTTAGCTTCGGAGTTACAAAATACGACAAAATCGACTTTTTTTCATGGTATTGGGCCAAGTATACCTTTTTTGTTTTCCTGGACCAGACATGGACCAGAGTGATATATTCGTATTCGAAGGGGCTAAAGAAAGTATAGAACCTGATTTTTGGAAAATAGGCACAATTAAGAAACATATTTCATTTGAATTTTTCTAGAATATCTGATAGATTTACCGATTTTTGCGGTAAACAAATTATCAATTGGCACTGAGGTCTTCAATATCTGTGGCCTTGAAAAGTTGTAGCCCGATTTTGGCAATTTTTAGACTATGTCACTGTAGAAATATATTATTTGTGCACATCAATCTCAGTGATTACAACAATAAAAAGAATTCTAGAATCCTAGTTTTAAATATATACCAATATCATAAGAGATCTTTAGGAGTTAGGTTAAGAATAAAAGCTGATATAGGTACATTTTTTGTCGGAAAACTTGACTAAGTCTTTTAAGCTTAATCAGCTGAACAACGTACCCGAAATGGACTTTGAAAAATATCCGCCCGGGTGTAATGATACTTTGCACTTATCTATTAAGTTGTCATAATAGTTTCTGCCATACGATTACAACTAAAAGCTTCATGCTGAGAACTTAGGAGCGTCTGAATAGCTTTTTGGCACTCTGGGTGACATCACTATTTCATAGCACTCAACTCTACCGCATATGAAACGGTTAGTTTTCTACCTTTTACAAAAGCTGTCGACTTTTATATAGTTAGTTTCTTAATCAGCCCGCGCAGGTGTTGTTTTTACGACTGTTACCGAAGATTATGCCTCCAAGTTGATTCAATCAAAAACTGTGAACTACTTTTATTGCGCTTTAAACATAAAATGCGCGAAGTAATGACTTAGAAATTATATGTACTTTTGTGCAACACCCTAAACACCATAGTGAAAACAATAAATTAGAGCGATTGAGCGATTGCAGGGATGAGAGGAGAGCGGCGTTCGAAATGATGTCGAGAGTTATGCCATTTGCTTGATGACAGTGTGGTAAACAGCATAGTGAATTACGGTGTTTAACATTAAATTAGAGCTTATTTGCTCAAAGGAACCGAAGTGTAAGCGGCTCAGTAATGAGTGAGCAAATGGACTGGTTGAGCGCATTCAATGCGGCGCCACTAATAATCTCTAAAGAGCTTGTACTCAACTCAACGCCAAATATTTATTTAATAGAGCATAGGTAGTATTCTTTTGAAACACAAAGAGGTTTTCGCATTATTATCACGACTGACCAAACTCACTCACTCTTTGCTCACTCCTATTCGTCACAGATCACCTGCTGTCGATAAGTTTCACTGTGACACAACCAATGGGGCATTTGGTACGGTCAAATGGTATCAATAATTGGGACATGAAGTGTAATTTTCTTTGCCGTTGGTTTTACTGTTATTTATTTTTTTACGTAATTTATATTTTTTTCTGTATTTGAGAAATTTGTCAGCTACACGTCTACACGGACTACTAACATTTATTATGAAAAAAGGGAAAATAATAACAAATCACATTCACTTAATTGACAAATGAAAGTGACATATAAAATCAATTAACTTTATTGTTGTTGTTATTTCTTTATCAGCCTTTCAGCCAGTTCACTTTGCAATTTTGCCTTCTTCCAGCATAAATGGCAGGCAGCAAAACGACACAAGAGAAAACTTGAAGATAGATCTTAGCAAGCTCGTACATATTTACTAATTATTACATTATTTGTTGAAGCTGTTGTTTTTCCTTTTGTATGCTTTAGGCAATGGATTGTGTCACCAACAGCCAATCCATTATTTCATTATTTGCTGCCAGCTGCCGCCAAATGACAAACCACAAAACCAATATAAAGCTGATCACCAAGCGTCAAGCTTTCCACTGCCCACGCCACCTCTCTTATTTGTCGCCACTCTTCGAATTGTAATAATATTGATTACATTTATTTCGAATGCTTAAGGTGCAGCTTCTGTGAATTGTTGTTAGTAGAAAAAACGCAAATACATTTTTATTTGTAAGCATTTAGTGGCCGCCTAGTTGGCTCTTTGGAATTTTGCTGGCGACTGGCCTCCATTGCCTTTGGTGCCAGCCTCAAACTCACTGGTTTTTATACTGCACTGTGAATCATATTCCCTACATTTCTCCAATTTTTCTTCTTCTGCTTGGTTCCACTTGGCTGATTGTCTGGTTAGGAGTATCTTTCACTGCAGTGCGTTTTTACTTGAGCCTAAGTGACTCCGTCTTTTGCTGTTCCTATTCAGCATCACAATCCAAATATCCAACGCCAACGAAGCATATCTTTGGGTGCATAGTAAAAAGTAGGTCGCCTTTTAGGCGCTTCGCAACTTTGCACTGTGGGACGTATCGGTTCAGTACTGAAATTTGAACTTTTCGCAATTTCGTAATCTTTAAAATTGATTATTTCTATTATATTTTATGAATTTATGGCAACTCCGTTCCCAAAAAAGTATTCAGAATATTTATAATTTTTTCTATGAAAACCTTTTTTTCAATTGATTGCATCATTTGATGTATTTTGACTTATCACTAACCACTGTGCTTAATCGGCTTTCGAATCACTAGCCAAGCTTCTTAACATCTTGCATATGCGGCAGTTAGAGTAGGCCACTTCCCGCGCGATAATAAACTATACTACTATGTTTATTATTTCAAGGGTATTCACCAGTTTATTTAACGCTGACAGCAAGCATGGCGTTGAGCAGACTTTGTGGCGCGTCGTCATGTCGCCACCAATTCTGTTACTGTGAGGAGTACATGGCCATTATACTATTGTCTCATTGTAAACATATTTCTGCCTTTCTGTTCTCTGTCTGGCTGCCTGCCTGGCACCAGCTACAAACATTTGGCTTTTATGCGAGAAATATTTTTTATTGCACAACATTTTTGGCAAGCAAAATAAATTGTTGGCATAATTCATTGTTACTATTTATGCAAATGAAATAAAATAAGTCAGATTTTTATTACAAGTGTCCTTTAACAATAACGGTAAAATGAGAATTTACACTCAACTTAACGGACGTTTTAAGCGACAAAGAAGTTTGCTTGACATTTCAGTGCGATGACGACTGACAAAAATGTTTTTATTTCTCCTTTCTTTCCATCATTAGTTTTGTGAAACTTAAATTTCCGGAACCAAATCCATTACGACACATTTAATTTACATTTACTAAAGTCACACACTGGCTGTAACGTCTTTTGTGGCTTCCACCAAATTTGAACAAATTTCAAATTTCCTGAAAATACATTTTTTTCTCAACATAATAGTTTGATATCTGCAGAGCAAGTATACTTACACTTATCGTTAGTTTTTTCATTCAATGAATACATTGTTTTTCGATTTCGTTTGCGATCATGGAAATTATCACTTGCCTTTTTTGCTTTAAACATTTTTTTTTGCCTTTTGGTACTCACACAATAAGATGTACTTTCCTTATTTCAAGAGGTCTTTAACATTTTGGTGCATATGTATGTCTAGGAGAAATTTAGAAAAATATTAGAAAGAAATGTATCCTATTACTGGATTACGGTGCCTCTTACTAAAATGCATACTTGAGTATTTCTGCGATTATTTTCCTAACAATAATAGTAAATCACTTTTTTAAAATAGAATTTGAGGTTCCAAAAATGATCAAAACCTTGTGCTTAATGTGATTGTTGTTCGTTATTTTTCTTTCTTACAGCTTCGTAAAAGATAGCGAATGGTCGCCATGCAGCGTGATCTTATGTGAAGGTGTCAAACCACACGATGAAGTGGAGCGTTGTGTCGAGGAGTCGTGTATGCTGCCCTCACACGCTTACGATGATCAATATCCACGCGACTCCATCAAGGTAGGCGTCTCCGAACCGGGCAAAACATATGTGTGGCGTGAGCAATGTTATATCTCGTGTAGTGCTAGTGGCTTGGGCGGTGTTGAGGAACTGATAATAATTGTGAACGTGAAGGCACAGAAGCTTTAACCTCTGCCGATATGATCAAAGCTGAATGAAATAAACAAACAAACATCAAACAAGTTAGGATTAGAATTAAAATTTTAGTAAAAATTGTATACGTTTTATTCGAATAACGGTTTGGTCCTAATTGTACTGTTTTTATATTCGAGCGGCCTTTTTTAGGCTATAATCATTAATAATATGTTAGTAGGATTGAATGTATTTAGCAGGTGTGCATTTGCTTCACACGAAATTGACCTTAGCTACCTCTTATTAAGAGGAGTAACAGCTGTGCTTTGTGGCCTTTAAAGTAGCAAATATCCATCCCACTCACAAACATTCTACTAATACACATACAAATATTCACCTACAAACGAAACTTATACAACAATATGAGTAGGAACCTTTTAGCAAAGTCTACAAGTGCGCTCGTCACATACCCTTTCGGCAGCAGATCATTTTCAACAGCTACAAGAAAATACAATAGATATGTAGTTGTAGGATTTCATGCGCTTTCAAATTTGTGTTTGGCACACACATATCTATAAAAGATAGTGTTCGTATGTCTTCCTATTCCATATTTGCTGTGTTACGTTATTACTTTTGCTCTCAATCCGTATACCCGGCACTCAAGTCATTGACTGCAAATCACATATTGTCTAAATATTTTCATCCGCTTTGTCACTTTTTGTCACCTGCACCCTTCCTGAAAATTCAC
Organism: Zeugodacus tau; assembly: GCA_031772095.1. Taxonomy (NCBI): domain Eukaryota; kingdom Metazoa; phylum Arthropoda; class Insecta; order Diptera; family Tephritidae; genus Zeugodacus; species Zeugodacus tau. Next base: position 9,967,926 of record CM062651.1, on the reverse strand, counting down.
TTGGCATCTCCTCGCTTCGCTTCATTCAATCTCATCCACTTCTAATACCAAAGTCGAGCTCTATAAGTTTACTATAAGTTTACTCTATATGTTTACTTGCTGTTGTCCATTTCTGGAGACAGTAGCGCAGATGCTCCTTTTTTTATCTTTCCTTAGGATCCTATACATTTAGTAGAAGAGAGTACGTTGGGTACTTACGTTTTGAATGCACAATAGAGAATTAAAATAAATAAATGGAAAAAAATAAAACACCAGAAAGAATTTAGCATATTATAGAATGATAAAACTAGCGGATTAATAGTTTTTTATTTTATTTTTATATTCACGTAAATTCTTCGAGAAAAGTGGCTAAGTGTATTAAATGGTGCTAGTTCCAATTCCAGTTGAACACTATCAGGCTCGGTTGAAAACAGTTATTTACGTAAGAGATATTCGAACTGAGATAAATTATGCATCCGAAATCAGTTTTTAGTTCTAGGCTTGTAAGATCGGGAAGCTAGTTACAGGCTATCATTGAAGAATCATAGCTATCCATTTCATCAGAGCTCAAGAAAAACCTTAAAGTAAGCATTTTGCTTCAGAGCATTTGCTTTAGTGCTATATTTAAAATTGTATAGTGCAGTATTTTCATCCATCTTATGTGAAAAATAATCCTTCTTTCGTATCTTTTCTGTTTCACCTCTCAAAATACCCGCCGCAAGCAGCAATGTAGATGGCAACATTATGGAAAATGACGTGAGTCAAATCATTTGCACAAATATAGAAAAGTGTGGACGCACCAAAATTGAAAGCGCAATAGCAAATACTTCAACTTTAAGCTGAAAAAGAAAATGCATTCCAAACTGGACTAACAACTGTCCAGGGTTGTACAAGCGTGAGTGTTTATAGAGATACAAATTGAAATATGTATTTTTCACATTTACAACAAGTTCTCGGAAAATCACATCTGTGGTGTGCTCTAGTTATTCTGTATGCTGGGTCCCTACGTGTATTTGTGCGCTCGGCGTTGATAATTGTTTGATCAAATCGTGGTTTCAAAGCGTTTGATGGTTGCACACGTCACGCTGTAGCTCGGCATGCAATCGTCGCATGCAGTTGTTTGTTGGAATGTATTGGATTACGGATAGTTATTATGGTCAACAATGTTTATCAACTTTACGTAATTTGATAGTTTTCCTCTTCGTTTGCTACACGCTGAGCACATCACCACGCGTTATCATATCTTAATCTTCACAGCTTCGTAGCGTGCTGCCACTCTTTTACTATTTCACAGCTGAAGCGCTCACATGGCTGATTGTTGGATTGCTTTTATAATCAGATTTTGTCAATACAGTTATTCCAGTACTTGTGTGTGCATCCTCTTCATGTGAGTGGCGAGTGCATGAGAGGATGCATCTTTACACGATTGCAATGACAACACGCGTTTAGAGGAAAATGCAATTTGTTTGCTCGATTCCATTTTGCTTTGGGTTTCTCTTGTGTGATTTTCCTTCTTCTCTTCTTATTCCAAATACTTTCCACGTTTTCGGTGAAATAAATTTTCATTTTCAACTATAGAAATTGCATTTTCTAGTTTCGTTATATATGTTTGTAGCAATCATTTGCCATTTAAGTTACTTAAAATAAGAAAAATAAACCTGAAAATATGATTTTTTTCACTCAAACTAATGATTAAATCCTTCCTCTTCTTCATAACCTTTGATGTATGCCTTTCAACTCTGCAACATCGCTTAACAGTGGCAATTAGCACAGCAGGTTGACGAAGATGGCGGTGGCACGCCGAAGTCCACAAGCACCAACAATGGCGGCAGTCATGCCAATGTTCTACTAGCGATGACGTACTTCTAAGCGCTACTCAGCAATTTACAGGTGAGCTGATCCAACAACTGTAGAGATCGTAGTGGAAAATGCCCACACAAAAGTGGAGAGAAATAGAGAAATAGTAGAACAGTGTCAGTGTCAGTCAGGCAAGCAGTCATAAAAGTAGTCCATGAATCGGTCATTCCTGAAGACAATAAAGTTGTCAGTTAAATATGACAGTCGCGCTGGCTTCATGGGCTCTCTCTCCCCTCAAATTGTGACCGAAAGCCAATAACATTTAGTCCTTTGTCGTTTACCTTGTTGTTTTTGCTAACTCTTTTCCATGTTACTACTTCTGGTAAATTTACTTCGTTGTTTCAAATATTAATTTGTCTTCTATTTAATTGTTGTTGGTTTGTTTGTTAGTTGCTTCGTTCGCTTGTTCGTTGATTCAATCGTTTGTTTTACTTTTTCGGCACTCATTATTTAATACACTCGCTCACTGGTTTGCTTGCGTTGTGCATAGACAATGTACTCATTGTGTCATTCATCGTTACTGTTATTGTTGTTGTTAATACACAGGTTGTTTGGTAAGGTGGCAAACAATTTTCAATTTTGTTTGAAACTATTTTAGTTGTTTTTGTTGCTTTTGTTTTGGCACGTGTTTGTTCGATTAATATCTGACATGGGATAACTGCTTTTGTTGTGTGTTTGCTTAATCATTTTAGCCTCTATTTTGTATAGTTATGCTTCATTGGTTCGTTCTTCCATCAATTATTTATTGAATTGCAAACATTTTTCTCATCAAACTTTTCAAAACTTTCTTATTGGTTTACATATAAATTTACAATATATAATTTTTTTTTAAATTTCATGGAAAATTTGGCATGATCTTCATAATTGTTTGTATTGAATAATATTCATGTATGTCATTCAATATTGGAACTGCGTGTGCTATTTGGGATCTTGCTTTTTAGCAAGTTTTTTAAATCATATTCCAACATACGCTTAAAACTGATTCCAATTCCAATCATTCATTTTCTCTTACTGTAAGCAAATTTGCAATTTCCGCTAAATTGATTTCATTTGCAGAATCATCTCTATATAGCGATTCCTTTTTATACTCTCGCAACAAAAGTTGCTAAAGAGAGTATAATAGTTTTGTCCACATAACGGTTGTTTGTAAGTCCTAAAACTAAACGAGTTAGATATAGGGTTATATATACCAAAGTGATCAGGGTGACGAGTAAAGTTCAAATCCGGATGTCTGTCTGTCCGTCCGTCCGTCTGTCCGTCCGTGCAAGCTGTAACTTGAGTAAAAATTGAGATATCTTAATGAAACTTGGAACACGTGTTCCTTGGCACCATAAGAAGGTCAAGTTCGAAAATGGGCGGAATCGGACCACTGCCACGCCCACAAAATGGCGATAACCAAAAACACATAATGAGATATAACTAAGCCATAAATAAAGTTATGAAAATAAAATTTGGAACATAGGATCGCATTAGGGAGGGGCATATTTGAATGTAATTTTTTTGGAAAAGTGGGCGTGACCCCGCCCCCAAATAGGTTTTTTATATATATCTTGCAAACCAATAAAGCTATATAAACCAAACTTTCTGCAGTCGTTTTTTTAAGCCACTTCTTAGTACAGTTCAAAAATGAAAGAAATCGGATAATAACCACGCCCACCTCCCATACAAAGGTTAGGTTGAAAATGACTAAAAGTGCGTTAACTCACTAACGAGAAACGTCAGAAACACAAAATTTCACATAAATGATAGCAGAAGGAAGCTGCACTCAGATCTTTTTACAAAATGGGAAATGGGCGTGGCATTGCCCACTTATGGGTCAAAAACCATATCTCAGGAACTACTCGACAGATTTCAATGAAATTCGGCATATAATATTTTATTGACACCCTGATGACATGTGTGGAAAATGGATGAAATCGGTTTACAACCACGACTACTTTCTTTATAACTCACTTTTGAATTCCATCTGAATCCTTCACTTTATAACATATACATTAGGAACCAATGATGATAGCGAAATAAAACTTTACACAAATACAGTATATGATCTGTGGCATCACTTGTGAAAAAATGATCGAAAACGGACTATAACTTTTCAAGGCCCCACATATCGAACATGTTGAACTCACCGCCTAAGGTTAAATTTTAACCGAAAATATGGGTAAATCTCTCAACTAATTTAATGTAATTCAGAGGAAATTGTTTTCTTCCAATAGTGTGTCTCTGTTCCAAAAATTATTAAAATCGGGTCACAACATCTCTTAGCTCCCATATACCTAATTAAAGGTTTTTCAAAAATTCGTTGGGCTTTATTACGCATATATGTATTGGTTAATATGTGATATATCTTAGCAAAATTAAGTGAGCGTATAGTATTGGATATAGTGTACCTTGCTGGTGAAATTGAATGAAATCGGTTCAGGAATTACCTCAGCCCTCATACACTATATAGGACGATTTTCGTTATTCTATTAAACTTTATGCCGAATTTATGGGTAAATTTGTGCGTTATCTTAATAAAATTTCTTCAATAAATTGCGAGAGTATAAAATGTTCGGTTACACCCGAACTTAGCCTTTCCTTACTTGTTTATTTTTGTTTTTCACACAATTTATATTTTCCACATTCCTATGCACGTTGGCACATTTTTTAGCGCACGATTGTTTAATTCAATTTTCTGGTCACTTAAGTTTCATTCTTTGGCCAACTGCAACTGCCATTTTAAAATTGCACATTGAAAATATGAAAAATTTGCAAATAAAAACAAAACAACTGTATAAAAATGCGCAAAGCCAAATCTAGGCAGAATAGTTAAAAATTAAAAAAATAATGTTTGCGCGCCAGTTACCAAATAATAGCATACCCACAGGCGCATGCTGCATACAAACAAATGCTGCTGCAGCAATGTCAAATATGCTGTGCAATTGGTAGGTTAGTTGGCTGGGTTGCATGTAGTAGGTTTCACCAGGCTCCCTCGCATATTTGCATGGCATGACAATAACAACAAACGATGTAAATACCAACCAAAGCAAAATGTTCAGTGCACGAATGCACGGAATGCAAATAATAAATAGTCAACAGAGAACAAAAAATGTATAAAAATAAAAACAACAATTGTTGTTACTATTATACGCAATTTTTCTAACGATTTCCGTTTCTGTTATTCTTGTTCTTCTTTTATTTTCTAAACAATAATAAATATATGTGTACGTTTTGCGTATTTATTTGGACAACAATACAAATGTCATATTTATTATGGGCGGCTACAACTGTAAAACACACTCACATACAACTGAAATGATTTACAAATACAACATGTACACGCTTACATAACTTCATAGGTAACTGCACTAAATTTTTTCTATAACTTTAAGTATAAGTATATTTAAGAGAGATGCACAGACTCACACCTTTATATATACTAACAAAAACAAACGCCTATATGGAATTTAGTCAGTTTAAACTCCGATAAATCTGGACAAGGCAAACGATTCTTATGAAGTTACTCATACGACATGGTGTTCCACAACTTCTTCCTTTAGTTACGTATACGCCGTGGATTTTATTAATTTATTATGGAAATTAATTTTAATGGAAATTTAAAATATAAGCATATAAACGTATGAAGTTATTTGAATATCCACCATTTTATTCTCAAACAAAAACAGTAGCTACACACATACAAATATCTAATTCAACCTGGCCTTGTGCGCCTACCGCCAACAATTTGCTCTTGCGAAACCGCCAAAGAAAACAAAAATATAGCACGGCAACAACAATAACCAGGCTCTTATGCAGCACAATAACACACACACAAACAATAAAATGTGTAAATGCATCTACGATTATCATGGTTTGTAGGCCACACAGAGACACATTATCCTAGTTTCCGTGTTATTTTTCGAGCACTCGCTTGCTTAAACTAGCATATAAACGCTTAAAGTACGCACGTACACAACATACTTCGTCGCCTCGTCCCACCACCACAATTAAAGTGGGCAATTACATAGCTTTTGCGGCGAAAAGCACTAAATTTAGTTGTTAACTGCAATTGTAACGCAGTCAAATGGTGTGCAACAGCGACGGTTGTGTGCGGTTTTCTAATGAATTGCGCGGGCGCATGTTGGAGGCTTATGTTGAATGAAAGCAAAACGCACAAAACACAAAAAATTGCAAACATAAAATTTTGAGCGCAATGTCGTTGCAACCATGTCATGGCATTCAAGTGTGTCGATTGTGTGGCCGCCGTTCATTGCAACCATTAAGCAGATAGTAGGCAAACATTTTAAATTTGCAGCTGCTATTATCAACAACATGGGATACATTAAATGCAATTGTTAATGCAAAATGCGTGTATGACTATACCTTCAAACGGAATTTCAGTTTTCATAGTGTTAGAGATGCTGTAATTCAAGTGTGAGAAAACTAAAAGTGCCTTAAATTTATACTTTGTGGTCAAACATGCCTACTTATTATAGAAATCAAAAAATAAACGCTAAAAAGGGTGATCCATTTAAAAAAAAAAAAAAGAAAAACACAGAAAATTCATATTATTATTATTCGAAAGAACATTCTTTGGCAATTATTTTTTAAAGAATATGTGAGGCTACATCTCATATGGTCCATCCGTTCAGTCCAATTTTGGAAGACTCGTTTTAGCGTTTCGCCTGATAACTGGCGAATGACATGCGTGATGTTTTGCTCCAAGCCCTGAAACGAAGTGAGGTTTTTCGCATATCCCCAAAGGAAAAAAATCAAACTGTGTCACACGATCTTGGTGGCCAACCGATCGGCCCAAAACGTGAAATTATCACCGATGTGTTCTCTCAACAAATCCATTAATTGATGCGAAGGGTGAGAAGAAACGCCGCCATGATGAAACCAAATGTCGTCGAGATGAAATAGTTGGTTGGTCGATCGATGATGATAATGGATCGATGATTCCACCGACTCCAACGCGCTGTTTTTCTGGATGAATTGGCAGCTCTTGAATATCTTCAGGTTACTCTTCGTCCCATATATGGCAATTTTTTATGTTTTCATTGAGCCAGAAATGGGCCTCATCGCTAAACCGTATTTGGCTCGAAAATGTCGGATCTTCTTGGAACTTTTCAAAAGCGCAAAGAGCGAAGCGATGTCCCTTGGAATTATTAAATTTATTTAACTAAACCGAATTAAAAGTGGATAGAACCCAATAAAATATTTATACTCAAACTTGGATAGTTTTCTAAACAGTCAATTGAGCATGAATATTTATAAATTACAACTTGAAGGTCTATATACATATGTATTTGGAAGTTTGTACAAATACACATTTATTCCGCTATTTTCCTGGAAGTCAAGCTTCTGCGAAAAAATTCCAAGTGAGTGCACTGATTTTGAAAAGTTTCTTCTGTGCTACAGTTAAAAAGTTAAGGTGCTGAAAGTTTAGTGATATTATAGCAAATGGACTACTTTAAATGGTTGATTGAGAACTGAGTTAGTGAGTAGCGGCAGCACTTGACTGCACAAACAGAAATAAAATACAGTCAAAAGTACTGTTGATGATGTATATTTGTAATTTCATACATACATATATGAATATCGCTATACAAGCAAATTTTTCTCATTCTTGACTTTTACTTTAGCAAAAGCTCAACATCCATGCCAAATGAGTTACCTACTATATCTTCTTTGATAGCAATTTAGTCTGCATAAGATATATAAAAATACATAGGGGTCCCGGTTCATTTTTTTTTCGAAGCTCAAACTTTAACCTTTCTTAGTATCTGTCATATAAACTTGACCGAAAAGTTGTATACACTATTGAATTGAGAGGAAAATGTAGTTTATATCCATAATTTGGATTTTTTAGTAGCTATATTTTGTAATCAATAATATTATTTTTCCTTTTTCGAACTTCTAAACAAATATTTAGATTTTGGAGACTAATTTCCATTTTCTGAACTTCGAACCAAATATTTGTGATTTTGGAGGATAACTTCGAAAATCGAAGAATATTTTTTTTTTACTTATGACTCAATCTCCGGAAAAAAATAGTTTCCATATAGAGTAATCAAAAAAAGTTAAAATCGAGATTTACAAAAAAGTGTAATCCTTATGCCCCTTTACAAAGCAAAGTGGCAAGCCACTATTACAAACCTACTTGTACTTAAATAATAATGCAATACCATCAAATTTAAAATCTCCAAGGATATCACTGCATTACACTTTGGCTATTTTAATTGAAAGCGAGGCTACGTTTGTACACAAAATGTTTAGCATAAAAATATGACTGATATAATCCATTTTAAAAAGTGGGTTAATATAGTTAAAGCAGCGCTACAAATTAAGAGCTGAAATATTTTTCGTTTAATCGAGGAAAAAAACTGAGTGAGCAAGCCGAAAAATACACAGAGTATAAATGTATATGAATGACCTTTCTACTTTTACTGTTCCATAAATGTATGCATATATCTACCCCCAACCGCCGCGGGCCAATAGCGTTGGCATGCTGCCACTAACAACTGTACATTAATATGTCTGCTTGTAACTGTGTGAGTGCAGTATTATGCACTATTTATGTTTTTACAAATGAAGTTGCAGCTTATTCTTTATTTCGTGAGTGTTATGCAAATTTGTGTGTGTGCATGATTACACCTCCATTCCTCGACGAATCTCAGTTGAGCATTTACGGCGCTCATATCCTCATATGTTCATTTTATTCATACAGTTGGCAAGATAATAGAGTGCCTAGCGGCTACTTTGGCTTACAATGGCGGCAGCTATTTATGTGGCATGCATACACATACATGTATTCCGAGTACCGTTACTCATATACATATTACTTATCTAGGTAAGAATGTATTAATAATAGTAAAGCAGTGCAACGCGAAATTTATGACAGTCTCCCGGCGAGCAAATTTTTGTAGCAATTCGGCGCAATTGGGACATTACAACGAGCGCTCTGTCTACTGTTTATATTTATTTTTACTATTTATGGCTAAGTGGTTCGCTCGCTAACTCCAGCACATTTACATAAATGCTTTTGAGAGTATTGTTATTTTTGAACCATGTTACTATTTGCTGCCCCTAACACAATTTTACTACTACTTGCTACTTACATATACATGTACAATACTTGTATATTTGAGCCCACATAATACACGACTTTAACCGCGTTTCACACATATTGTTGCTGACATTGTCTTTGTTGCAAGCGGTTTGCCACCTGCCAACAACACCATCTGTGTCACCAACTGTTGCAATGCATTTCTATAAGTATATGAGTATATAAGAGTGCAATTACTATATGAGTGTATGGGTACTTCAACGTGTTATCTGCGGTTATATTGGTCGCACTTTATCAAAAACCCACATTATATAGAGCGACGAAAATGGAGCGAAAAAGCGGCAATAGATTAACACTTTGAGCTCCATTGACAATGAATAATTATTTCATGTTACTCACTGTACTTTTATCAAAAATGCGCGATATGCACATATCACATGCATTTAACGGGATTTTAACGGTGTCGTTATAATAGATGTGTATGAATGAGTGTATCCGCGTACTTGTATATTGAAAAATATGTATGTGAATGCTTGATCTTAGTATCCGCGTACTTGTATATTGAAAAATATGTATGTGAATGCTTGATCTTATTTGAGCGCATGGAATTGAATAAATCAAATAAATGTTTTTATCAATATTTTAAAACTGCTCTGTGTTAATTGAACTAATATCCATGTATTTGTATTTGATGAAACAATCTAATATAATGAATTCCTGCAAGTGCTTACACTCATACAAGCTTAAAGATATTTAAAAAATTCAAAAATATTCCATAGTCTGTTTTATGCTATAAAATTTTATGAAATTTTGGTCTGCATAATTTTTTGAATTTATTCATATTTTATATGCAAATTGATTGGGAATCAAGCACAAAGATTTTTAATTTAAAATATTATTTGTATATGATTTCCTATACATTTAAATATTCTTTTTTATATTCTTAAAATATTTTATTAGTTGAACACCCAAATTGGGAAATAAGTTGATTTATATTTTCATTTATGAATTAATATTTTTAGAGTTTTAAATTTGAATTCACCCTTTTAAATTTATTACCTTGACAAAAAGTCATGCTATAGAGACATAGTTTATAACTGGCAATAAAGGTGTATGAAATGCCTCAATTGAACATACATAATTTATGGTTTAAGCTTACTCGAGGCTTAATTATAGTTTTAAGAGCAATAAAATTTAATTATTTATGGTGCATTTCATTGTAAAATTCCAATATGGGCCAATAAAATAACTTCGTTTAACTTAACCCTCCTATATGCTAATAATTGGCATATGTATACAGTAATAATACCTTGCAACATGCATATCAATCTACATATGTGGCATTTGTGGCGACTGATGCTACTCACCCTACAGCAACAACAACTACTACCAACGCAACTGCCTTCATAGATATGTACATATATATCTGCTTCAATTAGCTCAAATAATAAAATCAACTGCAGAAATATCATTTGTGAAATTGCATTGCAGTAGCTGATTAAGGTCTTATGGTAACATAACTAGTAATGAATTTAGCTTTGCTTTCAAGCATTATGACAATACCAATTGTTGCTGCTAAAGCGCAACTTACTTAGAGCAATCAGAATTTCAAAATTTGATCTCTTCTATGGAAACACATCTCTACAATTCACTAATTCTATTGTAACAGTATACATTTGTGTGTGTAGGCATCTATGTACAATTGTACTGATATCCTTAATTGACTAACTGTAGAAACGGAGAACATTGTTAGAAATCCATAAATGCATTTGCAACTGTGGTCAACTCATTTGTAGCGTTCCTCATCTGCAGAAATCATGCAAATATCAAGTCAATTTCATATATATATATCTACATATCTTCCCAATTATATGTTAATTTGTTGGTTTATGCATGAAAATAAACTATCATATTACTAAGCCATAATTGAGCCACTGCAATATCTATGCAGTCGAATTGCCTTACAACTGATTTCATACTCACAAGCATAAATGTATTTATGTACTTGTAATTTAGTTAGTCATATAAATTTGTACATGTCTGTTTACCTATAGCTATTTATAAAACTATTTTTGGCCAGTTGAATTGTTTATTGCATTATTCAAAATGCATTTGCAAAATAGTTGCACTTGATTGATTTTGCATGTATTTGGCTGTTAATTTCAGTTTGCCAATTGTGCAATTGATTAGCTATGTATTTATTTATATTTCCACTCCACTAAAATAATAAAATGTTATTACGGTGATAAAATATGCATGATAATACAAATGCCAAAATTGGTTTGGATTTATGGTTTTTAATAAATGTATCTATATTTTATATCTAGCCAAGTTAGTTATGTTAAGAAACATATTAAGGTATCATATATACAAAGATAAGTGCATTCAATGAGAAAAACAGCCGTATAATAAAAAAAATAAATGTGCAATTTAATTTATTGCTTATTTCATCAAATACAAGGAAGATTTTCAAAAAAAAAATACAATAATTAAAAAAAAAATAGTTGCCGGCTTCAGTTCGCTACTTCCATGCTCTCCTATCATAATAATTAATGTGGTATAACGCATGCTATTTTTTTTTGAAGCGATTATGCCAGTAAATTTGATAAACTATACCAATTGTGTGTTCGATTGGCTACATTCTGTCTGAATTGAAATTGAAACATACTGAATGGGTTATTTTGATTCTAATAATTTAATTTCTTTGAAAATATTTCAATAAAATTTGCATAGAAAACCTTTAATTCAATTTTTTATACACAATTACCTTTCGAAATAATTATGTATACATTTTCAGTTTGAAAGTAACAGAAAAAACTTTCTCAACGAAATTTCGATAAATCAATTACTAGTGCTTTGTGTCCTAAATTTTATCGGCGTATGAAATATACCAAAAATGCCAACACATTCACATCATATAAACATGCAATTGTATTTAAAAACATATGCCAATTGTTGGCCAAACACCATTGAAGCATAAGTTATGCTATAAAACAGGAAACGGATGCGAACATCAATAGATGCATGACATAACGCGCATATAAAGCCATTGGGAATGCCGATAAACATTCCGCTTGCACAATGCGTACCCTTATATATATACATATAAATTTATAAAAGAAAGTAACGTGTGAATGTGTGCAATCGTCTGCTACATAATAGCGCGGAGTGGTTTTCATATGTGTGTGTAGCAGTCGTATATATAAACACGTCGCTATCTGCCATGCGACCGCCACAAATTTATTAATAATTTTCATTCATTCGCATCCAGTAATCGGCGCTTGCAGCACACAACGAGCCATGCAAATGAATGAATGCGAGTGATTCGAATGCATGCAAGTGGCTGCACTGGTCACCTTGGCAACTATGTATATATTGTAAAATTATTACATGCATGTATACACACACACACGCAAATACCATCACAGCCACACTTTGCATACTCCAAATGCCTTCGCATACCCCAAATGCCGCGTCAAATTCCCCATGTCTCTGACTGCGCATATTTTCGTTGTTGTTGTTATTATTGTCGCAGCATCAGCGACGTCAATATGCGCACAACCGCAAGTCAATTCAATTATTTTATTAACTTCCAAATGCATAACGTTGATAGGAGTTGCAAAGAGGGCTCAATCGATTAATATATATATATATATGTATAAGTATGAGTATGTGAGTAGCAGTAGTTGCTGCAGACCACTAACCAATTAACTAGCGCAAGCTTCCTGCGACCGAGCTGACACTTGCAGCCAAAGAGAGTGCTGGCGGATTTTAGTCAACTATGTTGGGAAGAGTGTATGTCTACTGCAGTTTTGGCGCACTCGGTAGCTCGCTGAGTAGCTGTCATAGTATCAAAGGGAGTGCATATCTATGCGCAGTTGGTTGAATGACAAGGCGTAAAGGAATGCAAAATGTTTGGAATATGTATGAGTATTATTGTTGTACCGTGTGAAGGCTTGTCTAATTGAGTTTTTTAGAACTTCTATGCCTATAGTGGAAGTATTAAAAAATGTTACTCATACGCAGTGTATTCCATTTATTGCCATAAGGGTAAGGATACAAATTAATTGAAATCTTTCCCAATGCGTGTTTTAAAAATAATTTTTCTTTGCCTACTTTGCTACTGTGATAATTAGTTCATAAATATTTAATTGGTTATGAGTAGCATAGATATTAAATAATTTTTGAGGGCTTTGAATAACCCTAAAATAATATTTTCTTTTCAATATCAACTGTAATATCTTTTTCTATTTTATTTTTATAATTTAAATGCCACAAATGACAAATTTTCTGCATTTAAACTACATTAATTCACACATTAAATACATTCCAACCGAACTGTTAAATCCACCGTGGAATCTCTCGCACATGCCATAAATATAAAAGCGCTAAACGTCAAATGACGCATAGCAGTGCGAAATGGCAATTTCTTTAATGCAAATGCACACATGCAAACATACATTGAAGCATATGCCGGCTTGTGCGATTCGCTTGTCAACTAGCTAACTGCGTGGAAAACGTCATAGAACTGTGAGCGTATAACTCAGAGTAGTAGTACGTGGCACTCGGGATGCAATGCCAGCTACGCTGATGCAGGCAGTCAGATTTGTATGAATTTCTGTTTGCATCTCCATATATGGTATAAGCAGATTATCATGGATAGTCATTTGTATACACAACACCACGTAGCAGTAACATTTTCTAACGCAAAGTAAAATTAAATTCTTCATAATTCGCAAAGTTGCAGCATTAAATTTTCAACACTAATTAATTTATACGCATTTACGGCGGGAATTATAGTTCATATAAAATATAGTTAATAAATCAACATAAAAACTATTTCATAAATTTATATCGAAACACACGAAGTTACTATTCTATGAAGCGTAAGAGGACAAATAAGCTCAAGTCGGCAGTCATAATATCTATGAATATTCTTACATATACATATCTATTATAGCTTTTTCACACAGATTAAAAATTAACAATTAAAAATTAATATAGAAAAATAAAATTTTTATTTTGTATGGTAAATCGATCTAAATCAGCGTATTAATCGAGCAAAGGCCAATTAATTGAACAATTAGCTCCTGTGTGAAAATGCTATTACGCTGCATATATAGCTAATAACAATAGTCACTAGTATTTAATGCGGCTGGAGTGCCCCATATCAACTTTGCTAACTCAAAGCACAAGTATTACAGTAACTCGCCGGGATACATTTGCAGACCCACAGGAAGTAGGAAACCGACAAAGTGATTGCTCATTTTCATTACACAATTGCAGTTAATTTTCACAGCACCAGCAGTTTGCTGGCAACTGCATCAGTAATGATGTATTTATGCCACACGCTCCCCATGCGAGCAATGCATGTTGCGTTACGATATCAGCCAATTGACAAAGCTTGACACAGCTCACACTCATTGACGATGTCACACTGGTGAAGCTGCTACTGATGTGAATAAGTTGAATGCGCCTACCCTTGTATTCGAAAACGGAAAAAGTGTTCTGCTTGTCTGCAGTTAGCAATACCAATACCAATTCGCAGTTATCCGGTGCAAACTCAGTGAATGCATAATTGCTCCATAATACAACAGCAGCAAAGCGGCAAAGCATCGAGTTTGTGCAATTTACATGGCGCCGGGGATTCGTGGTCCTTTTAGTTCTTTTCGTATTTTAACAAACTCTGGCATTCCCTGAGCCTGCCGGTACGCCTCGTACTCGTGGGAAATCAGCAAGTCTTGTACCGGTAGTGACATGGTATTGTCTCGACATATAAATTGTAAATGAAATGGGATACATACATACACATGTATATGAATAATAGTTGAATGCATGATCTTCAATTTTCACTATGGAGGCTTCACTGACAGGCAGGAGGTTCCTGAAATCTAAAATACAATAAATTTTGATGAAGTCCTATAAATTTCGGCCAAATATTTTATATCAAAAATACACTCGTGTCGAAAGTTTGATTGTGAGCGAAATATCATCATGATTTGATGATTTCATCAAATGATCCTTTGCTTTTTTTTTAATAAAACCTCACCACCACCAGTTCAATTTATTAAACTTTAATTTTTATGAACATAAAACTCTATAAATACACAGCAATTGCTTGCCATTTTGAAAGTGTTACATTCCGCACGTAAAAAGTTAAAAAGAGTTTAAAAGTTTTAAGCATGGCGGCTGAGTCTGCACTCAGTTCAGCTCCTGGCGATTTGCCGCTATTATGAACACAGGCCACTTGGCTTGCTGAAAGTCCAAAATAAACAGAATCGTGCACCTTTTAAGACGCTCACTTTGCTAATCCGATTTCTTTTCTTGCACTTTTTTTTTCCATTTCCAAAAACATCGCCACCGCAGCATTTGGGGCCTTTTCAGAAATTTGCTACTCGACAAGGTTCTAAAATTCGGCATCGATTTGGAAAATTTCGAACAAGACGAGCAGATGCGACCACAAATCGACACTAAAGATCTACTGACCCTAACAACGTCAGATGCATTTGCTTCGTTATCACTTACAGCTGTAGAAGACATGAGTGATGGCAATAACAACACCGACGGCAATGAGTGGCACGAACCGGAAGCAACAGACCAAATAAGTGACATCACTAGCACAACAACTACGCTACCGTAAATTAGCGCAACATACGAGGCCGACTCACTACATTCACCGCACGCCAGAGAACAGAAGCATGGCGTGCCGGAGTCAGCTGCAGCGGCCACTAGCAACCATGTCACGTACAAATAGCGCATGGACGATTGGTCGGAGTATTCGGAGAAGTGTGGCAATGCAGGCGGCGCTGGTTTACGGGTAAGTGTTGCTGTTATACTGTATAAAAATACCCGGCATCAAAGTAAAAATCAATAAAAAGAGAAGGAAAATTTCACAAAATTATTAAATGATTAAAATTAATTAGTTATTGAACTAAAAACCTTAAAAATTAGAAAAATTATCATCCTTTTTTCATCTTAAAGCAATGAACGAGTTGAAACATCGCGCTAAAATGAAGGAGCTGGTTTTGTTGTTCGCTATGTTCGGAAACGCTTACATCTCCTATTGCCATTTGGGGGAGAGATCCTGCTACTACTACTGCTATAGCTTATCCGATATTGAACGCACACTCAAGAGCACATCCGCTGGTGGAGTAGTATGCTGACCGAAAGGACAGGAAAGATTCTATTCAAACCGGTATACATATGTATTTTCAAGACTAAACTAGAATCTAATGGGTAAACTAAATAATTATATATAAATAGCTTAAATATACATTTATATACTAAAGACTAATAATTTTTAGCACATTGTTGTTTACTAATGTTAAAAAATTCTAAAAGTTTGAGGTAATAAATAAATAAAATATATTATTTTCATAAAAAAAATTATATTTTTATTATTTGTGTCAAGTAGTTTTTCAATATTTTTTTCCGGTAAGTAAAATATTTGAAAGCACGGTGCTAATTTCAGTCATTCACATTCAAAAATATTCACAGAATAATTACCATCTATCATTAAATAATGAAGTTCATATTCTATCATCATTCAAGCCAGAAAATGTTCTTAAAAATCGTAATAGTTTAAAGTTCAAATAGGTTTAACGTGAATAAATAAGTAGATATGTATTTATAAACTCAAAGAAAAATTATTCTGCCAGCGGCAACATGATTTATTAAAAACGCTGCAGATACATTTCATTTGCCTTTTGTCTGACGATTATGCATATTTTAGTGCGTCCTACCAAAGTTAGAAGGACACCTATTAAACGGCCGGGTAAGCAGTTAAGCCGTAGTTGAATGGCCTGATGCTGCTCCCAACTACCAACACCGTGTCTGAATTGTGCCTGTGGCCATAAATGTATAAGAGCTTTTTTTCAAAAATTAACAAAATGACAGCCTGAGGAAATTTTTTTGTAGAATTTTGGGAAAAAATCAACAGTTAATTAGTTTTAAAAAATCGAAATTTTTGAAAATCAAAAAACTTCGATCAGGCTCAGTATTATGATGATGTATTGGTTTCAGAAAAACGCATTTAAAGTTTCAAACTAGCGGTTTGGAGTGCCCGAGCGTTCTATGCTATTTGTCGAATAACTCGACAACTAATTATCGGATCAACATCAAATTTTCAGAGAATATTTTTCAGAAACCACACTTATCGAAAATGTAAAATACAAAAAATATAAATTGTTGTTGGTTTTTCTACGATTACTCAAAAACCGCAAAGGTTAAAAATTTTTAAAGTTCCAAAAACTAGACACTTGGAGCTATAATTTCCTTCTGTATCGATTTCTTGTACGACCATTTCTTTCGAAGCTACGGCCTGTTGAAATTTGCCAAAAATTTGGAATTTTTTTTTATCCCTTAATTTTTTCCAGTAGTGTATATAATATTTTTTGAAAATCCTGCCTACCCCTAGCCCCTTAACCACTCCCAGTATGTTAAAAGCAATTCATATACACGCACTCATGGACAAATGTGGAAGCATTCGACTTCAATTTATATTTCAATGACCGGAAACTGCATACCAACTTTTTACAACAAAAACAAAATGCTTAATTGTATGCAATTTGCGTAGCTGAAGTTAATCAGCTGGCACAGCTTCCTACTTTGCTTGTTATTGTAAACGTAAGAAGTTGCAGTTGTGATATAATGTAGTCATATGTGTATATGTTTGTTTGTATTTACATACTATACCAAGTATATTTAATTTAATCTTAACGAACTAACAATGACCTGAAAACTTCCATATTAAGAAACAATCATCCATATATGTATGTATATATCTCTGTGTATCTTCTGTTGTTGCAAGAGACTAGCCTAATTGTATAGTAGCTTCACAGTAAGACAATCTCCGTCAGCTTTGTTGGAATAATAATTGCATTGTTTGCAGAACAGACAATGGTCCATACACACATACGGACACACAAGATATCGTTAGGGAGATTTAGCTGTTGAGGTCATGTAGCATGCCAAGTAGTAGCTTGCGCGCACACAAGAACATATCTATGTATGAACACTTGTAAGCTACGCTACCACGAAATACTCGCCACTTTGCAGTGAGTAGCATAATCTCGTTGCTGCAGTTGCTGACCAGTGCCGCAAATACAATATGCAAACTTTAATTTCCATTTCCTGCCAACAACCGTTATATACATACAAATATGTTGGAACAGGATTGCATATTGACATGCCAGTTTACCCAAAGCAATTATCCTAAGTGCATCTCCGGCTTTTGTTGGGTGTGGCATTTGGAATCTAGTTTATGGTAATATACCTTCCTTATAGAAAGATACTGTCACTGTCTTCTGAGCAGATGAAAGTATTTAGGACAAATAAGGAAAGGCTATGGCAACCGAACATTTCATACTTTATTGATGTAATATTATTAAGATAACTCATAAATTTACCTATATATTCGGCACATATAGTATATGTATATGTAGTATAGTATATGAGGGCCGATGTCATTAATTTTCACCACCAAGCTACATTATATCCAATATTATACGATCACTTAACCTTACCAAGATATCTCACATACATATAAACTGGTATTATAAGGTATAAAGCCCACCGTATTTTTGAAAAACATATTATTAGGTATATTGGAGTTAGAGGAAGTTATGACCCGATATTAAAAATTTTAGGAACAGAGACACACTATTAGAAGAATTTTACATATCTTACATTAAAATATCTGAGAGATTTACCAATATTTTCTGTGAAAAATTGCCCTTAGGTACTCAGTTCTTATGGTTCGATATCCGGGGCCTTGAAAAGGTATAGTCCGATTTCGACAATTTGAAAAAATCAGATGGAATGTAGAATTGAGTTATATGGAAAGTATTCGTGGTTGTGAACCATTTTCCATCCGTGTCACCAGCGTGTCAAGAAAGTATTATGTACTGAATTGCATTGAAATCGGTCGAGTAGTTCCTGACATATAGTTTTTGGCACATAAGTGGGCAAAGCCACGCCGATTTTCCATTCTTTAAAAAACTCTGAGTGCAACTCTTTACCTAAGTTTATATTTTAGAATCAATTACTTTCAGGTCAGCAATTATTTCACTTCTTGTTCGACAATTTCCACTTAGCAATTTCGCAACATTTAATTCTATCGCACAACAACTCAGACAGTTGGATAATGGTCAAAGCAAATTGTATTAGATCATAAGTGAAGCTAAGTGATGACTATACCAATGTGTCTCTGCATTGGCTACACTTCAACTCGTTTAAAGGGGCAGCTAATGCGTAGTGAACTAAAAGCCAGACAGACGCCGTACACACACTTAATTATACTTAATGTAGGAATTTGTTAGCAACGAAGATAAATAATCAAGAAAAATGCGATAGTATTAATCTGTTATATATGTGCCTGGTACATATATGTATGTTGTAGCATGTGTTTGCCGCAATTTGGCAATGTCTGGCAAGCATTTATGTGGCGCCAATGGAAATGATCTCAGTCAAAATTTGTTAAATTTTCTCTGTTTGGCTGTTTTCGTTGTCGGCTACAGTGTCACTTGCAATTCGCGGGTTCGAGAGGGTACGTCAACGTCGCAATAAATTGCTTCTCCTTCTCGAAGCTTGTGGTAATTTGTAGTTTTCAGTTGTCCTTTTTGTTGTATAATTTATGGATGAACTCGTTAGTTTTTTTATGGCTTTGTATGAAAGTGATAAAATCCATTCGAGCAGATTTTATCTGACCACATTTCGGTTATGTTAGCACTTTATTGGTTTCATTTAAAAGCTCAAGTAATTTGTGTACAGAGAAACGAACCATTTTTAGGTTCTAGTCGATGTTCGTATAAATTATTAGAATTGTAATCTTATGTGAGAGATTATAATTAATAAGAATCTGATATTGAAAAGCAACTTTGTAGAAATTAGCTAAATATTTAAGGCATTTCATTGAGTTAAAACTAAGAAAGATGTTATATATTACAATAGTGCAGCTATAGTCTTTATATGTATACGAGCATCTAAGAATATTTTTCAGGCCGTCAAATTTTTCAAAATCAACTTGACCCTTAAACCGACATTTTCTGATTGTCAGATAAACAGGCGTCAAAAATGAAAAAGTATTGAACATATATCTGTGAATTTAACAAAAAACATCATCACCATAGCCGAATTTGCAACAAAAGAAACATACAGCTAAAAAGTAGGCAAGAAGCAAAGTCATCCTAAGGCCCTCAAGTAGAGAGAATTTTCAAAGTAAAAGGTGTTTGTAAAAATTCAATATGTACTCAATCTTTGTACCATTGAAATCGCTAAAAATACGTCACAGAAAGCATTTCGCTTTAAAAAGGATTTGTTTTTGTTTATTGCTTCTGAGCTAGCTGAGTGTTCAAAATTGATAGTTGGAAATGTAACACAACAGACACTGTACTTTTTTATTTCGTCTTTACTTTTGCCTTATATTGTTCATACCTCTCCTTTTTGGCTTTGTAAGCTTTCGATTGCACTTCAAAAATGGATTTGTATTTCGCCAAAGGAATATTGCGGTTTTGAAACAACAAAAGAGCCACATGTAAATCGATTTTTATATGTCGGTGTAGTCGAAAAAATTATTGATTGGAAATAAGAATAAAATAAGAGCAATGACCTAAAAAGTAAAGGAGTGAGTTGGGTGATGAGCATAGTGTTGAAGTTGCAGAACGCTTAACCGTAAAATTGTGTTGAAAAAATAAGATGTCAATTGTCAAAGGTATTGAAAAGATTGCGTGCTATATATCGCCATTTCCTTCTCATTGGAGACCGTTATTTGAAACAAGTTTCTATGAGTTGTCTTTATAGGCTTTCCCACAGGGAGCAGTAAATCATTCAGGCTCAGAATATTTTGCACACTGCAATTTGTATTGTATTTAAATAGTCCAGACCTGCTCAGCTCTGACCTTCAAAGTTTTACTTATGAATTTAGCTAAATAATTTGTTTAGGTCTTTAGGAGTACTTCCCACATGCCGACATCCATAGTTCTCCTTTTTTCCTATTTCTTCTCAAATTAATTCAAAATAAGTGAAAATCTAGTAAATGCATTTGATTGCATGACGCTCTCAAAAGCACTACGTCTGATATCCCACCTATTTAGTTCACACCCTAGCAAGCAGCATTCTGTTAATACGATATTAACCTGTCGCCATCCGACAAAGAACACGCAAAATACTGAAGCTCATTTGTGCGCACCAAGCGAGCTCAATTTATGTTCAAAGTTGGGCATTTGAATAAATCTTCTTTAATGAGAAAATGCAAAGCATTGCATTTTTCCTCTCTCCACTTTCCCGCATTTCTATCTACGGGCGCACTTTGAAGATAAACAGATAGATTGACTGACAAATAGTCGAACTAAATACTCCTATAAATCGAGGTGTCTAAATCCACAAAAGCGCCGCCAGACCCGCTAAAATCAGTGAACCGTCGCGCAATACATCCTTGCCGACCAAGTCGACGGGGGCGCGCAGGTGAACACCAGAAGTAGGTTGGTGTAAAAATCCAATAAAATGCGTATTAGCCGCGACACATCGGACGTTTATTGAAGCTTAATGCCGCGTTGCGTATCCGTTGCTTAAATCCATTAAGGTGTCAAACCGAACAGCTATTGTGGTACGCAGTTAATACTTCCACTACCACCACTATGTACACCTCCACCGCACATTGTATAATCCATTTAATGTCAGTCAGCGCTGGTAATATATATTTAGTTGGACATTTTTTTGGAAGTGGTATCACCACTGCAGTCTTCTTAAGAAAGTCATTTTCCAAAGCAAATCCATTCAAGCGATGAAAGCAACAACAACCAATGAAATGCATTAATATTGTGTTTGTTATTGTTCTTGCTAGCGGTTACTAAGAAGCACGTAAGAATGCTGGTAAATTTCCTGTCTTTTTCGTTTTTCAACAAAATGCTTTTAAGTAAATACTTTATGCAGATGCGTCACAAAGGTGGTGCAGTAGTGGTTTCGCTTAATTGAATTTGGCTGCCTTTGTTACTGTTCTCATGCGTTGGAATGACCTAAATCTAAACATTTAAATTGGTTTTGAGTATTGAGTACTATTTTCTTCACTCGTTGTCCTATAACGGGTGATTTTTTTGAGGTTAGGATTTTCATGCATTAGTATTTGACAGATCACGTGGGATTTCAGACATGGTGTCAAAGAGAAAGATGCTCAGTATGCTTTGACATTTCATCATGAATAGACTTACTAACGAGCAACGCTTGCAAATCATTGAATTTTATTACCAAAATCAGTGTTCGGTTCGAAAATTTTTTATCGACAAATTTTGTTCAGCGATGAGGCTCATTTCTGGTTGAATGGCTACGTAAATAAGCAAAATTGCCGCATTTGGGGTGAAGAGCAACCAGAAGCCGTTCAAGAACTGCCCATGCATCCCGAAAAATGCACTGTTTGGTGTGGTTTGTACGCTGGTGGAATCATTGGACCGTATTTTTTCAAAGATGCTGTTGGACGCAACGTTACGGTGAATGGCGATCGCTATCGTTCGATGCTAACAAACTTGTTGTTGCCAAAAATGGAAGAACTGAACTTGGTTGACATGTGGTTTCAACAAGATGGCGCTACATGCCACACAGCTCGCGATTCTATGGCCATTTTGAGGGAAAACTTCGGAGAACAATTCATCTCAAGAAATGGACCCGTAAGTTGGCCACCAAGATCATGCGATTTAACGCCTTTAGACTATTTTTTGTGGGGCTACGTCAAGTCTAAAGTCTACAGAAATAAGCCAGCAACTATTCCAGCTTTGGAAGACAACATTTCCGAAGAAATTCGGGCTATTCCGGCCGAAATGCTCGAAAAAGTTGCCCAAAATTGGACTTTCCGAATGGACCACCTAAGACGCAGCCGCGGTCAACATTTAAATGAAATTATCTTCAAAAAGTAAATGTCATGAACCAATCTAACGTTTCAAATAAAGAACCGATGAGATTTTGCAAACTTTATGCGTTTTTTTTTAAAAAAAGTTATCAAGCTCTTAAAAAATCACCCTTTACTAAGATATGAATGATTTTGTAAAATGTCCCTTTCTAAGGAGCAGTCTTCGTATATTTCAGGTTAATTTAATAATGATTTTGTAAACGAATTCTTTCGCTTACCTCCTTCCTCCCTCGATTTACAATAATTTCATATCGAATATTATAGTCTTTTCACACGGAATTAAGCGGCCTTTGCTTGATTAAAACGCCGATTCAGATCGATATACCATACAAAATAAAAATCTAATTTTTCTACATTAATTTTTAATTAAATATTAATCGACTTGAAAATGAAATGCAACTCTTTGGCAAAGACCGTATTTCTAATTATGAATATCTTCTTTGTCTGTGAGTTGTTGTTCACACTACACGACATAGTAGATACATTTAATTTCAAGTTGATTAAAATTCAATTAAAAACCATTGTAGTTTTTTTATGGTAAATTGATTTTAATCAGCGTTTTAATTGATCTGAGACCGGTTAATTGACCAATTAGGCCCTGTGTGAAAAATCTATAACTTTGGTTTGCACAAATTTACATATTTTCCATCAAAATTTTAATTGATCAATTAATTTGGCTGTGTGAAAAGGCTATTACCCGCACATTGATATTAATTTCAATTATATTTAACGTTTCTTCTCTCAAACGAATAGCGAACCAATGCATGAATGATTAATTGTACGTTTTATATTGGTTTAAGAAATACCTACTATATACAAATTTTTTTATTATCGTCAATTCAAAATCATATAAATCATTGAAACCTTTATATAAAGTATTTGATCCGATATAACCTTCTATATTTATATTCTCTATTGCTTTTAGCCATCATACACCTGATAATTTATTGTTTAGCATAACTAACTAAGCCCAGAAGTAGTAAGTTGTTAACTTTGGTTTGCAGAAATTTACATATTTGCCATTATGATTTTCCATTTCATAAAATGTTGTTTGTGTATATGTATTGTGTCCTACCCAAAGGGTAATACCCAACTATTCACTAGCGTTGTTACTACTTTGATGTTAATGCGGGTTATAAACAAATATATTACAAAAGCAATGAAAATAAAACAGTTCGCATAAAATGTTGGGTGTGGGTGTACATAAAACTATTATATAAACATTAAGGTTGTCCAATTTATTTTCAAATTTAATAATAGATGAATTTAAAGATTTGTCATTTTGACATGCGGGTTGCATAAGATCCTTTTAAATATTTTAGAAATTTTTTCCTCTCGTAAATTTAGGAGCATTGGAGCAATCTTTTGAACCACCCTACTGTTGCTGTTTGTAAATCACAAAGTCAAATTGTTCTTTATCACTTGCCCAGAAAATTGTGCAAATTTGTGTAGGTACAAGTTGTTAACTTCTATGATATGATAAATTGTCCATGTGACCCTTAACCGACTAACTGCATAACCAACCACAACAACAAAGGTGGTAAAACTTTTGGTTGACTACTACCACTGTAGGGTAATATTTATATATACTGAACTAATAGCTGACCTTTTCCCATGTCATTCAAGGCTGAAAACTGATTTTGCTATTTTTCTGCTGCTTTTTAACTTAACGTTTTTAATGGTATTTTTATTTTATATAATTTTTTATCTCTTTTATCACATTATTTCCACTTCTTGTTCACATATCAGCCGCACGTTGTTCAATACACTCAAAACCCTTCCAACCGCTCTACTACCTACCACAACAATCATATTTTTATGAAAATGCAAATCTTGCGAAAGTTTTACCATAACCCATGCACCGCTGAAAGGCATTGTGTGCGCTGGCGGCTGACAAACAACCATTCAAATAGACAGATATGCAGACTAAAAGTGAGGTTATAGCCAACAAACGAGCAGCCAACCAATCGGTTAACCCAAATTCAATGTTCACTTCAACCCATCAGCGTTACGTAGAGCAGAATAGAACTGCGAGTGGAAAAGGTCACACAAAAATATACAGACATACATTTAAGATCTGGTACTTGAACGCAGTGATCGTCAAATCTTCACTACCCACAGGTTGCTGCATTCAGCTAGTAAAGCCCATTGAACTACCGAGATACCTCCGTTGTCCGCTGGCTGGCAGG
Source organism: Zeugodacus tau (assembly GCA_031772095.1). Taxonomy (NCBI): domain Eukaryota; kingdom Metazoa; phylum Arthropoda; class Insecta; order Diptera; family Tephritidae; genus Zeugodacus; species Zeugodacus tau. The sequence goes on along the minus strand of CM062651.1, from coordinate 9,942,953 downwards.
CGAGGACCGCTACCCACGAACTGAGTGACTCTTCAGGACTGGTTGCGTGTGCGAAAAGTGTGGCTAAAAGGATAATCGGATAATATTTTTCTCTTCGCACTGCGCTTCGATAAAATGATTCGCAAACAAATTGGTTCAGGAAATACGATTGAGCTGTGGGATTTCTTTTGTTAAATTGAACAGTGAGCGCGAAAGATATGAAAAAAAGAAAGCAGTGCTAACAATAAGCAACTGAAAGTGAGAAAAAAAGGAAAAACTAACAACAACAATGTTAAAGACTTTGTATTATGACAATAGCCAACGGCTTGGGTTAGCAAACTTGTTCAACTTCCAATTGGTCACACTTCTAACAATCAAAACTAACAACAAACTTTCCACAGTAATAATAAAATCAACAGCAATATTAACAATACCGTTACCAGCTAAAACAGCAATAACATCAACAGGCATAACAAGCTTTTTACAACCTCAGTAACAACATGGTGTAGAACATTATTTGCGAATAAACGGCTCGCCATTTGCACATTTAAAGTCACAGCAGTGAAAGGACTCTGAGCGGTCAAGTGACCATAATTTTTTGTTTATTTATTTTGAGATATTTTTTGTCATTGCTCCTTTACTTGCTTGTTAATATTTCCACAGGTTCGGTGCGGTCACAACTTTTTACGCTTTTAATTTTTCTTATATTTTGTATTATACACAAACATATCGAAAAGCGCACTGGCTCACTTGACTTAATGTCCCTAAAAATTTTTGCATTTATTGGATTTTTGAATTAGGTTAGAACACTTATATTACTGTTCTGAGTGAATTAATTTAGGAAATTTGACTTGCGCTTTGTAGATTCGCAATACCCCTGAAGATCAGAAATATATTTTTTTCAAATATCAGATTTTGCATTGGACCCCTAATGTGATATGTTCAAATAATTTTGGTGAGTACAGCTATACGAATTTATAGGTCCTGGCAGGTAAGAGTACGGGTCCAATCCCATTACATAAATGTTTTAAATCATTGGAATTTTAATATGTCCTATAAGTTTTATCGTGCGCTTAAATGAGCAGTTTGAACATTCTTATCTAAAATAAAAATTGAAAAAATTATTTTTGGCATGAAAACTACAACTTGTATTTGCAATCATTCCAAGCGTGTCTAGTATGAAAATTGGGTTTTCTTGTAAATGAAAATGACTGCCATTTAATGAGGGATGACTAACATGTTAAAAAGCAACGTAGATATTTTAAAAATTTAAATGATGTTCATAGCCTTGAGAGCTTATATGGGACGTCAACTTTTAATTATGATGTAGCTTGCGTACCGTGTGAAATTGTTTTATGTTTGTTATGATAGATATTTTAAATACGATTCGATTCGATTAAATTGCAAAAATTTCCATTTAAACAGTAAGGTACTTTGTCTCATACCAACCCTCCCACTCTTCCCCCATCAGTATTATGCAACCAACGACCTACGTGCAAGTAGGGATAGCATAAGAGGACTCTATAATAAACTGCAGCAATCAATAGCACTTAAAGAGGCAGTAAATAAGTAGAAGATGGCAGTCTACATAAAAGCTCCAAGTCATTTCTATAGGGTGGTGGTAGTAATGACAGTGGGTTTTGTACTCCAACCTGGATCATAAGTGAATAATGTAAAAAAAAGTAAAAAATACAAGTACATAGTTGTGAAGGAAGGGAATATTTTTGAAAGCACTCATAAAACGTAAGAGTCGTAATAATAAATCGTACCTACATATATATACAGCAAGCTCCACTTCTTCTTAGTTATCTTCAATGGCAAGGTATTGTTAATAGATTCGTATTAATAGCAAAAAAAAGAGTTGCACTCAATGTGGTAAATGAAAACAAATCGAGCTGCAATCGAGCCGACTTGTTGACAAAAAAATTTGAAGAAGGACAAAATTGCACAACTTTGTAAGAATATGCGTAGGACTTGGTATCTTTTACTCTGCCACCGCAATTATAAGTGTTTCAGAGCCAACAGACGTACATTGAAATCACGATAATTCTACTTTCTTTCTGTCTACCAATGAACATTAAGAGTTCTTTAACATCTTCCCTGGTAAACATTTGCGTAATATATTGTCATACAAGCTCTGCAACTGTAAACAAACCTAAAGATCTTTTGGAAAGATCCTAAAAACTCTCCTGCTTTTTTCCAGAACTTCTCTGAACTGCTAATATTTCATTTATTCCATATTTCTTCCGCCACGATACTAAAATCAAATTATCATCCAAAAGCTGATTCTTTACAACGATAAATCATTGTATAAACAAAATTGTTGCTCATATTTTTCACCACTTTTCAATCTATTTGCAAGTATGGATCACAATGTCACTGAAGCTGAAGTACCAATCAATATCGTGAAAATTCTAAATCATATTAAAATGTATGGAGGCACCAACAAAATATTAAAGAAAAAAGAAATCATAGCTCCGGTTTCCTTTTTGTAAAACCCCCGCTTTTTCATGCGGTTCCAATTGATTACCTTCTCCCAACACTTTTCAGCACACTGACAGCATGAATCTGATTGCCAAATGTGAACCACCTCCACGCTGAGACCTTATGTCTATATATGTCAGTATGTTTGTCTATAACCCCATTTTTCTTCTCCTTTTTTATAAATGACACGGTGAGCGTCGGTGCTCCATTTGATAACTTTTGCATATTGCTCTTCGAAAGTGTCATTCAGTCAAGTCAGTTTAGTTCGGCTTTCAGTCAGTTTGCAATTCAACGTTACTTCGCTTGGAGCTGCTGGTTTTTTGATTGGATGTTCATATCACTAAAAGGATATAGCGCCGTGCCGGAAAAGTTTGGCATATATTTCTCTTTATCACAGTTGTTGTATGCTAACACTTTCTCTATATGAATACGGACCTCTATAGACAGACGCACATGGACACTTTCACAATGTTCGAAAATTAATTACACTAATTGATGCTATTCACGTAGGCCAAAGTGGTGACCTAACAAAATACCCCGCTCGGTTTCATGCTCACATATATCCACCCTTACTCACATTTGTGTGCTACCAAAAATTCAAATTTATTTTCATTAGGGTGATCGTCGAAAATGGTACTATAACGCTAGATGACAGGTCAACCATGATTCATCTGTGCTCCACCCTAATGTGTATACAAAAATTATAATGGTGAAAAAAATATTTAAATGCAACAGGAGTCGAACATATATATATAATATATATTATAATATATATTCACCTAATCAGGCAACTCTGCACTAGAGTTTGAGAATCTCATACAACATTTAGTGCATTGATAACGTTCACTAAACTGTGACACAGATACTAGAATTATAGTGAAGCTGAATGCACCAGAACAACTATAACACACACATACTTACACAAACGTGTTAGTACAACAAACAAAGCTTTAGTAGCATCGTTTCCCATCCAGTACGTTGTGACATACCTCCAGTCTAACTGCCCTGTTATCCTCTGGTAAACTCGAAAGTGTGGAAAAGTCAAATGAAATGGCGTTGAATTTAAAGTCCTTGTGTGTATATGTGTATATGCATTTACGGTGTATCTAGGAAAGCATTTAATTGAAATTCTAATTTTTATGAGGAATTTTCAATTAATCATCAAGCTTTAAGAAACCCATTTACACATTCAAGTTATTGTATTGTAAAAAACTCAATCTAATTTTTTTCGTTTTGGTGTTTTATTTGTCATCATCAGCTACTTTCACTTCATTGTTTAGATATCCGGCAATGACATAACGGCAACAATGGAACGGCAGCTACATCTTCAGTTCCATTTCCAACTCTGGCGAATTGGCGCGTGCTGCTGTAAAGCTTGTTGGAGAGTTTTACTTTTATTTCTAGTGTTCGTATTGATTGCTCCTCATTTTTTATATCGAAGCCACTGGTACTTACTTGTCGCGCCGCTGGAGTCTGGTTCACTCCTGTTGGTCTCACCAATATTCAATTGTAATTTGTGTCGCGTAAATCTGATCAACGGCTTACGTGATATTTGTCTGACACAAACACACGAGCGAATGCGGGCTAAATTGCCGCGTCTCTATAAGTTTCTGTAAAGTGCGCAGGGAACAGCGACTGCGTGTGAATATCATTGGGCAGCGATATGGAAATGATAGCTCGTAAATGATGCTTTTTCGGATGCCAAGCGTAAGTGCACATTTATGTGCGTATATGAATACAAGTTGGAACTGAATGAACTGGCGATATGCCACTTACTGTTATTAATTGTATGTCTTGAGTTTGCGAGATTCCCTTGGTATACGGTATACTTACGAGAGTGATTATTTAAATGATACTTGTATAAACTCTAATGTCAAGTCGAATTACCCTTTTTAATAATTTACCATTACTAAGATATGCTTATTAACATTTGTGGTTGTGAAATAAGCTTCAGAAAGAATTACTATACCAACAAGGCAACCGTTGATATAGGATGATCCCTAGCTCTTCATTTCAGTTAGATTTTCTTTAAGTTACCTAATATACTGGCCGATGCCAACTTTATATACCAGTAGGGTAATGTTACACTCTTTATTTAGTTTCGAAATGTGATCCATTTGCGTTCGCTTTTCTTAGAAAACATATTTTCACGGTACCCTAGTAGATCGCCACAGTTATTTCTCATTTGCATGTACCTGTCTAGCAGCTTTAAGGCTTTGTACACAGCACATCTCTGATATGGAAGTTAACCCTACTTGAGCCATACGATACGATTGAAATCTTACAGTTTACAGCTTTCCACCCCTCTATTTTAATTTACTGTCAGCAGTGCAGTACAATTTTGCTGCGCATGTTCAGCCACTTTACACATCCCTCCGGGAATATCCATTATCATTTATGGGATATTGTGTGCGTATGTGTGCTAGCCAAAAAGGCGATGCCTGGCATCCAAAAAAAAAATTGAAAAGTTGAATTGAGGGATATGATTTCAACCGCGAATGCCGAAAAAGGAAAAAAGTGAGCTCGCATCGCTCATGCATACACAAACCACATGCTTTGTTCCCTCTGCCATAAAGTCAAATCTTGTGCTTTTTACTTTCGCCAAAAGGCCGACAGCGTTCTCTCTAATATTTCTTCGCTTTGTCAATCGTTTGGTCAACGCTTGTTATTCCTGAAAACCATGTCATCACTTAGTCAAACAGTGATGGGACATTCTCCGAAATTCATTTGCTCATTCATCCTAGCGAAAACACTGACTGTGGTTGTTTTTCTTCGTGGAGCCAAGAGAAGAACAAAGTGAACAGTTTCCACTTACCATAGCGCATGTACATCTGTGTATTTGGCTTGGTTGGTCGGTTGCATCCGCTTATTTGCATAACAGCGAACCGTTAACTGTTTATATGACTTGCGGCAATTCGTATTCGCTTCAGCCGTTGACCAGCAGAGTTGAACCATTTGTGAAACTGACAGTAACGGCAAGCCTGACCATTAGACGGATCACAATGTAAAACGCATATTATTCAACATGGATTTTTCAGGGAAATTGTTTAATTTAAATTCTCTACTTTTAATTTATTTTTAAATTACTCCGCTCTACGTTTGTGTGGTAAGGCCGATTATACAAAAAATAAAAGGGCGTTTTTGAAAGAAAAATAAGTCGGACAGTAGTGAAGACGCCTAATACTAATATTATGTACTAAAAAATTGCCGAAAAACAAACAAAAATAAGTAATGAATAAGGTTAATTCCAGCATTTGTCACCTCGACAAACGGACGAGCAGCCAATGGAATAACTAAACAATTGTGTGCCCGTCATTTAAATGTACAATGGAACTTGCTTTCGTTTTAGCGTGCTAATTCCTTCTACTCTAGTAGGCGCTATATCCCAACACTACAAGCGTCATGTTTAATTTTTTGCCAACTTGCAACCCGTCTGTCAACTAATTTTTCCACTCCATGTATGTGCACTTTGCTTTACTTAGCTGGAAAGAAGGTTTTGTTGCTTTGTATGCGCGTTATTCTCAGTGCTGCTGACCCAGTGTCCAGTGTTGACAATAGCCAGCTTCAATAACGCAGCTCGCAAACTACATTTTCACTACAATTAAGTTCCCGGTGAAATGTCTGAATAATATATTATGACCTCATTAGTTGTGTAATTCCCTAAAATGGTTACAAAAGGAATCTATCATCTGGTTGTAATTAAGTTGTACTTGCGGGAAATTTTAAGTTTTATGCAAATTATCAGAGTATGAAGAGTGCAATGTTAGGTCCTATTGTTATCCTTGAAGTGTGTTGTCTATAAAGGTTAAAATTTCAGATTTGCAACTAAAATAAATATCCACTAAGTTCTTCAGAATCCATGAAAATCTATAAAACCAAATGTTAGTTACGTCTTCAAACCTTATAGCTCCCCATCTTTTGTCAAAAGCTTGAATTATCTACCTAAAATATAAAATATCAAATAAATATTTAATTTGCAGTATCCTGCAATGGATTCATGGAATATTTTTACACTCTCGCAACAAAAGGTGACGAGTAGATTTGAAATCCGGATGTCTGTCTGTCCGTCCGTCTATCCGTGCAATGGATAACTTGAGTAAAAATTAAGATATCTTGACGAAAATTGGTACACATGGCAGGGTTGAAATGGGCGAAATCGGACCATTGATTTCGATTATATTGGTTAATATGTGAAATATCTTAGCAAAATTAAGTGAGCATATAGTTGTAGATATAGTGTACCTTGGTGGAGAAAAGGAGTGAAATCGGTCCAGGAATAACCTCAGCCCTCATATACAGCTGCTGGCCATCGAATTACGATCGAATTTTTTTGACAATGTTTTTAATTTATGGTGAAAGTTACAAAATTACAACCTGGGTGGCATCCTTTGCCTATATTTCTACTGTATAATTAACGGTATAATATTCTAATAAGCTTGCCTACTTTATAGTTATCGGCTGACAATTATTGTAACCGTAGTTTTTTTGTAATTCGTAATTGTTCGTAATTCGATGGCCAGGTACTGTACTATATATATAATGATTTTCGGTATTCTATTGGACTTTATGCCGAATATATGAGTCAAATTGTGTGGTATCTTAATACAATTTCATCAATAAATTGCGAGAATAAAAAATGTTCGGTTGCACCCGAACTTAGCTTTTCCGTATTTGTTTTTATTTCACATCGGTCTACGCGCAGCAGTTGTCTAAATTTCTCGTGGCATAAATCGGGTTAGATGGACACTTGATAACAGCTCTGAGTAATTGGTTAGCACTTTATTGTTATTTATGTTCTGTCTTTACTCTCATCATTGTTTTTGTTGGAGCTCTAATGCAATGGTAATGTTTTCATTCGGGTTTTGCTACACGCGTGGTGTTTATTATTCGTTCTTGTTATTGTAAATATTGACATTTATTTACAAATACAACATGTTTGAATTGTTTCAAAAATATATTGTTTGTTGTATCCATAGCAAGTGGTTAGCCACCATCAGCGATCAGCCATCAGCCGATCCATTAGCCTTCGTGGCCACCATATTCCCACTGTGTGTTTTTGGAGAACGTTGATGATGATGATGATGCGTGCATGTCCCATTGAGTGTGATTTTCAACCGCAGAACATGTATCGGATACGATACTGCTTGCTGGTAGTTTAGTGTAAAAAGATATGTTTCAAACGCCATCATGGTTGCCAGACAGATAGTTTAATTGTTTGATGCTAATAGGTCGTGTAATGAAATAAAACCAGGGCTGAGCGCGAGATATGTTTAATTAATATTTACTTAGCTATTGCACTTTAAATGAAGTATGGTCTATATAGTGTTTTCAAGTTTTCGTTCTTGCTTTATTTTTATTTGGTAATATTGTGTAATCTTTAAACGTTAATTTGACATACATCACCAACATATCTGAATACATAAATATACACATCTGTATTTTTATATAGACAATTTCATTCCATTTACTGTCCTTAATACGCTGATATTTAGAAACTAATGCACGCAGTAATGCATCTAACGATTACATTTGCAATTCGCAACCAATTGTTGCGAAATCGAATTCAGCTGCAAATTTCTAATTACGTATACGCCATGGCGCACTCACAGCGGTTTGCACATAACGAAGTTTTCATTGCTTGTGCTGATGCTGATGATATCAGCGCCATCGTTAGGCAAAGCATTGTCATGTTGGCAATAATGTTATCTTGCTGTTGTTATTGTTGTTAATGTTGTTCACCATTGGTGTTGATGTTCAACAACGCTTAACGAGTGCGTCTCTGTCTATATTTTTTTCCTATGTGTGTGTTTCTGACAGGCAATATTCCCAATGTGCATACAATTTTTCTCGCTCACAAGCTGCCTTAAATTGCGACAACTATTCACTAAATCACTCAAATACATATAAACTCTGCGTTTGTTCACTACTTGTGGACACATTTCTATCCTTTCTAACGCTTTACTGCAAGTTTTGTTGTTGTATTTATAAAAATTTATCTCAAAATGTAATTATAATAGTTTGGAACTGAGAACAGCAAATTATTGTTTAATCAGATTGTGGTATCAGATTAGTGAACACAGGTCTCGGAGAGCATCAGATTTTTCGTAGTTTATTAAATTTTCAAGCTACCCAAATCAGCATGGGTTCGAACTCTTTTCCTAAGTGTATCTCCTTAAAAAACGGTTTCTTACTTATTTAATTTAGTTGGTGGTTATAGCTTTTTCATACAGCCAAATTAATTGATCAATTAAAATTTTGATTGAGAAACCAGTTTTTGCACTTCACAGTGCGGGCAATTGGGTAATTAGCTCCTTTCTACCAAAGTAAAGCATTTTTAAATCAACCTCTTGCAATAATTAATATAATTTATGTACACTAAGCTATTGAACTAGTCGGCTAATTGTTTATCTGATTCCCTTACGGAAGATCAGACATCTTTTTAAATATCGAGATTCTGGAAAAAATATAAAAATCATTCATCAATTGATAAGTATTCTAAAACGTCGATAATTGACTAATACAAGCATTTTGTGCCTACCTTTCAAAGTAAAACTTGGTTGCTCTGTGCTATATGCTTGCTTATTCACCAAAGCGTAAATTTATGCATAGGCGTAATACTATTTCCTTAATAAAAATAAGGATTTTACAAAAACAAATAACCAAACAAAGATCTGTGAACGAATTGCGGAACTAATTTTATTCGAAAGTTTTATTCCCTTAACTCATGAATGCTTGAAGTTGGAGTAAATTTTGCCAAATGCAATGGCGGCTGTGTTGTGTGCTATGTTCATGCTTATACATATATGGATATATGTTTGAATGAATATATTCTGTTCCTGTGGTGGCGTGCCAGCTAGTTCTGGCAGCATGACTGGAAGGTATTAGAGAAGCTGCTTGTCTCAGCCACTGTTTGTCATATATTTTTGAGTGGAGGATTTTATGTGTTCAAACAATAGGCCGCACTTTTCTCACACTCGACATTAGTTTAGTTTAAGTAAATGTGATTCAAACTTTAATTGAAAATGAAATAAATGCAGTTGTAAACATCAGCCAGTGAACGGATTTTCAAAAAATATTTCTTTTTTATTTTTTTGCATTTTAGTTAAGTGTAATATTTTAAAAATATTCTCTGAAAATTTGAAGTTGATCCGATAATTACTTTTTGAGTTATTCGACAAATAACAAAGAGTTTTTTTATACAGCTTTTATAATAATCCAGAGCCAGATCGAAGCTTTTTTGTTTATTTTTTTCAAAAATTTCGAAAAAAGCTTCGATCAGGCTCAGGATTATCTAATTGTAAAACTAATTTTTCTTATCCGATTGATTTTAGAATAATCTTCAAAGACTTATGAATGCCACCAGAAGGCACTTTTTTTGGAGTCAACATAAACAGCTAGAACTATGCAAATTTTAATTTTAAACGAAAGAACAATTTTTCCACCGCGACTAAAATATAAAGTACCGATCGCCTAAAATTATGTTTTATAGAAGTTATAACTTGGCTTTTAACTTCGTAAAAAGTATGAAGTAATTATTTCAAATATTTTTTCATTATTTTCATTTAAATTATATACATATTTAAAAAAAATTAAGTTATAATACCTCAAAAGCTTTTAAAGAGGTATGTGTGAACCTTTCAACTAATTAAATACTTTAAGAAGTAACCAACTCCAGTTCTTCTTCATATGCAATTAATTTTGAGCCCCACTGGTGAATTCTTGGTGCGAGGTAATGAGTAAGCACATTTTTTAATTACATGCTTTAAATATGAAAAAGATTTGACTGAGTTGACTGAGCAAAGACAAAATATTGAGGCGGCAACATATCACTTATAAAATATTTAATTTATTGCGCGTATGATGGAAATTAAATATCGCTTTTCTTACATAGATTTACAAAATTATAAAGGTGTATGTGTGATTTTGTATGCGCGTCATCCTTTAACTAACTTACTTTATAAAATATACAACAGGTTAGCTCTCGCGAAAGTCAATGTCTTGTTTACCACGGCGTATGATCAACATAAACAACATATATACTCTTATGTTTACGTAAATAATGAGACAAAAATAAAATGCGAAAATGTGCAAATTAAATTGCTTTAACGGTGCGTTGGTATTTCTCGTCTCATCGTATAAAAGAAATACACATTTCATGAAGGAGAAAAAACGCTGCGCTGTCCCGAGACACGTCGCAACGCAACGTCACTGCCAGCAGAAACATATGCGGCGTGTGCGTTCGCGTATGAATTAATTAGTACTTGAAAGTGTTTAAGCAAATGTGAGTTTGTGGGTGTGGGTTAAATTAATTGCGGGGCTTGTGGTTGGCAATTTTATTCGACTAAGTAATCGTGCCCTCGAACATACATGCACACGTACGCCTGTGCTTGTGTTACATTGTTAACGCTTGGAAATGCAAATTTATGCTAAAACGCTACTTTCTTTATAACGATTTTTTGCGTTCAGCCTTTGGTGTGCTTGTGGTGAGGCAACTCAATAAATTGACCCACCGATTGACTTAAACGGGTTGATAAATAATTAAGTTGACAGGTGTGCACAGTGGTTCCGCTTGTTCCGCGCGGTCATAAATACTTCCCGTTGAGATATCGCTAAGAAATTTTCACCAAAAATCTAGAAAAATATTTTAAATATATATTAAAAAAATTGGCCCAATCGGACGACTAGGTTCTATAGCTCCCATAGAACAGGAATTGCTATTATATGGCAATGATGTGCAAAAATATTTCTCATGGCCATGGTTGGAGCGTCAAAACTTTCAGTAAGGCTTTGGAAAAAAAAGTTAAGAAAGCGAGAAAAAAGCTGAACATGATTTGTCGTTAAAGTTTCCCTCAGCCAACCCCCATATTCCACCTATAAGAATAATATCATATATAAAATTAATGTAGGGAAAAAGCAAATTATCAACCAATTTAGTACAGTTCATTTTTGCACTGCCATTCAACAGCCATTATAATTAGAACAAAAACTTATAATGTATCCTCTAGTAAACCGTACACAGATTTAAATAAAGACGATTTATCCTTCTTTCCAAGCTTCCTTAGCCCAATTATGATGAGTTTGAACTTAAAAATAGTTAATTCAAAGGCCATTATTATTTTGACGATTGCAAATACATCCGCAACTTTCCGCACGCAACTTTAGCACTTTTATTACCTTAAGACTCTGCTAAATACTATATAAAATACAATTAAAGGGGGATCGCGTAGGAACACAATTAAAACTTTATGTAAACACATTGAAGACGCAGAAAAAAGATCCAAAAAAATATAGGTGATATAAAACACTAATTTCACAAAAAATACAAATATCGTTAGTCTCAATTAATTTCACTAGTTAAAGTAAATACCTTTAGCTTCAAAATCCATTAAAAGTTATCTTGATTCGTTAAACTGAACAATTACCAGAACAAATGGAAATCCTTTGTTTCTGCGAAAATAAAAAAAAAATTCTGATGTGCTTTAAAAAAAATCCGATTGTTCATGCATTTAACTCTATTTTTAGAAAGTACCGTTAGATTTTTAGGAAAACCCGGTTTGTTAATAGGAAGTGTGGACAATTTAGAGGCCATCGGTATACATTTTGTCGAAAAATCGTGAGATGGATTTTTTGATTTTTGGCCTATGGCGGAACCACTGTGGTGTGTAAACAATATTTATGGAAGCGTATACTTACATGCACAGATATTTTACTAATGCAGAGGTGTTACTTTGCATAAAGATGCGTTTGAGTAATTGCTCTCAATGTTTATAAATGTTTTAGAAGTAATCTGATTATGACGCAATTAAAGGTATGATGAGGAAATGATGGGAAATGTAAATTATATACATCGCTTTTGATACTTCTATGTGTTAAGGCATATTTTAAGACAAATATGATGAAACTATTAACATTCTTTTTTTTTTAAGGGTGTGAGTTCTCATAGCCTTTCAATTAATATTTTCAATTAAAAATTAATGTAGATTTTTATTTTTTATGGTAAGTCGATCTTAATCAGCGTTTTAATCGAGCAGAGGCCGGTAAATTGATCAATTAGCTCTTGTGTGAAAAGGCTATTTATTAAATTAGCTTAATGTGGGCAACATTTTTAAATAAGTATTTTAAAATTTATAGTATAATGCATGATATTAAGGAGTAATTGTCTTGTTTAGGGATTCAATATTCCACAAAGTGTTGCATATCAGAAGGAAGGAAGGAAGGAGGAATCTGGTAAAGCATAATAAATTCAATCCAAAACTTCTATTTGAATTCCACTACGCCCTTATGTTTTCGCTTCTCCAATATGAAAATAAAAATTTATATAGATCACAACGTCTATCTTTCACTGTCAATTCTCCATGGTGCAGTTAATTAATTCAACAAGATTTCGCATTGAGTTGCGAGTACTTCTCGGCGTTCATTTTGTGGGATTTTCTTGAGAAGTGCAGCAGATGGAAGTTGAAAGATAAATAGTGGAGGCACTATGGTGATATTTTTCTTTTGAGATCTGGAGAATAGAAAGAAAAACTTGTTGAAAAGTTGAGCTCAATAAGCTATTGGAGGTCCCAGCCATTGGAGATCACACCTCTGGAATTTTTCTTGCCGTAGTATCATGGCCTATGGAACTTTTTACACAAAAAGTGTATAGTTCAAAATTTAAAAGCATACTTTCGTAGAGTTCTACCATTGAAAAACATTGCACTAAGTGTTCTGAATAAATATGTATATCATAATGGGCTGATCTTGGAGTTTTCGAAAGAAATATATTTCCGAAAAAACCTTTGCATTTTCACGCTTCGGAAAATATAGACTGATACAGGTAAATTCAAAAGAAATAAAAAAAAATTGTTTCTTCTCCAATTCAAAAATCACGACTATTATAAATTGTTATTGACTCCTTTACAAAGGAGTACACGTCAGGTTGTTAGACTTCATAAGGTTCAATAAACCTTTCAATAGCTGATGTCTAGGCTTTATACTTTCAATAAATTTAATGAATAAATTCATGATTTCTCAATTTACATATATCAACAGTGAATACCGATACGTGGCAAGCTACCATATATATGTATATGGTACATATGTACATATGTATTTAATTTTATGCCAAGCAAATCTAATCTGTCGACGACATTTGGCACTGATAGAACAGAAAGAACACCACCAACAACAGGGTCAGTGCAGCAAATATTTATGTTGACACGTTAAATTGCACAGCTTTTCTTTCGACATGGCGAGCGAAGTTGCTAAACAATAGAAATCACAAACGAATTTCAATAAAGAATCGGAACGTGCGTGTGAATTATTGCAATGCATTTATGTATATGTATGTATGTCACTTTAGAGTGTGTGTGTGCTGAGACGCCTGTGTTGTGCCACTTGTCGCTATTGTTATTATGCATATAATTTAGCGTTGTTGTTGTTTTAATATGTTCAACGCCATGTTGACAATTTAACTGGAACAAGTGTAATGTATGCCGAGCGACAGCCGCAAGGGAAGAAGCAGCAACCAGCAATGACAGCGAAGTGGCAACATGGCAGCATCAGTCATTTGCCTCAGGGCGAAAGGAGCGCACGACACACACATGTGACAAGGCGGTTGACATATGCACGTGAATGCTTGCATACATTTATATATATTTTCTACACACATACACATATGGATATATAATATGCATGAAGATCAGTAGTGACATAAAGAAGCGCAGGAATGAAGAAGAAAATCCAGAAAGGTGGCAAGATTGCAGAAATTATATATACAAAGTTGAAAAAATTACACATATAACATAACACCTATACATAAATATTTATTCAATTTTCTCAGCCTTTCAAAGTCTGTTGAAAATTTGTTGAACCCTCGATTCCACTCTATCATAGGTTTAATTTGAAGGAAGATAGAGGAATTCTTTCGTTTTCTCAAATTGAAGGCTTTCTATAATAGCCTTTTCACACAGCAGCTAATTGAACAATTACGCGGTCTCTCCACGATTAAAACGCTGATTAAGATCGATTTAGCATACAAAATAAAAATCTACATTAATTTTTAATTGAATTTTAATCGACTTGAAAATGAAATGCAATTCTGCGACAAAGACCGTTTTTGTAATTATATATACGTTCTCTGTCTACGAGTTGTTGTTCACGCTACACGACGGTAGATGTCGCCGCTAAAAATTGCACTCAGCCAACCAACTTCTTTTGAAAAGCAAAAACAAAAATGATCAATTAATTTGGCTGTATAAAAAGGCTTTTAGATTCTATAAAACACAAGTATAGTCAATTATTTCTATAAATGTTAATATTTATCTTTAAAGCATCTCAATTCTTAAGTAAATAAATATTTATTTATAAATGCCAACCTGCAATGACAGTCAAACATATAGCACTCACTTGAGCACAGCACATCGGCAATTGACTGCCTACTTTTTGAAATAAACAAATATGAAACAATAAGTATGAAGAACTGCAGTTGTATTTATCCGTACTAAATAGAAATGCTTGATTATAAGTATGATGTATACCTTGGTTAATTTAAAAGACTGCCATGAACTTTGTCAAACCTGGTCAACCGAAGAGCAAAGATGTATGTACGTGTGCATTTTACGCTTAAATTCATTTCAGTGAATGTTTCTCTGTTTACCTGGCAAATGTGTGCGAAGCAGTTAAAGGAGCAGCAATTGCGGCAACATCAAGCTAGTTAGTGTTGCAATATAAACAAGCAACAAATATCCAATAGCAACGATGATGAGATCATATGTAAAGATGCAAGTGGGACGAGACACTGTAAGAAATTTACGAAGTTTCTGAGATATCTTAAAACTTGATCCATAAAGTACAGTATTGCAAGTATTTGAAAATATATTTATACTAGCAGACCCAGCAAACTTCGTACCGCCTTAGCGTAAATTTGGTGCACTACTTTATTTTGTATAGCTGACCTATCTTATGTATGCGTTCCTATTCAATTTGATCTGGAATCTATAATATCCTCCATATAAAAATGAATACTTATTACAAATTGTTTGTATGGGAGATTAGAAAGGTGTGAATTTTAGGCATTTTCAGGCATTTTTTTCTCTCCGTAAGAAACATCCTCAAACCCCCTGGAATACACACAAAAAAGAATCAGCCAAATCGGTCAAGCCGGTTTCATGCTATGTCGTTTAATTTTTCGTTTTTGTGGCTAAGGTATACATTAAATTTGTAAATTTTTCAATGCAGAGAAAAAATTCTTACGCATAAAGACGAAAACGTTATACCTTCTTCAAAGTCGAGGTTGATTTATGTTAAGCAGCATGATAACAACTCACACTACTTTTAATTGCAAGTGAGTGGGGATAATCAACTCTCCTGAAATTCTAAATTGTCGCATTAAGATCGAAGAGAATCTTGTTTTTTTACCACCAATATAGGCCATTCAAGCAGTCATTTTTGGTTATCATATTGTGGTTTCATGTCAGGAAAAACACGATGAATAAGCTTCTTCTTTGAGTCAATGAAGTGACAGAAATATGTTGGAAATGTTATTAATCCATTGAGGTGTCAACTGGAACCCTACCATTTCCAACTGCTTCTACAATCGCAATTTGATATTGTTGCAAAATTAGTGGTATGTTAGTTGTTTATTGGCGAATCTTTATGTGTCGCCATAAAGTAGATGATTTTAATCATGCGATTATCCAGGAATAATTCGAAGAGTCTGGCGTAAATCACCTGCCAACAGAATCATGGCTCCACCAAAAAAGTTTTGGTTGTCGCGTAAATCTTTTGAAGTCCTTCGCAGTGCCTCCAGCGACTTCATGAATATCTGGAAAATCTTCGCTATAGCGCTACTTTTGACGATTTTGCAGACTGGTGTTTCTTCGATTTGCAATTTAGGAATAATTTCAAGGCCGAATGTGACGTTGGTTTGCCTACTAACAGTTGCCAAGTTGCCCCTATTCCCGTTAACATTAGTGGTGAAAATGAGAGAAATTGGTTCAGGAATTACATCAGCCCTCATATACTATATATGATGATTTTATATTGGACTTTATGCCGAATATATGGGTCAAATTGTGTGTTGTCTTAAAAAAATTAATGTTCGGTTGCACTTAGCCTTTCCTTATTTGTTACAAATTGCTTAGGGCTATCGACACAACCTTATACAGTTAAACACTGACAAAAATAGTTCAACAAAGCAACAATGACAACCTTCAAAATGTTATTATTTTTTTGTTTTCTTTTTTCATACTTTTGTTGTCAATTCAAATAAAATGCTCTTTTTATTATCTTCCTCGCAATTTTTCCATATTTACTTAATTTCTAAACCTTTCCTGCCCTTCCCCGAATATTTCATGACTTCAATTAGCCAGATCGGTTTGGCCGTTCTCGACTTTTTGCGAGACTAACGAACAGCAATTCATTTTTATATCTATAGATTAGAAATTGTTTGTATGAGAATTTAAAAAAGTGTGGATTTTAGACTTTTTCAGGACCTTATACTTCAAGGAATATTGCAAAAAAAGAATTAGCGAAATCGGTTCAGCTGTTCTCGAGATATGCGCTTAGCAACACATTTTGCGATTCATTTTTAATTAATTTTTCTTAAATGCGTTTTTTAATACTTCACTGTTTAATTTTTTATAATTTTCCAACATACAAACCTTGTCCTAACAATAAAGAATTCATAAAACCAAGAATCATCGGATTTGGTGCAATCGTTCGAAAGTTATGGGCGTACATACATTTCGAAGATCCATTTTTATTTATATAGAAGAAGAAGATAGATGTGTTTTGTTAGAAAAAAGTACAAAGACAATAAGAAAAGCAATTCAAGCAACGGTGCGTTGTTACAAAATAAGTAACTGTAAAACAGAGTAAATATAGTTGACACTGTATTTACATATCTACATACATGCATACATACGGCAATTTATGCGAGCATTTGATTGTGCTGTTTAGCGTTATTTCACTTGTTCTGCGATCATTTATATATGCAAACTTTTTTGCATACTTCAATAAGTTATGTAGTAAAAGATGCGAGAGATGGAAGAGAGAGAGTGCATACATATGTATGTACTTTACTTCATTACGTTATGCTGGAAAAGATGTGCAGAGATGGAAGAGAGAGAGAGTGCGTGCCGCAAACGATAAAGAGGATACGCACACACACAAAGCGCGCTTCGCTGTAGACTGCGTTTGGTGAACGAAAAACCTTATGCTTGCAATATTTTTGATTTTTCAAAAACTTCAACCCGAAAGAAAAAGGATTTGATTTCGGAAAATTAAAAAAATAAGTATGCCACTCGCGAGCCTAGAGCAAATGCTTTATTTAAAAAAAAAAATTATAAAAATCGCTTCAGAACTTTAGGAGATTAGCCGTTACAAACATTTTTCATATAAGCGATTTTATATAATTAGTATAGATTTTGAATATCGTATAATAGTACAGATTTAAAACAAATTTTAGAAAATATAAAATTCTTAATGGAGGAAATTTTAGCCTTTCGAGTACCTCATGTTTTTAAAACTTTTCAGGAACCGTACGCTAGACGCATTATATACAGTAAAATTGTACTCTATCGAATTTAGCTCGCTGTTGTTACTAATAGCCTTTTCACACTGCCAAATTAATTGATCAATTAAAATTTTGATTGAGAAACCAGTTTTTGCCCTTTACACTGACGGCTACTCGATAACCGATCAGCTGTTATACATATTTGTTTTTGCTTGTGCTGTGTGAAAAGGCTATAACATTGACCAACCACACAAGCAGCCTTCTTACAACAAATGAGTACCACCAAATATTCTCTGAAAATATGAAATCTAGCTAGTTTAAGTAAGACCTTTTTGGACTAATTTAAATATTGGCAGTGTCTTACAAGCACTTCTCGGAACTGTGGTGTATGTGGCTGAGGTTTATACTGACATATTGCAAGTTAGTATCAACGCAAACGCCCACTACTTCCCCACAACTTATACTAGATGATTATAATATCACTTTCAAACATTGAACATTTAGTAGCAACTACAACAAGCGCTGACGCAATCACTGTAAAATGGAAAGGCCGTGCAGAACGAACATGAATTTCATGGATTATGTATATGTTGGCAATTGCCTCTTGACGGAATTTTATCTAGACGGGTGAGATGTTTAGTAACACACTGACAACAGAGTTCGATTTATTTCTGCTCTAGATGATAGCCTAAATTTGTGACTTCGTTTTTGTTACGAAATAAGGAATTTTATTTCTTTTGTTCCCTAACATCACACTGTTGATGCTATTATTATATTCTTAAATATTTTTCATTGCAACATAAATTATTCTCTCTCTTCTGCGAAAAAGCAGTAAAAACAAAAAAGCTTGTAATCCATGGCACAAAAACACATTTTTTCTACAACAATTACAACTTCAGGAACCCCATATGATAGGCAAACCCAAAGGCAACTGCTGTCACCAGTTTGAAAAAGCTGACGAAAATGAGAAACACCCAAAAAATGTAATGGCAGGCCAAAAACAAACGAAGAATACGAATTTAGTTAATAAGACAAACAGTAAAACTTGTGAAAATTAATATTAATTACAGTTGAGAATCGCGAAAATTTGGGAAGACTGAATGAAAGTACGGAAATTATCAAATTTTTCAGGTACTAGCCAGGGAAACACTTTAGAGTCATGGCTTTGCTTTTATTATTGGATTCAAAACGTAACCATGAACAGCTACTGGTGAAACATTGGTTAAAAGTGAACTAGTTTAGAAACTACAGCGAAAGTAGTATATTTAATAATTTCAAATTGAGTGTGTCAAGTCAGTTATTTCACATTTTTGGTTATCTCTTTTAGCTTCAGATAATATCATTGTGGTTCTAAATCAGAAATATTTTGTATAAACAAAAGTTCTTCTTGCACCATTTTCAGCAAAGGATTACCAAGAACAGCGCACCAAAATTCTTTATCTAATTCCTACATTAATTGCCAATCCGCAAACCGCTGTTCGTCTTAAGCTTTATAAACAATTTATTGTCAATAGAATATACGGCTACCCACGAAGACGCCGTAAATATTTACAAAGAATCTAACAAAAGAGAAGTATTATCAAAGGAATAACGCCACAGCCACCACAGAAGCTCTAAAATGTGTTCACTAAAAGCGCACAAAATCAAATATAACAGACAGATAAACCGTTACACAATGCCACCAATGCCACAAACAGTATTGGCTGTATTGTCAAAACAAGCTCTAAAAAAATCTAAAAAGATTGAGACAAACCAATTTCCACGACTAGAAGAGAAAAAAAATTTTCTTTGTGTCATTGCTTAATATTTGGGATATTTGTGGCCACACACAATCGCAGAGCTCTACTTCAAATTGAGGTTGGGAAAAAGAAACGTGAAACGTAGGTGGTGAGTAGAAGCTTGGGAATTACGATAGCTATGGGTACATTTTATGTGTTAACTTTCTAAGCCACAAATTATGGGATCGCTTATTTACTTGGACGCCTTTTTCACCGAACAATAATAACACAGCGGCAGAAATAATAAACAAATTATCGAACGAAGCGAGTAAAGCACATTTTTATGCAATGTAGTTGCCACCGAAAGAGAGTGGGAAGCGCAGTCACCGATAGCGAGTCGATGCGTATGGGGATTGAAAAGTAATACCAGAACGCACTGACACATATACAAAGGAATCCAAATATTTCATAATTGACGTAATGGCCTGCAACAACAAGAAAAAATCAACAACAAAGTTTATTGGGATTCATTTTGTAGGATGTACTCACAGCCAGTGAACGAGGAAAAAACTTTAACCCTTAGTAAATAAATCGATGCCACTAGACTGCCGAGAAATGTGATTACATTATGCTATGCTGTTATACTGTGTTGTGTTGTTAGCAAGTGAATCATTGGCGATGAAAGGCACTTTGGCGACATTGACAATGGAGGCACTTTGGGTATCGTATAATTTTTATACTCTCGCAACAAATGTTGCTAAAGAGAATATTATAGTTTTGTTCACATAACGGTTGTTTGTAACACCCAAAACTAAACGAGTTAGATATAGGGTTATATATACCAAAGTGATCAGGGTGAAGAGTGGAGTTCAAATCCGAATGTCTGTCTGTCCGTCCGTCTGTGCAAGCTGTAACTTGAGTAAAAATTAAGATATCTTGATGAAACTTGGCACACTTATTTCTAGGCACCATAGGAAGGTTGCTTTCGAAAATGAGCAAAATCGGTCCACTGCCACGCCCACAAAATGGCGAAAACTGAAAACACATAAAGTGCCATAACTAAGCCATAAATAAAGCTATGGAAATAAAATTTGGTATGAAGGATCGTACTATGAAGGGGCATATTTGGAACCAATTTTTTTGGGGAAGTGGGCGTGGCCCCGCCCCCTACTAAGTTTTTTGTACATATCTCGCAAACCAATGAAGCTATATAAACCAAACTTTCTGTGAAGATATCGGTGCAGAACTTTGCACAAATACTATGTTAATAGTGTGGCAGACCCATTCTAGAAATCGGACCATAGGTTTTTAAGGCCCCATATATCGAACACGAGGACCTCGGTGCTTCTAACCTAATATTATGGTTTCCAACTTTCAATGGACTTTATACAATATATATGACGAATATGTGGGTCAAATTGTGTATTATATAATATAAATAAAGTTAAATAAATAAATTGCGAGAGTATGAAATGTTCGGTTACACCCGAACTTAGCCATTCCTTACTTGTTTATTTTTTTTTTATTTTTTGGATTCACGGTACAATCAAGTGGAGGATGGAGCCATATGTAGAAGTTCACGTAAGTGAGGAAAGTTTCTGACTGCCATTCACTTGGGAGTGGCCAGGAACGATTCTTTTACATGTGGCTCAAGCAGCTCACAACTTCCGGTCTTAGACCAAGTATCCTCTGGGTAGCCAACAGACATCCGTCTGGAAGCGAGCTAAAGTGAGAAGGCGAATCCCGCTTATGCGGTTGTGCGTTGGGCTTGGGACCCACCACATAAAAACGAATAACCAGTGAATAAGAAACACAGGCCTCGGATGAGAAACCCCCCTTTTGATGACGACCACGGCAAACGTATAAAGGACTATGATTTAAGGGCATGCACCTGGAATGTCGGGACCCTTAATTGGGAAGGTGCCTCTGCCCAGCTGGTTGATGTCCTCGTAAGAGTAAAGGCTGACATCACCGCAATCCAAGAAATGCGATGGACGGGACAAGGACGGAAGAAGGTGGGTCCTTGTGACATCTACTACAGCGGCCATATAAAGGAGCGCAAATTCGGTGTGGGATTCGTGGTGGGAGAGAGACTCCGTCGTCGAGTCCTGGCATTCACTCCGGTGGATGAACGTCTAGCCACAATCCGCATCAAAGCGAGGTTCTTCAACATATCGCTGATTTGCGCCCACGCCCCGACGGAAGAGAAGGACGAAGTGATCAAAGATGCTTTCTATGAGCGCCTAGAACGTACCTATGAGCGCTGCCCCCGCCACGATGTCAAAATCGTGCTTGGCGATTTCAACGCTAGGGTGGGTAAAGAAGGTGTCTTTGGCACAACAGTCGGAAAATTCAGCCTTCATGACGAAACATCACCAAACGGTCTGAGGCTGATCGACTTCGCCGGGGCCCGAAATATGGTCATCTGTAGTACTAGATTCCAGCATAAGAAAATCCATCAAGCTACATGGCTGTCCCCGGATCGAATCACTCGCAACCAGATCGATCATGTTGTGATAGATGGACGACATGTCTCCAGTGTTTTTGATGTGCGTACGCTTCGTGGTCCCAACATCGACTCGGACCACTATCTTGTAGCAGCTAAGATACGCACCCGCTTCTGTGTAGAAAAGCGCACACGTCAACAAACACAAGGAAGGTTCGACATCGAGAAGCTGCAATCACAACCGACAGCCGAACGATTTTCTACTCGACTTGCACTCCTGCTCTCTGAGAGCACTCATCAGCATCTTGGTATAAGGGAGCTGTGGGACGGCATATCAAACTCCTTACGTACAGCTGCAACCGAAACCATTGGCTTTCGGAAAAGCCCAAAAACAGCTGGTATGATGAGGATTGTCGTCTCGCAGTGGAGAGAAAACAGACTGCCTACCTCGCAATGTTGCGATCGACCGCAACACGAGCGGGATGGGAAAGATACCGAGAGCTGAAGAGGGAAGCGAGACGCATTTGCAGAAAAAGAAAGAAAGAGGCCGAAATGCGTGAGTATGACAAGCTTGACAAGCTGGCCGACAGGGGTAATGCTCGAAAATTTTACGAAAAGATCCGGCGACTAACTGAAGGTTTCAAGACCGGAGCACACTCCTGTAGGACCCCAGCGGTGATCTAGTGGTTGATGACCAGAGTATACTGTGTTTGTGGAGGGAACACTTCTCCAGCCTGCTGAATGGCAGTGAAAGTACAACACCAGGAGATGGCGAACCCGATTCCCCAATCGACGACGATGGAACAGATGTTCCATTGCCCGACCGTGAAGAAATTAGAATAGCAATTACCCGCTTGAAGAACAACAAGGCGGCGGGGGCCGATGGATTGCCGGCCGAGCTATTCAAATACGGCGGCGAAGAGCTGATAAGGTGCATGCATCAGCTTCTTTGCGAAATATGGTCGGAAGAAAGCATGCCCGACGATTGGAATCTCAGTGTGCTCTGCCCAATCCACAAAAAGGGAGACCCCACAATCTGCGCCAACTATCGTGGGATAAGCCTCCTTAACATCGCTTATAAGATTCTATCGAGCGTACTGTGTGAAAGACTAAAGCCCACCGTCAACAAACTGATTGGACCTTATCAGTGTGGTTTTAGACCTGGAAAATCAACAACTGACCAGATATTCACCATGCGCCAAATCTTGGAGAAGACCCGTGAAAAAAGGATCGACACACACCATCTATTTGTCGACTTTAAAGCTGCTTTCGACAGCACGAAAAGGAGCTGCCTTTATGCCGCGATGTCTGAATTTGGTATCCCCGCAAAACTAATATGGCTGTGTAAGTTGACGTTGAGCAACACCAAAAGCTCTGTCAGGATCGGGAAGGACCTCTCCGAGCCGTTCGATACCAAACGAGGTTTCAGACAAGGTGACTCACTATCGTGCGACTTCTTTAACCTGATGCTGGAAAAAATTATAAGAGCTGCAGAGCTAAACAGAGAGGGTACCATCTTTTACAAGAGTGTACAGCTCTGGCGTACGCCGATGATATCGATATCATTGGAAACAACACCCGCGCCGTTAGTTCTGCTTTTTCCCGCCTGGATAAGGAAGCGAAGCGAATGGGTCTGGTGGTGAACGAGGACAAGACGAAATATCTCCTGTCATCAAACAAACAGTCAGCGCATTCGCGTCTTGGCTCCCACGTCACTGTTGACAGTCATAACTTTGAAGTTGTAGATAATTTCGTATACCTAGGAACCAACATTAACACCGATAATAATGTCAGCCTTGAAATCCAACGCAGAATCACTCTTGCCAACAGGTGCTACTATGGACTGAGTAGGCAATTGAAAAGTAAAGTCCTCTCTCGACGAACAAAAACTAAACTCTACAAGTCCCTCATCATTCCCGTCCTACTTTATGGTGCAGAAGCGTGGAAGATGTCAACATCCGATGAGACGGCACTAGGAGTTTTCGAGAGAAAGGTTTTGCGGAAGATTTACGGTCCCTTAAACATTGGCAACGGCGAATACCGCAGAAGATGGAATGATGAGCTGTATGTGTTGTTCGACGACATAGACATAGTCCAGCGAATAAAAAGACAGCGGCTACGCTGGCTGGGTCATGTTGTTCGAATGGATGAAAGTGCCCCAGCTCTGAAAGTTTTCGATGCAGTACCCGCTGGTGGAAGCCGAGGAAGAGGGAGACCTCCACTCCGGTGGAAGGACCAGGTGGAGAAGGACCTGTCTTCACTTGGTATTACCAATTGGCGCCAAAACGCCAAAAGGAGAGATGCGTGGCGCACTGTTGTGGACTCGGCTATAACCGCGTAAGCGGTTTCTACGCCAGTTAAGAAGAAGAAGGTACAATCAAGTAACGTAGTAAACTTTTTGGTGCAAGTATTTATTTTAAGCTACCGCTTACGTGGCGGAGAAAAGAATTCGTGGAACACGGTCATAAAGCATAAGGCAATCACCATTAAGTTAATTGAACGCATCAACGGTATCGTGAAGAGGAAAAAAGTGGGCGATAATTACAGATACATAGTTGGAAGAAGAGTGCTGCCAATCCAAAAAAATTTCTTGAAAGCACCAAGGAAAATACCAAAAAAATGTTGATACGAGGGCTGCTATATATATTTCTGGCCTAGGCAACACTAAGTGTTGCCAGGTGCAATCTGACATTTCCATTTGAAAGTTTGACATTTTTTAGCATAACATCACTCAGAACGTTTTGTCATTTAATCGAGAATTGTTTTATTTACAGGGAATTAAAAAATTCATCTCGGCCAAAAAATGGAATTAACTCGTGAACATTTTCGTGCGATCATTTTTCACAACTTTCGACGTGGATTATCGCGACAAGAGTGCATCGATGAACTAAAATCTTTGTATGGCTATGAAGCACCATCCTATAGCACTGTGAAAAACTGGTACAACGAATTCAATCGTGGCCGACGCTCGCTCAAAGACGAATTCCGTGAAGGTCGTCTAAAAACAGCCGTTGTGCCAGAAAACATCGATGCTGTACGTGAACTGATAATGGAAGACCGTCATGTAACATACCTTCAGATAGAGGCATGCCTATGTATTTCTCCCACATTGAGCGCATGCAAAAGTGTATAAATCTTGATGAAGAATATTTTGAAAAACAATAAAACCATTTTCGTTGATAAATATTCCTATTTTCATTATTAGGCCAGAAATATATATAGCAGCCCTCGTATAAGATTTCCAAAAATAATAAGAAAATCAGTAATCTCTATCTTTAACCCTTTCACCCCTGAGTTTTTTTTTCGAAATCAGGCGGGGTTTTCATCATTACGGCAGCAAATACTGTAGTATGACTAAAATATAAGATGTTTGGCATACCTGAAAAATCGGATATCCTTACGGTTATCCTGGGATATATAATCCCAATAACATTTATAGGTGGGACGCATAAGTCCCAATAATACCAAAAGGAACAAAAAATGAAATATCAACTTTTAATTAAAAATAATGGATTTCACTGGGACATATTGTCCCAGTAGGGGCGAAAGGGTTAAAGCTCTAAAGCGCTGAGCAGCATTTTTAACGCCGTTTTTTAGTTATCAAATATCGTAAATTTCCCGACATATGTTTGATATAGAAATCTATTGAAAACTGAGAGCCGAGCCAAAATAGCAACAAAGGATTAGAAGGTCATACAAACAAGATCAATGGAGTATAAACTCTCAAACTTAAGCCAGCTAATTTGGCTCATTATAAGCTCAAACTGAAATTATTTTCATTTAGATTGGTCAAAAGAGAGCAGAAATCCAAAACAATCAAAAAATTTTCGCAAGAAAACCTCAGGTTTTAATTAAATTTGGTTAAAAGCAATTCAAGCATTCGAACATTCACACTTTAATGATGCTTAACAAAATGTTAACTTAACTTTTTCACAAGTCCATTAACACCATCAAGTAAATAAAACGACAAAAGCGAAGCAAACCAATAAAACCGAAACTAAACCAAATCGTAGGAGTAAAGCACCTGCGGCAAAACGAGTATGAGCCGCCAGCAAGGAAGCAATAAAACTTTGAAAGTCACACCAGTCGATGGACGAGTAAAATGAAGAGAATTCGGCGAATATGCGAAGTCGTAAGCATTTGATTGGACAATAGAGTATGATGATAAACATGGAGTAAAGCTAAACAGAAAGCTGCTGCAACACTGAAGAGGCAGAGATGTGCAAAGTACTCGCAATTAATATGACACATGCTGCACGAAACAACGGTGCAGCAACTCAAATTGACTAAATTCGACAATCGATTGTTGCCATCAGTATAGACAATAAAAACAACAACAACAATAGCAGTCAAAAACCAACACAGGCGTCAACAAAAGCAATTAAATTGAACTGATTGACAAAATCACTCAAAGTGTCTGCGCTCTACTGACCACAATCAGAGCCGAAGGCATAAATTAATGTTTCGACTCTACTCTGATGGTAAAGCGACAGAGAGGCAGATGTCCAGACATACAGATTATTGCTTGTTAAAAGGCAAACAGCAAGTTAAAACCAACAACAGCTACTGCAGCAGAAAGTTTAAATTGAAATTGATCAATGTAAACTTAGTCGGATAAGTGTGTAGAAATCGGCAATTGTTGTACAGCAATGTATGAACTTAGCAGCTACCTTGCACTAAAATTTTAGATATATACCTTAACATACTTTTTTTATCAATATAATATTGGAAAGATGTCTTCGCTAGTACTTCATCAGCAGTATACTATCCAGTCCAAATATGGTTAGTATTTTAATAATTTATCTATCTATACATAACTGCTTCGGTGCTTGCGGTGTAGCTTTAAATTAATTGTTTCAGAGAACCTAAAGACATGAGATCGCAAAGGTCTGTCATGAAGCCTTTTCACGTTTCTTAGCTATAGAGAATTGCTTTAATACCTCTTTCATAAAATCCATAAATACATATGTGTATATAAAAAATTTTCCATTTGTTCTCCAATGAATTTACATAAAATCATTTTCAATAAAATCAAAAAACTGATAGTGACTATTCACTCACGCTTTTCTGAAATAATGTACACAGAAACCTACACTATGCACTCAAATTAATTTACATATGATACATATAAATTATAGTTTTTGTAAACTCATTTACGTAAAGTGGCAATAGGAAAAGTTTGAGTCGTAAGTAATAGCTAATGGGAATTTTGAAAAGTCACACATGAGCAACTAGCTTATGACATTCAATGAGTGGACGAAGCAAAGCAAACGAGTAGTGCACAAAAGCCAAGAGTTCCAATGAACGGTCAGTGCAATATACAGTCAGCTAAAGATGCCAGTGGCACTCTAAGTTTGCGAGTGTATGTAAATTTTCAAGGAATCGTTGCAAACTACCGCGCATGAAAACTTTGTCAACCAACTTAGAAGTAGACGAGTGATTGGTTGAACGTTATATTGCTGAAGATAGAGACGAAGAAGATGGAGCAAGTTAGTGGGTCGATAAACTTAGAGCAACTTTTAATTTGTTTCCAAGTTCGACAGTTCGAGCTTTTTACTAACAGCCATCACATGTCCTTGCCAACATATATGCATGTGGTATATAGATCTTTCACACTAGTCAAAGAATATGAAGACTTTTACAATACTGAAGCACATGTATGTATAAGGTCGTACGGGGTTTCGAAATTAATGCATTTTATATGATTTATATATTAGATCTACAACTTTGCTTCCGCCGTTTTCCAATAGATGTCTCTAGGGTCAATCACTGGTCGATTAAATCGTTTCATATCGATCTTGCACATTTGTGTCAACATTGACCCAACAAAATATTTGTAGAGATCTGTTGGCATCCCAAACTTATTCTAAACTGAAAATGTCACTTTTTAAGCCGAATTCTCGACATTTTCACGGAATACGCATGCTGCCAGAAAGAATGGTCAAAAGTAGTAGCTAGCGACGGCCAATATTTTGAATAATATTTTTGTAACCATTTTTATATAAAAAAACCTTAAATTTACAACGACGGAAGCAAAGTTGTAGACCTAAGAATTGCAAATATAAATTATTTCCATAATATCACGTTGATTATTTTAATTTCACAGTAAATGATATGAATCTTTCATAAATCAGTGGGTCATGTTTCAGCTAGTAATAGTCCAGACTTCAGAGAACATTGGTATTTGATGGAGGCAATTATTTTTATAATTTTTGAACAAATTTTGTTTGTGTTAATGTTGTTAACTTATTTTACCGTTTTAACTAAAATATTTCCTTTTTTAAGTCAATCAGTAATCTATGCACATGTAAATATATATTTATGTATATATATAAACTCATAACTATATTATACATATGATAGCTAGTCTAGTTCCGCCAGTGCCGCCATTATGATAGTCAAAGTAACACAGAAAGTAGTCGGAAAAGTTTTTCAATTAAATTTATGTGCAAATAAATTGCTAAGTTGATAGAGCACGAGCTGAATGAGGCGATAAAGTAGAGCTTAAGAGAAAACGTAGTGCATACACTTAACAGGAGACACGGCTACATATTTGTACTTCTGTATAGCCAATTGCCACAAATCAATACAAAAACAAAAATAGTAGTTGAATATTTATGTATGCGTGACAGCTGACAGCTTAAGTTTGCTAAGTGCAAAGCGACAGCTTTGCTTAAATGGGGTGTAGATAGTAACAAAACAAATGAAAGTAGTAAAAGTGTTGCGAAAGAAGTGCAACAAACAAGTGATTGACCCACTTGAAACTATAATGGCTGACCAATACTTCACAAGGCCGAGAGCAGTCAAATATGGAAAATTTTCACACAGGAGCTAATTGTTCAATTAACCGGCCTCTGCTCGATTGAAATGCTGATTAAAATCGATTTACCATACAAAACAAAAATTACATTAATTTTTAATGCAATTTTAATCGACTTGAAAATGAAATGCAATTCTGCGACAAAAACCGTATTTGTAATTATACATACGATCTTTGTCTGCGAGTTGTTGTTCACGCTACATGACGGTAGATGTCGCTGCTAAAAATAGCAATCAGCGGATGAAACTTACCAACTTCTTATGATAAGCAAAAACAAATATGTCTAACAGCTGATCGGTTATCGGCAGTGTGATGGGCAAAGACTGGTTTCTCAATCCAAATTTTAATTGACCAATTACTTTGGCTGTGTGAAAAGGCTATTACTGTGAACAAAGATATTAAGCAGTCCGCTGATCCGATTCCGCTGATTATTTAACCGATGAAGTTACACTTATAGATTATCACTCTCCATTAATTGATTTTGAAGAATTGAAACGTATACGTTAAAAATTCAGCAAATATTAAGTAATCTTTGGTATCTTGATCTATAAACTGTCAATACGAAAATTAACACTTTAATATGGTACATATAGTGTGGAAATATGGGCCAGGGTAGGGGGTATTTGCATCATATGCTTTATCAATCTCTAATAATTTATACAACAACAAATCATGCAGTTCAATTATTACGCCAAACACTTCCCCCAATCGTTAGGGTGAAAATAAGCAATAAACAATTTCGGTCTCATTTGCAAATGCAAATCAAAAACTCTCAATATGCAAATAACTTGTCAAAGGAGAACAAAAAGTGGAGAATGAATAATGGAAATTACTAACTGCTGATCATATTGCCATTACAAGCATCAGTAGCAGCAACAGAAAACGCTAGAACGAATGACAACGTATATGTAAATGTGCCAACAAGCTAAAACGAAGGGAAAAGTGCAAAAACACGGCTGAAGCGTGAAACAATTAAGTGTTTGTATGTGTGTGAGCGATGTAGTGAAAAACTGTTCGTGGGTGAGATAAATATTGTGCCCCATAGCGAAAATTACCCGTCGAAAACAAACACTCACACAGAGAACACTCGTTAAGCAACGCTGAACGTCAACAACAATGGCGAACAACAGCAGCAATCACAACAACATCATGATGTCATTATTGCCAACATGACAATGCTTCGGCTAACGATGCCGTTGATGATAGCAGCGTTGACAGCAGCACAAGCAATGAAAACTTCGTTATGTGCAAAGCGCTGTGTGTGCGCCATGGCGTATACGTAATTAGAAATTTGCTGTTGAATTCGATTTTACAACAATTGGTTGCGAATTGGAAATGCAATTGTAACATTAATACTGGGGTGCATTTGCACCTACAGTAAATTGTATTCAGTGCTATTGCTAAATATCATATTTGTATGCAGAAAATGGAATCGTTAATTTTCTATAGGCAAATACCGATTTATCTAATTTAGCAAAATTGGTTGGATTGTTTGTTGACAAGCTAGTAGTTTAAAACTAACGGCGAAAGAGGAGACAACAAAGGATGAAAATGATATACAATTTATTAAATAAACTAAAATCGCCTAAATCATAATATAAAAGTAAAACAAGAACGAATTTTTGTAAAACAATTATTTGGAAGAGAGTATTAACTGATCTATTTAAATTAGGAATGGTTGAGAATTCATCTATATTAATATTAATATAATGTACCATATAAGTATCTTCAGAATATGTATGTTAGTACCATTTAGTAAAGAGATGATGACCCAAACTCTTGCGTCGGCTCTGATGTTACTAATTGCAACAAATAATGACGGATATAAATTGATTCAGTTGTTTTATTTGCCTCCATGATTGCTTTTTCACACAGCCAAATTAATTGATCAATTAAAATTTTGATTGAGAAACCAGTTTCTGCCCTTCACATTCGATAACCGATGAGCTGTTATACATTTTTCCTTTTGCTTATCATAAGAAGTTGGTAAGTTTCATCAGCTGATTCCTATTTGTAGCAGCGACATCTATCGTCGTGTAGCGTGAACAACAACTCGCAGCCAAAGAATTTATAAAAATCTATAAATACGGTCTTTGTCGCAGAGTTGCATTTCATTTTCAATTCGATTAAAATTTAATCAAAAATTAATTTTTTATTTTGTATAGTAAATCGGTCTTAATCAGCGTTTTAATCGAACAGAGGCCGTTTAATTGATCAATTAGCTCCTGTGTGAAAAAGCTGAAAGGAAATCCAATATAACGAATTATTTTATATTAAAATAATCAACAGACCACAATTCGTTATATGTCAACAACAATAATAAAACTTGTCTCGGGCAGGGCTTTTATTTCATTATACGCCTATTAACATCAAACAATTAAACTGTCCGTTTGGTAACAATGCAACATTTCTATTTAAAATATCTTCCCTTACTCACATAAATACCAGCAACCAGCTTTGGCCCTGATACATGCCCTGCGGTTGGATGTCATACTGAATGGAATCATCATCACCATACTAATCAACAACACATTGTACGAATGTACTGGCCACGCATTATGATGGATGTATGACTAAATGGCTAGCCGTTTGTAGATAGAACAAAATAGTTCTTAAAAGCAATAAAAACACAGTGTGCATGTATGCGAATATTTGCATTAACAAGAACAAATAATAAAGATCTTTCAGGCAACAATAACATCAGAGTATCATAAAAATTGCAATATAAAAGCAGCAACATAAAAACACAAGCATTGAATTCGAAATCCAACAATATGATGACAGCAAAACACAATATACATCACAATAAAGTGCTCCAATTATCCGGAACTGTGACGGAATTAACTGAATGATCAAACAATCACCTCTCCGGATGCGCGACCAGATGTATTAAAATAGCTTTATGACAGCAACAGTGGTGCAAATGCAAATGTGATATACAAATATAAAACTTCAGAAAATTGACTCCGAAATTCTCTGGAGTGCAATAGTTATCCAGGTGTTATCAGTATTATAAAATGTTCAACACAACATATGAAATCCACAACCTTTATGATTAAGGAGGAATTAAGAGGGTATTCTAGTCTAGACGCATGAATTTTTGGCATTTTTTAAACAAAGATAAAAACAATTAAAAACATTTTTACTATCCATTTTTGTATATCCAACCGCTATGTCCTGTCTGCATTCCGCTGAGGACTTGATGGGAGTTAAACCGGATTAAGCGCCCCATTTACTCGGCTAGCGATAAAACCAAAGTGTTACGGAACATGCGGGAAAAAGGGAATAAAAATACACGTTGCTGCAAAAACAAAAATATCATATGTAGTTTTTCAAAAAAAGAGCAGAAAAAAATACAGCAGACGCTGTTAACAGTGTTGGCAGACAGCATCAGTTAGCGCAGTGATGGGCAACAAAAATAACTAACAACATCCGTAATGGAGGCCAATGAGCGCTAACACAACAATTAACAAAGGCTCAAAATAACAATAAACAAAAGATGTAACGACACAGTTGAATTGCAACTAGAACTCACACAGCTATTCGAAAAATTGGGTTTGGAATTAAAAAAATAAAAACCAAACTAAAACAAATTCTACGAATCCATTGCGGGATATGATCGCTTTAGGAGATAATTTAAGCTTTTGACAAGAGATTGGCAGCTATCAGGTTGAAGTCGTACCTAAGAGTTGTTATAAAGATTTTCTCGTAAGGATAATGCAAATTTACAGGACTCTATGTTTCTGAAGAATTCAATGAAAGTTTTTTAGTTGCGATTTACAGAAATTTAAACCTATATATTTTCATATACTTCACCTTTGTTATCACCAAATTCGAACAAAAACTGCACTCCATATTTTAAGAATATGCACAAAACTTAAAAATTCCTGCAAGAACAACTTAATTACAATCAAATGATAGATTCCTTTTATTACCATTTTAGTTAAGTACACAACTAATGAGGTCATAATATATTATTCAGAGCTGTCAGCATTTCCCAGGGGGATGTCCCCAGTTCAAGCACTTTTTTCAACATGACTGTACAATGAAAATGTAGTTGTCGTGCTGCGTTTTTGAAGTTGGCGTTTGTCAACACAGAACACTGGGTCAGCAGCACTGAGAATAACAGACATACTCGTATAAAGCAATATAAACAACTGTTCCAGCAAAACGAAGCGGCGAAGACACAAATGGCATGGAAAAATTAGTTGACAGACGGGTTACAAGTTGGCTGAAAGGCATAGAAATGCGTGCGTTTGTAGAATGTAGACTAAGGACTACAAAAGCACTGGAAATAAAATTATATAAAATCTCATTGTATTCAGTTAAAATGGCATACAATTGCTTAGTTATATAATTGGTTGCTCGTCGTTCCTTTGTGGAGATGACAATTAATGGACTCATAATCCTTTTTTATTTTCTAGTAACCATTTCGAACTTAATTATATATTAGCATTTGGTGTCTTCAATACTGTTGGACTTACTTTTCTTTAAAAAATTCAAATGAATACCGTAATAATTTAATCAGAATGAAAAGAAGAGAATTTTAATTAAACAATTTCCCTAAAAATCACATTGAAAAACTGGTGTTTTACATTCTCATCCATCCAATGGTTGTACTTGGCGTTACTGTCAGTTTGACGAATGCGTCAGCGCTTGAA
This sequence comes from Zeugodacus tau, assembly GCA_031772095.1. Lineage (NCBI taxonomy): Eukaryota > Metazoa > Arthropoda > Insecta > Diptera > Tephritidae > Zeugodacus > Zeugodacus tau. Next base: position 9,909,349 of record CM062651.1, on the reverse strand, counting down.
GGAAATACGAATTGCCGCAAGCCGTTTAAACAGTTAACGGTGCCCTGTATGCAAATGAAGAAATAATGGAAAGAATGCTGAAAGCCAGTCGACGATAGGAAAAACCACGAAATTTTACTTATGCGTAGGGAACAAAGCAAGAGGTTTATGTGTGTATGAGAGATGCGAGCATTATTTTTTTCTTTTTGGATTTCGAAGTTGAAATATCCCTGCATTCAACTTTTCAGCCTGCACACGGTGTATCAGTTCAAGCGTCAACTTAGATAAATACAGCATGAAAGAAAAAGAAGGAACATTTTGAGTGCCAAGCGATGCCTTTGTGGCTAGCATACAAACTCCCACAAATGGTAATGGATATCACCGGAGAGCTGTGTAAAGTGGCTGCACATCCGTATCAAAATTTTATAGCAACGCTTGTCAGTAAAGTAAAATGAAGGGCGTGGAAAACAGGCAGTAAACTGTAAGATTTCACTCGGATCGCATAGCTCAAGTGAGTTGCATTTAACTTGCATATCAGACATGTGTACTGCACTGGGCCTCAAAGCTGCAAGGCAAGTATATCCAAATGAGAAATAACTTGGGAGAGGAAGGGAAAATATACTAGGGTGAGAAAGGAAGTACCGTCTCCGAGCAAAAAACATGGGGATAGGTAACAAATCGAAATAATAATTGCTAAGTCCGTGATTTGGAAATGCTTAAAAGAGGAATTCGGGTGAAGTGTTTTTCAGAGATTAAATGTCTCTAATGCTAAGATGTATAATTCTGGCGACCACCCTATTAAATGTATTTTTAATTATACACTATTTCCGCCAAGAAGCCACAATTTCCTTTCCATTGGCTCATTTTACATTTATGACTCAGTAATGAAGTGAAAAATTTCGCACGCTACAATTTCTTCTGTGTATATTTTACTATGAAACTCTGCACTACTACATTTTTAATTTGAGAGAAAAAATACCTTAGTACATACACACAAACCCTCAAAAAAACAAAAGTAGCATTTACGAGCTATCAATTTCACATTCTTGCCCTTGGATATGCATTCGCGTACTTACTCGGGAGCAACTTCGCGTTAGTGATGCCTGGCGGACTTGGTTGTAACTGTTAGAGATGCCGCGAATCTCCTTTCGGAGTTAGTGTGTGTTTGCGTCAGTAAAACATCACTTAAGCCATTGATCAGATCTACGCGACAAACATTCCAATTGAATATTGGCGAGACCAACAAAAGCGAACCAAACTCCAGGGCCAAAGCAAATATATAAGTAAGAATGAAGTGTGGCTTTGAAATAAAAAATTAAGACCAAGTAATACGAATACTACATTTTCAAAAAAATTAAACAAAAACTCCGGCATGCTTGACAGCAGCACGCGCCAATTCGCCGGAGATGTGAAAGAGAAATGGAAGTGAAGATAAATCTGCAGTCGCATTGTCACATTGTTGCCATTGTGTCATTGCTGGATATCGAAGCAATGAAGTGAAAGTAGTTGAAGATGGCAAGCAAAGCACTGAAGGACAAACAAGAAAGGCACTCATCGAGAGAAGAGAGCGAAGAGAGATCTGACTTTGTGTAAGAGAATGAAGAGAAAATGTTTGTTATCTTCTCTATATAAATAGGAACCGGGAGAATATTATATTCTGGAAGATATCGCTGTAAATTCATTAGAGTGTGCCGGATTGAATCCAACGCGAGCGACAAAAGGGACGGCTGAGCCATGTGGTGTATCAAAGCCTATCAAAAAGAAACCTAAAACCCATTCAACTTAATCATTAAATTTAATTTTCTTTAAAAAGAAAGCGCTCAAGCTCGTACAATATGTTTAAAGCAAAGCATACAGCCGCCAACTTACCGACTACATACTAATTTATGACTTCCTTGACCTCAACAAAGCTCGCACAACCTGGGCCAATTAACTACACATGTTCAAACAGCAGCAAAGCTGGTGCACATTGACCTACCGAAGGTCAGTGCATTTAACATTGCCTCTGAGTTAGGCCACCAAAAGCAATTCGACAAAGCGATGAGGAGAGTACAGGAAACTGGAGGAGCTGAACGCTTAAATAATGGTTTGGTAAAGCAATAATACTTATACGCCTACTGACAACTTGACCTACCTCACACTGTCAACCTGAAGATTTACAGCTATTTAAGGTAACGGTGTTGCGAGTACTATCATAGCGAGTAGCTATCATCTACTGTAGCGAGTGAAAGCGTGCCGTCGGAGCTTAGCTTAATTGAATACAAATAAAGTTGAACATAGAGAGCAGCAAACGGGATGGAATAGCACTCGTGCAGACAGCATGATGTGAGAACTTAGCAGAGCAGATTAAAAAAATATATATTTAGAATTTGGTAGTGATAAATAGAACAAGTAAGGAAAGGCTAAGTTCGGGTGTAACCGAACATTTTATACTCTCGCAATTTATTGAAGAAATTTTATTAAGATAACGCATAAATTTACCCATAAATTCGGCATAAAGTTTAATAGAATAACGAAAGTCATATATAGATATGAGGGCTGAGGTAATTCCTGAACCGATTTCACTATATCCAATACTATACGCTCACTTAATTTTTGCTAAGATATATCACATATTAACCAATACATATATGCGTAATAAAGCCCAACGAATTTTTGAAAAACCTATAATTAGGTATATGGGAGCTAGGAGATGATATTTTTGAAAAACCCGATTTTAATAATTCTTGGAACAGAGACACACTATTGGAAGAAAAAAATTTCCTCTGAATTACATTAAATTAGTTGAGAGATTTACCCATATTTTCGGTTAAAATTTAACCTTAGGCGCTGAGTTCAACATGTTCGATATCTGGGGCCTTGAAAAGTTATAGTCCGTTTTCGACAATTTTTTCACAAGTGATGCCACAGCTCAAATACAGTATTTGTGTAAAGTTTTATTTCGCTATCATCATTGGTTCCTAATGTATATATTATAAAGTGAAGGATTCGGATGGAATTCAAAATTGAGTTATAAAGAAAGTAGTCGTGGTTGTGAACCGATTTCATCCATTTTCCACACATGTCATCAGGGTGTCAATAAAATATTATATACCGAATTTCATTGAAATCTGTCGAGTAGTTCCTGAGATATATTTTTTGACCCATAAGTGGGCGATGCCACGCCCATTTTCCATTTTGTAAAAAGATCTGAGTGCAGCTTCGTTCTGCTATCATTTCTGTGAAATTTTGTGTTTCTGACGTTTCTCGTTAGTGAGTTAACGCACTTTTAGTCATTTTCAACCTAACCTTTGTATGGGAGGTTGGCGTGGTTATTATCCGATTTCTTTCATTTTTGGACTGTATAAGGAAACGGCTAAAAGAAACGACTGCAGAAAATTTGGTTTATATAGCCTTATTGGTTTGCAAGATATATACAAAAAACATATTTGGGGGCGGGGTCACGCCCACTTTTCCAAAAAAAAAATACATTCCAATGTGCCCCTCCCTAATGCGATCCTATGTTCCAAATTTTATATTCATAACTTTATTTATGGCTTAGTTATAGTTCTTTATGTGTTTTTGGTTATCGCCATTTTGTGGGCGTGGCAGTGGTCCGATTCCGCCCATCTTCGAACTTAACCTTCTTATGGTGCCAAGGAACACGTGTTCCAAGTTTCATTGAGATATCTCAATTTTTACTCAAGTTACAGCTTGCACGGACGGACAGACGGACGGACGGACAGACAGACATCCGGATTTGAACTTTACTCGTCACCCTGATCACTTTGGTATATATAACCTTACATCTAACTCGTTTATTTTTAGGACTTACAAACAACCGTTATGTGGACAAAACTATAATACTCTCTTTAGCAACTTTTGTTGCGAGAGTATAAAAATATAGAAATTAAGTAATTTTTTGTATAAAACAAAAACTTTTCACACAGCCAAATTATTTGATTGATTTTTCCTTCACACTGCCGGCCACTCGATAACCGATCAGCTTTTATACATTTTTGTTTTTGCTTTTCATGAGAATTTTTAAGGTTTCATCATCTGATTGCTATTTTTAGCAGCGACACCTACCGTCGTATAGCGGGAACAACAACTCGCAGATAAAGAACGTATATATAATTACAAATACGGTCGCAGAGTTGCATTTCATTTCCAAGTCGATTAAAATTAAATTAAAAACTAATGTAGACTTTTATTATGTATGATGAATCGATCTTAATCAGCGTTTTAATCGAGCAGAGACCGGTTAATTTGTTAATTAGCTCTTGTGTGAAAAGGATATGAATGAATAATGAATAATAATGAGTGGAAAGTTGCAGCTAAAGCATAGAAAATACGGAAAATTAAATTAAATTAATCAAAGGCACATGCGTGCTGGTCTATTGGCCAGAAAGGAAATTGGAATTCCAATTAAGTTCTTTCATAGATACGCTATGCATATGCCTGTGTATGCAAGGTTTTTAAAGTCAGCAAAACTTTCATTTGACTTTTCCACACTTTCGAGTTGACCAAAAGATAACAGAGACAGCTAGAAAGCTAGGTATGTCACAGCATACAGGATGGGAATCTATGCTACTAAAAACGTTGTTGGTTATAAATATGCGTTCCTCTATATATGTGTGTGTTGTTGGTCTTGTGCATTTGCATTCAGCGTCACTATCATTCTATTATCTGTGTCACAGTCTAGTGAACGTTATCAATGCACCAAAAGATAAGTTGCCTGAATAGGAGCACAGATACATGCACACACACACATATATTGCCATTATAATTTTTATATATACACATTAGGGTGGAGAAAAGGTAGGATTGATAAGGAAAATCAACGTAGGGGCTTCAGATTCAGAATCAAAATTTCTACTTAACACACTCTACCAACATATGCTGGAGAGAAATTTTGATTAGAATTTGATTTGATAGAATTTTGATTGACTAGAAAATAGTTCTAGTATACCCTATTATTTTCTAAGATAACCCTAATGCAAGTCAATTTGAATGAGTGCGCGTGAATTTTGGTAACCCACAAAGTGAGTAAGGGCATGAGTGCACATGGGTGTCTGCGCGGTGTGTTTCACCTGACCACCACTATGGCCAGGCGCAAAGTTACTTGTCAATTAGTGTAATTAATTTTCGGACATAGTGAGTGTGCCTATGTGTGTATAAAGGGGTGCGCATCCATATAGGGAAAGTGTAAGCAAACAACAACTGTGCGAACCAAACTTTGTCATCACCGCGCTAAATCCTTTTAGCGGTATGCACATATTTCAGAGTACCAGAAGCAAGTGAAAAAATGCAACTGACCGAATGCTGAACTGAACTGACTTGACTGAATGACACCTTCGAAGAGCACCGCACAAAATTCATCAAATGGACCAATGAAGCTCGCCGCATCATCCAGAAAAAAGAAAATGAAAAATTGCGTTATATACACTTTCACATACACACAGTCTATCAACCAGGAGCTAGTTCACATTTGGCAATCAGATCCATTTTGTCACACAGGTGAAAGGTGCTGGAAAAAAGTAACTAATTGGAACCACACGAAAGAGCGCGGGCTTAACAAAAAGGAAACTGGCGCTGTGAACACACAGTGGTGAAAAATGTTACCAAAATTCAGTTTACAGAAAGATTTATCGTATTAAAGAATCAGCGTTAGACTGGACTTAGACTTTTTGGTTGTAAACCACGTTGTTGTGAAATGCCTGTTACGCCTGCTGATGTTATTGCAGTTTAGTTTGTAGCTGGTTGTTTCTTTCGAGTTGTCAGTTGGTTTTTGTTAACAATGCTTTCTTTTTTTCTTCATTTCTCTCCTTCACCTTTTGCTCTTCGGCCCCTTGTTAACAAATCAAATCCCACAGCTCAATCGAATTTTCTGAACCAATTTGTTTGCAAATCATTTTATAGAAGGGCAGTGCGAAGATAAAGAATTTATGCGATTATCTTTTTTCATATTTTTCGAACGCGCAACCAGTTCGAATAAAAATAAAGTTATAATATTCTTGTGTAGTTATGCACACGGATATAAAAACACTGAGATAAGTTCCCTGTTGCTAATACCTAACAAAACCAGCAAAAAGTACGGGGGATGCCCACTGTTACATATATGTAACGCCTTTATTATCGGCTCTTCAGGGAGCACTCCTCCCAGGAAATATTTTTTCTCAAATTTTTATAACTTTCTTTGCATATTTATCAATAACTTTTAATAAACAATATTCTTCTTATCAGACATATAAATATATTAATATCTATATTTACCTTCGACGTGACGTCATTTCTCCGCTTTCACCACTTCTAAAAAACTTCACTTCGCGCACAAGTAACTGCGTTGAAATTGAAAGGAGAACTGACTTAATTTTTAAAACGAATCGCTTGCAGTGCTGTATTCTAATAAATGTTAGACTTAAATTCTGATTCGTAGAAGTATGCTGCTCTCAGCCAGCGCTTAAAGTTTGAATCCGGTGCGTTACATATATGTAACAGTGGGTTTGAATGGGTTAAACCTCTGCGAAGCCGGAACGTGCTGCTAGTCTTAGCATTTAATTTAAAATGTGTGTATGTATTTTCATTTAGAAAATCATAATTGCATAGTCATTATTCATTTCAATTTCATTGAAAATGATTTTAAGTAAATTAATTTGAGAACAATATATATATATATTTATATTATATATCATCTCATCTGTGTGTTCAACTGTCTGTCCCTTTACACCATTCTGACGGGACAATAATTTATGCCTTCAGCTCTGATTGTGGTCAGTGGGACGAAGACACCTTGAGTGATTTCGTCAATCAGTTCGATTTAACCGTTTTTTTTCGCTTTTGTTGTTTATTTTCTACTGATACTGTCGTTGTTTTTATTGTCATTACTGCTGACAACAATCGACAACAACGATTTAGATCATTTGAGTTGCATCGATTTCATTTTATTGTCGTTGCATGTTGTATGTGGAATATTAATTGCGAGCACTTTGTCATACCGCTGCCTTTTGCGAGTTTCTGCAGCTTTCTCTTAACTCCTCTCTAAGTTTGTCATCGTACTCGACTTGTTGTGCAATCAAATGCTTACTTTACCTTTCTTCTTCTTCGTTTTGTCTGTGCTTTATTCAACTCAACTCAACTCTTCCGTCTACTCTTGTGGTTTTCCAAGTTTGATTGCTTCCTTGCTGGCGGCTCGTACTCGTTTCGCCGCAGGTGCTTTACTCCTACGATTCGGTTTGGTTTCGGTTTTATTGGTTTGCTTCGCTTTTGTCGTTTTATTTAGTTGATGGAGTTAATAGACTTGTGAAAAAGTTGAGTTAAAATTTTTTAAGCATCATTAAATGTGCTTGAAGTGCCCAATTTTAATTAGAACTTGAGATTTCCTTGAGTTTTCTTTAGGAATTTTGTTTATTGTTTTTGGTTTCTTCTCTCTTTTGACCAATCTAAATAATATATTTCTGTATGAAACCTATGCCTGGAATTTTTTGAGAGATTTGAGAACTATAAAAAGGGTTATTAGTAACGTTGCTCACAGTTTTGGAGCTCTAGTGACAGAGGTTAATGAGTGTTTTACATTTTAAATATCACATTTTCTTTAGAGTCGATACAGATTTGAACTAAGATCAGGTGCGAATAAAAATATTTTTATTCTGTTTATGATTGTACAGTCAGGTAGTCAGGTTATTGTAACTAGGTATTTATTATGACGCTGTAACTTAAGCTTAATCGATGTATTGCATCTAATTTTTTGAAGTATATACAGAATTGCCGAGCTCTCATTTACATACTATGTACTCATTTATCGCCCACGTTTTCGTCTACTGGATACCGATTAACTTAATGGTGATTGCCTTATAATCTATGAACGTGTTCCACGAATTCTTTGCTTGCATCTAAAAGTTTACAACGTTACTTGATTGTTCTGGGAATAAAAAAAGAAAGAATATAAGAAAAAAATCAGTGTCGCCAACGTGCCTATCAGCACCCATGATTCACCTACTAACAACGCAGCACAACATAACAGAGCATAACTTAATCATTGTAATCACCTTGCTGTGTCGTTGTCGTCATCACAAGTAGCATCGACTTTTATTTAGTTCTTTTTTGCAAAGTTTTTTCCTCATTCACTGGATGCGAGTACATCTTAGGAAATTGATCCCAAAATACTTTTGTTCTTGGTTTTTGTTTGTAGTTGCAAGCCATCACGTCAATTATGAAATATTTTGGGGTCTTTTGTAAATATGTATATTTATATGTATCTTTCCCTCTTCCGACATTACTCCTAAATCCCCAAACGTATAGACTTGCTATCGGTTCATACGTTTCCCACACACTTTCGGTGGCAACTAAATTTGCATAAAAATGTGTTTTACTCGCTTTGTTCGATAATTTGTTTATTATTTCTGCTGTTGTTGTTCTCATTGCTGGGTGAAAAAGGCGTCCAAGTAAATAAGCGATCCCATAATTTGTGGCTTAAAAAGTAAACACAAAAAATGTACGTATAACTATCGTAATACCCAAGCTTCTCGTCACCACCGTCGACACACTTCTTTTTCCCAACTTCAATTTAAAGTAGAGCTCAGCGGTCGATTGTTTGTGGTCACCAATATCTCGAATACTAAGAAATAAACTCCGACAAAGCCACAAAGAAAATGAAAAATAGTTTTATCTTCTCTTTTAGTCTTGGAAATTGGTTTGTCCCATTTTGCTTGGTATTTAATCGAATGTGTTTTGACAGTTGTGTGTGGTGTTGGTAGCAATGTGTAAAAGATAAACCGGCTTAATAATTATATTGGATTTTGTACGCATTTAGTGAACAAGTGTTAAAGCTTCTGTGGTGGCTGTGGCGCGCTACTCTTCTGAAATTGCTTCCCATTTATTGGTTTTGTTCGAAATATTTGCTATGACTTCGTGTGCAGTCGCTTGTTCTGTGGACGATAAATTGTTTTTAAAGCTTAAGTCGAACAGTGGTTTTCGTGGAATGAAAATGAAATTACCATTAGTGAGAGAATTTTCATGTGTTGTTTTTGGTAATATTTAGCTGAAAATGTTGAAAGAAATTAAGCTTCGTACTACTCCTAAGGAATTACTGAAGAACTTTTGTTTATAAAAATATTTCTGATAAATCAGGGAAAAGTATATTCTTTCCCAGACCCAACGTTTGGCAGTGAAGGCGAGATTGTAGCACAAGAAATACTCAACGACCGTTGCTATTCCTTCGGTGGTATTTTAAAGTCTAATCGGTGACCGTAATAGATATCATTATATAAACCCATCCTCCACCCAAACTGAAATTATTATATGTATGCACTACTTTCGGTGCAGTTTCTAAACCAGCCCCTTTTGGGTCCCTTTTTAATTGGCAATGCCAAAGTCATGACTCCAAAGTGGCTATTGTTCAAAAAGGTGATCATTTTCATAGTTCTCCAGTCTACATTTTGCGGGACTCAGCGGTAATTAATCTTAATTTTCACAAATTTTACAGCTTTTCTTATGGACTAAATGCTTAGTCTTTGGTCTGCCATTAAATTTTCTGAGCTTTTCTCTTTTTCCATTTTTGGATTCGTGTTTGCTACGGTTTGCAAACTTTTTAATGCGCCAACATTAAGTAAAACAAAATGGTATATATAACAGTATATAAAATATACGAATACAAAATAAATAAATATCAGACAAACAAGAACAATGTTTGGTGTTGGTACATGAGAAAAAATGCTATTTTATTTTATTTTTTTTTTGTAGAGGAAGTAGAAGGATATGCATATACTATAACGAAAAATATTTAAGAATATAAAAATATCAAAAAATGTGTGATGTTAAACAAAAATTCCTTCCTTCATTGACATATTCAGTCCATGAATATTTTTTTATTTTCTCCTGCCTACTCTAACCCTAATATTCCTACTTTAAGTACTTAAATGGCCAAATGCGTGCTTGATTTCCTTAACGAGCATTGAAGGATGAAAAAGTTGTCCGACGGGACATTAGCAGCAGTTTCATGCAGTTCATGCACGAGTTGTGTTTGTGTTTTAATTTATTTTCCTCAGTTTTATACTAGAGCTTAATACTTTTATGGTATAAAACTTTCATCACTGAATAGGTTTTCAAACACAGTAAGGGAAAAAGTGTTGAACGAGTTTTATTCACCCTTTCCAAGGCGTACCTCAATTTCAGACCTGTCACTTAGTAGCTACGCGATAACTACTACGGTTGTTGATAAATTTTCCACGTTTCAAAGTGATATCATAATCATAATGTAATATTCTGTGTTCCGCAAAATAATTTAGCATGGAAATTTGTTAGTCGCGACGACAAAAAACCGTGCGTTACATTTACGGGATAATTTTGTAAGATGTGGGCTGGTATGGGTATTCAAATCAGTCAGCCTATAACCATAAATATATAAGAATCATTGCCAGACACATCATGCCAATCGCATCACGTTCCTCCGTCCGTAAAATATGTTTAGCTACCTCACAGTGCTCATATGCATGTGTCTGATCATAAACTAAACGGGAGGTAAGTGCAAGCAAAGTGTTGTCTAAACATGTGTTGGGTGATGATTGGGTTAATAAAAATAATTTATTTTAAATCAGTTTTTATAATTTCAGAGAAGTTTTTTATAAAGGTGCAGAAGTTGTTAATGTTAATAATAATACTGATCAAGTTTAATGTTATCTACAAAACTCCGTAAATTTCTTACTGTGTTTCTCCCATTACGTACATCCTTATAAAACACCTTTTCGCCTTGCAATTGAGAGTTTGTTGAGTGTTTATATTGCAACTCTTGCTGTTCTGATGATGCTGCAATGGCTGCTCCTTTAACTGCTTCGAACAGATGAGCTTCATTTACCAGGTAAACACAGAAAAGGCTAAACTTAATTTGAGCGTAAAACGTATGCAACACACACGTCTTTGCCTTTCGGTTGCCCAGATTGCTCTGGATGGGTGGAGCAGGCATTTAAATTAACGAAAGCATACTTACGTATATGTATGTATAGCACATGAGGCTAAATGTTGTCGAAGGTGCATATCTTGAGGGGAGTAATATGATGCAGAAGTTGTCTTACATTTTATTTATTTCATTATAGTCTGCAGTCAACTGACGATGTGCTGCAAATGCTCAAGTGACTGTTGCATATCTGGCTACTGTTGAAGGTAAGCCATTGATTTAAATCATTTATTTAGGAATTTAGATGCTTTAAAGATAAATATTTGTATTTCCAGAGATAGTAGAATATAATTTCTATTCAACGTATATTTCAATTAAGTCTTTTTTTGCTAGATAACGATACCAGGGATTATTTTCTCTGAACTGGGTTTTTTATCAACAGTATACATGGAACTTAATTTTCCCTTTAATTAAAGTTTTGGTATTCGAGACGAATTGATGGTTCTAAAAATGTTCAGAGAACTTCAAAGACTGAGCAACTTTTTTATATGACAACAATATTCTTTGGGATTATATTTTTTAATTTTTTTCTATTAATTATTTGAAGAATTTTTAAATTTATACTACATTATACTATACATTTCATATTTAACGTTATCATTTGGTCAGATAGTCGGGCGACGTTCATGCATAAATCGTGGCAAACGTTTTCTAACTTGAACAGGAATATATTTTCCGCAAACAGACCCACTTTCTGTGTTTTCTTCACCGTTTCTCGACTTTCTTGTGTTGCATACAGGCCTTTATACACTTTATATATGAACGTATGTGTGTAGAAAATATATATAAATTTATGCATGCACGCATATGGATATGTAAACCGCTTTATCGTATGGCTGTGTTGTGTGTTCCTCTCGCCTTGGGGCAAATGACAGATACTGCCATGTTGCCACTTCTATGTTAGTACTAGTGCTGCCGTATTGCTTCTTCTTCTTCCCTTGCGGCTGTCGCTAGCCACGTCTGACACTTGTTACAGTGAAATTGTCAACATGGCATGGAACATATTAACAACAACAACAATAAAACCAAATTATATGCATAATAACAACAGTGGCAAGTGGCACATCACAAGCGCTTCAACCAACGCATACTCAAATGTAGCATATGTCGTTTAATTAATACAATTCAATAATTCAAACGCACGTTCCGATTCTTTACTAAAATTCGTTTTCATTTCTATTTTTTCTATGTCGCTCACCATGTGAGCGTTGAAATCCATGCAATTTGACATGTCAACATAAATATTGGTGCACTGCTTCTGTTGTTATTATACTCTCGCAATAAAGTTGCTAAAGAGAGTATTATAGTTTTGTTCACATAACGGTTGTTTGTAACAGCCAAAACTAAACGAGTTAGATATAGGGTTATATATACCAAAGTGATCAGGGTGAAGAGTGGAGTTCAAATTCGAATGTCTGTCTGTCCGTCCGTCCGTCCGTCTGCGTAAGCTGTAACTTGAGTAAAAATTAAGATATCTTGATGAAACTTGGCACACTCGAAAATGAGCAAAATCGGACCACTGCTACGCCCACAAAATGGCGAAAACCGAAAACACATAAAGTGCTATAACTAAGCCATAAATAAAGCTATGAAAATAAAATTTGGTAAGAAGGATCGCACTATGAAGGGGCATATTTGGATGGGCGAGGCCCCGCCCCAAATAGGTTTTTTGAACATATCTCGCAAACCAATAGAGCTATTCTGTAGTCGTTTTTTTAGCTACTTCTTAGTACAGTCTAAAAATGAAAGAAATCGGATAATAATCACGCCCATCTCCCATACAAAGATTAGGTTGAAAATTACTAAAAGTGGGTTAACTCACTTACGAAAATCGTCAGAAACACTAAATTTCACATAAGAAATGGCAGATGGAAGCTGCACCCAGATCTTTTTACAAAATGGAAAATGGGAGTGGCATCGCTCACTTATTGGTCAAAAACCATATCTCAGGAACTACTCCACCGATTTCAATGAAACTTGGTTTGTAATGGTTTCCTTACAATTAATATGTTGTGACAATTGGCCAAATCGCTTCACAACCACGCCTACTTCCTATATACCAGAACTTTGAAGACGATCTGAATCGTTTATATTACAATATATAAAGTAAGCACTAGTGAAGACATCGGTGCAGAGCTTTGCACAAATACTATGTTTATAGTGTGGCAGCCCATTCTAAAAATCGCCGAAATCGGACCATAGGTTTTTAAGGCCCCATATATCGAACACGAAGACCTCGGTGTTTCTAACCTAATATTATGGTTTCCAACTTTCAATGGACTTTATACAATATATATGACGAATATGTGGGTTAAATTATGTATTATATAATATAAATAAAGTTAAATAAATAAATTGCGAGAGTATAAAATGTTCGGTTGCGCCCGAACTTAGCCCTTCCTTACTTGTTTTATTATATTTTCTCTCTAAAAACATAGCTTAAATGCAAAAGTTCCCCACATCAAAGTCGATGTATATAATTTACTTAGCACATGAGTATCAAATCATACCGTTAACTGCGTCATAACCCGATTACATTAAAAATATTTATCAAAATTAAGAGCACTTATCGCGTACTCAAACGCTTGTATATATCAAGCCATGGGAACCACAAATGTACTTTGTGTGTGTGTCTGTGCATATTCGCTTCCATAAACATTGTTTACACACCTGTCAACTTAATTACTTAACAACCAGTACAAGTCAGCTCCTATTCAGTGAGCTACCTCACCACATTTACGCTTAAAGTTGAGCGCAAAAGTAAAAAAGTAATATTTTTGAATAAATTTACATTTTCAAGCACGCACATACATATATTAGAATTACATATACGTGATTTGGTTTGAGTGCACTTAGTCTACTTAGTCAAATAAAATTGCCAATAGCAGGCATCACAATCAATTTAACCCACACTCGCACACACACATTTGCTCAAACACTTTCAAGTACTAATTAATTCATACGAGAACGCACACGGCGCATATGTTTCTGCTGGGAGTGAAGCGGCGTTGTCGACGTGGCTTTTTTTCTTGTGGAATGTGTATTTCTTTTGCACTGTAATTAGAAATACCAACGCATCTTGAGGCTTCACATTTACGCTCTTTATTTTTGCCCACTTTAAATTATATCGCCTATATTTGTTTATGTTGCTCATACGCCATGGTAAATAAACAGTTGCTACTCGCGAGCGGCAAATGGCTTCATATTTTATAAAGTCAGTCGTCGAATGGATGGTGTGCATATATAATTCTGTCCATATGTACATATATATGTGTTTATAATACAAAGCAAATTATATGAGTTCCATTATAACTTAATAAATTCATATTTCATACAAGAAAAGTTGCTGAAATTCCGCTTTGCTCAGTGAAAATTTTTATACTCTCGGAACATGTTGCACAGAGTATAATAATTTTGTTCATCTAATGGTTGTTTGTAACACCTAAAACGGAATGAGTAGAGTTATGTACATATATTGAAATAATCAGTATGGCGGGACGAGTTGAAATTCGAATGTCTGTCTGTCCATGCAAGCAATAACTTTGGACAGGGTTTGTTTACTTTTGGTCGAGGTCATTGACCTTTGGTCGAGGTAATTGACCTTTGGTCGAAGTCATTGACCTTTGGTCTAGGTAATTGACCTTTGGTCGAAGTCATTCACCTTTGGTCGAGGTAATTGACCTTTGGTCAGGGTTTGTTTATCACTTGTTTAGTTTTGTTAAGTGTTAAGGTAAGGTTTGTTGATTTTTTGGTGGATCTCGTGAAATCTGGCTTATTTATATTTTTAGTGAACGAGGGATTAGGTTTATTTACATTTGTTTAGTCGGTAAATTGGTCAATATACTAGTAAAAGAAAATATGAAATAGATGAAAAAAATTATTCGGACTTTATTTCTATAGCAAAATGTCTCAGCTACAGTTTGCTATCATTTTTTGTCGCGTATCTTTAATTCATACAGAGTTATGGGCAATGAAGCAGAACGATTGAAATTATTTAAAAGATATATTACTAAACTTTTCAATATTTTCATGAAAAGCAACAGATGTTTCCGTTTTAATTTTTCAAACTACATGTGATAAGATTGACAATAGGGAAAATTTTATGAAGATATTCGAAAATTTTTGCATTTTATTATAATTTTAATAAAAGGTGTTGATCACGCTGACTTTTGAAAATTCGATTTTTCAAAATTTTTATTTCAAACTAATCAATGTGAAAATATGCAACTGTTGTGCGTGCGCTGAAACTTCATATATTTGGGAAAAATTTTATTTTCATAATGAAATCAAATAAATAAATAACTTGTGAGAGTATTATATAATCGGTTACCCCTGAACTTAGCCCTTACTTTCTTGTTGATATTTAAATTATGTATATTGCTCATTAGCTCAAATGCCAGAATTCACCACGAATCAGCAGCGCGCAATTTAATTACAAGCGAAATTCGTTACTATATTATGTGAAAGTAATGGAAGTGGATCGTTCTTTTAGTACAAAATGAAAATATTTCTATATTTTTGTGATATAAAATCTAGCAAATCTAGCTCGACATGCTAAAGTAACTTCCTGCTATTTGTCGGTTGTTATCATTTTTATTCTCGAAGAAGAAGATTTATATTAACAATTTCTTATTTGTAGCCTGCAATTAGGCTCAATGGCTTTATTTTAGTCAAGTCGCCTAAATTCGCATCACATGCTTAATAACTGAACTCAATATAGTTTCAACAATTATTTAGTAATAAATAAATAATTTATTAAATTAAATACAATAAAATTTCGGTAAAACGCAACACTGTGCAACCGACTCATCCACCAAATTAAGACCACCTGTAAAAACACGTATACTTTATTATTTACTTACAAACCGTAATTGAGTGAGTACGCCAAGTGGTGTGCATGACTGATTTGCTACTTTCATTATACATTTATCTTTTTCAACTGGTAATTCACTTTCGCAGTGAAATATCAGCCATTTTTTCACATTCTCCATTCCACGCGAAGAAATCTTGGCGCTATTTATTACACATTATTTCTTTTGTTACTTTCGTTCAATTTTTCGACGCAATTACGTACCCGCCAAACATAACTGTGACGCATTTGTGCACTCACACTCGCTTGCTTTCTTCTGCTCATAATCAATCATTGCCTTGGGATGTGCCAATAATATGTGTTGCACGACAATGAAATTTATGGCAGAGAGGAATGGAGCATGAAAAATTAAACAAAAAAAAATGAAAAGTTGTGAAAAATATAAGAAAAATAATTTAACTGATTCTTCAAATTAAGAAGTGGAGTGGAATAGTAATAGTGCTTGAAAGGTGGTTTGATTGAAAATCTTGTTAATGAAATAAATACGTTGAAACTGAAGACATGGAAGAGAAATGGCTTAGCTTTACTAACATAGGTAGTCAGTGGAGTACCTGGATAATGTTTTGTTATTTTCTGGAAAAATTGGCATTTCCAGAAAGTACTATTAACAGATTTCTGTCGACATATTTAGTGTACATTTTGCCTCTCTTTCTGCTATTTTTTGGTCGTTTAATGCGAAGGATACTGGATGATCTTTTACTGACACGTTTAATAATACGAGCCGAATTCTTATGTCAAAAAAATATGAACCAGGCGAAAGGTCTCAGATTTTAAAGCAGATTAAACCTCATAACAAAGTCCCCGAAGTGGAGCCGAGTTCCTATAATTATTATTCCTTTGAAATATTTAATATTTAAAAAACACGTATTTCTACCAAAAACATACTGTGTGCGGAGTTTAAAAGTTTTCCCAGTTAACCTCAATGCCCACTCAGTCGCAGCTCAAAACTAATTTACTCGCAGGGAGCGCAGAATTTATGCAATTCTCAGGGAATTAATAATATTTTATTACCGGTTTGTTTGTCTGGCAACACATACGGGATGCAGTGGTGGTGGCAGACTCTTCGAGTTGCTTGGGTAGTGTCGACAGGAACCATTGAAGCGACGAGCATTGACTACAAAAGTTTATATGTTTTGAGCATGTGTGTGCAAATGTATGAGTTTACTCACACATAAGCATATTAAATTAGAAACTAAAACAATGAAAATAAAAGCAATACACGTACACAAAATGGTGAGAGCAATATGTTGCAGTGGAACACAAGAAAAAGCAAGAGGTTGAAGCGCAGAGGCAAACCAAAATGTCGATATGAACTCTGATGCGTTCTACTAGGATTCACAAAATTTTGTAGTTTTGTTTTCGTCATGTTGGCACTCCATTCACCATGTACGGGGCAATAACAGGCAGCCGGGAACACTTTTAACAATGCTCGGTGGTGGCGAAAAAGTGTGTGCGATGCACTTAAATCATTAGCCAGCCACTTACATCCACGCTCCAAGCTAAACTGTAGCTACCCATTAGTTTACTTGAACTTCATTGCCCCTGTTTGCTGACTGACTAATAAAAGTGTTGTGACTGCCGCGCCTGGTTAACACATCTCTCCACGCTGGTTTGCCGCTTACTGACTGCTGCTTACCGCCACACGCCAGTGCGTTCCGCTTCAACAATGTGTGTTTATTTCAATTTCAATTTAAGTTTGAATCACATTTACTCAAATGAAACTAATGCCGCGCGTGAGAAAAGTGCGGCCTATTGTTTGAACACAAAATTTTACGCTCCAAAAAAGCTGACAAACAGTGACTGTGGAAAGCAGAAGGATATATGTTTGCCTTTAACTGGGACAGGCTGTAAGCCACAACTGGCAGGTGTGCTACCGCATGAACAAATAAAATGATTGCACATATATACTCATTACACATACTAGTCCATACTTATATAATTTTATATATGGGGCATTCTCTGGAAAAAAAGCCACTTGAAAAAAAAAGTTCTTTATTTTCTTTGGCAATTATATATCTTATAGTACATGTAAAACCTAAAATAAAACATATGTTTTTAGGTCTGTGTAACGCGGGGTTGCCATATTATAAGGGGTCAAAGTTTTTTGTAAAAAAATTTTTGAACCGCCATAACTTTAAAACTAATGAACAGATTTTAAAACACCATGTGACTTTTTTGTACAGAATTTCTCAAACTTTGAAACTGTATATCGTAAAAATTTATAAAATTAATATTTCATAGCAAAAAATGAAAAAAAAAAATTTTTTGGAATTTTTAACAACTTATGCCCCCTTCGATTTTTTTCGAAAATATCTTAAAATGTTCCTTATTTCATCACCTTTTTACCCCCCAAAGGGAATTTTGGGACAGCAATATTTGTATGAGCTACAAATAAAAAACCAACTCAGAACATGATAAAAAATCATTGATTTATGCACTATTATTATCAGAATTTAGCGTAACCCAGGATTAACGACGTGGACGTAGCAGACATTTAATCCCTTTTCGTTTTTTTTATTTTTTAATATTTTTTTAATTTTTTTGTATTTTTAAAATTTTTAATTTTTTTTTTGTTTGTTTTTTTTGGTTTTAACTTTTTTTTTTAAATGATTACGTAGATTAGATTCAAGTACGTGATAATTTTAAATAAAAAAAAAAACAAAAAAAAATTAAAAATTTGAAATATACAAAAAAATTTAAAAAAAATATTAAAAAATAAAAAAAAAACAAAAAGGGATTACATGTCTGCTACGTCCACGTCGTTAATCCTGGGTTACGCTAAATTCTGATAATAATAAAATCAATGATTTTTTATCATGTTCTGAGTTGGTTTTTTATTTGTAGCTCATACAAATATTGCTGTCCCAAAATTCCCTTTGGGGGGTAAAAAGGTGATGAAATAAGGAACATTTTAAGATATTTTCGAAAAAAATCGAAGGGGGCATAAGTTGTTAAAAATTCCAAAAAATTTTTTTTTTCATTTTTTGCTATGAAATATTAATTTTATAAATTTTTACGATATACAGTTTCAAAGTTTGAGAAATTCTGTACAAAAAAGTCACATGGTGTTTTAAAATCTGTTCATTAGTTTTAAAGTTATGGCGGTTCAAAAATTTTTTTACAAAAAACTTTGGCCCCTTATAATATGGCAACCCCGCGTTACACAGACCTAAAACCATATGTTTTATTTTAGTTTTTACATGTACTATAAGATATATAATTGCCATAATATTAGGTTAGAAGCACCGAGGCCCTCATGTTCGATTAATGGGGCCTTGAAAACCTATGGTCCGATATCGGCGATTTTTAGAATGGGGCTGCCACACTATAAAGGTAGTATTTGTGCAAAATTCTGCACCGATATCTTCACTAGTGCTTACTTTATATATTGTAAAGTAAAAGATTCAGATCGTCTTCAAAGTTCTGGTATATAGGAAGTAGACGTGGTTGTGAAGCGATTTGGCCTATTTTCACAACATATCTTTGGGATGTAAGGAAACTATTACAAACCAAGTTTCATTGAAATCGGTCGAGTAGTTCCTGAGATATGGTTTTTGACCCATAAGTGGGCGATGCCACTCCCATTTTCCATTTTGTAAAAAAATCTGAGTGCAGCTTCCATATGCCAGTTCTTATGTGAAATTTAGTGTTTCTGGCGTTTTTCGTTATTGAGTTAACTCACTTTTAGTAATTTTCAACCTAACCTTTGTATGGGAGGTGGGCGTGGTTATTATCCGATTTCAACTATATATAGCTTTATTGGTTTGCGAGATATATACAAATAACCGATTTGGGGGGCGGGGCCACGCCCACTTTCCCAAAAAAATTACATCCAAATATGCCCCTTCCTAGTGCGATCCTCTGTTCCAAATTTATAATAACTTTATTTATGGCTTAGTTATGACACTGTATAGGTTTTCGGTTTCCGCCATTTTGTGGGCGTGGCCCATTTTCGAAAGCAACCCTCTCACGGTCCCAAGGAACGTGTGTTCCAAGTTTCATCAAGATATATCAATTTTTACTTAAGTTATCCGTTGTACGGACGGACGGACGGACGGACAAAAAGTCATTTTGACTCGTCAGGTCACCCTGATCATTTTGATATATATAACCCTATATCTAACTCGTTTAGTTTTATGACTTACAAACAACCGTTATGTGAACAAAACTATAATACTCTCTTAGCAACTTTTGTGGTGGGTTTGAGTATGTACTGACGTACTCATACATTATGTACATTCAATTCATTTGTCTGGTAAAATTTTAAGTTGAAACTTTATGGAATCTCCTGTGCAGAATTTCGTTTGTAAATTTCAAAACAAAACAAAAATAATTGAGAGGGAGTTAAATTCGGGTATAACCGAACATTTTATACTCTCGCAATTTAAGCCATATAGCAGTTACAATGATTCCAACTCCGAAAAGCTTACGCCACAAAGCCAACCCATATAAATTATATAAATAAAAAAAAATTTAATATCTAAACGGTACGAAAACTAAAAATTATGGAGAACAAATCAACTAAAAACCCACATCGTGAAAACTCTCACATAATTTGTTTTATAAAAATAGAAACTCAATAATTTCGAAAATTCTGTGTGTCTTGGTCACGAGTACATTGAAAACTGCTCACTCACACGTATACTTGCATACACAGATTTTTTGGATTTCCTTCGTTAGGATATCATTAAGTTTATTATATTTATCGTTGTTGGCAATGATCCCAACACCGTTAAGGTCGCTTTAAGCTGCCAACACAATAATCAGGGCAATAAACTGGGATTTGTGCGACAGAATACCGCAATGCCCATAAACACACACATATATATATACATAGTCCACCACCACAAGTGCCATGAAAAGTACGGAGAAACGACAGAATAGCAGAGAAAAAGGAAAAAGGATAACGAACTTAGAGAGAATATTAGTTGAATCTGCATTAATACATATTTAAACGATTTGTGATAGCTTATTAGCCTTGCTAGGAAAGGGCACAATTTAGAATATAGAGAGATATGTGACGTCATTTTCAAAGTATTCCTTCGCTCTTGAGTTCAATAACGCATTTAAGGCATTTGTTTACGTTATTTTTCTCATTTAAAATAACTAGCTTACTACCCACACAATGATTGCGATGACATTCTCTACATATATCCACAAAAGGCAAACACCATGTCAGTGCCTACTAAAAGCAGCGAAACATAAATAATATGTTGTAATAAATGATTGACTTTTGTCTCATCGTTGATTGGAGGCATATGATGTACTATCCTGCCGAATGTGATTGGTATATTCATACTTGTGACATATGCTCGTTAAATGCCAAGTGAACGCATACACAAAAATATATTATAATTGTTTCCATAAGTTTAGTGGGCAAAGAAAGTAATCCTTAAAACCAAATTTCCATTGTCGCAGTTTATACCAGAATCACTACCGATAAAGATTGAAGAAAGTTTTACAAATCATTATCCTTTTACGCAAATCAATAAATATATGAATTTGACTATATATGTACGTATTCGGATATAGGCACATAAAAATATATCTACTCTCATACCCTCCTTCATTCATCTAAATGGAGGTTGATTTTGCTTCAGTCCAGCACATATATTTGCCTGAGTAAGCAGCAATAAATGTATTCCCCACTTTCAATGTGTCTTATATACATATGTATGTATATCAGACCGTCGGTCTACTTTACTAGTCGCAAACTGGAAAGCACATAATTGAGTACTCATAAAAGACATTTATAGTCATTCAAACCTGAAGAAATCCTTGAATATTTGCTAGCTGACTTTGATTGTTGTATGGAGTAACACAAGAGTACTATAATGCGAGTGTGTTTGTCTGTACGGTGTATACTTTATCTATGACATACTTGAAAATCATGGTTATGGATAAACGCTGATTTTTTGTTGGGCTCGAATAGATAACGAACATTTTTATTACTATATCTTATGTTTGCTGTGTGACATGGAGAAACTAAGTTAATGAGGAAATATACGAAAATGTATTTATGTAATGAATAAAAAATTTACTACATCAGCATTAATATTTGGGTTTAGGTGAGGTTATCTTTTTTATGGAGACCCAAGTTAGTGCGTTTTGACGTCAGTTTCGTTCACTCATCTTCGAAATATTTCTAAATGTCATTAATATTTTTAAGTTTTCAGGTTAGTAAAAATGATTTCGTCATCGAAAAATGTATATAAAATAGATTTCAATTAATTTCTTTATTCACTTTCTATATATAAAAAACATTCTGCTTCATCACTTTCTAGATACTTTAATTACAAATATACTCAAATTATATTTCAATTCCAGTATTCCACAGCCATATTCTTTTTTGCCAAATACATTTTTCTCTCTATATATTCTTTTTAAGGATTTGAGATATACATTGGCTGCCAAATTACCCCATAACGACAACAAAAATGCATAATAATATACGAAAGGCTTTACTAAGAAAGAAATATACTACAAGTGGAAGACAGTTGCGGAAGGAAAGCGAAATGAGACTAGAAAGCAAAGCAAACATATATGTTAACAAATTGGTTCAAAAAAGAGACCCCATTCAATATTTCGATGATACCAGAAAATCTTTTGTCGCCACTTTGTTGTTGGACTGTATTCGATATGGCAGCGTTGAGAGACATAGCGGCAGCCAAGTGCTGTGTAGACGCCAAATTGTCGGCCAATTGAATACTGCATTGCTGTAGTTGGCTTAAGCGACAAAGCCAAAGCATCAAATATGACTTTTAGCTCCACAAATATTTCTATGCTCTCTATGGACGTACAAATATTTACAAGTCATGTCCATAATAGAATGACTTTTGAATATTTTAAGTGAACTAAATGCATTCGGAATGTTAAACATGAAGTTACACATAAACAATTCCATATATTTTTAGAAACATTCATATTCTTAGTACTCTATATATATATGTCTGCACCATTATGGCGACAGTTGCAATGGTCCTCCGCTACAACAACGACTTCTTCTCAGAGTTTGTGTAAAAATTGGTACATTGCACTCGTAAAGAGGTCGTCTGTGAAATTTTGGAGATCCACATTCCCTCGCATTGTTTGCTTTGTGTATCAAATCCTATGCCATCTCCTTATCCTATTTGCCGATTTCAGTAGTCAATGCGCGTTGGGAAAATACTTTATTCCGTATTAACTATTATTGGTAACTTATACCACTTCATATATTCCTTTTATACTCCACTGCTTTGCTTTTAGTTATCCTGTTCAGCAGATTATATGGCTCAATGTAACGCGCTAAATTGTATGAAATTTAGTGTCATTGAATTAAAATTTAAGTTAATGTTTTAAAGGTCGAAATCTTAATGCTCTCTCTATTCCTATTAAATCACAAGTGCCTTGTCTTAAAGCTTATACATTCCAATTCATTCAACAGCACACTGTTTTGATTTGAATCATCCCACCTATCACTCTATTTTTCTGATTTTTTCTTTTCCAGAGTCTTTTGTTTCTTACAGGATTACCATGTTTACCTATATATTAATATGACTGTAAATTTTGGCTTTCAATATATTCGTCGAGTGTTACAAGTACATTTGGGAAATTGGCATTTTGACATCCATTGCCGCACTTGAAAGTTTTGCCGGACCAACGGCTGCTGCATCAGACAAGTAGTGTTGTGCAATGTGGACATATTTGGCTCGTTTGGGGTGCCTTACACACCAACAGTCACTGATAGAGTACAGTCAAAGTGTAACACTTGAATTTATATAATAATACACACAAATACGAGTATACATACATATGAGTACATATGTATATACAGTAAGTATGCAGCGTACATGTGAGTGCTAGATCATTACACATATTCTCATACAGCGCACTTCAAAATATCATATCCCTGTTAACGTGAAAGTACACACTTTGTGTGTAAACATATTGCACACGTTGCAGTAACTGCTGGCAATTTGTAAACACGCCCACAAGTGGCCGCAAAGTGTGGCTATGAATCAAAGTTCGCCACTTTGCTGTCAAATGCAGTCGAAGCTCTTGGTCATTGCAGAAAGTCAGCTGGAATTTTCATATAGAAGTATAATAGCCTAGACAGACGACATCGCTAATTTGCATTAGCGGCGATGATTTGCTTTAACTCGCGCATTAATTCATTTTAAAGCAAATTAGTAATGCACAAAAATTTCGTGCATTTAGCTGAATTTACCACATTTGTGCTGGCAATGCTGCCCAAAAATGCCCGATTTTTGCTATTGTGAATGTTAATTGATAGAAAGAAGAAGAAGAAAACGTCAACAAATGATAGAAAGGAAAGCGTTAGAGGTAAGAAGTTTTAAATTTCTTTTTCAATTATGTGCAAGTTTATTGACAAAATCAAATTTTAATATTTTAGAAGATGGCAGAAATTAAGCAGCGAGTGGTTTGGACTAGCACTGATGAATGTGTGTTAATTGACTTGTGGCGTGAGCGGGCCGATGATTTAAGACGTGCCAAGCGCAATTTGCATATATATGCCGATATATCTGTGCAAATGGCACATAAATTTACTCCGAAGGAAGTCCATATTAAAATTAGAAACTTATCACAAAGATACAGGTATACTATGCTATTATAAAACATTTTTAACATTATTAACCTTTGTGAAATTGTAGAGAAGAAAAGAAGAAAACTGGCCCATCGGGGGGCAGCCCATCGACGTGGAAATATTTTGATGCGGTGCATCAAATCATAGGGCTGACTGCAGCCAATAATGCAGAAATTTATGAATCATTAACTGTGGTAAGCTTAAATTTCATCTTTTTATTTCTTTATCGTATTAACTTAAAACAATTTTTTCTTTAGGACATATCGTCATCAACATTGCTGCCGTTACCGCCATCTGTACCTGCAGCATCACCAGTAACAATGTCCCCGGAGCCGTTGTCGCCAGTAATACCATCGACCAGCTCGCCATTGTTGTCGCCACTGGATACCTCGTCCACATCCATGAGCACTTCTAAAAAGAGAAATTATATGGGTGAATTGGTGAAAGTGGCAAAACAACAACATGAATTGCTTAAGGTAGTGGTGGAAGATGGAAGAGATTTAAAAGAAAGAATCATTAATTGTATTGAAGAACAAAATAGTTCTACAAAAGAATTTATAAGTATTTTTAAAAATTTGTTGGAAAAAATGTAAATATTATATTTATTTTGTATACTATTAGTAGTTATTTATTTTTATTATTATTAATATAAATGTAACTGAATTAAATGTTAATTTAAAAGGAAATATTAAATATTTAAAATAAAATGAAATGAATTAAAATGTAATGTAATAAATTGAATTTATTAATAATAAAAATAAATTTAAAAAAAGGAAATTTGAAATGAAAAATAAAATAGCTACCGTGGTATGTAACATAATTTGTACCGTTTTGAAATCTCATTGCTATGGCATTCCTAACCGCTGTCGCAGTTTGGTCATTTTCTCCTAATCTTGTTGTGTGATTGGGTTGATGTCTTCTTTCATCTTCTGCTGCTTCTTGTATCCATGCGGGAAAAACTTCATCGTTCTCAATCTTTAGAAAATTATGCAAAATGCAACATGCTCTAATTATAATATTAACATTTTTAGGAGCAACTTGCAAGCCTCTTCCAACTTTACGGAAGCGCGCTTTAAGTTGACCAAAGGCATTTTCGATCACTCGGCGACATTTGGACAGTCGATAATTAAAGTGCTTTTCAACAGGCGATTGATTAACCCCATATGGATATGGTTTCATCATATGATGTGATAAACGAAAAGCTGAGTCGCCAATAAGAAGCACAGGTACATTGATGCCTTCAATTATTTCGCTATTTTCCTTAAAAATACGAGCGTGTTCATGAAATTTCTTAAGTGAACTCCTCTCAAATATGTACGAGTCATTATTTCTCCCAGTGGATCCTATGTTTATGTACGTGAACTTTGATCTGCAAGTTATAAGAAATGTAAACACATGTGTATGAGAATCAATACAGTCATAAATTTACCTCTGATCACAGCTTGCCAACAAAATGACTGAATACCAGCCTTTATAATTGTAATAGTCTATGGCTTCCACTTTTTTGGGTTGCACTTCGATGTGGCAGCCATCAACAGCACCAAAGCATTGTGGGAACCCCATCAGTTTGAAACCTTCTACAATTCTTCTTAATTCTTGCGGATGTGGGGGGTATGCATTAATGCAATCCGAAAGAGTACCACATACTTCATGACAAAAATCGATCACAATTTCTCCAACTGTGCTGCGCCCAACGCCAAACAAACTAGCAACAGTCCTATATTCCGCTGCCGAACCCAAAGAAAAGAGTGCTATAGCTACTCTTTTTTCAAGTGAGATACAGCGCCTCATGTTGCTATCCATTTTTCCAATACTCTTTACCTTTTCGCACACTTTTTTGAATGCCCTTCTATCTAGCCGAAAATTTTCTTTGAACCTTGAGTCATCCATGGTTGGGACATCGTGCTCCCAAAATATACCACCTCGATCCTTAAAATATGCAATTTTTGATTTCAATCCCAAATTGAAATAACTATTTACTTACGAATTTCCAAATATGTCGATGGTGCTCCTGAGCGAATACAAGTCCAGCATGTATGATTTCGTTAAAATCCACTATTGCTTTTAATTGCACTTCATTATCTTGTAATGTATTTAATAACAATTTAATTCTTTCATTAAATTTCTTTTTGTTTTCCAAAAATACCAAAATTGCCATTAATAACTCTTTTTTATCCATTTTTATTTCACGTTTGTAATAAATAAACAAATTTCTCAATCAGCTGTATAAATGCACAAAATTTGTCGTCTGTCACTATAAAATTTCAATGCGCATTATCATTTCTTAATGCCAATTAATTTTGTTCGTCTGTCTAGGCTATAAGTGTATGCATATGTATTATATGCAATATTGAACACTTACACTTATCTGAGAAGGGTCAATTAGCAATTAAATCGGCAACTTTTGTAACGATCACATATTTAAGGTGTTTTGCAAACGTCATCTCTGTCATAAACACAACACGAATTTAACATCTTTTACGCTTTGTTCGGTGCCTGACTGCCCACCGGCGACTCATGATATGCTTAGAGCGTTTACTTTCACACATTTGGCTTTGTTATTTTAAAGATGGTGTTGGAATTTGACAAGATGCCAATGGCCACTGAAAATTATATATAATGAAATCATTGAAAATGTTGCAAGAAGGAAAGATAAGTATTGCACGTTGCTTATATCATTTAGAAATTTATCTCCA
Organism: Zeugodacus tau; assembly: GCA_031772095.1. Lineage (NCBI taxonomy): Eukaryota > Metazoa > Arthropoda > Insecta > Diptera > Tephritidae > Zeugodacus > Zeugodacus tau. The sequence continues at coordinate 9,882,290 of CM062651.1, read as the reverse complement.
ACCAGGCTTAGATCAGTCAGATATTTATTTACAGCTTTGGGCGCTAATTAGAAATATTAGAAATGTTTTACTAATCATATTCCATATTTATTGGTATAGTTATTAGGATACACTTCTAGAACAAATACCATTATCTAAATTTTTTTGTGACATTCGTTCGATCCTTCTGTATATATTAGATTAGCTTAACTCGATAAAAAAAATTCCTAAATAAATACACAGAAATACTAGTTCTAGCCCGAGCTTTCTTAATCCCAGAGAACAGATATAGTGGTTCCATGAGGTGTGTAGAGTCCTGTAGATGATCCTTGTGAAACATACGTTTAAGATCTCTTGGGTGCAACTATGAGAAAAGATTTTGGTTTCGAGATAAACACTGGTTCACAGCAACACTTCTTAGGATCCAATTGTAATTAACTTGGGAGAAAAGGCTTCTTTGTATTTAATGAATAACTATAGCTAATTTGCTGAAGTATTAGCTTTTAATGCAATGGAATAACATAATGTAACGATATCGGGCAAAATCACAGAAGCGACTCGAGAGCTAATAAACTATGTGAATTAAAAATTTGAATTTTCTCTTTATGGTTACACGATTTCTCATGCGAAGGTTTCCGAATCAGAAATATATCTGAAGTGTGAATTCCTACTGACAAATTTTTTTTGTGTGCTCTGACTCATCTGAAACTTTTAATTTTTTTTTCCAAATATTTAAGCACGAATTCGAATAACTTATTTATTTTTTACGTAGCAAAATGAATAAAAAACTCTTAACAAAACTATTACGACCTAAAAAACTATTATCATTTATTCCCATTACTTAACAATAATAATACCGCTAAACAAACATACAACCATAAATATTGAAATTTTCTACACCCGACTACTGGAAATATATTATTCAAAGAATACAATATAAAATAATTAGTCACACAGGTGAATAGCTCAGAAGATAATATAGAACGAAGTGCCCATCCAAGTGCATCGTTCATACATACATAAGTGGAAAGAGACGGAGCATAAGAAGAAAGAAAGAACTAAACGAGCATCAATGCGACTCACTTAACATAAACTGGGCACCATTATTCAATTTAGCTGAAGATTCAATGAATGACCAAGCGGACACCATCACCTTATTTACATAATTCATTTACAATGCAAGCCAGTGCAACACAGCGCACGACCGCACACATAGTGCACCGCATAAAGACACTTACTCGTATATTAGTCTGTGTGTATGTATTTTTGATGTCGCAGCATACCTGCGTAGGTCAATTTATACAGCATACAACTGAGTTTGCCCGGTTCATAGTTGGGGCGTTACCTTATCGGCGTTAATTGCCGTTTGGGGTTGAAAATCAATTTCAAGCAAACTCAAAAATAGGACAAAGACGTTACAATATTCCTCTGCTAGTTGTTGTTTTTGTTCTCTTATTGCGTATTTCTTGTTTATTTCGTGTTAATGGGTGTCTTAACTCTGTGGTTTGTTGTCGGCGCGTGACTGTCTTTCTTTCTGAGATTTTCTTCTTAGTTTAGTCGGTTCAAGTGCCACTTAGAGTTTAAAGCAATTTATTATTATTTTTTTTGTTTCACAGGAGTTTCCTTTACTTTGTTCTCTCCTAATTTCTTGTTTTTGTAAGTGCTTACCACATTGGCGCTAATGATTCGTGTAATCACTATACTGCTGGCGTTTTCGTAGTTTGGTTAATAGTAATGTTTCTCTTTGTGACAATTTATGCCGATTTGGTCGGGTTGATAACAGATACGAAATGTGAATTGAGTGCACTGGGAGAGAAGGGCATATTTGTTTTTTTGTATGTAAATACACCTCGCTGCTTGATGTAACTTGAGATACACTGTGAATATTTTAATACTTTCAGTAGACAATGTTTTAATATGACTAAAGATATATTGAAAGTAGAATTCAAAAATAAAAAATACTTTCAATTGTGAAAGTGGTTAAAATAAGGTCTCATACTTTTGAATTTCTTTGCGAGTGTTACTTTAAGTTATGTTCTGTAGCTAGATGATTTTTAAATTGACTCTCTCTTAAGCAAACTGGATATACAGTGTTGTTTATCAATCATTAATTGGAGTTTTTCCCCTTACTAAGAGGACTACTTACAGATTTATTATGTACCTTTATTTTCATTAAGATAATCAACAATCTTGGCTTAAATTTGTATTTCTAGTCTATTGGAAGTTTAGCTTAGGTTATGACAATATTGTAGAGTGTTAATATCACTCTCCAAAGAGTTAATATTTTGCTGTGTACTCTTGCTTTACAACTACACATTTTTTTATCTCTACTATAAGAATAGCTCTCGCGCAATCATTAAACAAACAAATCCTGTTCATTACACACACGTATCTATTATAAAAGTATACCCATACATACATGGCTCCCCACATTTTTGTCGACATTCCTCAACATACACGCTCATTACATCTTTGGTAAGAATATAGTGAGAGAGGAAAGGTGGTGGGTTAATAAATTAGTAAAAACAATGTTGTTAATTGCCTTTCGGGATTTATGAGCAATCAAGCGGTCGTTTTATTGTTTGAACAGATACATCAGTAGGAGGATTTCAAATGACCGCTACAGCTACGAAACGAGGTTCATTCAAATCCCGGTACACATAATAAATGTTGAATAAGTCCCAAAGCAACGCGTTACAATTGCTACCGCGAAAAGGAAGAACAGAAATTTATTGGTGTTTAATGGAGAGTCGGATATTAGGGTGGTCGTACACTGCTGGAGAAATTTTTTACATCAGATATCTTGAAACATTATATACGGTATTATAATAAAATATTAAAAACTTTCTTCACTACTCAACTGCTTCCAGAAGGAATCTTATATCAAGAGGTTCTATCCACCTCTCACTGTACTTTAGAATCACCCTAACATTATATAAATTGTATATAACAAATGACAATGACGAAAATGTAACCATACAGCACATAATATTGAGAGTTCAATATCGTGGAGAAGCAAAAGCCTTGTCGTTTTGAAAACTTTTTTGCTTAAAACTTTTTAACCAAAAAATAAATATTTCCATTAAAAAGGAAATTTAAATTATTAAAACTCTCTGTATGTAGTTATTAATAGTTGGGCTGTCACAGTGACACATCATTTCCATTGAGGATAAAATAAAAATATATTCAGCTCTCTCTTTCTCTTTCCTTCTCTCATGCTGTCATTTAACCCTAAACTTTAGGGCCTAAAGTGACCCGGTTGATTTAAATACAGTTTTTTAGATAAATATATGTATTTACTTGTTACTATATTTACTTTCTGGATCACTTACTGGCCTACAAGAAAAGTGCATTAGACACATCTCACACTCTCTCGCTCCCTCCATATACTTCTTGCTGCTACTACGCTTTCAGCTACTACTTTTATTTCCATTTTATTGTTGCTTCGTTAGTGCGCTACTGAAAATCAATTTTATTAGCTGTTGTACCATCCGTTTTCTCTGCATTTGAACTCAAAGCTTTAAATTTGACTTTTTATTACCGAAAGTGTTGAATATTTCCAACTTGACAGTTCTGATTCGTTACCGAGGATGTTGTGATCTACTTTTTAGGCCTGGTAGTAAATTTTTAATTAAATTTATGTTTATACGATTTCGATTTAGATTTTGTTTTGTCGAAAATGGTGTTTATATATACCACATTGAAACTTCCAAATTACATAATTATATATGTACATTTATGTTCATCTAATTTTCTACATAGAAATGCATAACCTGTTTGGTAAAATATATTCGATGTTTAATTAAATTAACTGTTTCACTTTCTGTTAAAAATTAAAAATCATGCAAATATACAACCGATTAATTTGCTCAATGATATTTTCCGAGACTTCATTAAAGTAATTGATATTAGATTAATGTTGGTTCATTAGTGGAATTTTACATTGTTTCCAACATAGCAACTTATAGAAAGTCTCGAATAAGTTGTAAAATCCATTTATGATTAATTTGTATCAGAAAGATACAATTTGTTGAACTTACTATAAGATGCTTTAGATGTCCACAAACATTCTTACTACGCAATTACTATCAAAATTTCAAAGTTTTCCTACTTGGAAACACAGTATACACATACAAACACTTCCATATTCATAAATGATCAATAATTCAATCAACTCAACCTCATATCACATCGAATTAACTTCCGGTCCATCCAAAATCGGTAGTGGCGATATTAACATGCACTCATAATGATGATGTCACGCACTGATTATAAGCGAAGCTGTTATATGTTTGATGCTGATACCGATACCACAGGTAAATGGCGGGTGTTGAATGCTGTTTCAGACATATGCAAATTTGTGGCATGCAACAATGAAGTCATCATGTATCGATAACTCTAATGCAGTTAATGATGATTGCAATGAAAGTTTGCGGACTTCGTGGTGGCAATAACTGTATTTATGTAAGCTACTTATACATTTATCTGGATATTTGCACTGCTAACGCATATTGATGCTGCAACATTTATGCCACGGATTTCGATTTGCAACGCCATCACTGAAATTAAAGTGCTTTTGAACGAAAGCTCCCAATTTAGCTGCGCAATATTGACAACCGGACAGACATATGGACAGACAGTTAGTTAGGGTGTCACTGCTGTTCATCCTCATCCAACTATATTTGTCTTTGGCACCGAATGGTAGTGTGTATCTGAACTATACAAAGTGGCTGCATTTGGCGATTCACTCCATTAATTTACCAATTTGTGTGATTGTGTGCGAAAGTGTTTAGCAATCGCTGGGTGTATGTGTGTGAGATGAAGCCCCATGGAAAGTAGAACCACTCGCCAGTTTTTGCCACTTTAGCCTACTCCATTAGCGGCGCTACAAAATTGGTGCAATTTTTGCGTACAGCCATCTTCACATACATATTTATATTTAGGCTTATGAATATTTTGATCTCTGGTATTGCATATATGCATTCGTGAAACCACATCCGTCCCTCTTTGTGTTGATATATGGTGTGGTACATGTATGTATATGTGTCCCCTGCAACACCCTTACCTCCCATCCATCTTCATATCCTGTTTTTCACCTCTTCGCTGCCATTTCACCAATTAATATCCATACAAGCTCAATTTTCCATGCTCTTGCTCTTGACTCTTGTCGGTTCAAAGCGCCATGAAATTGAATTATACGCTATCGCACTGGGCTTTGCTGCAATCGCGCCAAAGTTGCACTATTCTACACTCATAAATGCATACATTGAGGGCATGGACACGGCACCCAAAACGCACCAACAAAATATGTTTTTTTATGCTTTTATAGATTGTTGTTGGTTTTTCATCCAATGACGAATTGATTACAAGCAAAGCGGTGAGTGATGATATCATTGAACAAGGTCGCACAAGGTCCCTAATACGTACTCATATACAGATATTTATGTAATAACCGCGTTTTCATATATGCTCCATTTATTCCTTATTCCTTATTTCATAAAATTTTTCGTTGAATTCATTTTTATTTGAAAAATTCTCTGTGAGTTGTTTTCCGTACATAGTCATTGAGTATAATTATATAGACGTTTAGCTGCGTTTACTTTTGTATTTGTGGTTTTTTGGTGTATATCCCGATATTTTTCCCATAAACTATGTGTGTAAGAAGCTTCTAGATTTGATAGACATTTTCTGTCTGAAACTTTTTTTAGATTTTTCACTTATGGCTTGAAATAACTTTTTTTGTGCCTCTGAAAATCTGTACTTTAAGACCTAACCATTTATTTTATATTCGCTAAAGCTTTTACTGCCTTTGTTGGTCCAGAATACGTTCTAGCTAAGTTTTTGTTTTCGGATTTGATAAGTGTTTAGATAAACTAGTGAGGGCAAGTATATTTTCTTTGACAATTAGAAGAGAAATATTATTTATCCTAAATATTTAGGATCATAAAATAATAAAATTTAGCGTTCGTTAAGCTAGTAAGTCGATATCTTCATATACTCTCACCACAGTTCATGATGGTTCCAACTGAGATCGCCTCTCTCCCCGCTGGTGTAATAAAAAGGCTGCTATTGGTAGATTTTTACTTGAATTGACCAGAAATAAACCCGCCTACTTAAGATCTGTAAATGAGTATTTTACAATTTCTTACAGCAAGCTGACGTTATAATATGCACATTGAAGAAGACTAAACCGGCAGTTGGCGTGATTTGTGTAGTCTTGTCTAATTATTCAATTGGATGGAACACGGTTATATCTTGTATCTATTACTTTCGTGCTTAAATCGTTGTTAGGATGAAAAATTATCATATCGATACTAACATTTCAATTTCATGTAACCATTCTTTTTGTTTCATTTTTGTATCCACACTGATCGACTGTATCGCATAAAATGCACCAAAGTATAAACACATCAACACCGGCAATAACAAATATCCATGGTAGCAACAGCCACTGCATTTTACCTGCGGCATTGTGAGGTGGCACATTGCTGGGTGTGGCATGCCACAAGCGCCCGTCTGAATGCGCTTACTCTCACTATACTCGTATGAACAAGTACAAAAACGTGTTCGGAATCATTTTCGCGTTCAAGTGGGCTTGGCATATTGAATTATTAAGCGTGAACGCATCGTTTTATTTATGCCCACACATTTGTATATACCTATGATCGAGTATGTGCAAATGCCTGCAGTCATGTGTTATATTTTTACTTTACTGGATTTGATTTCAAACTACATGTAATGACACCAGAGATTTTCATATAAATCAATCAATTTTCATATAAATTACCAAAAATTTTAATTCGAAAAAAAAATATATATTTTTTTAATCTTTGTTGTTTCATTTGCTTATTATAAAATTTTTAATAACAAAAGGAATACCCAAGTGTTGTAGTTTTACACCTCTTTATCACTTTTTATATATTTTCGGTTTTTAGTAAATGTTGCCCACCTCTTTTCAATATAAAGCCATTCGGTTTAATAGCACGTCCTACATAACTGTGCGTATAATTTATACACGCATATATTCCCCATTATTAATACCTTAATTTTGCATAAAATATGTTCTGCGTGTTTGTGCGTGCACTTAAATTCAATACAAAAGCTTGCAACATGAACAAAAAACGTTCATTACTCATTTACATTAGTTATGCTTGCATACATACTATGTAGTTATGTTGAATATTACAGTTTTGGGCTTGTTGCCAGAAAAGCGCTACGAAATAATTGATTTAAATTAAATTGTATACCATACCATGCATACCATATAGAACAAAAACAAAAATCACTAATAACTGGCAACAATAAAAAAGTATAATGGAAAAATTATTAAATTATGAGAGCTTGTAGGAAAAATATTGTAAATACATTAGTAAAGTATAAAGTTTAAAGGATAAGTGTAATTGAAGCATTTCTTCAATGGCAGAGTGATATACAATTTCCTTTTTATTCAATCCAGGATACTTTGAGTATATTCCAATAGACAAAGGAATAGATTCTTTAAGACATGTTAGTGTTTAGTCAGTAGATCAACCGCAGATTTCGGCGATTACCTATTTCTTGAAGAAGCTATAACCCTCTATAGATAGGGATAGGATGTGTTATTCCACGGGAGTTCAGTTTACCTTCAGAAAACTGCAGTTTCACACTTTTACTTACACCCTAGATGCATCCATAACGATTTTTCTAGCATAGCACTTGAATTTCCATTACTACCTCGAATCTTCAAAGAAATGAAGCTAAATCCCAAGGCAATCAAATTCACTATTGGGTTTATAGTAAACTATTATCCATGGTTACAACATTGTACTGAATTGTTGTGGGGTCTGACTGCATGTTTGCTCGCCCTAAACAACCATTTTCACACATCGTCGATGCAATAACGCGCATTTAATTGTTGTGGATAAATGAAATATGCAGGAAATGAGAAAAATTAATGAAGCAATGGCTGTACAATTAATTAACGCAATTAATTGTAAGCGTTAGAAAGTAGTGTAATTGTGCAACAATTGCCACTGAAGGGCATCCACGTTCGTTATTCAACATTATTTTTAGCAGTGATTTCAGCACAGCACATGGCTTGCAATGAATGATGGAAATATTTAGCTTAATGAGAAATTGCATTGTTAAATTTTGCTAAATAATTTATATGATGGGGCATCACAATGCTTTATATTGATTTGTATATGCTCATTCTTTCCGCGCTGTTGTCTACATTTAAAACTATAATTGATATATATCTATTAAGGAAGGTTAATTCGAATTCTCTTTGATCCTTGGTTCAAATAAAAATTTTAAAATTCAGTCCGGAGAAATAACCGTCATTGCCTGAAGTCTACTGCCGGTCGACACTATCAATAGGGGTGTTAATTTCCATATAATGACAGAAAAACATCAGTCAGGAAACAGTGAGTTTTTATGGGAACTTTAAACCATAAAAAGCCCGAATCATATACGGAGCATTTTTACAGAATGAAAAATAATAGTTCAAATATAGAACATAAAAAATTTTGTTTAAAATATATTTATCGTATACTGAAATATTAAAATATAACCCATGCTGGTACTCCTTGCCTTTATACCGATTAGTTTCAATTCGATTTTAAAAATACTTATATAAATATGTATGTATGATTCGGTGGCGACTCATGTCGACAGCAACATGTTCCTAGCTAATTACCATTACATTACTCACTTATGTTGCAAGAAACATGTTGCTCACAACTTATTATAACATTACTCATTAATGTTGCCAGAAACATGTTGTCAGCAAATTATTGCCATTGCAACATGAGTTCAACTTATAAAGTCTGGCTACTGAAATTTCTTGCGGTCCAACAGCTAGCAACATTTACGCTTTTCCGATAACAACACACTCAAACCACCCGAACAACCCGTCAGTGGGTTGCGCTTCGTAAAACCTGCTCGCTTCGGCTGCTATTGGATACACTACACTGTGACTACTTGTCGTGCAAGTGTGGGGAATTCTCACTCGTAAGCACTCAATTGCATGTGTGGAGCATTAAGCTTTGCTTAGCGTTGGTATTTGAGTGACGGTTAGTTTCGTAGTAACCACCGATAAATATAGTTTAGCTTTTGGTGGAAAATTCTAAATCGAAATCTACCATAATTTCACGCGTTTGTGAGCGTTGAATGTACTAGTGCTATAGTATTGAAGAGTAGTTCATATTTGAATTTTGGTGATTATATATACATATGTTTATATGTAAAATAATAAAAAAAATTGTTTAAAGAAAGTGTTTACTAAAGAAGTGAAGTGAAAAAGTGTTAGAGATCCTTAGTCAATAAAAGAATGTTGGCTTGGCTGCTGATAAGTATGAAGGCAATCCAAAATTGAGTGTTCTTTGTTTAAAGGTATAAAATGTTAGTGAATTAAAAATCACCGGCATTTATATGGTTGAATAGCAAATAAATAAATAAAAAAATTTCAAATACACTAACAAATTTCAAAAATACTAAAATTTATAAAACAGTTCCAACCCAATCGCCTTCTTGCATTGACCCCATTCACATGTCGTCACACTCACAACCAGACGCATTTCATGCGTCGGACACTCCCACCTGCTTTTCAGCCACTCCCTGAGTGCCACTTGGCGTCTCAAGCCGTTACGTCTGGCCACGCTGTATGCGAGCTGTGTCTAGTCTGCCGTTGCGTGTGTATCCTTGCGTCGCGCCGCATTGTCGCTGTGGTGCATCCTTTATTCGTACACGATTTATTTGTTGTCTATATTAATGCTTGTCACCTGAATCCCCTTAGCTCAACACCACACATATTGCAACACCGACTGTTAGTTTCTTTTTCTTTTCGTTTTGCCTCGTTCTGTTTGTTGTCATCCGTAAGGTGTTTGCAGATTTCATAAAGAATGGTAATGGTAATTCACAAGTATCTCGAAATTCGTTGCAAGGTTAGTTGTTATTTAGCCGTTGCAAGAACGCCGACAGAAAGTCTAAAGTTATGTGGCGTACGTGCGCAAGAGTATTTGAGTGTCTGTGTAAGTGTTGTTGTTGTGTGCACAGGAAGAGAAAGCCGGAAAACGGAAGCGAAGTGAAAGTGTATTTCATCCTCTTGCAAAAATGAGGAAATGTGCGGCTTTTATTGTATTTACATAGCTTTAGGACCAACCTATGGAAATAACCGTGCAAAAAACAGTAAACAACCACAACAATATCACAAACGCGGTGCATTTCCTTCTAATTTATGCATTTTTTTATCTTCTTTATCTAGTGCTCGCCACAACAGTTCGTGGCTAAAAGTGCAACAAAACGTGGACCATAAAAGAAATCACTTCCACAAAAGTGGAAGTCATACAAAAGGATTTGTGCAAAACAGTTACAATTTTATTCTCTTCTCGAACAAAGCCGTAAAAGATGTGAAAATGTTTAAAGTAGTTGGTCTTTTGCAGTAATAAAGCTGGAAGTGTGTGCAAGGTCAAAAGTGTAAAAATTAAAACTTAATTCTAATAAGAAAAAATAAAGATAACGGCACCTGGAAAGTTCAGCGACTGCCAAAAGCGGTGGTGCCAAATGAAAGTAACGGAAAAACGGGCGTTGCTTATAGTCACATAAAGTACTGCATGGATTAACAAAGAATTGCTGATTTTCAAAGTTGTCACTTTTCGCCCATAAACTTGGATATATAATCTTCTTCCAGCGCTTGATATGTAAGTTTGAATAAAGTATACAAAAATCGTATTATAAAGATTATTTTTTATTTGACCAAAATTATCTCAAAATAACATTTCTCAAAACTATGCCGAGATGAAGCTCAAATATAGTGAGATGTACAACTAACCTTCGCTATTCCCGACTTTTTTGTCACTCGTCATCCCTTTGCAAACAAATTTGTTTAAATTCTCATTTCGACTAAAATTCAAAAAATTCCTTTGTTTACTAGAACGTTAACACTTTTCAATTTGTATGATTTCCTGAAACGGCAGTCGGTTGTATTAACATATTTATACCTACATACGCAACAACGACGAAGAAAACTCAAAACTCATCATTGCTTGCATTGCACTATCCTACTGCAGTTTACCAGTAGTGCTGACAAGAACAATTACGACTACTGACTGACTGCTAACGACCGCCAGCTGACTTCGGAAATAACGGTTTTGTTGGCAATGTTTTCAAATGCCACAACTCCCAATGCCGAAACTCGCTTGCAATAAGTGTACCACACGAAAATGTAATTGAAAAAGTTTATGTTTTGGTAAATCATTTGGCAAACGTTTGTTATTTGAAATGCAGACATTGCAACGGTAAAATATTTTGAATACAAGTATATTTAAAGAAATTACGGAATTTGGACTAGTATGAAGAGATGTGAACTAGATATGTAGGACTTCATTAGTTTGTAAATAAAATATATTTTGTAAATACAATTTTTGTAATCCAAATTCACCAATAACAGAAAAAGCATTAGTGTGCATAACAAAGATAAGGACAAATTGTATACATTTTTGATATGAACAGTGTCTAAGGTATTTTAGAACCCGAACAACATTCAGTTTGTCGGGCAACTTCAAATAATTGTTTCTCATCGACAAAACGGGTCACTTACCCGCCCTAACTTCGTGTAAAGTATCTACATTGGAACCAGTATGTAACTAGTATTCCAAATGATACTAACACTCTAAGCTATAATATTGCGAGTCTTTTATCAGACATTCATTTACTCAGGAAACATTATGTAACGTCTGGAGGATACCAACTGCACAGACAGGCACGCAATTTAGCGCGAAATTTTATTTTTTTTCCTCGTATTTGAGTATGGTTTTTAATTCGCCACTAATTTTTCTTCCGCAGCTTTATTTGTTTTATTTATTTGGCAATTCGAAAATGGCGGAAAGTTTTCGCCACGGCAAAACGAATTAAAACTAGTTTAACTCACCACGGTTTGCTGCGGCACTCGAAATTTCGCTTGCCGCTGAGGTGCGCGGAGCGATTAGCCAGAAACTTCTTAGCCCTTCTAAAGTTATTTTTGAAAAGATTTTCCAGATTGGTGAGGAGGAAATGGAATTTAACTTGAAAGGAAATGCAAAAGTTTGCGTTGGTCCAATTAGATTCCAATGAGATGGATTAGTTGGGAATTCAGAAGGCAAGCGTAAGGAAATTGCTTAAATGTGAATATCCGCCTAAGAATGTTGGTGTATCTTTTATTGTGTGTATCGCATTTCCGCAGTCTTTAAATATTCACAAAAACGAAATTATTCAATCGAGACTCCATTGAACGACTATATTATCTCCAGTTATAACAATATTATTCCCCGATTCTAATATTATAATTACTTTATATTATATAAATAGTTAGATTATATTATTGAAGAAAATGCATTCACCTGAATACGTTTATCTTCAATGCGCATTAGGGGACCACCAAATAAGTCCGGAGGTGGTTGATTTTTCTAATGTTTGCTCTAAATAGTACAAACTTTAGATCAGGTTTAATTGCCCTGGAACACTATTAAGTCTTCTTAACGCGACAGGGTTGGATGTTTTTTTGATAACAAGAGAGGTCACAATAAAACTTAGGTCGCAGTGCGTTCCTCAACTCTTAATCTAATCTAATCTAAGGGTAGTGAATGCCTGACCAACGGAAATAAGTGTGAGATGATAAACTCGGGTCGGCAGCTAGAGGTTTTAAACATTTCAAAATTACGGAAATTTTAAGCATTTTATTTTTCGGCGACTTTTTCAGCTATCACAGCCGTATTTCCAAACATACTTACATAGAATATAGCTTTCATAATGCATGCTTCTATGGTAAAGTAAAAAAAACGTGTGAAAACTTGTCAATATTTCTTCTAAATCTGCCTGATACTACTTCTCACCTTTATTTTATTTGATTTGTATATCCTCTCTATATAAAGTAAAATTTTTTAGCTGTGGCAACACATCCTTGTAACCATATCACTGCAGCTTGTCAGAAACTTGCGAATCCATGAAAAGATTTATTTCGAGTTCAAGGATAAAGTTGCTGCCGATGTACTTGCACATTTGCTGGCAATATTGTCACATATTACATACACATATGTATTTGTACACATCTCTCTATTGTCATATGGTTGTATTTAGACATGAGTGCTTCCTCACAATCTACTCGTATAAAATAAAAGTGGGTCACACCTGCTAACTTTTACTTGTTTTAATTTTCACTCTGCCACATACTGGTGCTGCTACAGTTGCTGTTATTGTTGCTGCCGCAGTGTCGATGTTATTATCAGTTGCCACCAATTGTGCTCCACTTTCTCATTCTACGTTGCTTTCTTGTATTTGTCGTTGCACTTTTTCACGCTACGATTTCCTAGCCGTTTTTTTTATTGAAATATGTATGTTTTTATGTACATATGTATGTGTGTGTTTTACTGTACTTTCATTTAATTCCATTATTGTTTTTGTTACTGCTGCCTTTGTTGGCTAATTAAATTCACGACAGTTTGGTTGTTAACACATTGTTGTGTTTTTCCTTCTTCCTCTTTCCTCATTTTTATCGCCTGTACAAATCGCATCAACTTACTTGCAGCTTTGCACATACCCAAAGTCACAAAATACTTGTATGCATATATTTGGTTGTTAATATCTAGTTGAGTGCTTTCGTTGCAGCCACCTGATTGCAGTGTAGAAATCGCTTAAAGTCGTTTACTTGAACTGTGAAATATATGGTAACATTACTCTTCAACCAATTGCCGTTGTTGGCATACACATTATGTATTATTGCTGGTCATGCTTGTTAAGATTGCCCCTACTAATGAGTAGTAAATACATTAATTTGCTGATATTTTATAAATTATTGCTTCGTGTAGTAAATTGTTGAAAAAAGGGTCGACTAATGAGGCAATGTAAAAACAATGAAGGCAATAATTGTCTTTCAAATTTAAATATTTTTTTGGCCTTACATACAGATATTCATTAATTTTAGTGTTGACATGCTAACCTTACAAGAAATGTTATGATACTGCAGGAATTATTTATATAATAAACAGTTTTTTTAATGAAACTAGTGTCTGCAATTTACGTTTAACTTCATGTTCCTTTTTATCTTGTTATATCGGGTGATCCAAGTAGAGGTACTTTTTTCAATAGCCGTTTTTGACTGATTACACATGAATCGTGTGACGCTGTCATGTTATTTTCGTCAGTATTGTTTGGTATTTTATCATGGAAAGACTTACGCCTAAACAACGCTTACAAATTGTTCAACTTTGTAACAAAAATTGACGTTCTGTAAAGAATTTATTTCGTGCGCTTCGCTCAACTTTTGGTCAACATAATCGGCCTATTGACCGTACTATTCGCAATACCATCACCCACCTTGAGACTTAGCACTCATTATTGGATAATATTCGACCGAATAGACCACGTCCAGCACGTAGTGAAGAAAATATAGCAGCCGTTGCTGAGAGTGAACACTAATTGATCCCGCTTGACCTTCTCAAGCAACATCGCTTCGCTCTATAGACTCTTGAAAAAAAAATGTAAACAACCGTGTGGAGTGGATTGTGGGCCGGTGGAATCATCGGTCCATATTTCTTCAAAAATGATACTGGTGACAACGAATACGTCCATAGCGATCGTTGTCCCACCATGATAACCGAGTATTTAATGTCTGAAATTAAAGCTCGAGATCTCGAAGACATTTGGACTCAACAAGACGGCACACGTCGCATCAAGTAATGGATTTACTGAGAGAACACTGGGTCGGTCGGCCACCAAGATCGTGTGATATCACACCGTTGGACTTTTTCCTGCGGGGATATGTAAAGTCTAAAGTCTATGCCGACAATCCGCTTCGATTACGGCCTTGGAGCAAAACATCACGGGTTTCATTCGCCAGTTACCAATCGAACGAGTCATCGAAAATTGGACTCAAAGGATGGACTATATGAGACGTAGTCGCAGCCAACATATGACAGAGATAATCTTAAAAAAATAAATGTCAAATAATGTTCTTTCGAATGATAATAAATACTCTCAATAATCTTTAAACAAGTAGGGAATCTCGAAATGGATGATTTACAAGATTGTAAATGTGTATATTTATGAAGCTGAAAAATTTAAAATATTATATTCTTATTCATAATTAATTAGCGCAACCACTCCCTATTAAATCCCACGAATTTCTTGCTCGTAATTATTGGTAGATTTATATTGAGCCGAACCACACATCAGTTCATCTTGTAAATTTTTGATTAAACTTTGTTTAAGAAGTCTTATATTTCTTCAATCTATCTTCATAAGTTTTGGCTTTGACAGACAGATCTTATAACCTACTTAAAAACTTTGAGTTTTCATTACATCAACCATTACTTTTGCTTAACTTTACAATTTTATTATCCGAAACCTAACCTGTTTCTTTTAATTAAAAATAAAATAATAAAGTTATTATTTTTTTTTTTAATTTGCCGTATAACTAATTGTCTTAAAAATATTCGTACTGTCTGTCACAAACTTTTGTACTCAACTGACCCCGTTAAAGCAGTTACGAAGGCTAACCGTAAATCAATTCGCAGGGTAAAGCGGATTCTGCACGAAAGAGAGTGTAAAATTAATACATAGAAAGATGCTTAAATTCATGTGAAAAGATAGGACATAATAATTAAAAGCCAACCTGCAAATTGCGCTGCGGCGTCAGCTGTCCGTCAATCTTCATTTAGTTAATCGCGCGTTTTTAGCGCAAAGTTGCCATTCACCTCGTTTGCATTTTTCATATTTTTCATTGCATCCCGCGGATAATCCAACTCTCCTAGTATAAACTTTTATTATTACATTTGTTATTGTTGTAGTTGATCATTTCAGTAAACTGTCAAACAATTGGGTAGTTGATGTACTGTAAGAACTGCAATAACAACAAGAACCACCACCCACACAAATAAGCAATAAGACGTCTACAATAATTTAATTAAATCACCGTGAATAAAGATTATTTTTTTGCAATTTTGTATATTAAATATTATGCTTTAGTTGGTTATCTGTGGGCTGCAGTCGGCAACAACAACAACAATGCATTGCTGTGAGCTGTTCCACCGTTCCAGTTCATCGTAATGTGGGATTCGGTGTGCATAATCTGTGCGGTTAATTAGTTAATTAATTACACCATGATTGACGTGACGAATAAGGTATTTACAGTAAATTCAGATATATTGACATACATATATATGTGCATACAAATCAAAGTATATGCATGAAGTATAATCTCTTTCTTCTCTCTTCCTTAATATATCGATATTTTATGTATAAAGTTCTGCATAGAAACGATGGTGCTGATATCTGCTATAGATGATTTGAAGAGGAGATGGTCTCTTATTTCACTTAATTTTAAATGTTACAAACGACACTAGGTTTAGTAACTGTTACAAACAGTGCAATATGATATTGATCTCCATGGGATACCACCATTAAAATTATTAATTCAGAATGCCTCACTATTTTTTCTATATTTCCTATTCTCTATTGTTTAGTTTTTACTCCTTTCTGCTGTTCCTAATTTTATGTTAATAATGTTCTTCTTCAAAGGCTAAGAAATCATTCAGAATTATCTCTCAAAATTATATAATCTTTAGTTCCTGCCTCTCTTCCGTAAGCATTTCAACTGGTGTATTTAATTTAATTTAATAATAATCAATAATTGCAGCACTTTTGAATATAGTTTCAGAGCACTCAACTTATAAGTTATATATAAAGGGTGATTTTTTAAGAGCTTGATAACTTTTAAAAAAAAAAAAACGCATAAAATTTGCAAAATCTCATCGGTTCTTTATTTGAAACGTTAGATTGGTTCATGACATTTACTTTTTGAAGATAATTTCATTTAAATGTTGACCGCGGCTGCGTCTTAGGTGGTCCATTCGGAAAGTCCAATTTTGGGCAACTTTTTCGAGCATTTCGGCCGGAATAGCCCGAATTTCTTCGGAAATGTTGTCTTCCAAAGCTGGAATAGTTGCTGGCTTATTTCTGTAGACTTTAGACTTGACGTAGCCCCACAAAAAATAGTCTAAAGGCGTTAAATCGCATGATCTTGGTGGCCAACTTACGGGTCCATTTCTTGAGATGAATTGTTCTCCGAAGTTTTCCTCAAAATGGCCATAGAATCGCGAGCTGTGTGGCATGTAGCGCCATCTTGTTGAAACCACATGTCAACCAAGTTCAGTTCTTCCATTTTTGGCAACAAAAAGTTTGTTAGCATCGAACGATAGCGATCGCCATTCACCGTAACGTTGCGTCCAACAGCATCTTTGAAAAAATACGGTCCAATGATTCCACCAGCGTACAAACCACACCAAACAGTGCATTTTTCGGGATGCATGGGCAGTTCTTGAACGGCTTCTGGTTGCTCTTCACCCCAAATGCGGCAATTTTGCTTATTTACGTAGCCATTCAACCAGAAATGAGCCTCATCGCTGAACAAAATTTGTCGATAAAAAATTTTCGAACCGAACACTGATTTTGGTAATAAAATTCAATGATTTGCAAGCGTTGCTCGTTAGTAAGTCTATTCATGATGAAATGTCAAAGCATACTGAGCATCTTTCTCTTTGACACCATGTCTGAAATCCCACGTGATCTGTCAAATACTAATGCATGAAAATCCTATCCTCAAAAAAATCACCCGTTATTACCTCTTCAATAAAACCGCTGGGACAATCACATTTCCAATGAAAACTGCATTAGCAAATTGCATTTCCGTGTCGCTTTTCATTTTTAATATTTAATTACCACAATTTGGCGAACAATGTGTGAAGTCATTCACCTCCTTTTACAGCATTGTATGTAACATTTCGGTTAATGGAGCGCCACACTGTTACGAGTATAGTTGAAGTAAAATATTAGGTTGGCAAATATCTCCCTACCGCTTTTTTGCTCTTTATTCAATGCTTTATAAAAAGTGTTACAGTGATCGGACTTAGTTCAAATATGCGCCGTTTCGTTCGATAATCAGTTTCCATCTAGACGGCAACTTCATAATACCCCCCGTAGAAGCCCCTCTCCTTATTTGTGAAGAACTCGGACAGCCACTTTTCACAAGCCTCTTTTCAGTTTAACTTTACACCACCAAGGGCAATCGCCATGGACAGGAACAGGAGGTAATCACTTGGCGCTATGTCCGGGCTATATGGTGAACGATAAAACCTCCCATCCGAGCTTCCGTAGTTTCTGACGTTGTCATCAACGAAGTGTGTGGTCTGGCATTGTCCTGGTGGAACACTACACCCTTCTTGTTGGCCAATTCTGGACGCTTCTGGTCGATCGCATGCTTCATCAAGTTTTTTTGTGTATCCAGCCTTCTGCAGATTATGAAATTAGAATTTATTGATTGTAAGTTTGAAATTTTCTTATTGCGCAATTATTTATTGGTTTGCATTTACAACCCACATTGCAGTATATAAATGGCCAACAAAAGTCTTCTCAAAGCAATTAATTCTCAAGGGCTCTAATTTACAATAGTCAAAACATTCCTTCTTACATTTATTTAAGTCCTTTCTTTCTTTCACACACGAAAGTGAAATTATTTTGATGTATTTTTTCGTATTAAAAGATTTTCGAACTTTTTATGCCGAACATTGAGTTTTCATCTTAAAAAGATTACAAAATTCCTTATTCTCTTTCAAATGCCGACTTATTCGAAGCTTGAATTACTTCTTTTGCCTTTTCAATTGTTGACTTTTCGTTTGTTTCTTTTCTTCTCCCTTCGTTTTCTTTGCTGTTTAACAATTTGCGTAATTTATCAAAATTATAAATTAATTCGGCAATTGCAGTCGAAATGAAGGAAGTACGTTTTTCTTTATTCCTTTGCGTGTGTTGAAAAATTCGACGGCAAAAAAGCAGAAGAGAAGGACGAAAGAAAGTGAATGGCGTAGTGTGACCAAACCTTTGTCAAAAGAGTGTGACAACAAAGAAACAATACGGGCAGTGTTGTGATTTTGAGGGTGGTTACGTTTTTTGTTTGAAGAGGTATATCAATTAGAAAAAATATTATTCAGATATAAGTACGTAAAACAATTTTATTACACTTTTAGCTGTACTGGGACTAATTTCTCCAACATTATTTATATACTCAATTCATCTAGGGATATTTTTGGTTTTAAACCCTTGACATCTTCAGATCCCTCCCTTTGAACTGAGGATTATTAGAGTTACTATCAACACGAAGATTGTTCACACTAGTTACTTGCGGAATATGGAAAGTAGATGGGTATCAAACAATTGAACTGCACTAAATTTTGCTTGGTTCAACACTTTCTCTAAAAGCTGGAGTTTTTGAGGTTCATTGAACTCTCGGCGAATGACTTCTAATGAAATGCAATGCAATCGAGCAAAATAAGATTTATTGAAATTATAAGAAAATGAAAATAAATATATAAATCTATATGGGTAGTTAAAAATATGAAGTAGTTGAGGGAGAAAGATCCGTTTTTGTAGGGTTCCAACGTAGAAGAACCTTCAATGATATAATTCAATAATTTTAAACAATATCGATGGTTGTGCCGCAGAAATTTTAATGGTTAATTTTGAAAATCAAAGCTTTAACACCAAGGACTTAATGGAACAAATAAAACTTTTTGATATCAGGTTTGTTATCAACTTCTTCCATCAGGAAACGGGTGGCTAAGGGATTGTAATGAAAATATAAATACAAACAAAGATAATGAAAATTCCAAACATCAAGTTCAAATGTATCGATATGGCAACTCTCGATGTATACGTAATGTCGGAAACGACTGTAAGTTTACAAAACTTGAAAAACAAGAGAACAAAACATAAACAGTGTACAAAAAAACGCTTTTCGAGCTCTTAAATGTTGCATGCGTCAATCGTTTCGCCATTTGTTCTTTACAACTTCTATGTATGCGAGTCCATTGACATCCATTTCATGTGGTGTAAGCATTGTTTTTGCTGTAATAGTTTGTTTGCCATTTCCAAAACTTGTTCGCCTATGTTTGACGGGTTTCCCTCCATACAGTTCAAAAGCAACACAATGCAAAGTTTCCTTACTGCAACGACGCACTTGAACTTAAACTTCCTTTTTGCCAACACTGCTATGTAAAGGATACTCGCAGATTGCGATGCAAGGAAAAATGTTACATAAGTTTGAGCGTAGTTGGAAGCATTGACATTTGCAATTACTTGGTCATCGAACTTTTTGTGTATAGATGTTTTAGAAAGCTTGTTGAGGAGATGAAGCAGTGTTAGGAAATTATATTTCAGCTTCCAATTATGAATGCTTCTGCTCACTTCATTAATTCTATTTATGCATTTTAATCATATTTTTTTCTGAATAAAAAAATTTACAGGAATCTTAAAGAAATCGCATTAGAAACGACACCTAGAAAGAAAGACCAAAAAACACATTGACAACAACAATGCTAAGCTGTGCCTCAGCTGCTGAGGCCGTTTAACTGACATAAGTGCCCATAACCTAATCGCTGTTAAAGACTAATATTGTTGTTGCAGTCGAATTTGTCCATGGAGCGTACCAAGTTTTTAGCAACCATGCAGACTGTTCGACGACTACACAAACGGCTCAAAATAGAGAAAATCGGGGTAGAAATGACACTTTCCGCGCTCAGAAAGACAGTTGGCTGAAAGCAAAACGAAGTATGGTTCAGTTGGCAACGACAACTCATTCACATTGCCGCATAGGGCTTCCTCTTACCATTCGCACTTTCGCAGCGGGCAAACACAGGAAAAAGGTAAATCTAAATAAAAATTAATGAAGAAAATGCGGAAAACGAGACGAAACGTTGAAATTAAGCTGCGGATTGTAACGTCTGGTGGCGCTTTTAATACCACGCGAGTGCATTCACAAACACACAAAGCAGACAGAGACACTTGTCCAACTGACATAGCATTCGGTCATTAGGAGTCGGCTGATGGCAGTGACGGTGTCCAACGACCATTTAAAAGGCGTACAAGTGTCTCTTTAAAGCTTGAAGCACCTTTGTTGTTGTAGTTATCGCATAGGCGGGCGTGAATGTCGCAAGCGTTTGGCGATTTCAACAATTTATTGTGGGTGACAAAATGCTAAAAGCGCTTTAACTAAATAACGGTAATAGTAAATGCGGCAGTTAGGTCTTTAGTGTAATTGCATTTGCATTTTTGTAGTTTCGTTTGTTTAATATAATTTAATATAATAATACGCCAGCGACATTTTAAGATATGTATTTTAGTTGGAATTTTCAGTTGGTTTGCTACTTTGTACCGTAAATGGATGTTCTCCTGGACTATACTCCACTCACTATGATGGATGGTGATTCCTTCAAATAAAGCTTTGTTGTATGAAAATAATATCATACCATCATAAGGAACCTTATTCATTTGCTCTAAATAAAGATTCACAAAATTTGAGCTTAATATATGCCACTGCAGGCTTTTTCATCTCATATTTAAATTGTTTCACCACACTATTGATAACCGCGTTGATGGATCCACCAATTCTGTAGTGACAACTACAAAGATTTTGACATTATGTCTAGAATAATGATGATACTTTCTGATCTTCAATAAATCCAATGGTCTTTAAGCGAATATAAAAAAATTAGAATCAGAATACAGAGTGTACAAATATCAGACTACAAATGTGAATGAAATATGATCTCTCGAGGCACAAATTTAGGTATCTACTAAATATAAATACCAAACAAAGTCTTGCTAGAACCTAACGAAAATTTTTGACCAAATAATGTCAATCAAGAAGGTTGAAAGACAAGTGCAACCCTTGGTACCAATAACTACTTTTATGTTAAACATTTATTATTTTTCTTGTTTCTAGGTACGAGAAGGGGCACACTCTTTCTGGCATAAATAAAGAATTTTGGATATCTAAGTCCGTCCGTTAAACTACTTTCCTCCATTGTTCAAAGCAGCAAATAGCAAACGCGTGCACATTAACATAGCATACTTATAGGCGGAAAACCAAGTATATAGTATATGTAGTTGATTGCGTACCTATACATATATATTCAGTATGCCGGAGTATATTTAGTCGGCTTCTACCTTCGTTATAGCTGTGCGTCACAATTTGACATTTACTGTCTTTTTGCACAAATAACTGACACATTCGTAGAAAATGTTGCGCAAAACCCACTAGAGAAACAAGAAACAGGAAATACTATACTATGACCAACACAGTTAAACAGCGTAAGTTAGTCCTAGTGTTTGTAAGTGTTTGTGCATGTAATATCCTGTGCCTACATATACCATATACTTCTTTTTTAAAATGACTTTCCACCACCATTCGTTTTTGCACTTATTCTTCCATTATATATCAACATTCATCTTCTGTGTTCTTTTTCCGCTTTTATTGAACTTCTCGACACATTCAGCATTCTGCAACACTTCTGCCACTTTTCTGAACTGAAGTGTCATGCGAAATGAGTTATTGAAACTGTTTCAACTCTTAAATAAATAATTACTCGAATGGTAAATGCGGCAAAGCGTTGGCTATTTTTACATGCCTTTAATGCACACATACAAACGTAAGGATATCTGAGAGCTACACATTTACATATACAGAGCGTCAGTACTATTGATGCATGATATATAGGCAGCTTTCTGTGTACGAGTAAGTGTTATACGTGCTCATGACATTATTTTTTCTTACTTCAGCTATTGGTTTGCAAACATTTTGAATCGCTTTTTCAGATGAAATTTGCCTAAAACTTATTATAGAGTTGGAATGGTTGAAGAATTTTCGATAATAGACAAGTATTTGGATCAACAAACTGCCAAATATAAAACTATATAAATCGAATCAGTAGTAACCATTTTATAATATAAGTATTTGTCATACGTATCGGAATATTGAAAATTCGGGTTTCCTACGATAAAAGTAGGTTAATTTGACAACCTTTGTACAATCATACATATACGACCCGCTTTATTTTGCTGCTTTATTACGTGCCACAGCTTCTACTACAGAAGCTTCTATCAAAAGCCTAAACCACACAAGCAAACTCTAACAAACACCCCAATCCTTCAATGCCTTCATCTCTTTACTTCAATGTAATGGGGTAATTCTATAATGTATACTTAAATGGTAATTTATTTTCCTTTCTACCCACATAATACTGAGCATATGCTAGATTTTTATGTTGCCACTCACTTTAAGACTCACAGCTGTCGGCAGAAGTAACAAAAATTCTTATTCAACACTTGTAGTGTTCATATACTCGCCGACTGTTGCATACAGCGGCTGACAGTCAATGCGAACTGAACATGCGCGCTGAACAAATGTTTACGGGCTGTAAATGTTACTGTTGTTGCAACATACTTTCCGTTTATTTTTTGTCTTTTGTTTACAACCAAATGGACTGTCGGAATGCTTGAATGAGCAGTGAACTTTTGCTGCTAGTCAGAGGCGGCTTCCCTTCTGTATAGCCAATCCAAATAACAATTCGGGAAGGACGTGCGCGGAATTGAAATCGTTGAAGCCTGGTTGCAGTATATTTTGCTCTTGGCATCTTTCATTTATGATCCTCAGTGCTCGCTTAAATGATGTGCGAGTATGTATACTCATCTTATATTCTTCTTCACCATTTTTCCGATTTCGGTCATTAAGGAAATGTGTTGATTGTTACATAAAAATAATCAATTACCATAATTTGAGAAACAATGTGGAGAGGTCAAATCACTTCCGTTGTGGTGGTAAGTTCCTTGATGGAAGTGAATAATTCTTAAGTTATTCATAACTTATTAACTTTGAATTGATATTGAGTGTGATTCAAATCGCCCAACGCCTGAGAAAGTTTATAGAAGCTAATTTTCTCAATTTGTTTTAGAGATGCATTTGAATTGCTTTATTTTGTATTAAATTGTTTAACCGGTTAATTCGTAGGTTTCGTTGGGTAGGCATTCTATGATATCTCAATTAGTTGATAGAGATTTAGAGAGTTGTGAAGTTTTGAAACCAGTCAGTTTAAACTCTGTGCTGTCTCTGAACTACAATTTTTACAACACCAGTGGTCAAATGGATATATATTGCCTTCCGATATCGAGAAGGATTCAAAAATCGTATGAAGCCTTCCTACTGCTCACCACTATTTTGTATTTGGAACTTATTCTCCTCCTTACTTCTTATCCATCTCTTCTTCAGTTAGAGAGATCAAAAGTGTAACTGAAGTTGCTTAAAATCTTCAAACTTCACAGCGTTGTTCTTTTTACACTACTTTTTATTCTTTTCTTTATATTTGTATTTTTGTTGCCTTTGTTTTTTTCAATATTCTGAGCCATTAAGACGCCTTAACAGTACTAGCATAATGCTCCGGCGGCAGGCACTCATATATACTTGCTTCAGCTTTACTGCTGCCTTAACCTCGGTGGTTGTCGTTTTTGCATTCGAAATTCGAAATGGCAGCAACGTGACTGACTTACTGACTGATAGCAAACGACAAAAATCAATTATTTAAAAGTCAACAACAACAACAGTATGAAGTTAAGCAACAATAACAACCACTAAAGTCTTGACGTAGAGCAATAAATGTAAGGGTTATGGCGCAATAACGGTGTAAATAACAACAAGTGTGTGTCTGTGCTGGTAGCGGCATGAAGCGCTGAATTTACAATTTTTAGTCGCAGTTGGGTAGTGTAGGGTTCGGTTGGGTAGGCTTTAAATTTTTAATTACTTTCCTTCCAGTATACTCATTTGCATTTCGTACTGCTCTTCTATTTTTAGATGACAATTTTCATGGAAAACACATCAGTGGCGAAACGTCTCAACGCCAGTCAAGCTTTCGATGACACATGGAACATCGCCTCTGATTTGGAGAATGAAATGAGTAAAAATAATTAATAATAATAGTAGCACAGTGGCGTGGCAGGATACCAAAAAAAAAAAATAAATCACAGCTAACACAGACTCCTAGCACGAAATATGAAACACTTTTCTATGACTTACCATAGGGTAAGTCCTTGAGCTCTTCGCTTTTCGACAATATAATATGCTCACTCTATGAAGAATCTTTCATATCCTTATTTTTAGTAGTCCTTCTGGAACGGATGAAACATATGGAATTTTTTGGTTTCAATAATAGAGTTCTCTACAGCTTTATCCCGGATCTCTTTATAATATTTTTACCAAACCATGTTACTTCACCGATTATGACTCAAATCAATCATTTAACTCAAAGAAATCCAATAGCCATAGTAATCTGCGGCTGATCTCACATTAAAGACAGTATCTTTTTTTTGAAACCTCCTTCTCCTGCTGTCACCTCCACAATTATGCGCTCTCGTTTTCTTTGTTTTTTTTTCGCTTTTGGTTTTGCTGTTGTCTCCTCTTTCTCTATTAAATTAGTGAATGTTGTAGCAAAAGCGTGTCAAAAACAGTAGCAACAGCACAGCAACGCATCAGTGTCGGGCAGCAAAGATGACCAATGGTCCGGCTGGTCAGAATGGTCGACCTGTTTATGTTTCTGCGATAGCGGCAACAAAAACACCGTTGCTACAACACAAATGGCTATAAGGGCGAGAGCGTACGCTATCGCCTCTGCAACATGCAGCCGTGTCCGGAGCAACAAGATTTTGTGGGCGTTAGTATGCCACCTACAATGACGTACCCTAGGATGGTACCCTGTACACGTGTACGCCGTACTACGGCTAAGAGACCAAGAACAAACAATCATGTATAGTATATGTAGCAAACATTACGGTTGCCGTAGTCACCAGCGATAGTTGCATCCGCCGCGATCTGAATGTCAGTTATGTGATTTTATTTATGGGATTCGTACAATCCATAATAACTAGACGAACTTTACTAAAGAGCGATGACCAGAATTTTTTATCGATTTGTTTGTCGATACGATGCAAGAATGGATTATTGTGAGATCTATTTCAGCAAAATGTTGACCAAACATCTCTGCACCATTTATTATAATTTTCGAATAGCCATATAAATTCAATTGAACCGGACAGTCTAAGAAAAATTAAGTAAGTCTAAGCCGAGTATGTGTACATATATACTTAGGGTGACCTATCAGAAAACCCGTTGCTATGAACAAACCAAGAGGTGGTCGGCGCGCGTTCAAGATGGCACACGTTGTCGAACGGGCAGTCTCGATATGTACATACAGGGCAAATGTCAGGTGAGTGAGAATTAAAAAAAAACATAAAAATGCAATGTAGCACATCAGTTCATGCAAAGAGCTTATTACATCGTTACTGAGTGCACAATTATGAAAGTTTAAATTAAAAATCAATTCGAATTACAACTTAAACACAATCTATTTGAGTAATTTTGAGAACGTGAAGCGATTTTCATTTGTAATGTAGCTGAAGTTTTTGGCAGCGACAACGGCAATGCTAATGGTAGCGTCTATCCGTAATGGCGTGTAATTTAATATGTTGACCCGTTGTTTCTCTGTAATGTAATACCGATATTTGTTTTTGGTTTTTCAACTGTCAATAACAAGGTTAATTTTTTTGAAAAAGTAATGGCTTTCCGCAGTTATACAACAACAAGTATACAATTCGGTTGTATTAAAGCCAAGCTGTTTGGCAATTCTGTATGAGACTGCTATTGACTAAAGTTACGAGCGTTGAAATGATTTTATTGTTAGTGATTACTTGATTTTTATTTTCATTCCTTTTTTATTTCATTTTATTGTTATTGTTATTCACTAGTTTGTACTATTTATACTACTTCTTTCGATACATACATTTACATATATTCATTACATTATGCATACCTTCTTTCGCCTCGTAAAAGCGCTCACACTCCACTGCGCTTGTAAGGACGACTCTTCCAGACACGCACAGGCGCATAGTCCATGTTAGAAAGACACATAAAACTTATATTTCGCATTGTTGTTCACATGAGTTCGTAGCCAAACAAATAAATCATTCGCAACCACAAGCACTCCAACTCCTCGAATGAACTTTTGTCTGGCAGTCAACATGAGACACAATCACGTATACAAATACCTATCTCAATACATACAAATGTACAGACACACCAATGTAATGTCTTTATGTACGTGTTTTTGTTATTTTTGAGTGTCTTTCGAATGGCAATAAAGCACTTTACGTGGCCTTTCATCGCACTTCGTGTTTACTGCCACATATCTTGTAACAAATCACGTTGTAAACGTAATGGGAATTATAAATAAGTGTATTGTTGTTTGTTGTTTAAGGGAAACTTTTTAATTTACAACTACATTAAAAATAAGTTCCAAAATTAATGTTTAATTGGCTTTTCCTTTAGTTAAAAAAGTGTTCTCTTTCTGCTTAGTTTATTTTACTAGTGTAACTACATTGACTATGTATGACTATATTTATATAGAAATAAACCGCGACGGATCTGCTTGGTTGTAAAAAGGAAGATCAATGTCATGTTTGTACAATATATTCTCTCCTTTCAATCGTTTTCAACTTAGATATATTCGATTTTTTTTTTCGAATAATCAGAATTGAGAACCTCGTTCTATTTTGATTCTTTAAACTAATTTTTATTGTAACCCGTTCCAATTTGTATGCCTTGTTTTTAATTCTATTAAATTTTGTTATGCGTTCTGTATACATCTTTTTTACCATCTCCTCGATGTGTTTACAAATGATTATCTCAATTTATTGCAATAAATGCCAGTATGTCATGCGGTTTTTTGGATGCTGACATCCGACTCAAAGTACCTCACTTCAATTGTCTCCAATAAACTTCCGCTACCAGTAAGTAAGACATGTGTGTGTTTCAGTTTGGTTGTGCCAAAAAAAAATATAAATGAATCAAAAAGAAGGACTCAAAGTCATACTTTTATATGCATATATGTACATATTAAATATGACCTTTTCCCAATTTCCCAAATGTCGAGGTAGCTAAGTGAGAACGTGGTGGGTTCTGTAAACTCTCCCCAGAATTCCATAAGCTCATGTAAAGAGGTTTCGGCGAGCAATTTTATACAAAAATAGAGATACATATGTATGAAAAGATAGATACTAGACTTCTTTTTTGGATTTCCAATAAAAAAGTAGTTTATTAATATTTTATTTTCATCTTGTTTTCTTTTACTTTACTTATATGCATTCGGCCTTGAAAGGAAAAAGTTATCCAATATTTGGTAGCATCCATACTGTCAATCTATCGTTTAGTTTCTAACTAGGAAGGAAAACATTTACTGAAAACCTACCTCATGAACACATATTTTACCGTCTTCCAAACTTTCCTTCACATACCTTCCAGTTCTTCATATTCGATATTGGAGTATAACACGGCTGTGGTTTGTTATTTACAAATTGTGACGATCTTTCTACAAAAAGGTGTTATTACTTGAGTTCCGATATATGTATTTGTGAGAAAAAATCCAAAAATTTAATCAATTATAGCATTGTTCATATTTGAAAGCTCCAAATGTAACGTTTCATAAAAACCGCAACTCCATTTTTTCTTATCCCTAAGGTTTGGGTGTTGGGCCTGTAATCAGTAAAAAGTATAGACAAATGAACCCAACATATATTGAAAAATATATCTGCATTATTTACGATATTATGCAAGAGTTTCCTATTCTCTTTCCAGCGCGTCGCCTTTGATTTAAAAATCAGTGTGCCAAAAAGCCGTCGCTTATGAAAATATCACAACAATAAAGTAAATAAGCAGACAAACAAATTGAAATGTGTCACAATGTTGTGACTACATTCTTGCAAAAGGCGATTTTATGGGGTGTACCACCTGCTACTAGTACTAAGAATTTTAGCCAATAGAGTTTAGGGTTTGATGGCATATGGTGTTTCACCTATTTTTAGTAACCTTGTTGTCTTGCTACAATACTGACACAAATAGGGGAGACTAAATACTCCGCTACCTCTTGTATTACATTACTGTTTTGACATCTCGAATGGCGATAGAAGTTGGCAGCGCACAACCTTACTTGTGCCAATTCAGGACTCGCGTGTCGCAGTTCAGTTTGTCCTCAGCAGCGTCATCCGCCACGTACCCACCCCAACATTGATTTCCCACCTGCCTACAAAACCTCTCTGATAAAAGTTCGAATGCAAATTTCGCATGTCAAATTTATTTCGTTTTCTCTTTTTTCACGTACCTGT
This sequence comes from Zeugodacus tau, assembly GCA_031772095.1. Lineage (NCBI taxonomy): Eukaryota > Metazoa > Arthropoda > Insecta > Diptera > Tephritidae > Zeugodacus > Zeugodacus tau. Next base: position 9,853,268 of record CM062651.1, on the reverse strand, counting down.
GAGTTTGTGTTCCTACCTGCCGGTGCGCGTACACGCATACGAGTATTTCACGTACATTTTAGCTTCTTAACTGCGTAGACCTTATCCCTATGCGTCAATTTGTATTTAGCAACAAATCACTGTGACATTTCAAGTACGCTCTTGTCCCACTTTTATTCGCACACGAATTTCGTAACGTATTTTGGCTAGAGGGTGTCATTCAGTCGGTCGGCTGAGTGTTTAGTGAGCACACGCTGAACTTTTTTGGCTGGTTTTGTTTGGGCGAATGACTAGTTAAACAGAAGGATGCTGATTTTGTGAAGGTAAACGGTTTTATTTGTGACATATCACATAAATTCCTTTTGACTAGGCTTCGTATCTCTGTGCTCCATATCTGCGATGTAATTGAGTGCAAACAAATGAATTGGAAATTCGTGTTTCGAATATGTTAATATTCTCAAATAGCTGACTATGATAATTTCCTGTAAATCACACATATCTATGTGTTAAACATGTATTATATTCAGCCACATATTTGACCGCACTTACTTGACAAGATGGCCACAGTGAACAGATTATTTTCTAGAGTACATACAAATTAAAAACCCATTATTACTACCATAATTATTGTCACACAAATGAATAACGTCATTCATCTTCATTAAAGAAATCACAAAAATCACAACTAAATAATTCAAATGTACAAATGATAAATGGATTTCTCCAGTTGTCCAAATTTGTTTGACAATCAAACCATTAGGGAGTAATTAAAAGGAATTATAGGTTGGGTAATATTATCCATTCGAAATGGTGGACAGGACAAAAATCATTGCACGCAAATAAAAACCAAATTGTACCTAAGTGAAGGCATAAATATGTACCTAGACATGACGTATGTATGATAATACCGACGAGCTGTCACTAACATTGACGACATTTTATTGTTTATTATTTACAACTATAATGTAAGCAACGACTATTAATCGATTGTAAGTTGTCTATAATTGATTTCTTTGTACAGAAAATCAATCATTTATCCTGTCAAACACATTACAGATTACTCATACGCCACGTGCGACATGCACACAATAGCACACAATGGTCAAATAAATGTCCACAGAAGAGACTTACCAAGAATATTTAATGTTCTCAAGGCCTCAAAGTCAAGTGGTATCCATTAGAAGAAGTAAGAAAGTTCGGGAGATAAAGAGCTACAAAGAGTTGACACGAAATTCATGCAGGAATGTGCAAGCAAATACTTGAAAACAAACACTTAACTGAGAGTTGAAGTAGCTAAGGAATGTAATAATGGTTGATGTGTTAATGTGCATAAAAAATATATTTTGTGCTTTACATATTTAAAGGCGTTTGTACTTTGCTCTTGCGTGTTGCGGCTTACACGCAAGTCTCTGCTTTATGTGATACAATATATTGAGTCAAACGAAAAATGTGAAATTGTGCGTTAGATACACAGAACACTTTTCCTTTTAATAATCCTCACGAGGAGAGCACATTTATAAAAGTACGAAACATTTATTTTTTTTTGTGCAAATGTATTTATGTATTTGTAGTCACTTCTCAGAAGTATTTTTTTGTTTTTTTACATTGCAAGCAATTTAAATCGATTTTTCGCTTCAACTCCTCTTCACTTTTTTACATTATTTTCTTCTTTATGCAAATTGCCAATTCCCTTCGCGAATTCGAAATTCCCTAAGGCTATCTCAATGACAATTCCACTCTGCTGCCTACTGAAAGCCAATAAAAGCGGCGGAGAAATCACTCAAATAAGGTTGGGAATTTATTTGTTCCTTTCCACGCTACCACTCATCTCACTTCTACGTATTTTACCACAATCTTTAGCAAGGTTGGCATTACGCGAGTTTATGGCTTTGTTTTGGTTTATGGTTTGGTTTCAACAAGCTCTAATTAATCCCATGGATATGCCGCTGAACCATAAAAAGCCAGTGAATGTCTGATTTGGTGATTATTGCCTGTAGCTGTTCAAATTAGAGTTTTATTACTCTGGTTGTTGTTCTAATTTGTATTTGTTGCTTTAAGTTGTGTGTACTGATAATTGGCGTTGAGCTGTAGTATTAAATGTTTCGTAGCTTTGTCAACGGCATTTGTTTCAGCTTCGTATTGTTTATTTGGGTATTTCATGATCAATCAATCAAGAGGAATGTCAATGAGTTTTTAAGTTTGCTACTTGGCGCCATTACCCATGCACTGCACCGTGCTATCACTTTCGCTTTGTCTGTTGCCAACGCGTGTGTCTTCGTGTCTTTCAATTTGTAATGGAATTTACTCATTAATTTTTACATAGAAATGTTCCTATCTTGATACCCATTACACATATCTTAAATGTTTCCTGCCAGTTTATACAATGTAAATTTTCTCATATTTTATTATTTCATTTTATGCGCTATTTTCTGTATATTTCATTCTTCTATCTCTCTTGTCTTTTTCGCCCGCAGGCTATAAGATGTCTCAACCGGTGTGTCGAAATCGTGTCAATGGCGTAGAAGTCGTGGACTCCATGTGCAATGGTCCCCAACGGCCAGAACCATCGATGCTGCTCTGCAATACGCACACCTGTCCGCCAAGGTAAGTTTTGTTGCCATTGGCAACATTAGTTTCTATCTTATACATCTGTCGGTACGCTGCTATCGATGCCATCCGTGCAGCCACCTCTATATTTTTTGTATGACAATTTGGGTGGTGGGTTTTATTTTTTTGTTTTGTGTCTAATAGCTACGTAACTTTTGTTTTTGCTCTATGAATGAGTGAATGAGTATTGATATACAGAATGAATGAATGTGAGTATGAATATGAATACGAATATGTGACTAATTATGAATATGAATATGACTACTATTTATGGAAACATAAAGATGAAAATACCTGTAGTTGTACATTTAAACGTGAATATAATTAGGTTTTAGTAGAAGGAAGGATATGAGTATGAATATAAAAAGAGTAGGCCTGTAAATAAGTAATAAAGATATTTTAATTTGTATGACTATAAATATGTAAATTAATACAATAAAGGATATGAATATGAATATTGAATAAACACAATGTAAGCCTCTGATAAATGATGTATGAATATGAATTGAAATATTTATAAATATGCATGAAACCCAATGATTTTAGTATGTAATTTGTTGGTTTACTTTAAACACTGCATCAATTTTAGTACTGCGATATTTTTGTTACTTATATCTTCTTGAAAGATGGAACAATAATTAAAATGAAGAGTATCGAAGTATTAAGCAAGACTCTTTAAGGGTACTCAAATAATACAAAATTATATACAACCAGTTAAATTGAGAAGCCATTAGCTGTGCACTACTTTCGACTTTCTGTCAATGCTTTGTTAAGTTTTAATGGTATTTTTTCAACCTCACATTACTTGAAACTCACATTTTGTCCTTGGCAACATTGTTGTGACGCGTTAAATGGATTTTTTTACGTCCACTTCATTTACAGTTAACGCGTCACCCATAACAGCACTGAAATTCACTCAGTTAGGAAAAACTGTTCAACACTGGCGCCTTCATTTGCAAGCGTCTAACACATCAACAACAACAGCACTGTCGCTTTCGTTACAGTTTTATGACCGAACTTGTTTTTCTTAGCGCAATTTCCTGCCTCGTTTGCATACAAACTGGATATATGGACTTGTTTGGTGGTTGTCATATTGAGAACCGAGGGTGCATATGAGTGCATTGCAGAAGTGCATAACTTTGTATAAATATACGATATTATGCAACAATACAGTTCCTAAAAAAATGTGGGCAGAAATATGTGGCAACTACTGTTGTTACGAGAGGCTCCTTATTGCCACTAGGTCATTCATTCAGTCATTTATGCTATGTGGGTACAACGAGAACTATTTGTGTGGTGATATTGAAGGTGATACAGGTGGCTGATAAAAATTATAGAAAGGCCTTGATAATAATGTTCTGGTCCAAAGTGGACCATATAGAAGAAATTGAGGTTTAAACATCCTGACACTTCTCTTTAGCTATTCCAAACCCGGCCAAAAACTGTATGTTAGGCCTAAAGAACTACCTAAAAATTTTAGCATGAGACCAATCTTCCAAGACTATATAGTCTACTCACAGGCCGATCTACCAATATATAGAAGATAAGGTACTATAAGGTACTTCGTTGTCGCACTTTCTCATTATATTCTCTTCACTCAAGCTCCTTCCATTTCATTATAAAAAAAGTAATTATTTGCTTTAATTTCATTTTCATTTCGATTCAGGTGGTTCACCGATGACTGGAGTCCATGCAGTCGCCTCTGTGGACCTGGCTACCGTGAGCGCATGGTGGTGTGTGCGGAGGAGAATAATGTCATCAAGACAACGGTAAGCGCAAATTGAGCCATAAAGCAGCAAGGAAAAAAAACAAACAGCGAGCACCTCCGCGGTGTTGGCTTTTGTAACTTTCCATTTCAAACGCTTTGAAGACTATCAAAAAGCGCTTACAGCTCTTGTGTGCGCAGCTGGAAGCGCGCCCGTTGTTATATTCATAATTGCTACTGAACGTTTATCCCACCCACCTTTCATTATAGTATTGTTGTTCTTTTTTTGTTGTTGTGCGGTAACTTGACTAATTTCGTGAAATTACCGCCAACCAGCCGCAATTTTCTTATACAATTTACACTTTTTACTTTATGTTTTTCGTTTTTATTTTATTCTTTCATCTTGTCCGCCATTTCAGGTACTGGATGTGAGTTGTCGTAAGACAAAAACAGCCACACAGGAGGCCTGTATGATTGAGAAGTGCCCAAGAAGGGAGGTGGAAGAGTGGACTGGAGTGAGTATACTCAGTTATGTTAAAATGTAGTGTGTGTGCATTTGTGATAAAGGTGAAAGCATGAAAGCTCGTGCCATTAACGCTTTTTGCTTCCGCTGGGTTTTCTTTCTAATTTTTATTTTTGGTCGATTTTTGGAGGTTATCCCTTTGCCTTTCACATTTTTGATCGTTCAACTTTTATTTTACGTTGTAAAATTTTCATTTGCAACTTTTTGCGCTTTAATTAGTGTGAAGCTTTCATTTTTCACATAATTTCCGCTTGTGCAATTGTGGGGTGTAAAAGTATTCAGCAATGTGTCTTTAATTTTGGGTTGCTAGTAAAAAGGCTAATATTAATTTGAATGGTTTTACGCGCGTACATTAGAAGTGAAGTTTGGTTTATTTTGCGGAAAAGGGTTATATTACATTAGCGTGAGATGTAAGCACTTTTAGAATTTGAATTTCAAAATTTCAATTGTTGGTTCAACTTGGTCCAGAAATTCCGAAGAAATCGGAAATTTGCCATAACTGCAAAAGCATTTTCACTTAAAAGAAGCTTTTTTATGAATAATTTCGTTGTCATAACTCAATCTTGGTACGTCGAAACACACTAGAGGACGAAAGCTGGTCACAGAATTGATTTTCGGTCAGTATGCAACGAGATAATAAATTTAAAAAAGGTTTGACTTGAAAAGGTTTAGAGCGGTAGATTTACTGAGTAATGATCACTCAAAGTTTTGACGGCTCTTAATTATTAAATCCCAAAGTTAAATTAACTGCCGTATATCAATTATAACAAGCGATGTTAGTTCCACAAACTGACAACTGCAGCGATTTGATAAATAAAATTTATATATTACAACATTGTAATACGATACATCAGCAAACCCCTATATCAACAAACACCTCGCCCATAACTACAACTCCTTCACTGAGTTCACTTGCTCTGTTTGCCGGTGTCTTATGATGTAATTGCACTCGAGCTGAAATGCAACTGAAAAATTCCTAAAAGCAACAACCATATCGACGTCATTTAACTACAAGGGGCTGAAGTTGACGAAGCTGGCTAACTCCGACGAGCTCCTAAAATACGCTGTCTGCCTACATCAAGCTATCAGGATACGCGACGCACTTGTTGAAATGTGGCAGTTTGCTTCCTTGTTGCTTATACTTACACATGAACTTACATAAATAGATATGATTTAGTTAGTCTTAATGCGTGCCTACAAATCCTCTAAGCCTTTCTACGCTGCTGCACTTGCGCATGTCTGCGAAAGTAGTCAACATTTGTTTAGATGAACTGCAGTTAGCTGAGTGAAGGGTTGTCGCACATATAACTCCGGGGACGGCGCACGCGAAAGCATAACCAACTTTATTAAAAGCTGGTAAGTCCCAGCATGTGCGCTTGCTTATGACTTGGTATCTCCAAAATATATGTATCCACATAAGCACATACTTATGTACATATTTATATATATTTCCATAAGGTAACGATGTAAGTATTTAAGTCCAGGCGGTTTATTTCCAAGTCGCATATGCTGCGCCTCTGCACTTGGTAGACTGCTGTGTTAAAAAAATTCCAACGTCACATCTCTTTTAGACCCTCATCGCGTTTGGCTTGTGACGACTTAATGCTCTTTCCTCTGTTTGTAGACACAGGCGACAAAAATATTTGCATACATAATATGGTTTAGGCTGTGGGTATAAGTGAACCACCGTGTATATGGTGGAGAGCGCTTGTTGGCTGCTGTCGAAAAGAGTTGCCATCAGTTAGGGTTTTTTTTATTTAATTGCTACACAAATGTTTAAGTTAATTATTTCTTTTTACCGATACTTGGATATTTGGCTGGTTTGAGCCTATGGTATATATTGTGTAGCAATAAAACAATCCGATCTCTTCTAAATTTTAAATATCTGTATACGATTTAAAATTCCATGAAATGAACTCACAGTCCCACTTTACAAAGATGTTCTAGTGTGCTGCGTCTATTAAGCTTAATTAAGATTTGATATTTACAAAGTAACTTTAAGTCATTCTCCCCTATCTTCGATCTCAATTAGAGTACAATACTAAAGAGGCGAAGAGCTGATAAGGTGCTTGCATCAGCTTCTTTGCAGAATATGGTCGGAAGAAAGCATGCCTGACGATTGGAATCTCAGTGTACTCTGCCCTATACACAAAAAGGGAGACCCCACAATCTGCGCCAATTACCGTGGGATCAGCCTCCTAAATATCGCATACAAGGTTCTATCGAGCGTACTGTGTGAAAGACTAAAGCCCACCGTCAACAAACTGATTGGACCTTATCAGTGTGGCTTTAGACCTGGAAAATCAACAACAGACCAGATATTCACCATGCGCCAAATTTTGGAGAAGACCCGTGAAAATAGGATCGACACACACCATCTCTTTGTCGACTTTAAAGCTGCTTTCGACAGCACGAAAAGGAGCTGCCTTTATGCCGCGATGTCTGTATTTGGTATCCCCGCAAAACTAATACGGCTGTGTAAGCTGACGTTGAGCAACACCAAAAGCTCCGTCAGGATCGGGAAGGACCTCTCCGAGCCGTTCAATACCAGACGAGGTTTCAGACAAGGCGACTCACTCTCGTGTGATTTCTTTAACCTGATGCTGGAGAAAATAATACGAGCTGCAGAGCTAAATCGAGAAGGTACAATCTTCTATAAGAGCGTACAGCTACTGGCGTACGCCGATGATATCGATATCATCGGAAACAACACCCGCGCCGTTAGTTCTGCTTTTTCCAGACTGGATAAGGAAGCGAAGCGTATGGGTCTGGTGGTGAACGAGGACAAGACGAAATATCTCCTGTCGTCAAACAAACAGTCAACGCATTCGCGTCTTGGCTCCCACCACTGTTGACAGTCATAACTTTGAAGTTGTAGATAATTTCGTCTACCTGGGAACCAGCATTAACACCAATAACAATATCAGCCTTGAAATCCAACGCAGAATCACTCTTGCCAACAGGTGCTACTATGGACTAAGTAGGCAATTGAAAAGTAAAGTCCTCTCTCGACGAACAAAAACCAAACTCTACAAGTCTCTCATCATTCCCGTCCTACTTTACGGTGCAGAAGCGTGGACGATGTCAACATCCGATGAGACGGCACTAGGAGTTTTCGAGAGAAAGGTTTTGCGGAAGATTTATGGTCCCTTAAGAATTGGCAACGGCGAACGATGGAACGATGAGCTGTATGTGTTATTCGACAACATAGACATAGTCCAGCGAATAAAAAAACAGCGGCTACGCTGGCTAGGTCATGTTGTTCGAATGGATGAAAGTGCTCCAGCTCTGAAAGTATTCGATGCAGTACCCGCTGGTGGAAGCAGAGGAAGAGGGAGACCTCCACTCCGATGGAAGGACCAGGTGGAGAGGGACCTGGCTTCGCTTGGAATAACGAATTGGCGCCAAACTGCCAGAAGGCGGGATACGTGGCGCGCTGTTTTGGACTCGGCTATAACCGCGTAAGCGGTGTCTACGCCAGTCAAGAAGAAGAAAGAGTCGATAGCCGATCATAGTCATGGTCAAATATTAAAATAGAGACCAATGAGCCTCAATTGTATTACTGCTTGTAAGAAAAGACGACCTGAGGGAGAACTTGCAAAGTAATACATATCCTATCCTTTACACCTTACTTAAAGTTGTTTTGAGAGTTTCAACACAAAATTAAATCGACTTATTTATTACGTTTTTTCTGTAAATGTTTCAAAGAACGTTGAAAATTTCTAAACGTATCCTATTGTTTTTCTAATTATTAGCAGGAGGATATTTAATTGATAATGATAATTGATAACTTTTCAAAAGATTTAGGTGGATCCCGAAATACGTGTTTTAACATTTTGTAATTATACTCTCGCAACAAATGTTGCTAAAGAGAGTATTATAGTTTTGTTCACATAACGGTTGTTTGTAACACCCAAAACTAAACGAGTTAGATATAGGGTTATATATACCAAAGTGATCAGGGTGAAGAGTGGAGTTCAAATCCGAATGTCTGTCTGTCCGTCCGTCCGTCCGTCCGTCTGTGCAAGCTGTAACTTGAGTAAAAATTAAGATATCTTGATGAAACTTGGCACACCTATTTCTTGGCACCATAGGAAGGTTGCTTTCGAAAATGAGCAAAATCGGACCACTGCCACGCCCACAAAATGGCGAAAACCGAAAACACATAAAGGGCCATAACTAAGCCATAAATAAAGCTATGGAAATAAAATTTGGTATGAAGGATCGCACTATGAAGGGGCATATTTGGATGTAATTTTTTTGGGGAAGTGGGAGTGGCCCCGCCCCCTACTAAGTTTTTTGTACATATCTCGCAAACCAATAGAGCTATATAAACCAAACTTTCTGCAGTCGTTTTTTTTAGCCACTTCCTAATACAGTCCAAAAATGAAAGAAATCGGATCATAACCACGCCCACCTCCCATACAAAAGTTAGGTTGAAAATTAGTAAAAGTGGGTTAACTCTCTAAGGAAAAACGTCAGAAACACTAAATTTCACATAAGGAATGGCAGATGAAAGCTGCACTCAAATTTTTTTACAAAATGGAAAATGGGCGAGGCGTCGCCCATTTATGGGTCAAAAACCATATCTCAGGAACTACTCGACCGAGTTCAATGAAACTTGGTTTGTAATAGTTTCCTTACCTCCCAATAATATGTTGTGAAAATTGGCCAAATCGCTTCACAACCACGCCTACTTCCTATATACCAGAACTTAGAAGATGATCTGAATCGTTTACTTTACAATATATAAAGTGAGCACTAGTGAAGATATCGGTGCAAAACTTTGCACAAATACTGTATTTATAGTATGGCAGCCCATTTCTAAAAATCGCCGAAATCGGACTATAGGTTTTCAAGGCCCCATGTATCGAACATGAGGACCTCGGTGCTTCTAACCTAATATTATGGTTTCCAACTTTCAATGGACTTTATACAATATATATGACAAATATGTGGGTCAAATTGTATATTACATAATATAAATAAAGTTAAATAAATAAATTGCGAGAGTATAAAATGTTCGGTTACACCCGAACTTAGCCCTTCCTTACTTGTTTTTTATTTAAGTTTTTTTTTCTGTTAAAGTATAGTTAATTTGTTAGAAGACAATCTTCTTCTATTCCGAACAAGTTTCTTATAAATAGCCTACAATAGTATATTTCATACTGTTGAGTATTATTATTCTTGAACAAATTTCCCTTACATGGCAACCCTGTGTATTTGCTTTAATTTTTATACAAATAAATACCCATGAGTTTGTGATTCTGTGGGTCCTAAGTACTCGCATATGTTTACCCAGCTTTACTAAACACAAGTATATGTATACATATGTTTTGTTATATTATTTTTATGACAGCAACCAAATATATGAGCATCCTTCCCACTCCTTTTTTGCATTTAATGGGTTCGTACTCACTTTATTATGCATATGTAAATACACAAAGCTAAACCCACATATATTTTTACATACGTACATACCTAAGTATTTAGTACCAACAAACATAAATACCTTCAGTCCATCATCCTTTGTATGTTAAAAGCTTACACAAATTTACTAACCATCTGGCTTTATGCATCTGTTTGCTCTCAACTTCATCTTCGTTGTTCTTTTACGTGGGTACGAATTTGCATACAAATTTGACTTTTTCACAATGCCAGACGTAGTTATATACCCACCATACCAATGTTATATAAACACATACATACATATTTATATTTTTATGCAAATTTTTAATGCCAAACACGTTTAAATAATTTATAATTCCTTATCATTTTTTGTCATTTACGTTTCATCTCACAAAACAACTGAACTCTCTCCTTATGGCATTTGAATATTTAAATATGCTGTCATTTGGTGACTCCAACCACTCCATTCTTGCCACAACTCAACTATTTCGAAATGCCCTGCGGCTGACACAACCATAAATGTTTGTATCTGTACATTTGCTCTCCACACATAGTGCTCGGTAAACTGTGGGCAAGGCTTGCAAATGCGTGGAGTTGAATATAAATCATGCGACGGCAGACACAGCGCCAAATGTGACCCACTTACGAAGCCCATATCAGTGCAGCAGTGGTCGACGGGGATCTCATTTGACAGTGGCGGAGGTACGATTATACACGGCAGCAACGCACCACTCGCATTGGTGAGTAGTGAATGTGTTTAAAAAATATACTTGAATTCAGCATTAAGTTATTAAAAAGGCAAACAAGTATTAAAAAAACTAAATGAATACTCCACTTTCCATTTCTAGTCGGATGATGGTGATCCTAATGAAGAGGACGACGGAGGGCACTGATGATTCCAGTAATGGTGATGTCGGCTTGGTGACCAGTCATCTGCGTCATGAAGAGCCACAACAGCCGCGCGCCTTACTGGTGGCGGTTATGGTTATTATAGTAATTCGTATTCGGAGTCGGAGGTGCCTGCAGGCGATCCAAGGTGAGTAGTGAATGACTAAATGTAGGCAAATTTAAAAGTGTATGGTATGGTATTGGTCTTGGTCCCTCCGTCTTAGTTTTTAAGTAGACAAACTTAAATCAGACGCTCTAACTACCCTCATAACTCATTATATTTATCTAACCTCTATCTCCACTGTATTTTTGAATTACGCTTTGACCTTTTACGCTGACCTCATTGCACAAGGCAAATATTTTTAAAGAAATACAATATTTAAAATTACTTAATTTACAAGGAGTTACATTTCGGACACGTGTACAACCAGACAGTAACAACAACTTATTCGTGTCTAAGCCTTTTGTTATGGTAAATGAGGCAACCTCATCCACTGCTTGTACATACAGCTTTTAAAAGCTTACATAATCGTCAACTGCTGAGTTCTTTTTTGCTATTCACCTTCTAAAGTCTTCTCCACCTCCAATGCCAACCTACGCCTTATTTAACTGTCTGCTTTTGACAAGTTTAGGTACGCATTCCTCTGCTGTAGAAGTATAACCAGCCGCTTTAATCTAACTTTACTCTGTAACATTATCGGTTAACCGTTAGCTTCAAACCTACTTACATATTCCCTAACCCTCAGGTTCGTAGTTACCTCTATAGGCTTCTATTTCCACTTCATTTGATCGCCACAGACTCGCAGACACTTAATCGTTTAATCACCTGTGCGTTAGTCAACATTCTCAATTCTCTTATAGAAACAATTTCTATGGAATAGACAGTAGAAGCAGCCAATATTAGTCTCGAGTATGTTAAATACACTTATTTATATGCGTGAGGTTATTTCAATTTTGCTTTTGTTACCAATATTCTATTCAAATTATTTGAATAATATAACTATGTTTTAATCAGGAAGGATTTAGCTTTAGAAAATCGTATTTTTTCTGGGTATTGGACCAAATATACCTCCTTTTCTTTTCGTGGACCAAATCCGGGAGATTGAGTCATAAGTAAAAAAAGTATATTCTCCGCTTTTCGAAGTTTGAAAGGAAGTATTGGCCTGATTTTTGAATTTCTCTAGAATATCTGATAGATTTACCGAGGTCTTCGATATCAGTGGTCTTGAAAAAATATATAGCTCGGTTTCGAAGATTTTTAGATGGTGTCACTGTAAAAATATAATATTTGTGCAAAGTTCTTCTATTAAACAATCTCAGTGATTACAACTTTAAAAAGCATTCCAGGATCTTAAGATAGAATCTTAAGTAATACTTACTAATTAGGTTAACCTTTATGTCAACAGCAGAACTTTTTTACGCACGTCAACAGCAACACACCCGGGTATGTACATACGTTTTGTATGGCAAATGGCATGCCGTTATAACCCTGCAGGTACACATTCAACTAATCGCTTGCGATTCAGATTTTTTTTACTAATATACTCACACATTTGCGTTATATGGATGTGTTAAAAATGGTCATGGAAAAAAACCCTAGCTTACATTTTTACACAGGCAACCTTGATATAGTTTAACAAATTTTCTATATTATTAAGGGTCGCTGATGATGTGGTTAGTATTTATTGTTTTGTGTTTATAAGGATTACTTTAGGTTGCAAACATAAAAACTCAGGCATAAAATCGCTAGTACCTGCGTTAATCACTTGCGCTAAAAAGTATAAAATAGGGTTTACCAGTATTACGGATTTTATCATGCACGTATGATTCGAAGTGAAAGGACGTTTCTGTTTATTTTGTGGAAATAAAAAAATAAAATCAAAGTGAAATGGCAGATGGTGAATGGCTTACTCCACGAAAACTAAGCGCACTTTCGTACGAAGAAGAGCAAGCATATATTCGTCAAACGCTTGAAGAGAGCCAAGAAGAAATAAGTGACCACGGTTCAGTAGTTGGTGACGAGGCTTTATATGAATATGTAGGTGATATTGGTGGTGATGACTCAGGCTTAGACGAGCCCACGTTACCAGAATATGACCCAGAGGACGGCAGTGATTCTGATGAAGAATTTGAAGATGCACCAATTGAAACTGGGGAATATTTTACTGCCAAGAAGAAGCCATTGCTTATATTGGACTACAACAAAACCAAAGGTGGAGTTGATAGCATGGACATGTGCTTGTCCGAATATAGTACCAAGCGGCGCACAAATATAATAATTTCTCCATCAGCTAAGTGAGCAACTATGCAAGCCAGAAATAGAGAGAAGGGCGAATAACAGCAGAATATCCAGAGTTTTTTCAACGCGCAACGCCATCGAAGCCATGATAGGTAGGCCCATCCGAGTTGTGGATGCTGGAGGACATGAAGCGGAGGAGCGTGATAGTACGGGACGCCTAAAAGTAAAGGGGAATTGCTACATCTGCTCCAAACGACGCCCTACTCGTAAAGCATGCACATTATTCCAAAGACTTGCCGCAATGCGATAGATGTAATTGAATTTCAATAATTTTAATTTTTTTCGTAGTTTTTTTAATATTTTTTTCATGAGTATTTTATAATTTATAATAATTTTTATGCCATAAGTATTTTTTTCACTCAAAACAAACTATACTTTTCAAATATTATCATAATTGCATGCGTTTTACTATAAATATGGTATGGTAAACCCAGGTATGTATGCTGTTGACGTAAGGGTGCAATTTTGTAAATGGGCTTTATCTACCAAACGGATGATCCAATCCTAACCAAAATTGGGACTATTCCGTAAAACAGTTTTCGCTAGGATATCACGAAATTTCAAGTCGATCCGACAATCCAGTTCAGAGCTACAGCGTTTTGAAAACGCAAAACATACCCAGGTATGTTGCCGTTGACATAAGGGTTAAGAATAAAATCTGATATATGTAATTTTTTATACCGAGAACTTGACTAAAGCTTTTAACCTTAATCAGTTGAAACAACGTTACCGGAATGGACTCTGAAAAATAACCGGATGGTGCAATTAACCATACGGACTTGTAACAGATAAAATCTGAATTATTGATAATAGACTTATTCTAAGATATTATTATTTTACCAGTCGCTGACATGGTTATATACCTAAATATGTCAGGAAACGTCTTGATTTTGATTGCATTTAGTTGTCATAGTAGTTTCAGCCATAACAGTGCATCCAAGAGCTTCATCCTGAGAACGAGGTGATAAAACGTTAGCGTAAGGTACATTCAAATATTGGCCGTCTGGATGACATAACAATTGTATACCACTCAACACTTCCGCATATGAAATGTTTAATTTTCTACCTCTTAAATACTTTGTCTACTTTTATATAGTTACAGTTTTTCAATCAGCCTACGTAGGTGTTATTTTTACGACTGTTACCGGAGCTCGTGCCTCCAAGTTGATTCAATCAAAAACTGTGAACTATTTTATTGCGCTTTAAACATAAAATTCGCGAAGTAATGACTTAGAAATTATAGTTACTTTTGTGCAACACCTCCAATATCACAGACAAAACTATAAATTATACCGATTGCATGGAGGACAGAAGAGTGACGTTCGTTGATGATGGCGAAAGTTATGGCATTTGCTTGATGACAGTGTGGTAAACAGGACAGTGAATTACGGTGGTAAACATTGAATGTCCGCTTATTTGCGCAAAGACCCCGAAGTGTAAGAGGGTCAGTGAATAAGTGAGCAAATGAAATGGTTGAGCATATTTAATGCGGCGCCACTAATAATCTCTAAAGAGCTTGTACTTAACGTCAAATATTTATTTAACAGAGAACAAATGAAAGTGACATATAAAATCAATTAACTTTATTGTTGTTGTTATTTTTTTAGCAGCCTTTCAGCCAGTTCACTTTGCAATTTTGCCTTCTTCCAGCATAAATGGCAGGCAGAAAAACGAAAAGCAAATAAAAGAACAAACAAGAGAAAACTTGAAGATGGGTCTTAAGTAAGCTCGTACATATTTACTTATTATTAAATTATTTGTTAAAGCTGTTGTTTTTCCTTTTGTATGCTTTAGGCAATGGATGTTGTCACCAACAGCCAATACATTATTTCATTATTTGCTGCCAGCTGCCGCCAAATGACAAACCACAAAACCAATGTAAAGCTGATCACCAAGCGTCAAGCTTTCCACTGCCCACGCCACCGCTCTTATTTGTCGCCACTCTTCGAATTGTAATAATATTGATTACATTTATTTCGAATGCCTAAGGTGCAGCTGCTGTGAATTGTTGTTAGTAGACAAAACGCAAATACATTTTTATTTGTAAGCATTTAGTGGCCGCCTAGTTGGCTCTTTGGAATTTTGCTGGCGACTGGCCTCCATTGCCTTTGGTGCCAGCCTCAAACTCACTGGTTTTTATACTGCACTGTGAATCATATTCCCTACATTTCTTCAATTTTGTTCTTCTGCTTGGTTCCACTTGGCTGACTGTCTCCTTAGCAGTTCCTTCCACTGTAGTGCGTTTTTACTTGAGCCTAAGTGACTCCGTCTTTTGCTGTTCCTATTCAGCATCACAATCCAAATATCCAACGCCAACGAAGCATATCTTTGGGTGCATAGTAAAAAGTAGGTCGCCTTTTAGGCGCTTCGCAACTTTGCACTGTGGGACGTATCGGTTCAGTACTGAAATTTGAACTTTTCACAATTTCGTAATCTTTAAAATTGATTATTTCTATTATATTTTATGAATTTATGGCAACTCCGTTCCCAAAAAAGTATTCAGAATATTTATAATTTTTTCTATGAAAACCTTTTTTTCAATTGATTGCATCATTTGATGTATTTTGACTTATCACTAACCACTGTGCTTAATCGGCTTTCGAATCACTAGCCAAGCTTCTTGCATATGCGACAGTTAGAGTAGGCCACTTTCCGCGCGATAATAAACTATACTACTATGGTTATTATTATTGCAAGGGTATTCGGCAGTTTATTTGCCGCTGACAGCTAGCATGGCGTTGAGCAGACTTTATGGCGCGTCGTCGTGTCGCCAGCAAGTGTGTTACTGTGAGGAGTACATGGCCATTATACTATTGTCTCATTGTAAACATATTTCAGCTTTACTGTTCTCTATCTGGCTGGCTGCCTGGCACCAGCTACAAGCATTTGGCTTTTATGCGAGAAATATTTTTTTATTTTATAACATTTTTGGCAAGCAAAATAATTTGTAACAATTCATTGTTACTTTTTGTGCAAATGAAATAAAATAAGTCACATTTTTATTACAAGTGTCCTATAACAATAACGGTAAAAAGAGAATTTACATTCAACTTAACGGGCGCTTTATGCAAAAAAGAAGATTGCTTGACATTTCAGTGCGATGACGACTGACAAAAATGTTTTTATTTCATCTTCCTTTCCATCATTAGTTTTGTGAAACTTAAATTTCGGAAACCAAATCTATTACGACACATTTAGTTTACATTTACTGTGGTCACACACTGGCTGTAACGTCTTTTGTGGCGTCCACCAAATTTAAATAAATTTCATTTCAATTCATCCTGTTATCTATCTCCTGAAAATACATTTTTTTCTGAACATAATAGTTTTATATCTGCAGAACAATAATACTTACACTTATTGTTAGTTTTTTCATCCAATTTCACATTGTTTTTCGATTTCGTTTGCCATCATGGACATTATAACTTCACTCTTTTTTGCTTATGGTACTCACACACTAAGATGTACTTTCCTTATTTCAAGAGGTTTTTAACATTTTGCTGCATATGTATGTCTTAGAGAAATTTAAAAAATATTAGAAAGAAACGTATCCTATTACTGGATTACGGTGCCTATTACTAAAATGCATACTTGAGTATTTCTGCGATTATTTTCCTAACAATAATAGTAAATCACTTTTTCAAAATAGAATTTGAGGTTCCAAAAATTATCAAAATCTTGTGCTTAATATGATTGTTGTTCGTTTTTTTCTTTCTTACAGCTTCGTAAAAGATAGCGAATGGTCGCCATGCAGCGTGACCTTATGTGAAGGCGTCAAACCACACGATGAAGTGGAGCGTTGTGTCGAGGAGTCGTGTATGCTGCCCTCACACACATGATCAATATCCACGTGGCTCCTTAAAAGTGAGCGTCTCCGAACCGGGCAAAACATATATGTGGCGTGAGCAATGTTATATCTCGTGTAGTGCTAGTGGCTTGGGCGGTGTTGAGGAACTGATAATAATTGTGAACGTGAAGGCACAGAAGCATTAACATCTGCCGATATGATCAAAGCTGAATGAAATACAAACAAGTCAGGATTAGAATTAAAATTTTAGTAAAAATTGTATACGTTTTATTCGAATAAATTTGTTGGTCCTAATTGTACTGTTTTTATATTCGAGCGGCCTCTTTTAGGCTATAATCATTAATAATATGTTAGTACGATTGAATGTGTCTAGCAGGTGTACATTTGCTTCACACGAAATTGACCTTAGCTACCTCTTATCAAGAGGAGCAACAGCTGTGCTTTGTGGCCTTTAAAGTAGCAAATATCCATCCCACTCACAAACATTCTACTAATACACATACAAATATTCACCTACAAACGAAGCTCCTACATTCTTACATGAGCATGAACCTTTTAGCCAAGTCCACAAGTGCTTTCGTCACATACCCTTTCGGCAGCAGATCCTTTTCAACAGCTGCAAGAAAATACAATAGAGATGTACTTGTAGGATTTCATGCGCTTTCACATTTGTATTTGGCACACATGCATATCTATGAAATATAGTGTGTTTGTATGTCTTCCTATTCCATATTTGTTATTTTACCTTATTACTTTTACTCTCAATCCGTATACCCGGCACTCAAGTCATTGACTGCAAATCACATATTGTCTAAATATTTTCATCCGCTTTGTCGCTTTTTGTCACCTGCACCCTTCCTGCAAATTCACTTGGCATCGCCTCGCTTCGCTTCATTCAATCTCATCCACTTCTAATAGCAAAGTCGAGCTCTATATATTTACTGCTTACTGTTTACTTGCGCTTGTCCATTTCTGGAGCCAGCAGCGCAGATGCTCGCTTTTTGTTATCTTTCCATAGGATCCTATACGTTTAATACATAGAAGAGAGTACGTTGGGTACTTACGCTTTGAGTGCACAATAGGGAATTAAAATAAATAAATGCAAAAAGAAAAACACCAGAGTGAATTTAACATATTTATTATACATACATTAATATTAATATTAACATAAATTCTTCGAGAAAAGTGGTTAAGTGTATTAAATGGTGCTAGTTCCAATTCCCGTCGAACTCTATCAGACTCGGTTGAAAAAGGTTATTACGTAAGAGATATTCGAACTGAGATCAATTATGGATCAGAAATCTGTTTTTAGTTCTAGGGTTGAAAGGTCTGGAAGCTAGTTACAGGCTATTATTGAAGAATCATAGCTATACATTCCATCAGAGCTCAAGAAAAACTTTAAAGTAAGCATTTTGTTTCAGAGCATTTGCTTTAGTGCTATATTTAAAATTGTAAAGAGCATTATTTTCATTCATCTCATGTTAAAAATAATCCTTCTTTCGTATCTTTTCTGTTTCACCTCTTAAAATACCCGCCGCAAGCAGCAAGATAGAAGGAAGCATTATGGAACATGAGGTGAGTAAAACAGACATTACTCAGTATTCCATACGTATTTGCACAAATATATTGTGGACGCACCACAATTGAAAACGCAATAGTGCTTCAGCTTCAAGCTGAAAAATAAAATGCATTCCAAACTGGACAAACAACTGTCCAGGGTTGTACAAGCGTGAGTGTTTATAGAGATAAAACTTGATATTTGTATTTTTTATATTCGCAACAAATTCTCGAAAAATCACATCAGTGGTGTGAACCAGTTGTTCTGTATGCAGGGTTCCTACGCGTAGTTTGTGCGCTCTGCGTTGAGAATTGTCTGATCAAATCTTGGTCTCAAATCGTTTGATTGTTGCGCACGTCACGCTGTAGCTAGGAATGCAAACGTCGCCGCAGTTGTTTGTTGGAATGTATTGGATTAGGGATAGTTATTATGGACAACAATGTTTATCAACTTTACGTAATTTGATAGTTTTCCTCTTCGTTTACCACACGCTGAGCACATCAATACGAGTTTTTCATATATAAAGCGTCACAGCCTTGTAGTGTGCTGCCACTCTTTGCTATTTCACAGCTGAAGTGCTCACATGGCTGATTGTTGGATTGCTTTTATAATCAGATCTTGTCAATATAGTTATTCCAGTACTTGTGTGTGCATCCTTTTCATGTGAGTGGCGAGCGCAAAAGAGGATGCATCTTCACCCGATTGCAATGACTCGATTCCATTTTTATTTTGGTTTCTCTTGTGTTATTTTCGTTTTCCTTTTTATTTCAAAAGCATGCCACGCTTTTCGGTGAAATAAATTTTCATTTTCAACTACAAAAATTACATTTTCTAGTCTCGCTATATATGTTTCCAGAAATCATTTGCCATTTCAGTTACTTCAAAAAAAGAAAACAAATTTGTTCACTCAAACTAATGAATATCCTGTTGTTCTTCTTCACAACCTTTAATGTATGTGTTTCAACTCCGCAACATCGCTTAGCAGTCGCAATTAGTTCAGCAGGTGGGCGAAGATTGGGGTGGCTCGTCGAAATCCACAAGAGACAGCAATGGCGGCAGCCGTGCTAATCTTATACTAGCAATGTCATACTTCCAGGCGCTACTCAAAAATTTACAGGTGAGCTGATCCAAAAATTTTAGAGTTCGAAGTTGAAAATGTCCATCGAAATAAAGCAAAATAACAAGTAGTACAGCAATGAAAAGAGGAAATCCAGTTGTCGGTCAAAGTGTCAGGCAAGCAGTCATAAAAGTAGTCAATGAATCGGTCATTCATATGCTTAGTAAAGCAGACAGTAACGCCGGCTTCGCTTGTCTCTCACTCCCCTAAAATTGTATCTGCCTGAAGGTTTTGCAACGTATTGAGAAAAGAGTAAAAACATAACAAACCAAATGCCAACAACATTTAGTGCTTTGTTGTTGTTTACCATGTTTTATTTGGTCACTCTTTTCGTAGTTACTACTTCTGGTAAATTTACTTCGTTGTTGCAAATATTAATTTGTCTTCTATTTAATTGTTTTTGGTTTGTTTGTGAGTTGCTTCGTTCGCTTGTTCGTTGATTCAATCGTTTGTTTTACTTTTTCTTAACTCATTATTTTATACACTCGCTCACGGTTTGCTTGCGTTGTCCATAGACAACGTACTCATTGTGTCATTCATCGTTGTTGTTATTGTTGTTGTTAATACACAGATTTTTTGTTAAGGTAGCAAAAAATTTTTATATTTAGTTTGAAACTATTTTAGCTGTTTTTGTTGCTTTTGTTTTGGCACGTGTTTGTTCGATTAATGTCTGACATGGGATAACTGCTTTTGTTGTGTGTTTGCTTCATCATTTTAGCCACCATTTTGTATAGATATGCTTCATTGGTTTGTTCTTGTATTACTTATTTATTGAATTCCAGACATTTTTCTTATTAAACTTTTCAAAACTTTCTTATTGGTTTACATATAAATTTAAAATATATAAATTTGTTTTAAAATTTCATGGAAAATTTGGCATGATCTTCAAAATTGTTTGTATTGAATAATATTCATGTATGTCATTCTATATTGGAACTGCGCGTGCTATTTGGGATCTTGCTTTTTAGCAAGTTTTTTAAATCATATTTCAACATACTCTTAAAACTGATTTCTATTCCATTCATTCATTTCTCTTACTGTAAGCTAATTTGCAATTTCCGCTATTGATTTCATTTGTAGAATCATCTCTATATAGAGATTCCTTTTTTATTTTTGTTTTTCACACAATTTATATTTTCCACATTCCAATGCACGTCGGCACATTTTTTAGCGGTCGATTGTTTAATTCAATTTTCTGTTCACTTAAGTTTCATTCTTTTGTTCCGCAAATCATAGCCGGCTGCAACTGCCATATTAAAATTGCACACTAAAAATATGAAAAATGCGGAAATAAACACAAAACAACTCGTATAAAAATGAAAACTAAATCAAGGCAGAATAGTTGAAAATGAAAAGAATAATATTTGAGCGCCAGTTAGAAAATAATAGCATACCTACAGGCGCATGCTGCTTACAAACAACCGCTGCTGATGCAATGTCAAATATGCAGTGCAATTGGTAGGTTAGTTGGCAGGGTTGCATGTAGTAGGTTTCGCAAGGCGTAAACCATGGCATATTTACATGGCACGACAATAACAACAAACGATGTAAATACCAAGCATAGCAAAATGTTTAGTGCACGAATACACGGAATGCAAATAATAAATAGTCAACAGAGAGCAAAAAATGTATAGAAATAAAAACAACAATTGTTGTTACTATTATACGCAATTTTTCTACCGATTTCCGTTTATGTTTTGTTTTGCTTTCTCTACTTTTATTTTCACTGTTTCTTTCTTCTAAACAATAATAAATATGTGTATACGTTTTGCGTATTTATTTGGACAACAATACAACTGTCATATTTATTATGGACGGCTACAACTGTAAAACACACTCACATACAACTGAAATGATTTACAAATACAACATGTACACGCTTACAAAACTTTTTTCATAGGTAACTGCACTAGATTTTTTCTATAACTTTAAGTATAAGTATATTTAAGAGAGATGCACAGACTCATACTTTTATATATATTAACAAAAACAAACGTCTATATGGAATTTAGTCAGTTTAAACTCCGATAAATCTGGACAAGGCAGACGATTCTTATGAAGTTACTCATACGACATGGTGTTCCACAACTTCTTCCTTTAGTTACGTATACGCCGTGGATTTTATCAATTTATTATGGAAATTAATTTTAATGGAAATTTAAAATAGAAGCAAATAAACGTATGAAGCTATTTGAATATCCACCATGTTATTCTCAAACAAAAACAGTAGCTACACACATACAAATATCTAATTCAACCTGGCCTTGTGCGCCTACCGCCAACAATTTGCTCTTGCGAAACCGCCAAAGAAAGCAAAAATATAGCACGGCAACAACAATAAGCAGGCTCATGTGCAGCACAATAACACCCACACAAATAATAAAATGTATACATGCATCTACGATTATCATGGTTTGTAGGCCTCACAGAGACACATTATCCTAGTTTCTATGTTGCTTTTCGAGCACTCGCTTGCTTACACTCTCATATAAACGCTTAAAGTACGCACGTACACAACATATTCCGTCGCCTCGTCCCACTACCGCAATTAGAGTGGACAATTACATAGCATTTGCGGCGAAAAGCACTAAATTTAGTTGTTAACTGCAATTGTAACGCAGTCAAATGGTGTATAGCGAAAGCTGTGTGCGGTTTTCTAATGTGTTGCGCGGGCGCGTGTTGGAGGCTTATGCTGAATGAAAGCAAAACGCACAAAACACGAAAGATTGCAAACATAAAATTTTGAGCGCAAAGCCGCTGCAACGATGTCATTGTATTCAAGTGTGTTGATTGTGTGGTCGCGGCTCATTGTAACCATTAACCAGATAGTAGGCATACATTTTAAAATGCGGCTGCTATTATCATCAACATGGGATACATTAAATGCAATTGTTAATGCAAAATGCGTGTAGGACTTCACTTTCAAACGGAATTTCTGTTTTCATAGTTATAGCGATACTGTAATTGTGGTGGGTGAAAACTGAAAGTACTATACTTTGGGGTCAAATATGCATGCTTATAATAGAAATCATATATTTTTATTTGGAAAAAATAAAAGTTAAAAAGTTAATAAAAAAACATAGAAAATTCAAATTTTAAGGGCAATATTTAAAATTTTTCGAAAGAACATTCTTTGGCTTTTATTTTTTAAAGACTATGTGAGGTTACGTCTCAGATGGTCCATCCGTGCTGTCATGGTAAAACCAAATGTCGCCGAGAT
This sequence comes from Zeugodacus tau, assembly GCA_031772095.1. Taxonomy (NCBI): domain Eukaryota; kingdom Metazoa; phylum Arthropoda; class Insecta; order Diptera; family Tephritidae; genus Zeugodacus; species Zeugodacus tau. The sequence continues at coordinate 9,830,155 of CM062651.1, read as the reverse complement.
TATGAGCTTCAATTTCAGGCAAGAAATAGTCAGTTATCATGATGAAATAACGGTTGCCATTGACGGTTACGTTATGGATCGATGGTTCCACCGACTCCAAACCGCTGTTTTTTCTGGATGAAATGGCAGCTCTTGGATATGTTTAGATTGCTCTTCGTCCCAAATTCGGCAATTTTTCTGTTCACATGTCCAATGAGTCAGAAATGGGTCTCATCGGTAAAACGTATTTGGCTCGAAAACGTCGGATCGTCTTGGAATTTTTCAAAAGCGCAAAGAGCGAAGCGATGTCCCTTGGTAAGACTCAGTGGCTCACTTCAAATATTATTGAATTATTAATTTTTTTCGACTAAACTGTATTCAAAGTGTATAGAACCAAATAAAATATTAATACTCAAACTTGGACATTTTGCTGAATAAATTTAAGCTAAACAGTCAATTGAACATGTTACTTTAAATATTTCTAAGTTACAACTTGTAGTTTCATATATATATTTGGAAGTTAGTTGGAAGCCAAGCTTCTGCAAAAAGATTCCAAGTGAGCTGAAAGTTTAGTGTTATTATAGGGGTTCAATCAGAAACTTTGCAGGGAAAAGTGAAAGTGAATTAAGTGAATTTGCTGACATAAATGAAATACAGTTAATAGTACTGTTTCTATGCAACTATATTTGTAATTTCGTACATACATATATGTATATCGCTATAAAAGCAAATTTTTCTCATTCTTGACTTTTTCTTTAGCAAAAACTCAGCATCCATGGCATATGAGTGACTTCCTTTGATAGCAATTTAGTCTGCATACTATATATAAATATGGTTTATTTTTTTTTTTCGACGGTCAAACTTTGACCTTTCTTAGCATCTGTCATATAAGCTTTTTCCGAAAAGTCGTATACACCATTGAATTAAGAAGAAAATATTGATTATATTCATATTTTGAATTTTTTAGTAGATATATTCTGTAATTAATAATAAGTTTTTTAAAAGGTCCTTTTTTCGAACTTCTTACCAAATAGTTTGGAGGATAATTTCGAAAATCGAAGAATACATTTTTTTTACTTATGACTAAATCTCCTAAAAAAAATAGTTATGTCCAATACCCAGAAAGAAGTCGATTTTGCCGTATAGTGTAATTAAATAATGTAAAAATCGAGATTTACAAAAAAAATTGTAATCCTTCTCCTCCTTTACAAAGCAAAGTGGCAAGCCACTATTACAAACCTACTTGTACTGAAATAATAATGCATTACCATCCAATTTAAAATCTCCAAGGATAACACAGGATTATACTTTGGCTATTTTAATGGAAAGCGAGGCCACTTTTGTACACAAAATTTTTAGCATAAAAAACAATCCATTTTAAAAAGTGGGTTAATATAGTTAAAGCAGCGCTACAAATTAATTGCAGAAATATTTTTCGTTTAATCGAGAAATAAATGGTGAGCAAGCCAAAAATACACAGAGTATAAATGTATGTGAATGACCTTTCTACTTTTACTGTTCCATAAATGTATGCATATATCTACCCCCAACCGCCGCGGGCCAATAGCGTTGGCATGCTGCCACTAACAACTGTACATTAATATGTCTGCTTGTAACTGTGTGAGGGCAATGTTATGCACTATTTATGTTTTTATAAATGAAGTTGCAGCTTATTCTTTATTTCATGAGTGCTATGCAAATTTAGGTGTGCGCATGATTACACCTCCATTCCGCGACGAAACTCAGTTGAGCATTTATGCTGCTCATATTCTCATATGTTCATATATTCATACAGTTGATATAATGGAGTGCCTAGCGGCTACTTTGGCTCACAATGGATGCAGCTATTTATGCGGCATACATACACATACATATATGTATTTCGAGTATTTTTAAGCAGCCACTGGGGCGCTACACATATGCAGATTACTTATCTATGCACATATACATGTGTGTGATTATATTTGTAAAGCAGTGCAACGTGAAATTTATGACAGTCACCCGGCGGGCAATTTTTGTAGCGATTCGGCGCAATTGTCCAATTACAACTAGCGCTCTATTACTCTTTATATTTAGTTTTACTATTTATGGCTAAGTGGTTCGCTCGCTAACCCCAGCACATTTACATAAATGCTTATGAGAGTATTTTTGTTTTTGAAATATGTCACTATTTGTTGCCCTTAACGCAATTTACCTTTACTACTACTTACTACTTACATATGCATGCATAATAGTTGTACATTTGAGCCCACGAAAAAATCCATTAAATACGAAAATAAAATACTTTAACCGCGTTTCATACATATTGTTGCTGACATTGTCTTTGTTGCAAGCGGTTTGCCAACTGCCAACAACACCATCTGTGTCACCAACTGTTGCAATGCATTTCTATAAGTATATGAGTATATAAGAGTGCAATTACTATATGAGTGTATGGGTACTTCAACGTGTTATCTGCGGTTATATTGGTCGCACTTTATCAAAAACCCACATTAAATAATAATGACGACGAAAATGGAGTGAAAAAGCGGCAATAGATTAACACTTTGAGCTCCATTGACAATGAATAATTATTTCATATTACTCACTGTACTTTTAGCAAAAATGCGCGATATGCACATATCACATGCATTTAATGGGATTTTAACGGTGTCGTTATAATAGATGTGTATGAATGAGTGTATCCGAGTACTGGTACATTGCTCTTATTTGAGCGCATGGAATTGAATAAATCAAATAAATGTTTTTATCAATATTTTGAAAATGCTCTGTGTTAATTGAACTAATATCCATGTATTTGTATTTGATGAGACAATCTAATATAATGAATTCATGCAAGTGCTTACGCTCATACAAGCTTAAAGATATTTAAAAAATTCAAAAATATTCCATAGTCTGTTATATGCTATAAAATTTTATGAAATTTTGGTCTCTATAATTTTTTGAATTTATTCATATTTTATATGCAAATTGATTGGGAATCAAGCACAAAGATTTTTAATTTAAAATATTATTTGTATATGATTTCCTATACATTTAAATATTTTTTTTTATATTCTTAAAATATTTTATTAATTGAAGACACAAATTGGGAAATAAGTAGATTTATATTTTCATTTATGAATTAATATTTTTAGAGTTTTAAATTTGAATTCACCCTTTTATATTTATTACTTTGACAAAAAGTCATGCTATAGAGACATAGTTTATAACTGGCAATAAAGGTGTATGAAATGACTCAATTGAACATACATAATTTATGGTTTAAGCATACTCGAGGTTTAATTATAGTTTTAAGAGCAATCAAAATGAATTATTTATGGTACATTTCATTGTAAAGTTCCAATATGGGCCAATAAAACAACTTCGTTTAACTTAACCCTCCTATATGCTAATAATTGGCATATGTATACAGTAATAATGCCTTGCAACATGCATATCAATCTACATATGTGGCATTTGTGGCGACTGATTCTACTCACCCTACAGCAACAACAACTACTACCAACGCAACTGCCTTCATAGATATGTACATAAATATCTGCTTCAATTAGCTCAAATAATAAAATCAACTGCAGAAATATCATTTGTGAAATTGCATTGCAGTAGCTGCTTAAGGTCTTATGGTAACATAACTAGTAATGAATTTAGCTTTGCTTTCAAGCATTATTACAACACCGATTGTTACTGCTAAAGCGCAACTTACTTAGAGCATGCAGAATTCCAAAATTTGATCTCTTCTATGGAAACGTATCTCTACAATTCACTAATTCTATTGTATCATTACACATTTCTGTGTGTAGGCATCTCTGTACAATTGACTTGCTATCCTTAATTGACTAATTGTAGAAACGGAGAACATTGTTAGAAATCCATAAATGCATTTGCAACTGTGGTCAACTCATTTGTAGCGTTCCTCATCCGCACAAATCATGCAAATATCAAGTCAATTGCATACATATATACATATCTACATATCTTCCCAATTATATGTTAATTTGTTGGTTTATGCATGAAAATAAACTATCATATAACTAAGCCATAATTGAGCCACTGCAATATCTATGCAGTCGAATTTCATTACAACTGATTGTATACTCACAAGCATATATGTACATATGTATGTTCTAACAACCGTTGGTTATATAAATTTATATATGTTTGCCTATAGCTATTTATATAGTTATTTTCTGTCATTTGAATTGTTTATTGCATTATTTAAAATGCATTTGCAAAATAGTTGCACTTGATTGATTTTGCATGCATTTGATTGTTAAGTACAGTTTGCCTATTGACAATCGCTTATTTATGCAGTTATTATATTTCCACTATTGCAGCTATTAATTTAGTTCTAAAGTTACGGCATGTTATTAGGGCGATAAAATATGCATGGTGATACAAATGCCAACATTGGTTTGAATTTATGGTTTTTAATAAATGTATCTATATTTTACTAAATTTCCGTAAAAGTATGTGTTCATACACTTGTAATAAATTCTAGCCAAGTTAGCTATGTTTCATATTAAGGTATCATAAAGGGTTTTTCAAAAGGGACGCTACAAAAATAGACCGCTCTTTTGACATTTCTCTTCTGTAAGGTTTGCCATTTCATCATGGAAAGATATACGATCTAACGAGTCGAAACTATTAAAATTTACTACCGAAATTCGGAATCAGTGGCCTCAATTTATGGTCGTCATAATCGTCCTGTATGATCAACAATTGAGCGTCTAATGGAAAGACACAGGTACAGTAAAAATGTTCATGTGTCAGTGTGACAAAGAAGTGCCCGTAGTGTAGAGAATAGACGTATCTTTCTGACGTCGTTGTGGCGAATTTTGCGAAAAGATCTTGACCTATGTATATCCTTAAAAGATCAAATTGACGCAAGAACTGAAGCCGCTTGGCCACCAGAATCGTCGTATGTTCGTGAATTGGGCTGATCAACAATTTGAAAATGATCCGGATTTTCATCGAAAAATCATCTTCAGCGATGAGGCTCATTTCTGGCTGAATGGCTTCGTCAATAAGCAAAATATGTGTTATTGGTCAGGCAGCAATCCACACGTACTCCATGAGTCACCATTGCATCCCGAAAAAATTACGGTTTGGTGCGGTTTATGGGACGGCGGCATCAGTTAGACAATATGTGATTCCAACAGGACTGCGCCTCAAGGTACACAGCGAATGTCACAATCGATTTATTGAAAACCAAGTTTGGTGAATGTGTTATCTCACGATATGGCCCAGTCAATTGGCCGCTTCGATCATGCTATTTGACGCCGTTGTACTATTTACGTCAAGTCTATGGTCTATGCTAACAAGCCAGCGATGATTGATGAACTTCGTACGAATATGTATCGTGAAATTGTAGCAGTATCGGGCGATTTATGCTTGAAAACAGTCGAAAATTGGGTTTAGCGTCTAAGCGTGAATGTACATTCACAGGAATAAAGAATTTAATTGATATTTCAAACCGTTTTTTTGTAGCGCTCTTATTGAAAAACACTTTATATACATAAGTGCCTTCAATGAGCCTAAACAGCTTTTAAATAAATTTAAAAAAAGTATAATACAATTTATTGCTTATTTCACCAAATACAAGGCTGATTTTCCAAAAAAAAAAAATAAAAATTAAAACAAATAGCCGGCTTCGGTTCGCTACTTTTCTGCGTTCCTGTTATAATTATTACAGTAATATAACTGTTCATGCTGTTCCTTTATGTAATTCATTAAACACAATTATCTTTAGAAATATTTATGTACACATTTTCAGTTTGGAAGTAGAAAAAAATTTCTCAATGAAATTTCGTTAAATCAATTACTAGAGCTTTGTGCCGTAAATTTTATCGGCGTGTGAAATATACCAAAACTCCATACATTCACACAGTTTAACCATGCAATTGTATCTAAAAACATATTCCAATTGTAGGCTAAAAACCATACAAGCATACGTTAGCTGTACAACCGGAAACGGAAGTGAACATCTGAAGATGCATGGCATAACGCGCATATTCCACTTGCTCAAATGCTTACGTATATATACATACATATAAACTTATAAAAGGATATTACGTGTGAATGTGTGCAATCTCCTGCATATTGACAACAAATCGCGGTTTTCGAATATGAGCAAGTGTGGTTTTCATATGTGTGTGCAGCAGTCATGTATTCATATGAACACGTCGCTATCTGCCAACCGACCGCCAAAAATTTATTAATAATTTTCATTCATTCACATCCAGTAATCGGCGCTGCATAACGCAACGAGCCATGCAAATGAATGAATGTGAGTGGTTTGAATGCATGCAAGTGGCTGCGCTGCACTGGTCACCGTGGCAACTATGGATGTATATTGTAAAATTATGACATGAATATATACATACACACGCAAATACCATTACAGCCACACTTTACATACTCCAAATGCCTTCGCATACCCCAAATGCCGCAATAAATCCCCTTTGTCTCTGACTGCGGATATTTTCGTTGCTGTTGTTATTGTTGTCGCAGCATCGCCGACAATATGCGCACAACCGCAAGTCAATTCAATTATTTTATTAACTTCCAAATGCATAACGTAGATAGCGGTGGCGAAGAGAGCACAGTCAATATGTAAATGTATGAATATGTACGTGCCAGTAGTTGCAGCAGCCCACTAACCAATTAACTAGCGCAAGCTTCCTGCGACCGAGCTGCCAACTACATCAAAAGAGACTGCTGGAGAATTCAAGTCAACTATATTTGGATGAGTTGGATGTCTGTAGCAGTTTTGGCGCATTCGGTAGCTCGTTGAGTATCTGTCATAGTTGGTTGAATGACAGTGCGTAAAGGAATACAAAATGCTTGGAATGTGTATAAGTGTTGTTGTTGTAGCTTGTGAAGGCTCATGTAATAGATTTTTTTTAGAACTTCAATGTCTATAGTGGAGGTATTAATAAATGTTACTCATACGCAGTGTGATCCAGAAGGAAGATTTTCCATTCGTATTTGAATATATATATTTTTGTCGCCGTAAGCTAAATTTAATTTTGAGTTCTTCCCAATGCGTGTTTTAAAAACAATTTTACTCTGTCTACTTTGCTCCTGTGATAATTAGTGCATAAATATTTAATTGGTTATGAGTAGGAAAGAGATTAAAGAATTTTTAAATGGCTTTTAATAACCCTAAAAGAATATTTTCTTTTCAATATCAACTGGAATATCTTTTTCGATTTTATTTTTATAATTTAAATGCCACAAATGACAAATTTGCTGCATTTAAACTACATTAATTCTTACATAAATAAATTCCATGCGAACTGTTAAATGCTAAATCCATCGTGGAATCTCGCGCACATACCATACATATAAAAGCACTAAACGTCAAATAGCAAACACATAGCAGTGCGAAATGGCAATTTCTTAAATGGAAATGCACACATGCAAATATACATTGAAGCATATGCCGGCTTGTGTGATTCGCTTGTCAACTAGCTAACTGCGTGGAAAACGTCATAGAACTGTGAGCGTATAACCCAGAGTGGTAGTCAGCGTTGCATCTACTTATCTCTCGACTTTCAAATGACACATTTAGCAAGTGAAACGCGCCGACATACGCAAAATGTCAATAGCAATAACAACAACAATAGTGACGTTAGTAGCTAAAGCCGCTTCGTGGCACTCGGGATGCACTGGCATCTATGCTGATGCAGGCAGTCAGATTTGTATGAATTTATGTTTGTATGTGTGTGCATCTCTATATATGGATTAAGCAGATTATGATGGATAGTCATTTGTACACACAACTCCACGTCGCAGTAACATTTTCTAACGCAAAGTGAAATTCAATTTTGCATAATTCGCAAAGTTGCAGCATTAAATTTTCAACACTAATTAATTTATACGCATTTAACCCAAATCACCCTGGGGTTGCCATATGGCAACGCGCAATAGTCTTGCTTAATATGTCCACAAAATTCCAAAGAATGCAGATACCGTTATCTGTTAGCACGTGGCTGTTGCGTAATTGATCGCGCTTTCGGCAGCATTCATTTGCTCGTCGGTTTTATTTGGTTCGTGGTCGTGAATGCATTGCAAAGTGTATACAAAATGTGGAGTGGGGAAAAACGTGAAATGGAAAAGTAAGTATATCTAAGATATCGAATATTCGCGCGGTCGGGCTATGATAGTTGTGTTTTGGTGTAGTGATTGGAATATAAAACAACTCTCAATGTTTTTTTTCTATAAAAACTATATTTGAATGCGTTTTTTTTGCATTTTTCTGTGCATGTGTCCATATGGCAACGCCAGGCAGGTTAGGCCACTGGAATATCTAACTGGAATATTGATGATTTATTTGAAAAAAAGAGGTTTCCAGGCTACCGGTACAATTCGAGAAAACCGATTTCCAAAAAGTTGTCCTATTCCACATAAGAAGGATTTGCGTAAACAGCAAAGAGGATATTACGAAAGCGTGGAAATCAAAGAAGAGTCAATTTATCTGACTAAATGGGTAGATAACTCGGTAGTCTGCCTTGCATCGACATGTTTTAGTGGCGAACCAAAATCCACAGCCTCTCGCTACAGTAGAGAATTGCGTAGGAAAATACCAGTTCCACGTCCGTGCGTTGTAACTCAATACAACAAATTTAAGTGCGGGTGTAGATCGATTTGACCAAAATGTTGCAGGCCACCGCATAAGCTTTAGAGGAAAAAAATGGTGGTATTCCATCTTTACTTGGCTTATTGATGCAAGCTTGCAAAACAGCTGGCTTCTTTATAGATCCGCTAATGAAAATAAGTCATTTAAGGATTTTAAGAGAGAAGTAGCCATTTACTACTGCAAGCACTACGGCGTCGAACTGAAAAGGTTCCAAAAAACCTCAAATAAACGAACTGAATCCGTAACGAATGTCCTGCGCTATGACAGGACTGATCACCTTGTGGTTCCAATTGGAAATAAAAGGCGATGTGCAGGTGATGTATGCAATTCCATCGTGCGAACAGCCTGCAAAAAATGCGATGTTGGACTTTGTTTGCCTTGCTTCGAAGCATATCATACAAAAATGTGAAAAACCAGGATTTTTCAATAAAATATTGTATCATCTCAATGATATTTAATAAAATGAATTCATTATTTTTGAATTTTTAATGATATAATAAAGTGAATTGAAAATTTTTGTTTTGAAGTTTGATTTTTGGGGGTTGCGGAATGATTTTCTACATATATGTAAACTAGTGGCCTATGGTACCTAGCGTTGCCATATGGCAACAGGACATTTCAAGGACCCTGGGTCCAGGACATAAAATCTAATGCTACAGTTTTTTTAGTTTACCCAAAAGGATACCCCAAAAAAAAATCTTTTCAAAATTCCACAAAAAATTTTCGTAGGGTGATTCGGGTTAAGGCGGGAATTATAGTTCATATAAAATATAGTTAATAAATCGATATCATTGGTGATTTTTAAAATTTATTTCATAAATTCATATCGAAACACACGAAGTTACTATTCAATGAAGTTTAAGTGGACAAATAAGCTCAATTCGGGAAACATAGTATCTATGAATATACTTACATATACATATGAATCTATTATTGCCTTTTCACACAGCCAAATTAATTGATCAATTAAAATTTTGATTGAGATACCAGTTTTTGTCCTTCACTCATTGACGATGTCACACTGGTGGAGCTGCTGCTGTTGTGAATAAGTTGAATGCGCCTACACTAGTATTCAAAAATTGAAAAAGTGTTCTGCTTGACTGCAGTTAGCAATACCAATACCAATTCGCAGTTATCCGGTGCGAACTCAGTGAATGCATAATTGATCCATAATACAACAGCAGCAAAGCGGCTAAAGCATCTAGTTTGTGCAATTTACATGGCGCCGGGGATTCGTGGTCCTTTTGGTTCTTTTCGTATTTTACCAAACTCCAGCAGTCACTGAGCCTGTCGGTACACCTCGTACTCGTGGGAAATCAGCAAGTATTGTACCGGTAGTGACATAGTATTGTCTGGACATATAAATTGGAAATGAAGTGGGATAAATACATACATATGTATGTATGTACGTTAACAAGATGTCTAGTTATAAGTTGTATTGGTGAATAGTGAATTATTGTTGGATGTATGATCTTCACTTTTCACTGTCAGGCTAAATCGAATCAATATTGGTGAAGTCCTATAAATGTCGGAATTATCATCATGATAATCTTTAATTTTTATAAATATTATACGCTTTTCTGTGAATCTTAACAATAAAGAGGGGCCAACTTAAACTTAATTAAACTTAATAGGGCAAATCTAAATTAATATAACTAAAATAGTTTGGAATTGAGACAGTGAGACAGTGATACATACGCATTACTCATACAAATATATAAATACATAATTTAAGGATGGCGGCTGATTCTGCACGCAGTTCAGCTTCCGACGATTTGCCGCTATTTTGAACACAGGCTGCTTGACTTGCTAAACGTACAAAAACTTTGCTAATCCGATTTGTTTTCTTGCTCTCTCTTTTTCCATTTCCAAAAACATCGCCACCGCAGCAATTGTGGCCTTTTCAGAAATTTGGCAACTCCAGAGGACAACACATGCTGCTCGACTAAGGTTTGCAATTCGGCATCGATTAGGAAAATTTGGAACAAAACGAACCGATGCGACTACAAATTGACACTAGAGATCTGCTGACCCTAACAACGTCAGCTGCATTTGCCTCGTCATCGCTTACAGCTGTAGAAGACACGAATGATGGCAGCAACAGCACCATCAATACTGACGGCAATGAGTGGCACGAACCGGAAGCAACAGACCATATAAGTGACATCACTAGTATAACAACAACGCTACCAAAAATTGACGCAACACACGACTCACCGCATTCACCGCACGCCAGATGGCAGAAGCATGGCGAGCCGGAGTCAGCTGCGGGCCAACCATGTCACGTACGAACAGCGCATCTCCGATTGGTCGGAGTATTCGAGTGTGGCAATGCAGGCGGCGCTGGGTTACAGGCAAGTGTTGAACAATTCAACAACGAATCTATAGAAATAATCAAAATATCAACAAACACGAATCTCCGTCTACTACTACTACACTGCTAAAGCTTTCAAAGATTTCACACTCAAAAGCACATCTGCTGGCGGAGTTGAATTCTTGTCGAAAGGTCAGGAAAGCTTATAACGATTCTATTCAAACCCCTCCATTAATTCAGTATTCATATAAATAAATATAAATAGCTTAAATATACATGTATATACTGAAAATTGATAGTTAAAGCACATGGTTGTTTACTAATGTTAAAAATTAAAAAAAGTTTGAAGTAATAAATAAATAAGTAAAATATATTATTTTCATAAAAAAAAAACAATTATATTTTCATTATTTGTGTCAAGTAACGTTTCTGCCGGTAAGTAAAATATCTCAGAGCAGAGTGATAATTTCAGTCTTTCATATTCAAAAATATTCACGAAATAATTACCATCCATCGTGTAAAAATGAAGTTCATATTCTATCAACATTCAACCCAAAAAATGTTTTTAAAAACCCTAGAAAGTTCAAACGTAGGTTTAATATGAATAAATAAGTAGATATATATGTATTTATAAACTCAAAGAAAATGTATTTTGCCAGCGGCAACATAAAATATTAAAAACGCTGCAGATACATTTCATTTGCCTTTTGTCTGACGGTTACGCATATTTCAGTGCGTCCTACCAAAGTTAGTAGGACACCTATTTAACGGCCGGGTAAGCAGTGAACCCATAGTTGAATGGCCTGATGTTGCTCCCACCTACCAACACCGTGTCTGAATAGTGCCACCCATCAGCAATCATGCACATACAAAGGTATGTGCTCAGTGTCGGATTACACAGCGTAGAAGTAATGTTTGTAGGCGCGTCCTCATAGAATAATAACGTAGCAATTGTTATTTGTTATTGTTATTTGTTATCGATTCATGATTAAAACAACAGCACACCACAATCAAGATTTGTACATAACGTGTAAGAGGAGAAGCTTTAAAGTAAAAAGGTAAGTCAAAGGGAAATTCAAAGATAAAAGTAAAAACTTTTTCTAGTAAACTCCCTTTCGACGCGGAAAATTTTGGCTAAATCTGTTTTGTTTTTGTCAAATATTAACAAAATAGCGGCCTCAGGAATTTTTGGAAACCAAAAAAATTCGATCAGGCCCAGGAATATTATGTATTCTAAAAGCTGTATAAATTTCATTAAAATGTACTGAGCGGTTTTCGAATTACAGTTGTCACCATCTCAAAAAGCATAGTTTTAAGAAAAACGCATTTAAAGTTTCACACTAGCGTTTCATACCGAGCGCTCTTTGCTACTTGTCGAATAACTCGAAAATTAATTATCGGATCAACTTCAAATTTTCAGAGAATATTTTTAAGATACCACACTTAACGAAAATGTAAAATACAAAAAAAAATATTTTTTGAAAATCCTGCCTACCCCTAACCCCTTAACCACTCCCAGTATATTAAAAGCAATTCATATATGTACATGCATTCATGGACAAATGTCGAAGTATTCGACTTCAATTTATTTTTCAATGGCCGGAAACTGCATACGAAGTCGTTACGACGAAACAAGAGCCTTAATTGTAATGCGTAGCAGAGGTTAATCAGCTGCCACAGCTCATTCTCGTTAGCATGTTATTGTAGACATAATGCTAAGAAGAAGTTGCAGGTGCGATATAGTGTACTTATGTGTGTGTATGTTTGATGTATTTACATACTATACCAAGTAGATTTCATTTAATCTTAACGAAGTAACAATTAAGTGGACACTTCCTTATTAAGAGACACTCATCCATATACATAGGTATAATCTGTGTGTCTTCAATTGTTGCAAGAGACGTGCATGTTTAAGCAGCTTCACAGTAAGACAATTTCCGTCAGCTTTGTTGGAATAATAATTGCATTGTTTGCAGAACAAACAATAGTCTACACACACACACACATATGGACAGATAAGATATTGTTAGGGAGATTTAGCAGTTGAAGACATGCAGCATGTCAAGTAGTTGCTTGCATGAACGCTTGTAAACTAAGCTACCACGAAATACTCGCCACTTTGCAGTGAGTAGCATAATCTCGCTGCTCCAGTTGCTGACCACTGCCGCAAATACAATATGCAAACTTTAATTTCCATTTCCTGCCAAGAACCATTATATATGTACATACATGTGTTTGTGATCAGGCCTGCATATTGGCGTGCGAGTACACTAAAGCAATTATCGTTAGTGCATCTCCGGCTTTTGTTGGGTGTGGCATTTGGATTTTGGATAAGCGTCTTCAAAAATCTAGTTTGTATTAATATACTTTAGACCTTCCTTATAGAAAGATACTGTTACTGTCTTCCAGCTTTATGTCTAGATGTGTCTCTTCTGATCGGCTGTAAGTATTAGGAAAATATTATTTTGCTTACTTTAAAATAAAAGTATAGATAAAGACTCCATGACTCGTTTACAGAGGAAAATTTGTTTTTCGAACGATCAAGCTTCTCTTGAGTGAAGTGCCTGCTAAAATTTATATGATCGTTGAACAATAATTCGTACATTAACTCTTTACTTAAAATTATATTTAAGAATCAATTACTTTCAGGTAGCAATTTCGCAACATTTAATTCTATCGCACAACAACTCTGACAGTTGGATAATGGTCAAAGCAAATTGTATTTAATCATCTCCAAAGCTAAAAGAGAACTATACAAATGTGTCTCCGCATTGGCTACATTTCAACTCGTTTATAGGGTCAGCTAATGCGTAGTGAACCAAAAGCCAGACAGACGACGTACACACACTTAATTATACATTATGGAGGAATTTGTTAGCAATGAAGATAAATAATCCAGAAAAATGCGCTAGTATTAATCTATTATTTATGTGCCTAGTACATATGTATGTTTGCCTCAATTTGGCAATTGCTGGCAAGCGTTTATATGGCGCCAATGGTAATGATCTCAGTCACAATTTGTTTAATATTCTCTCGTTTCGTTTTTCATGTTGGCTACAGTGTCACTTGCTACTCGTTGGTAGGGGTCCATCAACGCCTCAATACATTCTCCTCATCGGAGTTTGTGGTAATGTGTAGTTTTCAGTTGTCCTTTTGTTCTTTGTTGTATAATTTATGGATGAACTCGATAGTTTTTTATGGTTTTGTACGAAAGTGCCAAAATCCATTCGAGTGGATTTTATGTGACCACATTTCGGTTATGTTCGCACTTTATTGGTTTCATTTAAGAGCTCAAGTAATTTGTGTACAGAGAAACGAACCATTTTTAGGTTCTAGTCGATGTTCGTATAAATTATTAGAATTGTAATCTTATGTGAGAGATAATAATTAATAAGAATCTGATATTGAAAAGCAACTTTGTAGAAATCAGCTAAATATTTAAGGGGTTATATACAGTTAGACGGCCGAAAAAAAGTGAATTTTCCAGAATTTTTTCTGAGAAAACTTTTTAATTTATTGATCCAAAAATTTATACACATATTATGGTATCTTTTAACTGTATTTTAAGATTTAGTTTTAGTAAAAATATTTATTTGAAAAAGAGCTACAGCTGATCTCCAGAAGCTCCTCTCAAAAAAGACGTTTTGCGGTGACCACTATATCTCGGAACTGGATCATCCGAAATTAAAAAACCAAACAGATTTCGTTAAAATAATGTTAAATCTAGTAATTAATCGAAGGAATAAGCAAAATAAAATTTTTTGACAAAACGGCGGTTTCTCAAAAAAAAAAATCGATTTTTCACCGAAATTTCGGCCTTAAATTGTTTATAAAAAAAAAAAATATTTATCGGAGAGAAAAAATCTACGAGTAATTACTAAAAAATATATTTAAGAAGGTCGTGTTAAAATTTGAGACTAATCGGTCTAGCCGTTTTCGAGTAATGTTGGTCACCGACTTTGAAAACACCATTTTGAGAAAAACGCGTTTAAAGTTTGGACCTTGTACTTAAAAGCACTCTGAAACGCCTTTTCAAATCTTTCATTTGCTTGTAACTTTGAAAATATTCACCGGAACGATATGAAATTTTCTGTGTGTATTCTTAAATATATGTACATTAAGAAAATGAAATAAAAACAAGTAAGGAAGGGCTAAGTTCGGGTGTAACCGAACATTTTATACTCTCGCAATTTATTTATTTAACTTTATTTATATTAAATAATACACAATTTGACCCACATATTCGTTATATATATTGTATAAAGTCCATTGAAAGTTGGAAACCATAATATTAGGTTAGAAGCACCGAGGTCCTCGCGTTCGATATATGGGGCCTTAAAAACCTATGGTCCGATTTCGACGATTTTTAGAATGGGGCTGCCCCACTATAAACATAGTATTTGTGGGAAGTTCTGCACCGATATCTTCACTAGTGCTTACTTTATATATTGTAATGTAAACGATTCAGATCGTCTTCAAAGTTCTGATATATAAGAAGTAGGCGTGGTTGTGAAGCGATTTGGCCTATTTTCACAACATATCATTGGGATGTTAGGAAACTATTACAAACCAAGTTTCATTAAAATCGGTCGAGTAGTTCCTGAGATATGGTTTTTGACCCATAAGTGGGCGACGCCACGCCCATTTTCCATTTTGTAAAAAAATCTAAGTGCAGCTTCCATCTGCCATTCCTTATGTGAAATTAAGTGTTTCTGACGTTTTTCGTTAGTGAGTTAACCCACTTTTAGTAATTTTCAACCTAACTTTTGTATGGGAGGGGGGCGTGGTTATTATCCGATTTCTGTCATTTTTGGAATGTATAAGGAAATGGCTAAAAAAAAACGACTGCAGAAAGTTTGGTTTATATAGCTCTATTGGTTTGCGAGATATGTACAAAAAACTTGGTAGGGGGCGGGGCCACACCCACTTCCCCAAAAAAATTACATCCACATATGCCCCCTCATAGTGCGATCCTTCGTACCAAATTTTATTTCCATAGCTTTATTTATGGCTTAGTTATGGCACTTTATGTGTTTTCGGTTTTCGCCATTTTGTGGGCGTGGCAGTGGTCCGATTTTGCTCATTTTCGAAAGCAACCTTCCTTTGGTGCCAAGAAATAAGTGTGCCAAGTTTCATCAAGATATCTTAATTTTTACTCAAGTTACAGCATGCACAGACGGACGGACGGACGGAGGGACAGACAGACATTCGGATTTGAACTCCACTCTTCACCCTGATCACTTTGGTATATATAACCCTATATCTAACTCGTTTAGTTTTGGGTGTTACAAACAACCGTTATGTGAACAAAACTATAATACTCTCTTTAGCAACATTTGTTGCGAGAGTATAAAAATCGATTTTTTGAAAATTCTAACTGTATATAACCCCTTGAGGCATTTCATTGAGTTAAAACTAAGAAAGATGTTATATATTACAATAGTGCAGCTATAGTATTTATATGTATACGAGCATCTAAGAATATTTTCAGGCCGTCAAATTTTTCAAAATCAACTTGACCCTTAAACCGACATTTTCTGATTGTCAGATAAACAGGCGTCAAAAATGAAAGAGTATTGAACATATATCTGTGAACAAAAAACATCATCACCATAGCCGAATTTGCAACAAAAGAAACATACAGCTAAAAAGTAGGCAAGAAGCAAAGTCATCCTAAGGCCCTCAAGTAGAGAGAATTTTCAAAGTAAAAGGTGTTTGTAAAAATTCAATATGTACTCAATCTTTGTACCGTTGGAAGCGCTAAAACTACATCACTGAAAGCATTTTGCTTTAAAAAGGATTTGCTTTTGTTTCTTGCTTCTGAGCGAGCTGAGTGTTCAAAAGTGATAGTTGGAAATGTAACACAACAGACACTTTACTTTTTTATTTCGTCTTTACTTTTGCCTTATATTGTTCATACCTCTACTTTTTGGCTTTGTAAGCTTTCGATTGCACTTCAAAAATGGATTTGTATTTCGCCAAAGTAATATTGCCATTTTCAAACAACAAAGAGCCACATATAAATCGATCATTATATGTAGGTGTAGGCGGAAAATTTGTTGATTGAAAATAAGAATCAAAAAAGAGCAATGACCTAAAAAGTAAAGGAGAGAGTTGGGTGATGACATAGCGTTGAAGTTGCAGAACGCTTTACCGTAAATTTGTGTTGAAAAAATGAGATGTCATTTGTCACAGCTATTGAGAAGCTATCGTGCTATATATGCGTGAATTTCCTTCTTCACTGTCCTCCTAAGGTTAGAGGACCTTTATTTAACGCAAGTTTCTATGAGTTGTCATTATAGGCTTTCTCACAGGGATCAGTAACTCATTCAGGCTCAGAAGCAAATATTTTGCACACTACGTTTTGTATTGTATTTAAATATTCGAGACCTGCTCATATATATTTAGTTCCATTGCCGAGCTTTAAACAGCTCTGACCTTCTAAATTCCACTGAGTAATTTACCTAACAATTTTTTTTTCTTTCTCATCTTAATGATAAATACAGAAGTCTTTAGAAGTACTTCCAACTTGCCCACATCCATTTTAACTATTTCTTCTTAAAATAATTTAAAAAAAGGTAAAATCTGGTAAATGCATTTGATTGCACAACGCTCTCAAAAGCACTACGTCTGATATCCTACCCTTTTAGTTCCCACACCAGCAAGCACCACTCTGTTAATACGATATTAACCTCACGCCATCCGACTAAGAACACGCAAACCACTGGAGCTCATTTGAGCGCACCAAGCACGCTCAATTTATGTTCAAAGTTGGACATTTGAATAAATCTTCTTTCGTATGAAAATGCAAAGCATTGCAATTTTCTTCTTTCCACTTGCCCACATTTCTATATACGGACGGACTTTGAAGTTAAACTGATTGATTGACTGACAAACAGTCGAACTAAATACTCAGATAAATCGAGGTGTCTAAATCCACAAAAGCGCCGCCAGACCCGCTAAAATCAGTGAACCGTCGCGCAATACATCCTTGCCGACCAAGTCGACGGGGGCGCGCAGGTGAACACCAGAAGTAGGTTGGTGTAAAAATCCAATAAAATACGTATTAGCCGCGACACATCGGACGTTTATTGAAGCTTAATGCCGCGTTACGTATCCGTTGCTTAAATACCTTAAGGTGTCAAACCGAAGAGCTATTGTGGTACGCAGTTAATACTTCCACTACCACCACTATGTACACCGCTACTGCACATTGTATAATCCATTTAATGTCAGTCAGCGCTGCTACTATATATGTATATAGTTGGACTTTTTTTTTGGAGGTGGTAGCCTGCAGTCTTCTTAAGAGAAGCAAATCCATTCAAGCGATGAAAGCAACAACAACTAATGAAATGCATTAATATTGTGTTTGTTATTGTTCTTGTTAGCGGATACTAAAAAGTAAGTAAGAATGCTGGCAAACTTCCTGTCTTTTTCGCCTTACGAGGAAATGCTTTTAAGTATTTTATGCAGATGCGACGCAAAGGTGTTGCAGTAGTGGTTTCGCTTGATTGAATTTGGCTGCCTTTGTCTCTTCTCATGTGTTAGATTGACCTAAAAACATTTGGGTCTTAAGTATTGAGTACTATTTTCTTTTCTCGCTATCTTATCATAAGATATCAATGAAGCCGTAGAATGTACCTCAAGTAGCAATCTTTCGTTTACCGCCAACCTCCCTCGATTTACAATAATTGCATATATAATATTGTAGTATTTTCACACAGCATCTAATTGATCAATTAACCGGACTTTGCTCGATTAAAACTCTGATTTAGATCGATTTACCAAAGAACCCTCGAACCAATGCATGAATGATTAATTGTACGTTTTATATTGGTTTAAGAAATACCGATTATATACAAAATTCTTTATTATCGTCAATTCAAAATCATATAAATCTTTAAAACCTTTATATAAAGTAAATGATCCGATATATCCTTCTATATTTATATTCTCTATTGCTTTTAGCCATCATACACTTGATAATTTATTGTTTAGCATAACTTACTAAGCCCAGAAGTATTAAGTATTTAACTTTGGTTTGCAGAAATTTACATATTTTCCATTATGATTTTCCATTTGATAAAAGGGTGTTTGTATATATCTATTGTTTCCTAACCAAAGACAGTACCAAACTAATATTCACTTGCATTTTTGCTACTTTGTTGTTAAAGCGGCATATAAACAAAAATATCACAAAAGCAATAAAAATATAATAGTGTGCATAAAATGTTAGGTGTGGGTGTACATAAAACTATTATAAAAACATTAAGGTTGTCCAGTTTTTCTCAAACTTAATAACAGTTGAATTTAAAGATTTGTCATTTTGACATGAGGGTTACATAAGCTAATTTTATATATTTTTTGAATTTTTTCCCCTCGTAAATTTAGGAGCATTGGAGCAATATT
Source organism: Zeugodacus tau (assembly GCA_031772095.1). Taxonomy (NCBI): domain Eukaryota; kingdom Metazoa; phylum Arthropoda; class Insecta; order Diptera; family Tephritidae; genus Zeugodacus; species Zeugodacus tau. Next base: position 9,810,809 of record CM062651.1, on the reverse strand, counting down.
TTGAATCTCCCTACTGTTGCTGCTAGTAAATCACAAAGTCAAATTGTGCTTTATCCCTTGCCCAGAAAATTGTGAACATTTGTGTAGATAGAAGATGTTAACTTCTATGAAGTTTATTTGCGTATAAATGATAAATTATCCATGTGACCCTTAACCGAATAACATGATAACCAACCACAACAACAAACGTTGTTAAATTTTTGGTTGACTACTACCACTTTAGGGCAATATTTGTAAATACTGAAGCACTTGCTGACCTTTTCGCATGTCACTCAAAGCTGAAAACTGGTTTTGCTATGTTTCTACTGCTTTTTAACTTAACTTTTTATTGGTATTTTTATTTTATATAATTTTTGGTCTTTTATCACGTTATTTCCCTTTTTTGTTCACATATCACCCCATGTCGCTCAACGCACTCAAAACCCTTCCAACCTCAATACTGCCTACCACAGCAATCATATTTTTATGAAAATGCAAATTTTGCGAAAGTTTTACCATCACCCATGCACCACTGAAAGGCATTGTGTGCGCTGGCGGCTGACAAACAACCAGTCAAACAGACAGATACGCAGACTAAAAGTGAGGTTATAGCCAACAAACGAGCAGTCAACCATTCGGTTAACCCGAATTCAATGTTCTCTTCAACCCATCAGCGTTACGTAGAGCAGAATAGAGCTGCGAGTGGAAAAGGTCACACAAAAATATACAGACATACATTTAAGATCTGGTACTTGAACGCAGTGGTTGTCAAATCTTCACTACCCACAGGTTGCTGCATTCAGCTAGTAAAGCCCATTGAACTACCGAGATACCTCCGTTGTCCGCTGGCTGGCAGGCGAGGACCGCTACCCAAGAACTGGGTGACTCTTCAGCTTGGCATCTAAAAGGACTGGTTGCGTGTGCGAAATGTGTGCAAAAAGGATAATCGGATAATATTTCTCTCTTCGCACTGCGCTTCAATAAAATGATTTGCAAACAAATTGGTTCAGGAAATTCGATTGAGCTGTGGGATTGCTTTTGTTAACTTGAGCAGTGAGCGTGAAAGGTATGAGAGTGGCGGAAAATATGCGAGAAAAAAGAGAAAGCTCTGCTAACAATAAGCAACTGAAAGTGAGAAAAAAAAGGAAAAACCAACAACAATAATGACAAAGACTTTGTATTATGACAATAGCCAACGGCTTGGGTTAGCAAACTTGTTCAACTTCCAATTGGTCACACTTTTGCCTACAGCAACAACAACAACAAACTTTCCACAGTAATAATAAAATCAACAGCAACATCAACAATACCGTTACCAGCTAAACAGCAATAACATCAACAGGCATAACAAGCATAACATGCATTCTACAACAGCAATAACAACATCGTGTACAACATTACTTGCGGATAAACGGCTCGCCATTTGCACATTTCAAGTCACAGCAATGAAAGGACTCTGAGCGGTCAAGTGAGCATAACTTTTTGTTTATTTATTTTGAGATATTTTTTGTCATTGCTCCTTTACTTGCTTAGCTTCATAATATTTCCATTGGTTTGGTGCGGTCACAACTTTTTACGCTTTTCATTTTTATACTCTCGCAACAAAATGGCGGCCACGCCCACAAAATGGCGAAAACCGAAAACACAAAAAGTGTCATAACTAAGCCATAAATAAAGTTATAAAAGTAAAATTTGGAACAGGGGATCGCACTGGCAAGAGCCATATTTGGATGTAATTTTTTTGGGAAAGTGGGCGTGGCCCCGCCCCCAAATCGGTTATTTGTATATATCTCGCAAACCAATAATGCTATATAAACCAAACTTTCTGCAGTCAGTTCTCTTACGTGCCCCACCACACACCATGAAATTAGTTGAAATCGGATAATAACCACGCCCACCTCCCATACAAAGGTTAGGTTGAAAATTACTAAAAGTGAGTTAAATCTGTAACGAAAAACGCCAGAAACACTAAATTTCGCATAAGAAATGGCAGATAGAAGCTGCACTCAGATTTTTTTACAAAATGGAAAATGGGCGTGGCGTCGCCCACTTATAGGTCAAAAACCATATCTCAGGAACTACTCGACCGATTTCAATGAAACTTGGTACGTAATAGTTTCCTTGCATCCCAATGATATGTTGTGAAAATAGGTCAAATCGCTTCACAAACACGCCTACTTCCTATATACCAGAACTTTGAAGACGATCTGAATCGTTAACTTTACAATATATAAAGTAAGCACTAGTGAAGTTATCGATGCAGAACTTTGCACAAATAAATTAAGTTAAATAAATAAATTGCGAGAGTATAAAATGTTCGGTTACACCCGAACTTAGCCCTTCCTTACTTGTTTTATATTTTGTATTATACACAAACAAATCGAAAAGCGCACTGGCACTTGACTTAATGTCCCTTAAAAATTTTGCATATATTGCTTTTGAATTAGGTTAGAATACTTATATTACTGTCCTGAGTGAGTAATTTGGGAAATGTATTGACTTGCGCTTCGTAAGTAGATTCGCAATATCCCTGAAGATTTGAAATATATTTCAAAATATTAGATTTCGCATTAGACCCCTAATGTGATATGTTCAAATAATTTTGGTGAGTACAGCTATACGAATTTATAGGCCTTGACAGGTAAGAGTACGGGTCCAATCCCATTACATAAATGTTTTAAATCATTGGAATTTTAATATGTCCTATAAATTTTATCATGCGCTTAAATGAGCATTTTGAACATTTTTAGCTAAACTTAAAATTGAAAAAAATATTTTTGGCATGAAAATTAACTACAACTTGTATTTGCAATCATTACAAGTGTGTCTGGTATTAAAATTGAGTTTTCTTGTAAATGACAATGCCTGACATTTAATGAGTGATGGCTAACATGTTAAAAAGCAAAAGAGATATTTTAAAAATTTAAATGATGTTCATAGCCTTGAGAGCTTAGATGGGACGTCAACCTTTAATTATGATGTAGCTTGCTTGCGCTGTGGAATTTTATTTTATTTTGGTTAATTATGATGGTAAGATATTTTAAAGAGTGTATTTTAGGTTAGATTAAATTTCAAAAATGTATTTTAATCCCTTTAAACAGTAAGGTACTTTGTCTCATACCAAGTCTTCCACTCTTTCCCATCAGAATTTTGCAACCAACGAATAGTTCAAAATAACGATAATAAATACGACCAGGGATAACATAAGCGACACTATAATAAACTGAAGCAATCAATAGCACTTAAAGAGGCAGTAAATAAGTAGTAGATGGCAGTCTACATAGCAGTACCAAGTCATTTTTATAGTGTAAACGTAGTAATGCCAGTGAGTTTTCGTACTCCAACCTAAGTAAGTGAATAATGACAAGCAAAATAGTAAAAGATACAACTACATCGTTGTGAAAGAAGGGAATATTTTTGAAAGCACTAATAAAACGTAGAAGTCGTAATAATAAATCGTACCTATATGTACAGCTGGATGTAATTTCTTGGGAGTAATCTTCAATGGCAAGTGGTTGTAAATAGATTCGTATGAATAGCAAAAAAAAAATAGTTGCACTCAATGTGGTAAATGAAAACAAATCGAGCTGCAATATGCTGATTTGGTAGCAATCAAGAACACGAAAAAATGTCCGTCTTTATACGAGTATGCGTAGGACTTGGTATCTTTTACTCTGCCACCGCAAGTTTAAGTGTTTCAGAGCCAACAGACGTACATTGAAATTACGATAATTCTAACTTTTTGTCTAGCAATGAACATTAAGAGTTCTTTAACATATTTTCTGGTAAAAATTTGCGTAATATATTGTCATACTAGCTCTGCAACTGTAAGCAAACTTAAAGACCTTTTAGAAAGATATTAATAGCGCTGAAAAACTCTCTTGCTTTTTTCCAAAACTCCTCTGAACTGCTAATATTAAATTTTACAATACTTCTTCCGCCACGATACTTAAATCAAATTATCATCCAAAAGCCGATTCTTTACAACGATAAATCATTCTATAAACAAAACTGTTGCTCATATTTTTCATCACTTTTCAATATCATCAGGAAAAGTATAGATCACAATGTCACTGAAGCTGAAGTGCCATTCAATATGGCGAAAATTCTACAAAAATCCTATTAAAATGTATCGAGGCACTATTCTATTAAAAAAAAAATAAATCATTGCTCCGGTGTCCTTTTTGTAAAACCCTCGCTTTTTCATGTGGTTCCAATTGATTACCTTCTTCCAACAACAGTGACAGTATGAATCAGATTGCCAAATGTGAACCACCTCCTCGCTGAGACCTTATGTCTAGGTATGTCAGTATGTTTGTCTGTAATCCTATTTTTCATCTCCTTTTTTCATAAATAACACCGTGAGCGTCGGTGGTCCATTTGATAACTTTTGCATAGTGCTCTTCGAAAGTGTCATTCAGTCCAGTCAGTTTAGTTCAGCTTTCCGTTAGTTTGCTATTCACCGTTATTTCATTCGAGAACTGCTGGTTTTTTGACTGCATGTTCATATCACTAAAAGGCTATAGCGCAGTGGCGAAAAAGTGTGGCGTATATTTTTCGTTATCACAGTTGTTGTTTGCTAACACTTTCTCTATATGAATACGAACCTCAATAGACAGACACACATGGACACTTTCACAATATTCGAAAATTAATTACACTAATTGATGCTTTCCACGTAGGCCAAAGTGATGGCCTAATAAAATATACTCACATCACCATTACTCACATTTGTGTGCTATCAAAAATTCAGGTGCACTCACTCAAATTTATTTTCATTAGGGTGATACTGGAAAATTGTTCTCTAACGCTAGATGACAAGTCATCCATAATTCATTTGTACTCCACCCTAATGTGCATACGAAAATGATAATGGTATTATGTATATTTAAATGTAGCAGGAGTCGAACATGTATTCATCTAATCAGGCAACTGTGCGATAGAGTTTGAGAGATTATAATTTTAATGAGGAATTTTCAATTAACCATCAAGCTTTAAAAAACTCAATCTACATTTTCAACATCTTTTTTCATAATGGTGTTTTGCTTGTCATCATCAACAACTTTCACTTCATTGCTTAGATATCCTACAATGACAAGACAGCAACAATGGAACGGTAGCTTCATCTTCAGTTCCATTTCCAACTCCGGCGAATTGGCGCGTGCTGCTGTCAAGCTTGCTGGAGAGTTTTTCTTTTATTTCCTGTGTTCGTATTGATTGCTCCTCGTTTTTTATAGCGAAGGCCGAGGCTTCACTCGTACTTACATGTCGTGCCGCTGGAGTCTGTTTCACTCCTGTTGGTCTCACCAATATTCAATTGTAATGCATGTCGCATAGATCTGATCAATGGCTTACGCGATTTTTTCTAGCACAAACACACCAGCGAATGCGCGCTAACTCCGGGAGTTAAGTTTCCGCGTCTCTATAAGTTTCTGTAAAGTGCGCAGGCAACAGCGACTGCGAGTGAATATCATTGGGCAGCGATATGGAAATGATAGCTCGTAAATGATGCTTTTTCGGATGCCAAACGTAAGAGTAAATTTATGTATGTATGTGATTGCAAATTGAAATTGAATGAACTGGCGATATGGCGCTTACTGTTATTAATTGTATGTCTTGAGTTTGCGAGATTCCCTTGCTATACGGTATATTTACAAGGCGGAGGGGGCCGATGGATTGCCGGCCGAGCTATTCAAATACGGCGGCGAAGAGCTGATAAGGTGCTTGCATCAGCTTCTTTGCGGAATATGGTCGGAAGAAAACATGCCCGACGATTGGAATCTCAGTGTACTCTGCCCAATCCACAAAAAGGGAGACCCCACAATCTGAGCCAACTATCGTGGGATAAACCTCCTTAACATCGCTTATAAGGTTCTATCGAGCGTACTGTGTGAAAGACTAAAGCCCACCGTCAACAAACTGATTGGACCTTATCAGTGTGGCTTTAGACCTGGAAAATCAACAAGTGACCAGATATTCACCATGCGCCAAATCTTGGAGAAGACCCGTGAAAAGAGGACTCACCATCTATTTGTCGACATTAGAGCTGCTTTCGACAGCACGAAATGCCGCGATGTCTGAATTTGGTATCCCCGCAAAACTAATACCGCTGTGTAAGCTGACGTTGAGCAACACCAGAAGCTCCGTCAGGATCGGGAAGGACCTCTCCGAGCCGTTCGATACCAAACAAGGTTTCAGACAAGGTACTCACTATCGTGTGACTTCTTTAACCTGATGCTGGAGAAAATAATACGAGCTGCAGAGCTAAATAGGAAGGTACAATCTTCTATACGAGTGTGCAGCTACTGGCGTACGCCGATGATATCGATATCATTGGAAACAACACCCGCGCCGTTAGTTCTGCTTTTTCCAGACTGGATAAGGAAGCGAAGCGAATGGGTCTGGTGGTGGACGAGGACAAGACGAAATATCTCCTGTCATCAAACAAACAGTCAGCGCATTCACG